>CM076569.1:379428072-380658877 GCA_034641835.2 Pinus albicaulis | reverse complement strand
CTTTGAATTCCCAATAATTCCAACAAAAATACGCTTGGAGGACTTGCATTGATGAACATTTTATTTTCCAATCTATTGCCAGACCACCGGGCTCGGATGCTGATGTTTCTGAGAAGACAAACGTTTTGCATCCAGGTGGTATTCAACCGCAGGGCTCTCGTGGCCATGGCCATTTAACGAATGCTTGCTATAAACCCACTGTGAAAGTTAATCAAGTAATGCGGGAATACGACTTATGGGGACGGGTTGCCAGTGTCCAGAAGTGGGCACTTATTGGTCGATGGGTGTTTTCCGACACAGGGGAAGTGGATATGATTGAATGGGTTAAGACATTCTGGAGTACCATTTTGGGATATATTCCAAAGGTTCAAGTCTGTTATTAAATAACTGAATTAGCATTCACTTCATGCATGAATGGGATTATGACAAAATTCTTCGAAAAACATGGGTCAGAGGAAGAAGTTTCATGCAACTCCTTTCATGGTATCTTGGGTTCAACCCTGTCATGGAGGCCCCAAAAAGAAAAGTGGTATGGGTAAAGTTTCTTAGCCTTCCTCTTGAGTTATGGACTCTGAAAGCCTTTAATGCAATTTGGGACTCTATCAGGTGTACAAAATATATCGACCCTTGTATTCTCGGCACTAATGACAAGTGGATTGCCTCGCTCCTTGTGGAAGTCAGTTTTTCGGGTGGCTAGCCAAGGGATGTTGATCTGGTATGGGGTCAGTGGAGGCATACGCAGCGAGTTGATTATTGGGGTGTACCTTTCAGATGTTTGATCTGTCACCACACTCGACACCTGAAAGGTAACTGCCCAATGAGATATAAAAATGTATTCTGTGGCAAAAAGAGTTTCGAAGGCTCGAGGAAAGGAAAGTCTCTTTAGGGTTCACTAGATACTGGTATATCGGGTAAGTCTTTTATGCCATCCTCTGATAGTGATTTATATACTTTGGCCGATGCACTAAGTGACAAGGTTACCCCCCCTAATCCCATTTTCAAATCGTCTCATGTCTTAAAGTCTAATGATGAATATGTCAATCTTACTGCATTGAAGAGTCCCACGCATTCGCAATTGGAAGAGTCTATTCGCCATAAGGTTGTGAACTCTTGTCCATCAGATTTTTCTGATGTTCCCCCTGTCTCTCAAATCTCGGTGGCTCCGCCGCCTATTTCTCCATCCATGCCTCCTTTAGAATGGGCTTCCCCGCAATCTTATCATGAACACGTGATTGCGTACCTTCCGGAATCCCCCAGGAATACGGTTGGAAGTGATTTAGAATCCCTCCTTGGTAACCCGAAGCTTGATTTGGCGTCTTTAACCATTTTTTATAAAGCCCCTCTGAACACCTCCATTTCCATCTCTCTTGTCTCTGGAAACAATTTCACTATCTGGAAAATGTCAAAGTCTGGGACTAAACATTTTTGGGGTCGTCTCAAGACCAACTCTCTATTTCAGGATGATTTTCATGATTTAATGGACGTTCCCATCTCCTTTGTTGAAGATTTACGGGCACTTAGAGCATGCAGCCCTGATAAGGTGTCCAAATGACCTCTATCCTCTCCCTTAACATGAGGGGTATAGACGACTCCTCTAAACATCTACGCCTACATGATATGATCACTGAAATTAATCCTATTATTTCTATTTTTCAAGAAACATTGTGCTCACAGACCAAGGCCATCAGTACCATGTTATTGATCTGCCCCGGATGGCATGCGGCTGGTACTAACTCTTCTGGGAGGGCGAGGGATCTTTTGGCCATATGGGATCCATCTTATGTCAATTTTCAGGCTTTTAAAATCTTTGGAGGAATCCTGCTGTCGGGTTCTATTAGAGGTTATACTTGTACTTTTAACATTATCAATATCTATGCGCCTTGTCAAAACAGATTGTCCTTATGGGCTCGTATGTACTCATCTGGAATTCTTAAAGTTGGTAACCTTATGGTTATTAGGGATTTCAATTCCACTTTGAATGAAAATGAATCATGGGGTTGCAATGCTCGCAATGACCCTCTAGCTGACCATATTGGGTGGATATTCAGTGAGTCTCAGTTATTGGATATTCGACCTTCTCCTCTTGTTCCAACCTGGACAAATCAAAGAGTAAATGGGGATTTCATTGGTAAGCGGCTTGACAGGGCAATGGTCAGTGGATCATTATTGAACACTATGGGGAATTTGAGATCGTAGGTGGTGGTATCAGACCTGTCGGATCACATGATTATTGTTCTATCATGGCGCAACGAGGAGAAAAAGACTAGTATTCCTTTTAAATTCAATAGAATTTGGCTTGAGGATCCTATTTATAATTAGATGGTGTTGGATTTCTGGAGGAAGAACGATTCTTATGATGGTATATTCGGGTGGAAAAAGCTATTAGAAAATCTTCGAAGGCTTAAGTCTCTCACTAAGGGTTGGGAAATAAAGAAAAAGGAGGTCCTTCGATATGAACTGGCTACTATCACTGGCATGGTGACAAGGATACATGAAGGAATGGTATCGAGACCACCATACCATGAAGTATACAATGCTATAGACTGACTGGAGAAGCGTAAATTGGAAATTATTAAGATCTAGGAGGTGACGTGGAAGTTGAAAAGCTGAACACAATGGCTAAAGGAGGGGGATTTGAACACTAAATTTTTTCACCAAACTGCAAATGGTCAAAAAAAACAAAAATTCCATTTGGAAAATTGAGAGAGAAAATGGATCCAAGGCTATAACAACCACAAAGATACAGGAGGCGGCTTTTACTCATTTCTCTGACTTTTATAAGGCAAATCAGGAGACTGACCACAACAGTCAAATTTGGGACCTTGAAAATATTGCTATGGAAAAAGAAATATCGAAAGAGGAAATTGAAGCTGTTATAAAATCTTTTACCTATGACAGAAGCCCAGGCCCGAATGGCTTGCCTGCAGATTTTTTTATTCACTTCTTTGAAGTTATGGTGGATGAGCTAAAAAATTTCATTGAACAGGCACAAACCCTAGGTTATATTCCTATTGATATGAACTCTACTTTCTTGGCGCTTATTCCTAAATCTTCTGCACCTAAATCCTTCTCAGATTTCAAACCAATTGCTTTATGCAACATTATATATAATATTTCATCAAAAATTATTGCAAACAAGATAAGAGGGGTCTTTTCTAGGCATATATCTGATGAAATATATAGGTTTTTTCAAGGTCGATCAATCCACGATGTTGTCGCTATCGTTGAGGAGGTAATGCATTCTGTACATGTTGGGAAAGAGGAGGCTCTTATCATGAAAATCGACTTATATAAGGCTTATGATAGTGTGGATTGGTCGTTTATTAGGCTTGTACTGTTGAAGATTGGCATGTCTTTGGCCAACATCAGATGGATTATGGCTTGTGTATCACCGATGAGATATGCAGTGATCATAAATGGCTTTCCTTCAAATTTATGTGAGGCTGGGAGAGGCCTACGACAGGGATGTGCCTTTTGCCCTCTCATTTTTATCCTCATTATGGACGATTTCAGCAACCTTATGAAAATGGCAAAACAGGCGAGGTATATTTCCAGGTTATATTTCTCCCCCATTGTAAGTATAACTCATTCTTTGCTTGTTGATGATCTTCTTGTATTTGGAAGGCTCCTCAGAAACCATTGGTTTTACCTACACTATATTCTTAATCGTTATGGTGCTGCCTATAGGCTATGCATTAAAAAAGGAAAGTCTTTCCTGGTTTATGAGAATGGAGATGTAAATGAGATCAATTTTATCACAGGTTTCATGGGGATTCAAGCAAAGCATGTGATGGAAGGTTTCACCTATTTGGGCTTCAATTTAAAGCCATGTGGATATAGGGTGGCAGAATGGACATGGTTGGTGGACAAATTTAAGCTTAGGGTATCAAAATGGACTCACAAGTGGTTGTCGCTTGGCGGCAGATAAATTTTGATCCAAGCAGTATTGACTCAATTTGTGGTATATTGGGGGAATCTCTACTACATTCCGGAGCACACAGTAGATCTCATAAATTCTATTATCTCTCAATTTTTATGGTTTGGTGCTCTTATGGTCAAGAAATATCATTTGTCCATATTGGATTGTCTTATGATCCCCAAGCAATATGGTGGTTGGGGGCTCTTGAACACTCGGTTTTTCATTTCTACACTCCTTATTAAGTCTCTGTGGAGGGAAATTTTTGGGCAAGGGGTATGGTCAAAGATCATTAGATTTAAGTATATGATCGGGGACCCGCTCCATCAAATCTACAGTTCTCAAATGTCTCATCCAAGATCTGTATTTGTCATTTGGTTGGGTTTCAAAAAATTTATGCCTTTGTTGGCTGCTCAGCTAACCTGGGTGTTTGGTAATGGGAAAAGGATTCTATTAAGTTGTGACAGGATACGTAGAATTTTTGGGGACGCGCACATGGAGGAACACTTATCCCGTTGCCTATCACACAGGGGTATTTTCTACCTTTCCCAAGTTATTTTATGTTGGGCTCATGGTGCGCCGATCTGGAAATCAGGAAAACAACTTGGTATCCGTGGCAGGGATGCAACTGACTGGAACATACATGTAGCTAAATTACAAGCAAGCGACATGTTTCTTAATGAAGTTGGTGATTTGATCTCGTGGGACGGGGCCATGGCGGGGGAGTCTCTGATCGTCAAAGATATATATTCCAACATTATTTAGCAAAGGCTGGCAGACAAATCCCTCTCACGTTTTCGACATTTATGGTATAGGAAGATACCCACTAAGATTCTCATGTTTTTTTGGCTTGTATGGAAGAAGAAAATATTAACATGGGATTCTCTCAACAAACATGGGCTATTTGGTCTTGGCCGATGCTCTTTCTGCAGGGATCACGACGAAACAGCTTCACATCTATTTTCTCCTGTTATTTTGTTTTGAAAATCTGCTCTCTATTTTCTAGATTCCTAATCGATCCCTCGGGGAGGCTTGTAGATTTTTTAGAAACCATTATCACCTAGGATAAGCTCAATGGAAATTTCAAATCTATGTCATGTTTCTTTATGTGGGAGATCTAGATTGCAAGGAACAGATTAATATTTGAGGGAAGGGATGTCTCCATTCCTCATTTATTTGTTGTAATTATGATATGGATTGATGGTCGGGTATCTTCACACACCTTGTATGTGGATTTATCACATCAGATCCGCCCACACCCCATCTCTCTTCCAACGATTTTTTTTTTTTATGGGGCATGTCATGACAAGATGATGAGATGTGGCACATGGATCAAACTTTCACATTCGGAGAGATTCCACATAAGTTGGTGTTGGCGAGAAGTCAGGTCTCGCGGACAAGACCCAGGTTCAGGAGTTGTGGCCAACAAAGGGGTCCGATGTAGTCTAGGAACACGCCGGCATTTTCACCCTACTCCGGAGAGCAGTGAGTCTCACCCGAGGCATGCCGCAACCACATGCAGAAGGGGATGAGATCAAGGGCAAGGAACAAATTCGCAACTCATGAAGGACAGTGCATCGATTACATATATAGAGTTATATACACACGATCACTTAATAAGAATTCAGACATTTTCAAATAAAATTTTAAACCAGCATAAACACATTACAGGCACGTAAACATCTTATTGAGACATCAACCTTCCATTGTATTAATCTCTTGGCCAAACACATGATTACTTGGCATTCTCAATGATAGCTTACAAATTTGATACAGATGGTTTTCGGAACAGAAAGGTAGAATAGAGAAGATGAGGAACCCTAGGAAGGTCATGCATGATTCTTCCGCATTCGCTCTGTGCGTCTTCCCCTGCTATGAGCATCGCAACCTCTTCAGCCTCTCTCTCTTCCAGCCGGGTGACGGTTATTTATTCACCCACTCTCGCAACTATCAGTTCCTCTGTGTCTTTTCTTCAGCTGCTCCCAGCTTCTCTTCTGTTATCTGCGTGTTCTGCTTTCTGTCTTCTGCTGTGTGTTTTCTTCATCTGTACTTGTGCGTGTTCTATCTTCAGCTATCTCGTGCTTCCGCGCCACCTTGGTAGCTCCGCGACTCCTGGTATTTGCGACGCGGTCGCGATTGCCATGTGTCTTCATGCCGCAACTCAAAAGGTCAAAATTCAAAATGTTCTAACCAAGATTTCAAAAAAAATAAAAAACAAGGGCCCCAACAGGCCCCGACCACAATTCCTTGACTTGTCCTCGAGTCAATCACAAATAACAGTCTCCACTTCCATTGCCCCGCTGGCTCCCGTGCCCTGTTTTGTTGTGCCTTCATCCCGTGCCCTTTCCTGTTGTGCTCCTCCAAGCGGTTGTTCAAACAAGGGCCCCAACTCGGGGACCCTGCGGAGCGCTGTATCTTTAAGCCCGGTGAAGTCTGACACCGCTTGCTGCCATTCCTATATTAGCAAGTCTGCTGCTTCAGTGATCCTGGTGGCAGCGGCCTCCTCTATAGTCGTCGGGACAGCCCCGAACATCGTGGTAAGCTGGGTCTCGGCCTTGGCATCTAGCTGTTGTATGGATTTGGCACTGGCTTGAATGGGCGGACGGATTTCCCGAATGACCTATTTGGCCGCTGCCGAGTCGGCCTCAGTCTATTGCATTTGAATTTCAAGCTCATCCGCCTGGGCATAGAGCTGATCTAACCGTGCTGGGTCTTCGGTCTCCTGAATTTCTCGGGAAATCTGTTGCAGCTAGGTAGAGATAGGCTGCATTTTGATAGTGAGGGCGAGTGAGCACTCCTGCAAACTTCGCGGGAGGGCGTAAGCCTCGCCCGCTGTGGAGTGGAGAGTCGCCTACATACGAGCTGCCTGAGTCTGCTTGGCAGTCACCTGTTCTGAGTAGACAATCTGTGGATCGGGAAGGGTAGGCTGTGCGGCTAACGCTGCTTGGAGTTCCTGATTCTCCCTGCATAGACCAGTGAAAGCAGTCCGCAGGTGGTAAGCCCGGACTGCTACATTTTCCTCCGTTATATTGTCAGGGAGTGGGGCATGGTGAGCCCTTACAGCGGGCCATAGGTCGGAGAACACCTGAGCAGCAATGGTGACCTGCTCCTGTAGGTAGGTCTTCTCCCTGGTCAGCTGATCGCGCTGTTTAGTAAGCGTTGTGATTTGGTGGTGCTGCTCAGTGCACCGCTGCTGCAGCTCTGAATGAATCTGTTCGGCCTTGAGGGCCGCCCGCTGAATGAGTAGGTACAACTGGCCTGTGCCCCAGGTTTCTATGTTGGGGTTGCCGGGGGCGCCCTGCTCCGACATTCGCTCTTGCAGAGGTTGCCCACTGGCCACTGATCGGTTGGAGTTCTCAGGAGGAGGGACCGGTGTCTGTTGTTGCATTGAGGTGCCCATATCGGACTCTGGCCGGTCTTGCTGAGTGGTCTGGTCTGGGGGAGGGTCAGCCGAATCAGCCCCAACATTGGCCAGCCGGGTAGATATAGTAGAGACAGGATCCTGGGGTGTGGCCACGGGGTCAACCGGCGGTACTACAGCTTTAGTACTGGAGGTGACTTCCACCCCGTGGTCTCCTCCAAAAATTTCCCGGATGAGAGGATCTGATACAGTGGCTGATGAGTTTGATGGAGCGGAGGAGGTGGCAGGTGGACGGCTGGTGGAGGGAGCGGAGGACAGGGTGAAAGAGGTATGGGGGAGGCGAATGTTGAGGAACTCTGATGGATCGATCAGGGGTTCCTCCGGAATCAACGTCCCTGTGAGTGGAGTGGATGGTGGATCATCATCAGTAAGGTCCACCACTGGATCTGTGACAGCAGTGCGGGCCCTCTTGGATGGAGGGGGGTCTGATGGATCAGGTCCCAGGCCCGTTTCGCCCATCGGGGTGATGATAGGGCTGGTAGAGGTGAATAAGTTGGTGGGGATGGGAGAAGTGAGAGGGGCGGTATGGGACGGAGCAAGAGACCGACCGAGCTGGAATTCAGAAAATAAGGGAAACAAAGGGGCACCACTTGAAACAACTTGGGTTGCCACGTTAAGACTTCGTACCTGGGCATTGAAGTGTTGTACGACGGGGACCAGTGATTCGGGCAGTTCTTGTGCGGTCCCAGCTGCATCCTGCGAAGGTCCCACCGCAACCTGTGAGGACCCTACTGCGCCTATCTCGGCAGGCCGCTGCGTCGGCAGCATCCGCTCAAAGTTATATCGGGGGATCCCGTCGCAGATGTGCTTGATGACCCCCAGCCACGCAGAGACCTCGCGGTGAAAGGTATCATCGTTCAACTGGAATCTGATGGGCGCCATGTGGAAGGTGGCTTCCGGCACGCAAGTTGGGTGGAGGTAAGTGTGCCTGTGGCTTACCCCGAACCATACCTGCTCACTATACTCATCCAACAGGTGCCTAGGCACCCGTTGCTGGTTAGCCACCACATCTCTCATTAACCTGTACCACGCCTGAAACGCTTCCGCGTTCACCTATTTGGTGCTGGGGTCAGAGGACACCTGCCACGGGGTGAATTTCATCACGAGAGGTTGGCTCGTGGTAGTTTCTGCTGGCATCCGGACAGGAGGAATGTGCCATTTCCACATGGCGAAAGCTACAATCAAGTAACCGTAAATGAAACTGGTGGTGCGCTTATAGTTCTCTTCGTAGGCCGCGAAGAGTTATTTTAGCACGAAAGAACACCAATTCAACCTAGTGCCCTGGATACAGTGCTCCGCAATGGAGATTGTATCCAAGGTGCACTCTCCCTTAGTATAGTGCCGCATCGTCTTGCTAGCAATGAGATAGCAAGCGAACTGAATCTCCGGCTTATTAATCAAATCAATTTTGGCACCTTTCCCCCCCCGGTGGGTGCCATACTTGGTGTACAGGTCTGTGTCACCCGAATTTCGGGTGCGCTTGGAAGATGTCTGGCTGGCAGCGGAGACATCTGCGCCATTCTGAGACAGCCCTGTAAGCCGATGAATGTCTTCGGCATGAATGGGGATTTCCTCGTTGAGCCACAGGGACCCGTTCTGTATTCGACTGAGGAGGAACCGGGTGCATTGCAGGGCCGGTCCTGTAGTTCCAAAAACAGGAAGAGTCCTTAAATTCATCAAGGACGATTGCTTGAGGCCCCTGTATTCTTGTTGCATTCGGCTGTTGGAGCTACTGCCTGGTGTGTATTGATGCTCCATGTATGTCTACCAATGAAGGTGGGGGAATTCGGCCGGGTCGGACAGGTTGGCGTCTATCAACGCTGCATTGTCATATTTTCCAACCAGCGACTCTATTCTGTGGATTCGACTGTCCAGCACTGGTTCAGCAATGGATAAGAGAGCCTTCGGCATCTTGGCACGGCGCTGGTAAACCTGGAGAATTCTTCTGGAGCTTCCTTCTGGGTGCGGTGCGCTTTGAGGCTTCAACTGCTCTGGAGTCGCTGCAATTGCCAAATTGAAATGGTCTGTCATTCTCGTGCTGTTGGTCTCCATGCAAGTGATGTCATCCCCTGGCACGAGCGGAGTTGATGAGACTCCATAACGACAATTAATTCTTGCTATCCTTCTTGCCTGCGATAATCGTGCGATCAATCGCATGCCTGTGTGTAATCTGACAGTTGCTGACGGCGTCATGGGGAAATGGGCGGATGCGATGGCTGAGGGAACTGCGGGTGATGGAAAATGATTATGGTACTATTACTGTCTACTTATGGTAATTTATGATGCAAATCTGAGCGATCCTACGGACTAACGGAAATGACCTGGATTGACACTGGCACAGGGATGGATCTTACAAGGACGACACGCTGGACTGGCACCATGACACGCTGGACTGGTCCGCCCCGACCACAGTCGGTTGTGGTGGGGTAACCGCAACTGACCGGTTATTTGAAAGACTTCCTATGAACGGAAAAGACTCCCTACGCTCATCCCAGTTGCGGGAGAGTTATTCGACTAAGCTACTCTACGGGTTCTCTCGGTTGCGAGAGTTATTGATGAGAAGTGAAAGGGACCTACTCCTGGTAAGGTTTCAGGCGTGCGCCATTCACCCACCCAGGGAGAACTGTACCGTCCATCTGTGCCAACCGAACGGCTCCTGAGTCGCGAATCTCAATGAAAAATTAGGGTCCCAACCAGTGCATCTGGAGCTTGCCTGGAAACTTCTGGAACCGGCTATCATATAAGAGAACTTTGCTACCAACTTGGAAGGCTTTGGTTTTGATGTGGCGGTCGTGCCACGCTTTTTGCCTGGCCTTCTGAAACTTCTGGTGGAATTCCGCCAGGAATCGGGCCTCATCCAGTTCCTGTAGCTCCTGGAGGCGTTCCCGAAGTGACTCCTCTTCTGAGAAGTGAAGAGACGTAGCGATCAGAAGACTGGGTATAGTGAACTCGGCGGGAATCACAGCTTCCCAGCCATACACCAACTGGAATGGTGTCTGGTTGGTCAAACGTTTCACCGTGGTCAGGTAGGCCCACAATGCCGCTGGGAGATGCTCGTCCCAATCGTCACGCTGAGCATTGCAAATTTTAGTCAAGCCTTTTTCAAGAATCTTGTTGAATGCTTCCACAGTACCATTGGCCTGCGGGTGGTATGGGCTGCTTTTATGATGCTGAATCATAAATGTGTCCAGTAGTGACTTGAACGTGGCATTAATGAAATGCGTACCCTGATCGCTGGTCAAGCTCCGTGGGCAGCCAAACCGGCTGATGATGTGTTCAAAAATGAACCGGGCAGCTGTCTCTGCCGAGCAGTCACGTACCACCACCGCCTCAGCCCACCGGGTGAGGTAATCCATGGCGGTAATGATGTACTGGGCCTTGGAGTGTCTGGCGACCGGGGCGATGGGACCTACGAAATTGACAGCCCACTTTTCGAATGGCCGTAACACATGCACTGGGTGTAGCGGAAGCTCGTCCTGGTGCGAAGGCCTTCCTGTCCGCTGGCAAACATCGCAGCGCTTCACATAGGCCTTACAGTCAGCATGTACCGTCGGCCACCACAGGCCAGCTTGGAGCACCTTCCTTGCGGTGGGTTTCGCACCCACATGCCCTCCCGCAACACCACTGTGACATTCCCACATCACCGCTTCCCATTCGTGGTCCAGAACGCATCTGCAACACCTCATCGAGGCCCAGTTTGTATAGCTGCCCCACGATCAATTGGTAGTTGGCCGCCCGAACAACCAGGTGGCGTTTCTGGAGCGGGGTGTAATCCTGAGGGCATTGTCCCGTGGTCAGATAAGTGGCAATGTCAGGCAGGTAATCTGGTACTGCTTCGACTCGGAAGAGGTCGGCATCCGGCAGCTGATCATCCAACGAGCCCCCATTCTCTCCCGTCTCCAACCTGGATAAATGATCGGGACCGACATTCAACCTGCCGGGCTTGACAATCACCTCAAACGTGAATTCCTGGAAAAGTAGAAGCCAGCGACAGATCCGTCCTTCCAACACAGGCTTATTCACCAGATACTTCAATGCAGAATGGTCCGTGAAGAATGTGAATTTGCCGCCCAGAAGATAGTGGCGGAACTTCTGGAGGGAGTACACCATCACTAACGCCTCCCGCTCGGTCGTGGTGTAGTTCTTCTCCGCATTCGATAACCGACAGCTGGCGAAGTATACGGGGTGGTCAACTGTCGTCTCCCCGGGTTGCGCCAGGACAGCCCCAAGTGCTATACCGGACACATCAATATGCACATGGAACTGCTTATCCCAGTCGGGATGAAAAAGTATGGGTGCTGTCGCCAACTTCTCCTTCAAGGTGTCAAGTGCCTTCCTACACTCCGCCGTCCACTGGAACACCTTTGACTTCCGCAACAGTTTCTCCAAAGGGGTCGTAATCTTTGTGTAGTTGCGAATAAACCGCCTGTAATATCCTGTGTGCCCGTGCAGTGCCCGCAATTGCTTCACGGTCTTGGGGGCTTCCATGTGAACGATGACCGCGACCTTGGTGGGATCAACGCAGACCCCTTTCTTGCACACCACGTGGCCTAAGAGTGTGCCGAATGGAACTGCAAAAATACATTTCTTCAAGTTCAAGGAAATCTGCAGCTGACGACACCGGTCGAACATAATACGCAACAGGGAGGCGTGTTTCTTCAACAGGCTGTAGACGGTCCAGTCGTCCATGTAGACCTCCAGGAACTTGTGAATGTACTCCCGGAAAGCAGCAATGACAATCCGCGAAAACATAGCCGGTGCGTTCTTTAGACCAAACGGCATAACGTGGTATGCGAATGATCCCCACTCAGCGGTGAATGTCGTCTTTGCTTTGTCTTCCTCGGCGATGCGCACCTAATGGTAACCCAAAAACCCATCAGTGAAGGAATAAGCTTCGTTTCCCGCAACATGGTCTAGAACTTCATTGCTGAAAGGAGTGGGAAACGGATCGTGGATGCAGGCATTGTTCAGGCTCCGATAGTCTACACAGACACAGATCTCCGCTTTGTCCTTCTTGTTCTGGATGACAATGGGACTCACCCACTCTGCTTCTTCTACTAGAAAGATAAGACCTGCAGCCAGCATCTTGTCGATCTCCATCTTGACCTTTTCTTTGATACGTGGGTTCAACCGGTAGGGTCGATGCTTCACCGGCCTGGCCCCCGGTTTCAGCGCGATGCGCATTTCGCCCAGGTCCCCCTTGATCCCCTTCAGGTCCGCAACCGAGGACGGGAACAAATATTCGTATTCCCGGAGGAGGCTGAAAATTTCCTTTGTCATTTCCTCGTCCCAGTAATCTCCCACCGTTGCGAGCTTGGGTTTCTCGTCCATTCCAATGTTCAGCTTCTTTGTCTTTAGTGGCTGTAAATGGACTCCTTCAGTCGTCAGCTCTTCACTGATGCTCCGCTCGCCTTCCCTTTCGTCAAAGTAGAGATGCCTAAGGTCCTCCAGACTATCGTCATCCGGATCGCCGTCAATCCGGTGGAAAACCAACTCGCGCCTGACCTCAGGTCGGGACACAACCGGGCCCTCGTCGGGCTCGGGATGGCAGAAAAACAAGACCTCCTTGATTGCCTGTAGGGCTTGAGACTCCTGCGTTGTCTCCCCTTCGAACAAGAAGCACCGAACGAACTTGTCCGTAACTGCCTGCCAAGAGCGGGTTCCCCGTTTCCGCTCTTCCTCCAGGTACCAGGCCTGGGGAATTGTACCCAGGGAGTGGATAAACCTGTGGACCCACAACTCCTCAGGGTACTGGGTGCTGCACCACTGTTCCTCGCAGGCCCGCAAATGGTGTCGCGAGTCGGAAGTTCCATGATACTTAAGCGTACTACAAGGTCCTTCGTCCTCTTTAAAGCGTGCCCGCAGGGCATCCGCCATGCACTCCCATCGCAACAGGGTGTTGCGGTGATTTTTCCACCACCGGGCCGACGTGGATTGCAAGGCCACATCCAAAAGAGGCATCCGACTTTCAGATGGGACCAGGTCTTCCACCTTGGTAATAAAAGTATTGACTGCCCGCATGTTCGACAAGGTGGGATATCCGCGGATCTCAGTCCCTACCCACCGGACTTGGGCAATGGAAGCACATCTCCGTGTGGTGGTCTCATACCCCCCTTGCTGCCAGTCTTCCCAAGCGAGTTCGGATCCAAGCTCCGAGCTCTGCACACTCTGCCAACTGACAGAGCCAGTCGCGGTCGGGTTAATATAGTCATCCCGCTTTCCTACAGTCATCTGATAAAGGTGGTCCATCATCTGAGTATCCTCCTAATTGTCCACCATTTCCGTATATCGCGGGCCCTGATAAGGGTCGAGGGGCTGGGTGACCTGTACCTCCCCATCCTCAAAGATCATCAGCTCCTTTTTAAGGTCGATGATGGCGTAATTCTCAAAATCCCAATCAATGCCGAGTAAGGCGGGATAGGGATCCTTGTCGCCCATGATATCAATAACCTCAAAATCGGTGTATGTCTTCACCCCCGTAACGTCGACCTCGACACCCTCGAGCCGGCCGATTGGCAGAATGCAGTACTAGTTCGCCATCCTGAGTTGGATTGGTGAGTAGGCTAGCCGTGGCCTTCCAAGAGCCTCCCATGTCTTCTGTGGCAGAATGTTGACGTCGGACCCCAAGTCCAGCATGGTATCGCTGATTTGGAATCCCGCAACCTGCGTGTTAAGCCGGAATTCTTTGCCTGTTCGTTGCTTGTTCCGCTTCACGCGCTGCACGTATTGAGGGCCAGCGTCCGCTGGGTCTCTAAGTTCTGTGCGCCCCTGCAGTGCTCCTTCCAAAGCATGCTTGAGCTGCTGCCACAGCGCAGCGTTGTCAACAATCCTGAGGAATAGCCGAAGCCAATCCTCGACCACAGTACCTGCGAAGTTCTGCGCCCCAGATTCCGGCAGCATGGGCTCCTCCAGCCCTCCCTTGTCCCACTGCTGGGCGAACGCCTCAACTGCCTCCTGGAAATACTTCTTTTGGACTTCGGGCCTGATCAACTTCTTCAGGGATGCCGGCCAAACCACTTGTGCTGGCTCCTTCCTGTGGGCATCCTCTCTAGTCTTCTTTCCACCCCTCGTCATGATCGCGACGTTCTGCAAGTCTGGGGTTGCGGTCCCTCACGGCTCTGATTTTATCATATTCACTCCCCTTTGCCTCGTCCGTTCTTCCCACTTCTTGATGAGCTCCGGACAGTCCTCTGTGGCGTGGGCGTTTATCCGGCACTGGGAACACCAGTGTTGTCGCGGGAGGGGACATTCTCGAGCCACGTGACCCTCTTGGTCACAGTTGTAACATTTTACCGGACCGCGTCCGCCTGTGCGGCCTCCCCGCATGCCGCCGCCTCTTCCCCTTGGAGCCTCGTTCACCCTGTAGGAGGGAAAATCCAATCGATCCGCAAGTGCTTCGAGCGCCCTGCACTGCTCAGTGTTGTGAGTCGTGGAAACACAAAATTCGCAGTACACATTATTCGGGACCGTGGAGTACTTCTGTAATATCGGGCACATCCGAAAAGGATGCCCCAGCGTCCGGCAAATCTCGCAGTACTCTGTGGTGGAGGAACCCGGTTGAGGTGGGAACCCCACGTAAGGCTGTTGCTGCTGGTATACCCCCTGCGGATTCATCACCACGCCACCACCAGGCAGTGGACCCCCCTGGATTGCTGCGACCGAGGGTCCTGCTCCTGCACCACGCAACCGAGGACACTCAGTTGCGACGTGGCCCTCGACCAGGCAATGAGTACACCAAACATTCGGTCGCGCTAGTCCCACCGGCTGAAGCTCCTTGAGCTTCTCAGTCAAGCTAGAAATATGGTGTTGCAACCCTATCAAATAAGGATCTTGCGGGGCCGGCCCCCCCTGATATTCCTTGGGGTAGCCCGCCATGGCTTCAATCTTCATGGCCTGCTCCAAAGCGTCCTGCAGATTATCAATCTTCTGCTAAGTGAGAGGGGTTCGTGTCAAGGGAAGCAGAGCCTTGATGAACCAGTCCCTCTGGTGGTTTGGATCGATTGGGTAGCTGAGTTTCCCGATCGCGTCCTTGAATTGCCGCATCAACTCCCACGCGGTCTCACCTTCCTTCTGCTTAATTTCCCACAGCTCTGACAGGCCCCGCTGGTCTGTCTGGGGAAGCTTGAATTCGCGGAAAAAATCCCGCTTCACGTCCGCAATTACGGGGTTAGGATGAGCCTCAGACCACTTGATAAACCATCGCAGAGCCCTCTCTCTGAGCGTGTTTTGGAATTCTATTAACTTTCCTGCATCTGGCATCTGGCGAGCCCTCTAGATGGCTTCGCACAGGTACCAGTGTTGCTCTACATCATCATTGCCCCGGCCAGAGAACTCTGGATACCGGGTGAAAGATCCAGCCATGTGTGCTTGCGGAGAATTAACCAGGATAAATCCTCTAGGTCTTGGTTGCATAACGGTCCCACTAGGAAAAATACCACTACTAGTAACGCTGCTGTTACCAAATGTTACTGACGCTGATGAAATATTGTATGACTGACTCAATGCTTGTA
This sequence comes from Pinus albicaulis, assembly GCA_034641835.2. NCBI lineage: Eukaryota > Viridiplantae > Streptophyta > Pinopsida > Pinales > Pinaceae > Pinus > Pinus albicaulis. Next base: position 380,643,030 of record CM076569.1, on the reverse strand, counting down.
ACTGAATAAAAATATTACTTAAAGGTTGATACAATACCAGGGGAAGGTCGGGATCCTGGCCATGCAGAAGGTGGGAAGTAGGGCTGCCTGGAGGGGTGGGTGCCGTCTGATCTTGAAACATCCGCTGCATCACGCCGTGCCATTCGTCATCGAAACTCTCTTCGGGCTGCATCTTTCCATTATCTTCGCTAGTCATTATCTCTCTTTCTCGCGTCGCTGGGCTCCCATGCACCCACTGCACTTCCACCGCTGTCCCGTCTTCTTCCCGGGTATCCAAACCCATAGTTCCTGTCCTCTGAGGCGCCTCCTTTTGATTTTTCCTCTCGGCCTCCCTTCTCTTCTAATCTCGCATTACCCTTCTTCGCCACCTATCGACGATCTGTGCCCGCCGATGCGCACGTCGCTCCCGCAACTTTCATGCGGCCTCAACATCCATTCCCCGCTCCCCACTTTCACATTCTACATAGCATCGATCCCCTCAACCCTTCCCCCAGCACGGGTGGTTTACGCTTCCATCCTCGTTTTGTGAAATTCCATCAACCCTTTGTCCACCATCAGAGCTTTGATCCACAGCGAAATCTCCTTCAGCAGCTTCCCCCTTAGCCCTGAGTGGAAAACAACCTCGGCTTTCGAGAAGGATTGGTAGCACTCAGCAGCAAAATCCACAGTGTATCCTTCCAACGTGGTCCTTACCCAAAAATCCACTGCGCGGGTCAGTTCAGTGTCCACCCGGTGCAGTGCCACCAGATCTTCGTGCACCCACCTGCGGTTTATCTTCCGCAAGCCTTCTTGGGGCACCGTCGCTCATAACCTCCACAACCAATTGTAAAGGTCCGTAGGGAACCTTCCCCAGAAAATTTCGTACGTATCACTGGCTGAGTCAGAGAAAAGAACAAGCTCCTTGATCGTCGCCTCCTTCTTCTTGGTCAGCTCTGCTTGCTGAGCAATGATCTGGTCAAGATGATCATCCCACCATCGCCGTATCTCTCCTTCAAAAATCCTCGATACCATGATCTAGGTCCCCTCAGAACATGTAGGTCCCGGCAACGGAACCGTTTGTTGGCGAGAAGTCAGGTCTCGCGGACAAGACCCAGGTTCAGGAGTTGTGGCCAATAAAGGGGTCTGATGTAGTCTAGGAACACGCCGGCATTTTCACCCTGCTCCGGAGAGCAGTGAGTCTCACCCGAGGCATGCCGCAACCACATGCAGAAGGGGATGAGATCAAGGGAAAGGAACAAATTCGAAACTCATGAAGGACAGTGCATCGATTACATATACAGAGTTATATACACAAGATCACTTAATAAGCATTCAGAAATTTGCAAATAAAATTTTAAACCAGCATAAACACATTACAGGCACGTAAACATCTTATTGAGACAGCAACCTTCCATTGTATTAATCTCTTGGCCAAACACATGATTACATGGCATTCTCAATGATGGCTTACAAATATGATACAGATGGTTTTCAGAACAAAAAGGTAGAATAGAGAAGATGAGGAACCCTAGGAAGGTCATGCATGATTCTTCTGCAGTCGCTCTGTGCGTCTTCCCCTGCTATGAGCATCGCAACCTCTTCAGCCTCTCTCTCTTCCAACCGGGTGACGGTTATTTATTCACCCGCTCTCGCGACTATCAGTTCCTCTGTGTCTTTTCTTCAGCTGCTCCCAGCTTCTCTCCTGTTATCTGCGTGTTCTGCTTTTTGTCTTCTGCTGTGTGTTTTCTTCATATGTACTTGTGCGTGTTCTATCTTCATCTATCTTGTGCTTCCGCGCCACCTTGGTAGCTCCGCGACTCCTGGTAGTTGCGACGCGTTCGCGATTGCCATGTGTCTTCATGCCGCAACTCAAAAGGTCAAAATTCAAAATGTTCTAACCAAGATTTCAAAAAAAATAAAAAACAAGGGCCCCAACAGTGGAGGGTGCGAAATCATTGCAAGCTGACATGTAGCACCGAAGACGGTATAAAAAACCAGCCATTTCAGACCTCCCCCCCCCCCCCCCCCCACGACGTTAAACTTTGGAAAGAGGGGGGGTGCAAAGTAAACTTGGACCGTCGGATGCATTGATGGGGAGAAAATATTACGAGGAGATGTAGGGGGCTTAGAGGTGATGGGATGTGTGAAAAATGGATAGAAATGGGGGAAGTAATGGTGGGGCCGATAATATTAACACACAATAGAAATGGTTTGAACTGAAAAGAGCGGGTCAGAGGCTGGGGGATGGCTTTAGATGATGTGACAAGGAAGGTGGGGCCCTAGCTCATATTGCAAATCACAACCGGAAGGTTTTACATATGAGAAAGCGGTAGTAAAGGTGATGGTTAATGGAGTGTGAAGTGTGATGACAGGAAGGCGATGTGGCAAGGTGGAAGTGGGGCCACCCGTAGATCACAAGCGGGAGATTTTAGTTGTGAGGAGCGAGAGGTAAATGCCATAATCTATGATTTACGATGTGCAGTGGCGGGAAGATGACGTGGCAAGGAATAAGTGGGGTCGCCTGTAGATCGAAATCAGGAGTATTTAGCAGAGGGTAGATTCTATAATCTGCAGGGAGCGAAGTACGATTATGGTAAGTGGAAGGTGATGTGGCAAATGGATGGTGGTCCCACTTACATCGTAATCAGGGAAACAGTGCAGGTGGAAATGAATCTGGTAAGTAAGGTTTTCAATTTGCGATGGGCGATGTGGGGAGAGGTGATGTGGCAGAGAGGGTAGGTCCCATTTTATATCGCATTTCGGGGTTCGAGAGTGGTCATATATATGATATGCAATGGAAATTGTGGAATGTCGATGCAATATAGGTAAGGAGTTAAGTGCGGTAAATTATATTACATATATTATATGTAATATATAATATATGTAACGGTTTGTGGGATGCGGTAATTAACACAACTTTGGACCATAATAATTTGACCATGACACTTTTCTCTTTTGACAGTAGGGCTTTCTGCTCGACCTGCACTTGAATTTCTTGGTTGTCCCTTAAACATTCACGCCTCTACCCTATGATTTCCTTATAGGGACCACTTCTCCATGTTGAGTGCGGTCACAGGCCAACATTGGCTCCATCTGGGGGAAATGTGTTGTTTTAAGTGTGTTGAGAACCTGCATACTTGAATTCCTGTGCTTTATTGGGCACATGGATTCGCAAATGCACACTGTAAGCCTGAATTGAAACTACAACTGAGATGTGCACTGCCAACTATCAAAACGGAAATCACTGCTGCACCCTGAAAATCTTGAATGCTGAAATTTGAATTATGCTGAAACTGGAAACTGAAACACACTTGAACTCAAAACTGCAAAGAAATATTAGACTAAACTAGAAATATGCTCATAGCACTAAGCTTATTTGCACACCTACCTATCCTAATTTGTTGGAATTAATGCTATTCTAAATGATAAAATAATTCCATTGTAACCAGGAAAGCAACTTCCCTAATAACTTTGTTCTTTCACTGTTTTTCACCAAACTCAGGAAAAAACATGTTAATAGTATTTGATATGAATTCCCAGCCTGATATTCCTTGCAAGGATCTTGGTAAATGTGAACAAAAACAAAAATACTGGAAAGGTATGGTGGCCTTGTGATGAATAATTTCTCAATATAGATAGCCATTGGATCAAGATACACTTGACCTATCGATCAAACTTCATAACTTGGTACTACACGTGTTCTCCATGTCTTCACACAACTCGGGACATGTTTTCATTTTATCTGATTAGTTAAGGAATAAAGGTAAAGAATCAACTTGAATCAATTATTCCTTTGTTTTAAGCTTTGCCTCTCTGTTCAACAGGTTTACTTCCACATTAACTGCAAAATTTTGCATTTCTTCAAGGGTTGCAGTGTCCCTTTCTCTTATTTGGAATGCCATCCCTAGATTAAAGGAATTTGGGTAGTACCATAGAGCTACTCCTGGGGGTGGCTTTATATCAATAGGCATTGAATGATACACCTTATTGGACATGGATGAAAAATACTGTACTATTTACCCATGCTGCCTTTTTAAATGTCCATAATCTTCTATGATAAGAAATACATTTCCCATGATTACCCATCGACCTAGAAAAACTTGCATGAATTTATGAAAATTGCTCATGCTATCAGCTAGAAGATTCTCAAACCAATTTTTTACTTTACCTTGCCATGGTAGGACAAACATCCTGATACATACATCATCTTCTTCCTTTACTGATGATTGCAATACACTAACTAAAGGATTATGGTAAACATGCAACATAAGATCTTCTAGCAGATTTGTAATAGGAAAACAAACCTCATTCCAAACTGTTGCTTTGCTTGTGTGTCGAAACTGTTTCTCTTCAAGTAGCAAGGGAACCAATTATCTTTCCTCACGATCCACGATAGTCAAGTGATCTGAGTGTTTTTTATCTTTCTCTTTGTCACACAGAAGCTTGAAAGGGAGTTGCAAACTCTCGTTAATTTCAGGTGAAGGAACATGATTTGTAACAATTTTTTGTACTACTGAAAGAGAATTTGAGAGATGGTCTTCATCATGCAAATATGTCTGGTCTTTAATCTTTGAAGGAAACACTACTTGCTGAGGATGCTCTTGTGGATCTAGACAATTAAGCTTTGCTTCCTCTATTTCCGAATCACTAGACTGCTGTTGATTTTTAGTGTTGTCCTCTGGGAAACACTCCAGCTCTTCCCTTCTTCATGGAGGTAAGCTCACCTCCCTGTTCTTCAGAATAGGCTAGGAACTGGCTTGCTACATGCAGTCCAAAAAGCACCATGGGACGTTCTTCTTGGAGATTAAAGGGTGTGGGCACTTTTTCTTCAATGGCTTCTTTGAACTTCCCCTTAGGAGGGTCGAGCATATTTAAGGGTATAGATGTGGACTTCTCATTTTTGGGAGGATCAGCTTCTTGCTTTATGAAAGTGGATGTAGTGACCTTATGAGGGGGTGACTTCTAATGGCTTCTTCCCTTTAATAGCAGGACTAGGAGGGGTTTGTTCTCTTGATATTGACCCTTCATTTTATTCTTGCCCTCGGGTTCCCTTTCTGAAGAACCTGAGGTCATACTTCTTGTGGATTTGAGCCCGCATGAAATCCATGAACTGTCTGCAGTAATTGTCAATATCTTGATCTTCTAGAGGGATTTCCTTCTCTTCTTTCTCCCCTTGCAGGATGAGTTCACCCTCCTCATCATCAGAGTAAGCGAGGAATTGATCTTCTTGGTTGTCTATGACATCCTCGGCCTGTTTCTCCGTTTCTCCCTCCAAGTATAGAGGGGGTTTCATGTGATCTTGCTGCTTCTTCCTCTCATGTTGCAACAACTACAGAGGGGGCTTCAAATATTGAGGATTAAACCCTCAGTTAGGAATTATTTGGTTGGGACAAGGAGGGGAATCCTGGGCCTCCAATTCAAGATTATCCAACTTATTTGAGAGGTTCTTGATCAACTTATTCATCTCGTCAATTCTATACTCTTGTGGTTTCCTCTCTTGATTAGAAGTAGAAGCCTCCTCCTTATTCTTTCTTCTGGCTTCATGTTCTGTCTTCCCCTTGAATTTACCGGTAGAAGAAAAGTTTGCTTCTACCTCCAATGCATCCATCTGGATCTGATCCAGAGATGTGGATTTTCTTTCTCTTAGGATGGATCCAAACTCCAGTTCAAAAGCTCCTGCAAAGACCACCTTAGCAACTTCTTGGGGAGGCTTTATATTAGCAGGGATATTATTATAGAGCTTATTGAACCTATTTATGAATTCTTTTACATCCTCATTGTGCCTCTTTTTAATAGCATTGAACTCTGTGAGAACGTATCCATGAGCCCTCTTTTCACCCCATTTTAGTGTCAATAATTTTTCCATTTATTCCCAAGTGTGGACTGTGTTTTTGGCTAGATACTTGAACCATTTCCAGGCTTATCCCTCCAAGGATTGGATGAAAAGCCTTAATACCACGTCTAAGTTCTCTACATTCATGTTCTCGGTAAAGGTGCAGAAGGTATCAATATGTCTCTGTGCAAAAGTATTCTCTTCCCTGGTGAACCGAGGCAACTGATCTAGATAGTCTTGTGGCATATAATTTAGAGACTGAGGGAGGGCCAAGGGGGCATACTTGTTCAAAAGGAAACCCAACACAACCATTTGATTTAGAGGTGGGGGTAGATGGTGGATTTGGATCTGGTGTGATGCCTGGTGAAAGCCATGATTACTTCTGATTAGGACTATTTTATAGTGGAGTCGCCAAGGTGAGGAATACACAACTCCCAACCCTTCCTTCTCACCTATCTAAAGGGTGGAATTTATGTCGTCTCCCAGGGAAAATATTTCTTAATTCGTATCCCCAAAAACGGTGCCAAAAATATGTTTTAGCTCTTAGAGGCAGCTTTCTAGTTGAAAAATACCAGTGCCTAGGACATCTTAAAATCAGAGGTTAAATGTAGACAACTATAAGGATGCCTCTGGAAGAATATGGAATAAGAGAATAATGATTTTGGTGGTTTAGGAATGGAGAAGACCTTGGAGTCGGATTCATGTGAATTACCGTATACTGTGAGAGGGCTCAAGAGTTTGTATGGCTGGATGGCTTTCAAATGGGCCAAGTATGAAACAATGAGAAGAGGATTTCAAAATATGCAGATGTGTTGAGAAGGAATGTGTTATCACACTCAAAATTTTCAAAATATTTTTTGATAAGGTCACCATAGGTTTCATGTTATGTCATGTTGGGTCAAGTATTTGATGAAGAATTTACCAAATCATGTTTATCCTACGTCAAAAAAACCCCCATGAGTCATATCATGTCAGTCAACTACACTCCATGACTTTTTGTTTTCACACCCATGCCTTAAAATTAAAAAAGTGAGCCATTTTCCAGTTAAACATAGATTCGTATTCAATTCAGTGCAAAATAGGTAGATTTCTCTATGAAACTACCTGATAATTTCGTAGCGAATATGAGGATTTCTCTGTTTTTTTACTTTTGAGCAGTAAACTTCAAGGGCAATTTCTGGGAAGGCAAAGAATTATTTTAAGAAACCGAGAGATATTATTGTTAGGAGCATATAAAATAACATTAAACTCTTTAAATTTTCTCAAAAGTGCTACAAATTGGGAGATTCAGTGATGTGTTTTGGCTCTATTTTCAGAATGCATAATTTTCCACTTTCGTACATGTTTTTAGAATGTTGATTCTGGACAGCTGGAGATGGTTTACAAAAAACCAAGAGATTTTTCTCTTCAAAATATAATGAAATATAAAAACCTCCTTCATTTTTGCAACATCTAGAAAGGATAGGGAGATAAGAGCTCATTTATGAACCCTATTTTTCAGAAAAAACAGAGTCATTTTATTAATAAATAAACTTGCTAAAGGTGAAGAGGATGTTTTCTGAAGAGGGTAAGAGGAATTTTTGCATGATCATACTTCATCGTATCAATTTTTAGACCTACAGGTGAAATTTCGAAGAAAAAGGAGAATTTTAATTTTTTTTTCACTATAGGTGTTTTCGTAGCGCCAACCAGGCTTGAAGCCCAAAAAATGCTACGAAAATTCTGAAGATGACTTTTTGATAAAAAGGGTGGTTAAAATTGAAATTAAAGCTTGGGAAAATTTTGTATTAGCTCTTTAAACATATCAAATATATTCATGAAAGAAAAGAGAGCTAAGAGGTGGTGGAATTTGGTAAATTAAATTTGCTACCAAAAGTTGCTATGAAACTGCCTTGTTTTCCCTTGTTTTGGCAGCAAGTTAAATTTTGAAGGAATTTTTTTTTGAAGTGGTGAATTAAAGGTCAAATGATCATATGTGGAGGTCAAAGATAGTCGGGAGGATATTTTCATACTGGTTTGGTCCACGAAGCTGTCCAGCTCATTTTCAAATTATCAATTCATCATTAAGGTATTTCATCATGTATAATGGCAGCAACTCCTTAAAAGTGGGAAGACATGTTTCATGAAGCCCTCATAACATGTTTTAAAGGATCATGGTAGCATAAATTCAAATTTATTGGCAAAAGTGTTTAAAACGGAGGCGCCACGAAAAGTTGCTACCAAATGAGCACTACGAAAATTTCTATACATGATTGTTTTAGTAGTCAACTTTACGCTTGATTTTTGACCAAATAAAATACGATTTTGGAAATCTAAAAGAGATTTTCTTTAGCATAGGTCCATATACAAACACCTCTCTCAGTTTCTACAAAGCCAACAGGGTTTGGAAATTATACACTCATCTTTGAAGCCTATTTTTCAGGAATTTTCACTAACCAGATTTGTGAAAAAAATATAAAAATTCGACTTGGAGGAGGTCCAGCTCAACATCCACATGGCATAATGAGACATCAGCACCATGGTACACTAATAAAATTATTTTTTTGCAGTTGATAAGGGTTATTAAACCTATTTGTTGAATTATTAATGAAATAAGAGTCCTTTTTGTATTCAAACTCTACAAAACAAAAATATCCCTAGGAAGTCTCCAAGTGATGGAATCATGTTTGAAATAGGTCTCTAAGGTGGAAATTTCAGGTGAGTAAGGTGGAAAATCATTTGTATGAGTTCTCACTCTATAAATGAGAGATTTTTATAGTTAGAGGAGGTGGGGAGATGTTATGAAGGCACTACTCTTGTAATCTTTGTCTATTAGTAATATACAGTTGCAACAGCCTATTTCAAACCTGAGATTCTTCTATGTTTTCTTATGTATGTTTCTTATATCAGTATTTTACTTTCTCTCCAGTTTTCTAGTTGTATAATCACTTGAAATTCATGATTACATGCTCCAACTTCCTTTATACTCCTAGTCTTCTGTTTTCTCATGTTTTATTAGTTTGCTTATGTATAATCGCTTGGAATTCATGGTGACATTATCCAATTTCTTGTATGCATATAGCTTGTTGTTCTATCCTTCACGTGTGGTTTTATAATAATACAATTGCCTCAGCTTCCATGTGATAGATTTACTTGTGACTTAGTTTTCATATTGAAACCCATAAGCCCAATGGTAGTAAACCCTATACATCTTTCACCTATACAAAAACACTTTCAATCCAATTCAGAGTTAGCCATCTTCTTTCAAGTTTTTCATTGAATATCCTTTATGAATTATAGAGAGCCCTCTTAAACTGTAAAGGCTAATTTCAAATTACAAGTGGTTTGAAATAGTTACTCCAAGTTTACCATTGAAGCATCCCAACATGACTCAATTTGGTGATAACAAAATGGAGGAGGAGGAACCCATGAGAGACAGGCTTAAAAGTCTTAAGAATATGTCTTCCATGAACTCAGAGGAAGTGGATGCAAGTGGAATATGACCAACAACAGAGATTATTTGAGCGCGAATTAAGGGATCGAAGCAAATTAACACATGAGCGTTATACATACACGAATTCATGGGTAAAAATGCATAGCACCAGTAGCTACATTACACAAATCATCAAAGCAGCAGAACATTGAAAGACGATTATACATAAACAGGAGATTATTGATAAACAAAAGAATACAGATACATACTACTCATTTCTCCATCTGGAATCCAAATAAATAGTGTTGTATGTTATATTATATTCAAAATATCTCTCCGAGATATGTATCCCAGAGCATAAAGAGCACAGTCGCACAGAGTTGAAGTAAAAATTCTCCAAAATTCATAACCTTTCTTTCATCTCTGAACTCCCTACATATAGATTTCTCCTTGAGGGTTCATGATTGAATAATCATTCATGGTTGAACCACACATGTGAAAATCAAAATATCCTAACCAACTAATAGAGCGTGCATCAAGCAATCACTCCTGCAAACAGAAAATCAAAACAGAATCGGGTGAAATCAATATTTCACCAACAAAACATCATAATCAAACAGTAAAAAGAAACAACATATTTGGCCACAGAGGCCAAATTCCGTAATCTTCAAAAATGGGCAGTGAAGAGTGACCGTGAATAGGTGGGGAGTCTGGCTTCCATCACTTGATTCCATCTGCTGTGGAATGCCTCTACTCCCTCATTCTCATGATTTCCATAACCGTTGTGAAATGGGTTGTCGCGTTGTGTATGCCTAGCTCTTCAGCGGGGGATTCATTTTACAAACTAAATATAACTCTGCTGCACTTGTCCCACCTAAACCAATGTTGTGTTTGACTTGCAAAAAATAGAGACCAGATTTCGTAGGGGGAATGAATGGTTTGTCGTATTGGATGTGAAGGGAGGGGGGGGGGAGGTACGAAATCACCGCGAGGTTTACAGAACCGCAGGAAATATAAAACCGTCCACCCCGGACCCCCTCCCCCCGGCGTTAACCTTCGCAAAGAGGGGGTGCAAAGTAAACCTCGACCGTCGATGTACGATGGGGAGCGAAGACACGATAGAGATGTCGTTGCTTTGAAGTGGTGATGTGATGTGGTGTACTTACGAACAGAAGTAATGGTGGGGTCGATAGTATTAACACATGGCAGAAATGGTTTAAACTGAAAAGAGTGGGTTAGAGGTCAGAGGATGGCTTTAGATGACGTGATAAGGAAGTTGGGGCCCTAGCTCATATCACAAATCACAATCAGAAGGTTTTATATATGAGAAAGCAGGAGTAAAGGTTATGGTTAGCGGAGTACGAAGTGTGATGAACAAAAGGCGACCTGGCAAGGTAGAAGTGGGGCCACCCATAGATCGCAAGCGAGAGAGTTTAGTTGTGAGGAGTGGGAGGTAAATGCCATAATCTGTGATTTTCGATGTGTGGTGGCAGGAAGATGATGTGGCGAGGAAGAAGTGGGGTTGCCTACAGATTTCAATCGGGAGTATTTATTATGGGAAAGCGGAGGGTAGATGTTATAATCTGCGGGGAGCGAAGTGCGATTGCAGTAAGTGGAAGGTGATGTGGCGAATGGATGGCGGTCCCACTTACATCACAATCAGGGAAATGGTGCAGGCGAAAATGAATGTGGTAAGTAAGTTTTGCGATTAGTGATGGATGATGTGGGGAGAGGTGATGTGGTAGAGAGGGTAGGTCCCACTTTATATCGCATTTCGGGGTTCGGGAGCGGTCAGATATATGATATACAATGGAAATTGCAGAATTTCGATGCGATATATGTAAAGAGTTAAGTGCGGTAAATTATATTACATATATTATATGTAATATATAATATATGTAATGGTTTGTGGGATGCGGCAATTAACACAACCATTTGGATCATAATACCTTGACCCCGACACTTTTCTCTTTTGACTGCAGGGCTTTCTGCCCGACCTGCACTTGAATTGCTTGGCATTCCCTTTGAACATTCACGCCCCTACCCTTTGATTTCCTTATAGGGACCACTTCCCCATGTTGAGTGCGGTCACAGACCAACACCTTCAAGGTAGCTTGATATGCATCATCAATCATTTTCAAGGAAAAGATGCTTATTTCATCTTGAATGTCAAATCTCAGACTGTTTATATATCTAGAAACTTTCTTGGCATCATATTCAACTTGTAAAACTCCTTAGTGTATTATCTAACTGACACAGAATTATGTTTAAGGTTCTATAAATTTCTAGAAATATTAATTTAATAATCCTTAGGTAAAAATTTACATTTAAGTTTTGCTATCATTTTTTCCCAATCTTTAATCTTAGACTTTCCTTTCCTCTTTAATTCAACTTTTACTTCAACCCACCACAGGGTTGCATGACCTTTGAGTCTAGTCACTACATACTTGAATCACTACCTCCCTCTACTTTCTGCAGAACATCCATATTCAGAAATTGTAGATTTCTGAAGATCAGTTTGGAAGGAGGAAGTTGTCTTTAGTACTTCAGCTGGAGAACTGGTGAGGGATTATTCCTATCACCTTGGGCTTAAAGTTCAGCTTCCCAGAGCTTCATTGCAGATATGGCATCAGGTCAAAAGTTATTGACCTCCTAGCAGTAGTATTCCCTTCAGGAATAACGTTGTCCATATTGCAGATCTAAAAGGAGGAAGGAATTTGCTAGTATTTCAGCTAGAAATCCTGTGAGGGATCATTCCCTCACATTGCCATTAGTGTTACCATCATCCTGGATTTTATTGTAGCATTTTTCAGCAGGAATAAGGCCTCTCTTTCCCTCATGGCGTAGTTTTTAGAGGCAGTTGTGTTGCAAGAGATGCAATCATCATTAGAGGATTGAGAAGCTAGATCTAGAGCTTCTAGCTCATAGATCTAAAGAAGGGATTATCCTTTCAAGCATAGATCTGATCTGATATCATATTTCAGCCATATATTTTTCAGATCTAGCTTCATATCTGTATTTCCCAACAGATCAAGGATCAAATCCTAGGGAGATGATTTTCCAAAGTTGTAGATCTAGAAAATCCTTTCTGGGTTATCTTGGGAATCCATCACATTGGCCAGATCTTGAATCTTGGCATCATCTGAGCTCCAGTATTGAGAAGATCTACATCCTTTTTCAGCCTGCAACTATATGTTCATATTCTACTGAAGGGACAGTGCAGTATTTTCTGTAGAGCCTCTCCAGTTACGTTGTACCTATTGTAGCTTGTTTTCTGGGTACTTCTAGACCATCTCTTTGGCTAGATCTGCTCATATTTTATACATGGTGTAACTGATTTTTCTCCAATATAATAAAATGGCTCAGCTTCTTTGTAAATTCTGATGTTGTCTTAAGATTTATTTTTTATCTTGTTGTAAGTTCTTATATTGGGTTAAGTATTACTGCATTCTCCCTTTTGGGATAGTACAGTGGTATCAGAGCATGATCTTTGGCTCAGCTTGTGGACACTTCATCTTTTGCATCTAAAGAAGAAGTAGATAGATGAGATCTATCATGGAGGAAGAAAATTCTGCCACTCATTTCTGTAGATCTATGCAAGATCTCTCCAAGGAGGTGTATCAAATGAAATAGGAAACGCAGAAAGAGGATCTAAGAATAAGATGTGATGAGGAAGGCCCCAGCACTTCCTATCAGCAAGGAAAAAAACCGGAGAACTCTAGATCTCCTCATAGATCCCCTATGCCCACTTTCTTTGAAGAAGGTGAAGGGTGTAGAAATGAAGGAAGGAATGAACTTGAGAATCATGAGACTCTCATTCTGTATCTTGAAGAGTACAAAGCATAGTCTAGAGCATTCAAGGAGAAGCTAACTCTCCAACAATTCTTTAAAATCAAAGAAGAAAGAGGATCCTATAGCAACAATAGAAGAAAGAGGCATAATAGATTCTATTTGCGTACATTTGATGGGTCCTCCTCAAGCACTATTAAGGCTTCGAGGAGAGAGTTAGATACATTTTTCAGGCTACATCCTGTAGCTGAAGAAGAGGCTGTCCAAATTACAACACTTCATCTCTTGGATGAAGCCAATGATTGGTGGTTTGGTCACATGGAGCAAGCAACGGTGACTAAATATTCATATTTCCTTAACAAGTTGAGGAAGAAGTTTGATGGGAGAAAACCAGAGATGTGCCTCAAAGAGACATTTCCTAAGGAGAAGGATGTCAATCTTGTCACTCTGGACAGGAAGCCACTACATTCACTATCAGCTGCAGAAGTACTTGCATCCGGAGAAGAGACTCTTGCAACTTTGCAAGATGGTCTTGTGCTCTTGACATATGGAGTCCCATGCATGATCCAGGAGATGCATGAGGAAGAGGAGGAATATTCCAGCACTGGTACATTGGAAGAAGAGCAGCCATCTCTCTTACCAGTAGTTGGAGACACCATTGTCCTAGTTCGAGGAACTCTTGTGTTCTGTCAAGAGGTTCCCCCATATCAGTTAATCCAAGGTATGCATACATATTCATCACCTATGGTTTCAGTAGATCTTATTGAAACTTATGGCAACATTCCATCAGGGCCAATGCATAACCAAGGGTTAGAACATAGTGTTGATTTGGAGCAGCAACATATCACAGCGCAGAGGACCCTTGATCTAATCAAGGAGGAGATGAAAAGCTATCCTAGTTTTTCATGGATGAACTACATTCAGCCTATTGAGTTGAAGTGTAGATTTTTAGAAGAAGGGATGAGCATAATCCTTTGTACAATGACTGGTTGTGAGATCAGTATTGTACCTTTCTTTGAGACAGCTTGTGTATTACCTTCCAGATCTACAATGTTGTCACTTAGAAGTAGTGATAATTATGAGGCCCCATTATTCTTGGAGCATTCTAAAGGTAGCTTCACTCATGAAGAAATGGAGGACAAGATGATGAAGGGTAGACATCTAGATATGAGAAGTCTTTTCTCCTTTCTTGATGACACTTTCTCAATGAGCACCTCACAGCTCAAAGAGAAACTTCTACCTATAGCAGATCCAAGACCTCATTGGTTTTGGAAGGCCATGGATGAGAAGAAGGTCTCATTAAGAGATCTCATTGGAGGTGCACTTCAACATTTCATGGAGTGAAAATTTCTTCATTAGTTTGGGGAAGATGGTATTCTACAAAGGGAGGATACCATGATTATGCAACACATCACTCATATTCCATCTTGGGATGAGTGGATGAGGAAGATAAGCAAGGGGTTGCATGACCACTTTCAAATTTATGACATGGGCCAGCAAGCTTGGTTATGTTGGTTTCCCTTGGGAGATTCTTGTCATTGCCCAAATGCTCCTATTTCTATGATCCATGCCTTGAGGAACACTTACGAAATGAAGAAGGCATGGCTGCGCTGGTTGCTCTTGGGTGAGTATGGTTACCACCCAATAGCTCATGATTTTCTGATTCATGCCTTGTGTATCAATGATAGAATGCAACAACAGAAGGCATGTTCATTTTGGTTTCACTTGAGAGAGATGGGCCACCACATGACATCTCCTATGTCTATGTTTTTTGTCTTGGGTAAATCTTGGCATGATGCTCTCATGATGTGCATTGGTGATGTTTCTTTGTATTTGGCTGATCTGACATTCCATATGTCCATTAGTATGTTTTTGCTTCATGATGTGCATGTTTGGTCAATTTAGTGTGTCCTAAATTGCTAACATAAATTATCAACCAGGGATTCGTAATCTGACGAAGTGTGGCGCACTATATGTGCAAGATAACCTATCTCTTACTTTTTGTCGTTTTTGGATTTTTATGAAATTCTAAAAGACAAGTATGGTTATGGATATTCAAGGCAATGATGTCTTTTATAATGATTTACCAACTTGAAACTGAAAAAAGGAATTTGAAACATACAATGAAAAAACTTGAAAGGAAATGAAAATGTGCTACTGAAATGAAAAACGTGTTGCTAATCTAATAAATCAAAACAGTGAACTAGTGAGCATGAAACCAAACTATTCTTGCTGCTGTCTAAACACAAAAGAAACTATGCTGAAAGAAATCCAAAAGTTGCAATAAAGTAAATCTAAATCAAATTACATCAACTTGTCTTCTCATCCCTCATCATTAGTCCAGCTATGATTTTCGGAAGTAACCATAAACAACTTGAGTAACTGATATCTAACTTGCAGAAAGTAAACTAATATCAAACCACACATTCATAATTCAATTCCTCACCATCAGTCCAGCTGTGGCTTTCGGAGGTAACTGAAGATGTCATGCACAATTTAATATATCTAACTTGCAGAAAGGAAACTAATATCAAACTACACATCCATAATTCAATCCCTCACCATCAGTCCAGCTGTGGCTTTCGGAGGTAACTGAAAATGACATGAGCAGCTTAATATATCTAAATCTAACTACTGAAACAAATGTGCAAGATTGAAATAAACAAAGCAGTGTTGGAATTAAACAAAAAGTAAATTAGCAGCAGAACAATATCGATTCCATGTCATTAGTCAAAAGATATGCAAATGCCCGGGCTACCATGAAAAATTATGCTAAAAGCTATGATTTCAAAAAGCAATCTAAGTAAGGAAATATGACAAAACATAATTGAAAGCAACTTATCTAGAAAACATGTAAAAGCCTCCTTGGATAGCAGGGGCCCTCTACTACCAATTTGGTGAAGTCCTTCAGCTCCTTAAAATTGTAATCAAAACACCATCAAAGAACTGAATTTCTCTATTAAAAAGAACTCACAAATCTACATCCCATTCCATCTTGAACTTAGTTACAAATCTACTTTCTCATTACTTTCTCATTACCTTCTCATTACCTATGATAGGAGAAAGCTTCTCCTATTTATACAAAATATGAGGAGACATCTCATTAATGGGAGTCCATGAATCTCTCCCTCCATCTCTAGAGTTACAATCAAAATAGAAAATGATAAGACACATGTCTTTCTAGAGTTTTAACACAACTTGAGGAATGAGACACATATCCTCCTAGAGTTTCAATACAACAAGGAAGTGAGACACATATCCTCTTAGAGTTTCAATAGAACAAGGAAGTGAGACACATATCCTCTTGATCCCATAATCTTCTCCAACCAAATTCGAATTTGGTCTTAGAGTGCCACATAAGGGTCTTCTAGAAGTCTCCTTTTGACCTACACATGTCACAAAACTCACAACACATATATAGATATATGAAACTATGTTAATTTTCTAGTTTCTAATCATAAATTCACTTAAAATACATAAAATAAATAACTTTGGAAAACAAAGATCCTAACCCATATATTTATGAAAATGGTTACTTGATGTAGGGTTTTAAGTCAAATGGCTATGAAATAAGAGCTAAATGGTTATGACATAATGGAAATATGTATGAATATGGAAGACACTTTTGAGACTCAACATACCCCCCAACTGAAGTTGTTGCATGTCCTCATGCAACTATTACAATGATTCATTTGTCCATGAGTTGATCTTTGACTCATATAGATTCGTTCCAAACTTTGCTTCTTGATATTTTCTTTTTTTGGCAAAGTATAATACATTTGATTGCAACACATTTTTTTTTTTTTTCAATGGTTGGTTCTTGTGTGACAACCATTTTTTTTTTTTTTAGCATTGGTTCTTGTGTAACAATGCTTTATTTTCTTTGTTGCATCAAAGTTCATGAAAACATTTAGAATCAACTACTTTATCAATGAATTGATCATTTGCAAGGCATATAATCTTTTGAATCATGTTGCAACAATAGTTGGTTGGGAAGTATATGTGGATGGAAATGAAATGAAAATGTGTGATAGTGTATGACATGTGGATATGAAATGATGTCCCTTCCCCCCAACTAAAGATATGACAATGTGAAAAAGGGAGTGAGGAATTTTTTCAAAGTTACAATTTTAGCATTCTAATGAATTACATGACTAAAAATTAGAAAACAACATACCTTCACTTACCTTAAAGGTGGATGAGTTGTGTATGTGTGGTGGCTGCAAAATTCTGATCATATTCTTCTTCAAGTGGCTGAACAAGAGGAGTCATGGATAAAGAGATAAGATGACTTTTTATTGCTCCTACTAAAACTTGCTGAATCTGCTCCAAAATGCCGAAAATAATAGTCTTCATGTCTTCAAAACTCATTGGCATAATTCCTACTATGTGAAAAGATGTTCAGATGTCGAACATAGTAGGAAATTGTTGACTTAGTGGTCATTAATGGATGCCACTAGTCAACACGAGAACTCTCACCATTGATGACAATGAGAGTCAAGATGCCCAAACACATCTTGCTAGGTACGAATGATTTTGCCGATGTCGAGTCACCTAGAAGATCTGAAAAACAAGGGACATTAATGTATTCCCATTATTTGTCAGCATGAGAACTTGCCATTAAGGCATGCAAGCCTCAAGGTGTTTTTACAAATAACTTAGACTCAAAGGACTATAGACTCAATAATTTGCATTGAAGCAGGGCTTATTTGCAGAATGAAAATGACAAGAAATGGAAGATGGCAATGGAGAGTAGAAATGGAAATGGGCAATAAGCATGTGAATGAGCCTCTTGCTTTTATTTGTGGGTTATGAATGGACAAAAAGAAATGGAAAGTGGATGTGAATGTAAATGGAAAATATGAAGTGAAATGAGGTGAATGGTTTATTATGAGGTATGGATGGGATGGAGACAATAGTATCTGAAAGTTTTTCAAGTGTTTGGATCTGATTTTGCATCAGCATATTTCCTCCTCTTTGTTGCTGATCATCCTCTTATGAAACAAATTGGTCTCTTAAAGAGACACCATTCTCTTGTAGTAATTTGTCCTTCCTCCTGGAACCTGCAAAAAAAACTAATACTTCTTCTGCAATGGAATGTAAGATTATCAAAGGAGAGAGGTGATCAATCTCTCTAGTTATGACATTTACACACAAAACTAAGAATTTGTATTAATGAAACAAGTTCTCAAAGGAAAAATCAAAAGAATTTATACATGTTTTGGAATTAGTGCCTCAAGTTGAATGTAGCTTCTTTTCAGCAATTTATTTCATTATTTACCATTTCAAACTCTAATGATGGATTTCTCATTGTGTAGATCTTGTTGAGACCTTTCCAACGATACTTAAATCATCAAAATCTGATTTTGTATGAGAAAGTTAGAGTGATTTGAACAATGAGGTTTTTCAGCTGCTAAAAATCTTGAATAAAAAGTTAGTCATTCATCTTTCATCATCAGTCCAAAATTAATCAATACCTTCAAAAAAGTGAGCAAATAACTTATTCATTTCATTGATTCAATTTTTTTATTTTTATTTTTTTTTGAATTTTTTTGAATTTTTTTTATTTTTTTTTATTTTATTTATTTTTATTTTTTAAATGAAATAAAGCATGGATGAAATAATTGTCCTTATGAATATTTTTGAAACAAAGTCATGCCAATGCCTATTTCATGCAAAATAAAAATAAAAAGCTTGAAATTTCTAAAGTCAAATTCCTAACTATGAAGGAGATGAAGGCAGAGTCCTTTTCAATTTATACAACTTGCATTTGATGCACATGTGATAATGTGCTTGCCTCAAATGATCCATTTGTCATTCATCATGTGCCACCACACATGAATTCTGCCACATTTTCCCTCAAGTAAGGAAATCAGTTCCTTGATTATTTCTCAAAATTGAATTTTATAAAACCGTGACTGTTTTCATAAAAAAACATTTTTCTCTCACGCACACTGCAAATTAGTGCTCCGAAGAACCCTGAATTTCTCCCAAATGGCTGCGAATTTCAGAAAGTTCTTACAAGATTACCTAATTCACCCCGTTCCTGAAAAAACCCATGTTTTATTTTTTTCTAATTCGTCTTGGTTTGCTCAGAAAATTCGTTTTAAAATCGGGTGTTTTTGACAATGACGCATTTCGTTTTCTGGCAATTACTTGTGGTTTGATTTGTTTTTATTTTGCAGGTTTTGAAGTGTAATGGCTTGTATCTCACAGAGAAGTTCAGATTGATCTTCCTCATTCCAATTACTTGCAATGGAATCTACAATATTCTCTTCATCAACAGTCTGAAATCTTCTCTTCATCAACAATTTCTTCATATGATACACTTCCATTGTATGTCCCTACAATTGAATTTGTAATCTTCTCTTCATCAGCAAATTGCAATCTTCTTCTCATCAACAATTTGCAATCTTTTCCTCATCAACAGTTTCTTCATGTGATATACATTCATTGTGTGCAATTTTTTTTAAAATGATTTCTAATAACTGTTGTTTGAGGAAAAACGAATATGAAAAAGAGAGAGATCCTTTTTTTTTTTTTAAATTGCAGTGCATGGGTCTTTGTGTGGATTGAAGGTCTGCATATATGTGTAAAGCCAAGCCAAAGAATGGCCTCATGCATATGCGTGGGTCTTATTTCCATGAGATTTTTTTTTTTTTTTTTTAATTGATTTGTTAATAAAATTATGTATGTTATATTTTCAAAAATTTTAAAAATACACATATATATTCATTAAACAAAACAATTTATTGAAATCAAAGTTTTTCATGAAAACAATTTTTTTTTTTTTTAAATTGTTGAATCAATTGAAATGATGAAGTTTTATTTTGTCTCCTCTTTTTTTTCTTTTTTCACATAACAATTCTTTTTCTGATCCTCCAGATCACACAAAGTGCAGGAGGAGAGCATACTCAAGAATTATTAATTTTTTTTTTACATAACAATTCTTTTTCTGATCCTCCAGATCACACAAAGTGCAGGAGAAGAGCATACTCAAGAATTATTAATTTTTTTTAGATGTAAGAAATAAGGCTACCTAGTTACACTTCCCCGGCAACGGCGCCAAAATGTTTGGTCAATTTAGTGTGTCCTAAATTGCTAACATAAATTATCAACTAGGGATTCGTAAGCTGACGAAGTGCGGCGCACTATATGTGCAAGATAACCTATCTCTTACTTTTTGTCGTTTTTGGATTTTTATGAAATTCTAAAAGACAAGTATGGTTATGGATATTCAAGGCAATGATGTCATTTATAATGATTTACCAACTTGAAACTGAAAAATGAATTTGAAACATACAATGACAAAACTTGAAAGGAAATGAAAATGTGCTACTGAAATGAAAAAGGTGTTGTTAATCTAATAAATCAAAACAGTGAACTAGTGAGCATGAAACCAAACTATTCTTGCTGCTGTCTAAACACAAAAGAAACTATGCTGAAAGAAATCCAAAAGTTGCAATAAAGTAAATCTAAATCAAATTACATCAACTTGTCTTATGATCCCTCATCATTAGTCCAGCTATGATTTTCAGAAGTAACCATAAACAACTTGAGTAACTGATATCTAACTTGCAGAAAGTAAACTAATATCAAACCACACATTCATAATTCAATCCCTCACCATCAGTCCAGCTGTGGCTTTCGGAGGTAACTGAAGATGTCATGCACAATTTAATATTTTTAACTTGCAGAAAGGAAACTAATATCAAACTACACATCCATAATTCAATCCCTCACCATCAGTCCAGCTGTGGCTTTCGGAGGTAACTGAAAATGACATGAGCAATTTAATATATCTAAATCTAACTACTGAAGCAAATGTGCAAGACTGAAATAAACAAAGCAATACCAGAATTAAACAAAAAAACTAAGAAAAAATAAATTAACAACAGAACAATATTGATTCCATGTCATTAGTCAAAAGATATGAAAATGCCCGGGCTGCCATGAAAAATTATGCTAAAAGCTATGATTTCAGAAAGCAATCTAAGTAAGGAAATATGACAAAACAGAATTGAAAGCAACTTATCTAGAAAACATGTAAAAACCTCCTTGGATAGCAAGGGCCCTCTGCTACCAATTTGGTGAAGTCCTTCAGCTCCTTAAAATTGTAATCAAAACACCATCAAAGAACTGAATTTCTCTATTAAAAAGAACTCACAAATCTACATCCCATTCCATCTTGAACTTAGTTACAAATCTACTTCTTCATTACTTTCTCATTACTTTCTCATTACCTATGATAGGAGAAAGCTTCTCCTATTTATACAAAATATGAGGAAACATCTCATTAATGGGAGTCCATGAATCTCTCCCTCCATCTCTAGAGTTACAATCAAAATAGGAAATGATAAGACACATGTCTTTCTAGAGTTTTAACACAACTTGAGGAATGAGACACATATCCTCCTAGAGTTTCAATACAAAAAGGAAGTGAGACACATATCCTCTTAGAGTTCCAATACAACAAGGAAGTGAGACACATATCCTCTTGATCCCATAATCTTCTCCAACCAAATTCGAATTTGGTCTTAGAGTGCCACATAAGGGTCTTCTAGAAATCTCCTTTTGACCTACACATGTCACAAAACTCATAACACATATATAGATATATGAAACTATGTTAATTTTCTAGTTTCTAATCATAAATTCACTTAAATACATAAAATAAATAACTTTGGAAAACAAGGATCCTAACCCATATATTTATGAAAATGGTTACTTGATGTAGGGTTTTAGGTCAAATGGCTATGAAATAAGAGCTAAATGGTTATGACATAATGGAAATATGTATGAATATGGAGAACACTTTTCAGACTCAACAATGCACAAGGAGAGGAGAGAAAGCATCAAGATCTCTTTGCTGTTTTGGTTGCTTTTGGGGGAGCTTGGCTTGTCCATCTTACATGGAGGAGATGGAGGATGGCAAGAGAGGGCCTTACTCCTGTGGTTATCATAGGAGAATATGGTTTGAATATTTGTCTACCCATATAGATCCTTTCCTTTCTCTTTTTATATCTATGAATGATGCTTGGATCCAACAAGGTCAATAGGCTAAGGATAGGAGCATGACAATGCTCAATCAAATTCATAAAGCATGGGATGAAGAGAGATGTACCGTGTGATGGAGATTTTTCTTTATGGAAAGAGCTACTTTATTTTATGTATCTCATGTATTTATGATGATGTTGGACATTATAATGGGTTTGCCACTTGGTACCTCGTGATGGAAGGAAGACATCTAACCAAACAGTTAGAAGTCATCCTATGTGTTTTTGAAAGACAACCTTGGAACCAAACATACATATCACATTGGAGCAAAGGGAGGAAGCCTCCCTTATGTGGATGCCATTTGGAGGGGAATAGAGTGCCTTGCATCTATTTTTGGAGTTGCTTGAGGGAAAGCAACATTTTGACGGGGAGGACTATAATATTCCCAAATTTTCACCTAATATTTGGAATATTAGAGTTCTTAATTTTCTTAATGAATTAAGTTAATAAAAGGGTGGAGGGACCCCTAATCCTCAATATGAATAAATATCCAATTTATGTGTGTGAATGTGGATTAATTATTCCTAGATCTACATAATAAGGTAGTTGAGCAACTACTAGTGTGAATGGAATTGGAGAACCTGTCTCATTAATGAGATCGATCATGGAGGTTGACACAGTCAACTAAGATCTTGAAAGGATCAAACAGAGATGATTCAGTCAAATAAGATCTTGAAGATGTCGAAGATCATGGGAAATTCATGATTAAGTGATGGAGAACGTTGTGCCAACAAGGCACCCTTGATGGAAGGTGTACATTGCACCTAGACATGATGGTTGATTTGGTCAAACAATGCAATCCAGGTTGGAGGATCTTGTCCACATGTGACAGCGCAGTCTAGATGAGGGCCAAGACATGGGAAGGCTCAAATGTTATATAAATAAGATGAAGGAAAGGAGGAGGGCATGCTGATTATTTCTTGATGTAAGATCTTTTCAGATCTGGAATTGTCATGTGACATTCCATTCCTTTCTTGGGATGTTTAGTAGAGATTGCAGGTGATGTTTAGCATAGGGTATTCCTGGTTGGGAATCCCACCTCTTTCTTAGATCAGCTCTAGAAAGAGGATTGTACTTCATTATACATCAGGCTTTAAGTGCCATCTATTTTTCCTACTTTTTGCAGAACATCCATATTCAGAAATTGCAGATTTATGAAGATCAGTTTGGAAGGAGGAAGTTGTCTTCAGTACTTCAGTTATAGAACTGGTGAGGGATTATACCTATCACCTTGGGCTTAAAGATAAGCTTCCCAGAGCTTCATTGCAGATCTTGAATCAAGCCAAAAGTTATTGACCTCCTAGTAGCAGTATTCCCTTCAGGAATAATGTTGTCCATATTGCATATCTAAAATGAGGAAGAAATTTTCTAGTATTTCAGCTAGAAATTTTGTGAGGGATCATTCCCTCACATTGCCATCAGTGTTACCATCAGCCTGGAGTTTATTGCAACATTTTTTAGTAGGAAGAAGGCCTCTCTTTCCCTCACAGCGCAATTTTTAGAGGTAGTTGTGTTACAACAACTGCAATCATCATTGGAGGATTGAGAAGCTAGATCTAGAGCTTCTAGCTCATATATATGAAGAAGGGATTAGCCCTTAAAGCATAGATCTGGTTTGATATCATATTTCAGCCATCTATTTGTCAGATCTAGCTTTAGATCTGTATTTCCCAACGGATCAAGGATCAAATCCTAGGGAGGTGATTTTCCAAAGTTGTATATCTGGAAAATCCTTTCTGGGTTATCTTGGGAATCCATCACATTGGCCAGATCTTGAATCTTGGCATCATCTGAGCTCCAGTCTTGAGTAAAACTAGATTTCCCTTTTCAGCCTACAACTATATGTTCATATTCTATTGAAGGGACAACACAGTATTTTCTGCAAAGCCTCTCCAGTTATGTTGTACTTGTTGTAGCTTGTTTTCTAGGTACTTCTAGACCATCTCTTTGGCTAGATTTGCTCATATTTTATACAAGGTGTAACTGATTTTTCTCCAATATAATAAAATGGCTCAGCTTCTCTGTAAACTCTGATGTTTTCTTAAGATTTATTGTTTATCTTGTTGTAAGTTATTATATTGTGTGAAGTATTACTACATTCTCCCTTTTGGGATATTACAATTAACTTCGACAAAATACACAATAAAATTTAAAATAATAAAAAATAATAAGATATTCATTCTTGTATATACGAATTAGGAATCAAATTAAATCCAACCAAATACACATTAAAATAGCAGTAAATATAATGAGCTAATAATAAATAAACATAAATAATAAATAAAATAAATTAACTACAAGGCCATTGGAATAATTTGTCATGCCAGGAAGTAATTATACCAAAAACTGACTTGAAATTGAATTGAGGTGCACATAATTATATACATGGAGGGAGTGAGTTATGCGATTAATTTCTCATTGTCTCTTCATATTTTGTTCTCCTTATTTTCTATTTATAATATTTTACATTTTCACTCAATCTCAAGGATTTGGTGTCAACATTTCCCCCTTAATCTGAAGGGATGTTGGTGAGTCCAAGCATCGTTCTGAATCTTTCAAACTTTTCTCTTCCAAGTGCTTTGCTGAAGATGTTTGCAATCTACTAATTTTTGGAACAATGACATAAATGGATTGTCTTGCCCTCAACATGATGCCGAATGAGATGGTATTTTGTATTGATGTGCTTTGTTCAATCATGGAACTTTGGGTTCTTGGCCAAATTTATTGCAAAATTGTTTTCGATCATGAGTGGAGTTGAATGCACTTGTTCCATCTACAAGTCTACCAAAATTTTCTTGAGCCACACACTTTAATTTGTTGCTTCATCAGCTGCCACATATTCTACCTTAGTTGTGGAATCTTCTAGAACTGATTGTTTGCGTGAAATCCAGGAGACAGCTCCTGATCTAAGACTCGTAGTATAAACTAAAGTACATAGCCTAGTTTCTATATCTCCATCAAATTCTGAATCAAAGTATCCAATCAAGCTAAATTTTCCCACCTGTGTATAATTGAGTCCAAAGTCTTGAGTCCCTTTCAAGTACTTTAGAACTCTTTTTGCAGCAGACCAATGTCTTTCACAAGGCTTTTTCATAAACCTGGAGAGGATTCCAACATCAAATGAAATATTTGGTTTGGTAGTAGTCATTTATATGAGACTTCCTACTAGTTTTCTATACTTCGTTGCATCCTCAAATTCTTTCCCTTCAATGGATGTGAGCTTCAAGTTTTCTTCCATTGGAGTGGTCAAAGGATTGCACTCAGCCATGCCAAACCTGTTCAATAGATCTCCAATGTACTTCTTTTGAGAGAGGAATATAAACTTATGATGTTGAGTCACTTCAATACCAAGATAGTATTGAACATAAACCAAATCATTCATTTCAAAAAATTTCCTCAATTCCTTCTTTATGGATGCAATATAACTCTCATTTTTCCCTATCATCAAAAGATAATCTACATACACCACAAGATATATAATTGTGTTTCCAACTTACTTGAAAAACAAAGTTGCATCATCAAGATCATAATGTTTGAAGTTAAGTTTCATAATATGCTCAGTTAACTTCTCGTACTAGGCTCGTGGTGCTTGCTTGAGGCCATACAAGGATTTTATGAGCTTGCATACTTTGTGTTCTTGACCCTTCACAATAAATCCTTCTGGCTTAGACATAAAAACATTCTCCTTTAGATCTCCATTCGAGAAAGAAGTGTTTACATCCATCTAATGGACTTTCCAACCATTCTGTGTTGTGAAGGCAAAGAGTATCCCGATGGTAGCTCATTTTTTTGTGGGGGGGGAAGTCTCCTCATAATCGACCCCTTCTTTTTGTGCAAAACATTTTGCCAGAAGCTCGGCTTTATGATTTTTAAGTGAGCCATTAGCTTATTACTTATTCTTGTAGACCCACTTACATCCAATTGGTTTGGTTCCCAGTGGAGGATCAATCAGCTTCCAAGTTCCATTCTTTATTAAGGCATCATATTTTGTTCGCATCACTTCATTCCATTCATCATTAGAAGCGGATTATTTGAAGGAATTTGGTTCAAGATCTGTAGACAAATTCAATTCAAAATTATAAGAAACATCCATATCAATAGGTGAATCAAAATCATTTACATCACCTCCATTTTTCCTAGTAGAACTTGTTCTTGTCTTTCAAACCTCATGAGGACAAAAAATTTCAAGTGTCTTTGTCAACCATTTTGAAGGACCTTTCTGAGATGGCCCGGGCTATTAATTTGGTTGAGTTGGAATTGAATCAAGATTCAATCTCCCAATTTTGTAAATCACATCACTCAAAGTGTCATTTGTGGTTGTATCTTCATGTGGGGAAGAGAGGGCTTCAGAAGAAGATTCCAAAGATTGATTCAGTATAGAAATCCCCTCTTCAAGATGTGGAATATTATTATCAAATTCTTGAAATGAATTTTCATGTGCGAATATATCCAAGCGATCAAGTTGTCGCTCAAAAAAAATTTCAGTCTTGGAATATTCAATAAATATGACATCTCTAGATACTACAAACTTCTTATTAACTTCATCATAAAGAAGATATCCTTTGGAGGTATTGGAATACCCCAAGAAGATACATTTTTGACTTCTTGCACCAAGTTCATTTCTTTGTTCCTTAGGTATAAAAGCATAACAGGTGGAACCAATGACCCTGAGATGCTTTACCAAAGGAATGTGGCCATGCCACATTTCATAAGGAATATTATTTATAAATTCATTAGAAGGACACCTATTCTTTATGTACACAATACATAGAACTGCATCAGCCCAAAACATCAACTTTAGATTCTTGAAAAACATCATGGAACATACCATATTTAAAATTGTCATGTTCATTATTTCAACTACACCATTCTATTGAGGATTATAAGGCACCATTTTTTGATGTTTGATTCCAAGTTAGCGAAGATAGTTTTCAAATTCATTTGAAGCGTATTCTTTTCCATTATCAGTGCGTAAATAGCCAATATGAGTTTGTGCATCATTATCAATCCATGCATGAAATTTATTGAATGTTTGAAAAGCATCAGGTTTGTTATTCAATAAGTAAACCCAACACATTCTAGTGTAGTTGTCAATGAATGTCATCATATATTTATTTCCATTTACAGGAGGAATAGGCATGGGGCCACCTAAATCTGAATGAATAAGCTCAAGTTTTCTATGTGCTCTAGAATGTGAATCATGAAAATTTTTTTTGTTATGCTTTCGTAGAATACAAGCATCACATTTCTTAAGTTTCCTAGGAATTGTAGACAAACCAGTAACACCATTTTTATTCAACAATCGAAGGTTGTCATAGTTCAAGTGTCCAAATCTATCATGCCATAGAAGACTTGATGGGAATGTACCTTCATCATAGTGAGAATGAAAAGAAAAGTTTTTGTGCATGAGCAAAGGCACCTGGCATCTTTAGAAGTCTTCTTCTTTTATCCCTCTCATGACAAGTGAGCGATCTGATGCTTTTCTGACCTCAACCTTGTCATCAAACATATGAATTGAGTGTCATTGTTGGCGGATGTGGACCAAATACAACAAGCTTATCCTCAACTACTACACATAATTTTATCATCATGACATTTGACTGTCATTATGGATCTATCACCATCCATATCATGCTCCCTTAGAAGTAAAAAAACATTCATGTTCCTAAACCAAGTCTTGGAAACTAGAAAAAATCTCTTTAAAACCTTTAAAATATTACCAGCGCGCTTTTTGTGACCATTTCTTGTGCATGCACTGATAATTATTCTATTAGCCATGATGATCACTGCTCTCTTCTCCAATAAAAACTGCGCACCCTCGCAAAAGTAAGTAAACATGAAAAAGTAACTTCTAGAAGCCTAGTTGGTTGAATATTATCCCAACTGGAAGCATCTAGATTCACGTCAGTTTGAGCTATATCCCTCTACTCATGGAGCTTATCCCTTAGCTAAAGGAACCATAATCCCTTAATTTGAGGATCTCATCCCTCTCTTGATGGATCTGAAACTTCCTCAATATCTGATCCGAATGGAATGTAATTAAATTGTGTGCATAAGGATCACTGAATTTTGTAGGTGAAACAAATGGTTTTAACTTAGTTTTAAAAAAAATTATGTGAGGTTAAAGCATGTAAATTAGCTTGTATAACACTGTTTAGTAGTAAATGATAGAGAATAAAGCATTACATATGATAATACTCAGCAAATTGATGAAGCAGTTCACCCATCCTCAGCTACATCGGTTGGTCTAGCTCCCAATGGCATGTCCCTCATATCTTATTGCTAAAAAATGGTAAGTAAATGTGATAAAAAGCCTCAAATGACTATGCTCTCTATAAAAACAGCTTCAAAATTCTTGAATTAGTCGGGAATGACTATTCATTTGCAGAAAAAAGAGAATGGATGCTCAATACACTAAAAACACCTTAATGGCCCTAGTGGCTCCTTGACCTCTCCTGAATAAAAACTTGCATGAAATGACCTCTGATAGCTTTTAAACCTATTTCAATGAGTTTGGAATGTCAAAATTATTCAAAAATGACTATTAATTCTCCAAATATAGTTGAAATATCCAAGAGTTATGACCCTAACATTAATTTTCCCAATCACACCTAGGAAAGCTCCTCCAAAATTGTAGGAACTCTAGTTAGCGCTGACAAATTTGGCATTGGCCACCGAATTTTTTTTTTTTGGGGGGGGGGAGGAGGGGCGCTCTAGAATTGGTGGATGGTTTAATTAAATGTTAAATGTGAGGGCAGGTGGTCATATGCCACCTCCGCCATAACTGCCGCTAACGGTTTTGAAGGCCGTCGTTTGTGGTTGGAACCCCGAAGAACATGGTTTCATTACCCTAACTGCGCAGACCTTTGCACTGATCACATGTCCGTTGTAACACCCGCCGGATTAACCGCTAGTTTTTTGGCCATCGAGGTTTGTGTGTGGGTCAAGGTCTTGAGCACGCGGATATATTGTAGGGGGATTGGCCCTAAGGCGCTGGCCTCCCAAGCCTTAACCGCCGAAAAAATTAAACTTAAATACAGCTGCCAATCTATATGGTTAATTCAGACAGTCTAGGAATATTGGTAAATGGCTATGCATGTGTAGTGGAGGTTGCGGGTTTGACCCCCATTGACTCCACCAAATTTTGGACTAACCTTATGAGGACACGTGGCAACCTGCGGGTTTGACACGTGTCACTCAACCATTTTTCCAATATAAACTCATCCAAAGGTCTAGAAACCTCCTTACCCTCAACATCCGATGATCCACAGAGTGCCACATCACACCACCACACTAGCTCTGAATAAATGGAATATTCCTAGAATATTCCACTGACTGTACCTGCAAGCTGACTGGGCATCTAGTCACCAAATTTTTGTTGTTTGGGAAAACAAATAGAACACGATACCTTCCTCATACGACATCAATTTTTTTAACTATTCGTGGTACCGAAATTGCAATGACGAGACATTTCTAGTCATTCAGGTTCAAACCTGTTTCGAGCACTTTCATTTTTGAGCATTTTTTAGCAATGGACATGATCTCCTAATCACACCTCCCCATTGGGAAGCTTTTGGACCCCAAAAGACTTCAATTACTAGTTCAGTAGATGAGGGTACAACTCCCTCACATTTTCCACTTCCATCCATCTTTCCTTACCTGGTTTGTTGCCCCTGAGCCCAATCCAAAGATAAACGACACTTCCCCTTTTAGAAGTGTGTGTCCTCCTATCAAGGATGGCATCCTCCTTGAGATTTTCCAAAAATTCCGGCGAGAAATCTTCTATTGATGGTAGCTAAATGTCACTCCCTTGATCATTAATCAATGGAGGCTCATACAAACATAAATTCTCCACTTTGACAATGGAATACATTTGCATATATGAAGTCAAGTCAAGTTGAAATGCATTATTACCAACTTGTTTAATTATATTGAATGGAACATAATGAATAGGCTTGAGCTTTTTAACTTCTCCTTGCATCCTTTCTTTGCTTATGTGCAACCATACTTCGTCTCCTTCTTGAAACTTGTGATCAACTCTATGTTTGTCATGCATCTCCTTGTATTTTCTTTGACTTTTTTAAAGTTGTTCTTTAACTTTTTGATGAATAATCTGAATTTTCTCAATGAAATTGCGAGCCTTGTCAATGTCACTATGCCCATCAATAGCAACATCCTTCTCAAGAATGAAATCTAGAGGTGACTTTGGAAAATACCCAAAGCAGGATTCAAAAGGTGAAGTATTTGTAGAAGAGTGCTTGGCCCGGTTATAAGCGTGCCAAATGTAATGCAGTGCTCATCCCACAACTTAGGATGCTTTCTACAATAAACTCTCAAAAGATTCACAATGGTTATGTTCACTACCTCGGTTTTTCCATCTGTTTGCGGATGAAAATAAGTACTCTTTTTCAACTTGGTGTCAATCATTTTCCATAGATTGGACCAAAAATTCCCAACAAATCTAGAATCCCTGTCATTAACAATACAATTAGGCAAACCATAATGAACCCATACATGTTGAAAATATAATTCAACATTTTGTTCAGCAGTAATATATTTCTTACATGTCATAAGAATAAACATCTTGTTGAATCTATCAACTACTACATAAAGATAATCATGTTAATTTCTAGACATAGGTAGACCTCCAACAAAGTCCATATAAACACTTTCCCATGGCCTTGATGGTACCGGTAATGGAATGTACAACCAAAGCTTCCTATTTCTAGGCTTGTTTGTAGCACACAATGAAAAACCTCTAATGAAACGTGAAACACTATCTACCATTCGAGGCCAATAACAATACCTCTGTAAATGTGCCACCGTTTTGCTTACCCCAGAATGTCCAACAATAAGAGAAGAATGAGCTTCTCTCATGAAACTTAGTCTCTCTCCTTTTGGTATTCACAACTTTCCCAAATTAAACAACAAATTGTTTTTCATGTGATAATCATTCTCTTCAACTTGATTCCCTTCACTCAAGTTAGCATACACATCCTTAAAATCAACATCAGATGCATACTATTCTATGTAACTCTCATGTACTATAGAATCATTCTTAAGAAAAGTAGAAGCACTAATAATAGGCCTTGAAATCATATCAGCAACTTTATTGAAAATACCTTTCTTGTACCTTGTTACCAAGTGAAATTGTTGTAGGAAACCCATCCATCTAAAATGACGTGATTGTTGCAATTTACTTTGCGACTGCAAGTACTGTAATGGTTGGTGATTGGTATGTACAACTATCTCTTTACCCATCAAACAGTTTTTCCACTTTTTGACACTTTGAACCAATGCATACAACTCCTTATCATATGTAGGATAATTAACTACAACACCATTAAATGTCTCAGAATGAAAAGTGATAGGCTTACAATGCTGCAAGAGAACTGCACCCATGGCATAATCACTAGCATAGGTATCTATCTCAAATGGCTGTCTCAAGTTCAGTAAAGAAAGGACTAGAGCTGAACTGATCTTCTCTTTCAAAGATTCAAAAGCTTTCTATTGTTTGCCTCCCCATTGGAAAGCACGTTTCACACTTGTCACTGCATGCATAGGAGCTGCTATGGCAGAAAAGTTAGCAATAAATTTTCTCCAATATTGAGCTGCACCCAAAAAACTTCTTATCTCTGTAATGAATTTGGGAGTACGCCAATTCACAATGGCTTCTACCTTAGAAGGATCAATTATCAATGCACCTCCTCCTACAATATGTCCCAAATAAACCAAAGAAGTCTTTCCAAATTCACACTTAGATATCTTAAGAAATAATTGCTCTTTCCTCAAAACATCAAGTACTTTCTTAACATGCATGACATGCTATTCTCTAGTCTTGCTGAAAATCAAGATGTCATCTAAGTAGACTATAAAAAAATCATCAAGGAATGGACGCAAAACATCATCCATAACACGCATGAAAGTTACAGGGGCATTACACAAACCAAAAGGCATAACTAGCCACTCAAAGAGTCCTTGTTTGGTTTTGAATGCAGTCTTCCAAATATCACTTTATGTAATTATAAATTGATATTCTCCACTACGTAAGTCTAACGTAATGAGAAACTTAGCATCTTTCAGCTGATCTAACAAATCATCTATCCTTGGGAGTCGGTAACGATTTTTTACTATAATCTTGTTCAAAGCTCTGAAGTCCACACACATACGCCAAGTTCCATATTTCTTTGGAATTAACACTATCAACGACCCACATGATGAAGTGATTGGTCTTATGAGTCCCTTTTCCAACAAGTCTTTAATTTTCCTCTTTATTTCAGCATTCTCCATGATAGACATGCGGTAAATGCCTATGTTTGGAAGAGGACAATCTTGTTGCAACTGAATCTCACGTTGAATCTCCCTTTTAGGAAGCAATCCTGTTGGCTCCTGAAACACCTCATGATGTGAATCAACTACAACATATAAATCTGATTTTAACTTGGGATCACAATCTTCAAATGACTCATGATTCACATCAGCTTTAGGCTTAATCATAAGAAGTACGAAAATCTTACTAGAATTCACTAGTCTTTTTACCTATCCAACATTTACCATAGCAATGTTTGTCTTCTTGCGATGTGCTCTAACAATAAACTCCTTGCCATATTTGAATAGATGATACTTGTTATCATGGAGATAGAAGATAGAAGATAGCTTTCCTATCATATAAATAAGGACTTCCCAAAAAAATTCCTGTAATGTCAATCAGAACAAAATCTAATTCAACTGTATCGATAAAATGTGCAATAATTGCAAAGCGCAATATACACTTCTTTGAAACCTGTAATTTTGCATCCTTACAAATCCAACTAAGTGGTATTGGTTTTGGATGTGGAATGGTTACAATATTTAGTTTCTTGACTAATTCTTCATAGATAAGGTTCACTTGTGACCCACTATCAAACAATGTGTCAATCTTTGGATGTTTTGAAATAACCATCACATGAAACAATTCAATTCTTTATTCTTCATTTGGAGTTTGTACATGATAGTTTGAAGTGCTAGTAGTTGGTTTAGTTCCAGTTTCTTTTCCCTTCATTTTCTTCAAACCCATGGTTGTAATGTTGGTTTCGTCATTGAATCATCACCTAATTCTTGTTGTGTAGTAGCTGCAGTTTTCTGCTTCCCTTTGTTTTTGTCAAAATTGAGTTCTTTTTTCAAAATGTAACTTCCAACAATTTTTCTCTTTGTGGCCTTCTCTTGAATAGTGTTTACAAACCACATTTTCTCCCTCTTTTTTGACAGATGCATTTTTCTTGCTTTTTCCTTTAGAGGTTTTGTCTTTGTTCCTCCCCTTGAAAGGCGTATTCCTACCCTCTTCAAAAGTGATTTTCCCTCTAGCCTCTAAATGTGTGGTTTGAACACAAACCTCATCTAGACTAGTAGGATTGAACACTAAGGTAGCTATGTAAGCCTCCTATGTACTTCAGAAAAGTGTCTTGACTCTGCAAATATACCGCTAATAAGAGAGCTCTTCTCCTAAATTCTTGGGTGTATTCTTGTACATTTTGTCCTTTAAGTTGTCTGAAATTTTGCCAATTCATGATAGCTTATGTAAATGAGCTAATGGATAAAACTATTGTTTTATTGCAGTAACTAAATCAACCCATGATAAAATAATCTTACCATGTTTTTTGATCTCCTCCTTTGTCTTGGCATCCCACCAAACACATGTTTCACCTTCCATTCTCAAATAAGCTAGCTGAATTTTAGTGTCATCATCATGAAGGTTTTGGATTCTCAAATAAACCTCCAATTTCCTAATCCAATTGTCAAGATTTTCTACATTGACTTTACCATTAAACATTTGCAATTCAAACTTAACATCAAGTTTTAGAAAATGACTTTTACCAGTGTTCTTTGACTTGTGTGACTGATGTACTGAAGATGAAGTAGAGGATGATGATGATGAGGGTGAGGATGGTGAATTTCCATTGCGTCCATTTCCTCCATTTCCCTTCTTTGATTTATCTTCATCATTGTGACCTTGTGATGATCCCTAACCTTCCTTGTGAATTTTGGATCCTTCTCCTTCTAGTCTTTCATTCCTTTCTTGATAAAGGACTCTCACCATTTCAGTCATGTCAAGGAATGCTTTCCTAAACACTCTTTCTTCCTCTTTGAGATCCACCTCTTCATGGATTCCTTCCTCCCTTGAATTCATGCTTATGGCTTCTTCTACTTCTCTTTGAGGTGAAATTGAAGGTGGAGAAAATGGCACTCTTTCCCTCCTTAGCTGAGGATTACTTTGAACTTTCACCAATTGACCTTCTCCTCTCTTAAGGTTCAACCTATTAAAATTAAAACTCTTACAAGCTGTTAAAAAAATCCTTGCACAAAGATTAGATAGAGAAAATACTCTAGCTTAACTCAAGCTCTAGTACCAACCTGATCTGAATGGAATGTATTAGTTTTGTTGTGTCAAGTATCCAAACAGTAATTAAATTGTGTGCATAAGGTTCAGTGAAGTTTGCAGGTGAAACAAATGGTTTTAACTTAGTTAAATAGATTTGTATGTGAGGTTAAAGCATGTAAATTAGCTTTTATAAAAAAATTTAGCAGTAAATGACAAATAATAAAGCATCACATGTGACAATACTCAGCAAATTGTTGAAGTAGTTCACCCCTTCTAGGCTACATCTGCTGGTCCAGCTGCCAAGGGCATATCCCTCATATATTATTGCTAAAAAATGGTAATTACATGTGATAAAAAGCCTCAAATGGTTGTTCGCTCTGTAAAAACAACTTCAAAATGCTTAAATTAGTTAGGAATGACTATTCATTTGCAGAAAATAGAGAATGGATGCTCAATAAACTGAAAACACCCTAATGGCCTTAGTGGCTCCTTGACCTCTCCTGAATAAAACCTTGCATGAAATGACCTCTGATAGCTTTGAAACCTATTTCAATGAGTTTGGAATGTTGAAATTATTCAAAATTGACTATTAATTCTCCAAATATGGTTGAAATCCCCAAGAGTTATGACCCTAACAGTAATTTTCCCAATCACACCTAGGAAAGCTCCTCCAAAACTAGAGGAACTCCAGTTAGCGTCGAAAAATTTGGCACTGGTTGCCGAATTTGGGGGGCACACTCCAAAATTGGTGGATGGTTTAATTAAACATTAAATTTGAGGGCGGGTGGTCATATGCCACCTCCACCGTAACTGCTGCTAACAGTTTTGAGGGTCGCCGTTTGTGGTTTGAACCCCGAAGAACATGGTTCCATTACCCTAACCGCGCAGACCTCTACACTGATCACATGTCCATTGTAACACCCGCCAGATTAACTATTGGTTTCCTGGCTACCAAGATTTGTGTGTGGGTCAAGGTCTTGAGCGCGCAGACATATGGTAGGGAGGTTGGCCTCCCAAGCCCTAACCGCCGAAAAAATTAAACTTAAATACAACCGCCAATATATATGGTTAAGTCAGACTGTGTAAGTGGATTTTTAAATGGTTGTGCACATGTAATGGAGGTCACGGGTTCAACCCCTATCGAATCCACCAAATTTTGGACTAACCTTGTGAGGACACGTGGTGGCCTGTGGGCTTGCTACGTGTCACTCAACCATTCGTCCAATATAAACTCATCCAACCATCCAGAAACCTCCGTACCCTCAACATCCAACGATCCACAGAGTTCCATGTGGCACCACCACACTGAATCTAAAGAAATGGAATATTCCTAGAATATTTTGCTAACTGTACTTGCAAACTGACTAGGCATCCAGTCACTAATTTTTTACTATTAGGAAAACGAACAAAACACAATATCTTCCTCATACGACATCGATTTTTCGAACCGTTCGCAATGCCAGAATCGCAACGATGAGACCTTTTCGGTCTCTTCCATTTGGACTTGTTTCGATCACTTCCATTTTTGAGCATTTTTGAGCAATGGACATGATCTCCTAATCAATATCTCTATAAATTGAGCTGAAGTTTCACCCTAATTCATAGATTCATAGATTGAGGGTACTGGTAGTTCATAGATTCTGAATTGGTAGTTGTTGATTGTACATTGAAGATCACACCTTTATACACAAGACTTCATGTTGTTCATTCTAGAGAGGAAGTCTTGTTAAACCAAGGATATGATTGTGCAGACATATGGGAGAAATATGTACAACATCAAGGCTCAGGTTGTAAGATTTCTCTTTTTGATTCCTGATAATACATATGGATCTCTTTTTCTCATTGTCTTGTTTCTGAATTCATTGAAATGATGTCAATACTTAGACTCCTTGATCACTAAGTTGAACTGGTATTTATGATTATTATATACTGCATGTGCTTTGATCCTTTGCATTTTTTGTGATTACACGTTCTCTCAGCATTGAAATATTGCTTTGGAGTGAAAGGAAAAAGGCTACATCAATGGTCTAGATTGAAAGTTAGAATCATAACCTCCTTATTTCTAAGTTACAATAATCTAAAATGCTAATAGTTTAGAGAAAGATGCATTCAAATTGTTGTTTGTTTCTAGTTACCTGTTGGGGTACTAGGGAGATCGCTCTTGTCTGCAAGAGTGATTAATCCATAGAACATCAACTGTGGGAGGTATAGACCCTCATGTAGAAGAAAGTATGGAATACCAGCCAACTTAAGCCTGATTGTTCCAAGCCCTTATGGCTTGAGTTTAGATTTTTATGCAAAGTATACTACTCCATCAACCTTGTCAATAAATTCTTCAAAACAATATTTTGTAAAAGTCATGTGCCATGTTTCTCTTGAATCTAGCAACCAATCATTTCTCTAAGAAGAAAGTGAATAATTAAACAAGTCTTTATTTACTCAAATATTACAATTTTCCACAACATAATGAGAGGATTCAAGTAATTTACCTTTTTATTTGTCATGAGTTTTACCTTTGGCTTCATTTCTTTCCTGCTCAATTCTGTCCCAAGGAAAATTACATGTGGATGCGTCATGCCAATCTCTATTGCAGTGTATGCAATGGATATCAGATTTTTCACTTTGAGCTTGTATGCCCCCCTGCCTCTAAAATTTATTCTTCCTTGTCCTGTTCGGCCACCTCTCCCTAGATAAGAATCTTGAACATTATTCTTCTCTCTATGTGCAAGCCATACAGCTTCTTCAGAAAAATGTGGAGTTTTCTTCTTCCCAAAATCTTTCTCTTTCTCTGCAAAATTTTTCTCAAGGGATTCAAAGGTAATCTCCTTGAGGTTTCCACTTGCTTACAATGACTCAAGATAATGTGAGTAAGTGGGATACAATGCCTTGACATAAGCTATGAGAGATATGTCAATTTAAACACCAGTGTTTTTAATGTCATGCATGATAGATCTGACTTCTGATGCTAAAGCAAGAAGGTCATCATTTTTAAATTCAAGCCTGAAACATTTAATCATCAACTGAACAACTTTAAGTTATGAATGTGAGTCATAGAGTTCTTTCAATTTAGTCAAGGCTTCATAGGCATTTGAAAATGGTTTAATATGGCGACTCACCTCCTCATTTACAGAAGCTGAAATCAAGGCACATGCCTTGCTGTTTTTTTTGTCCCAAATGGAGATCTCCTTGTTGGTCATAGGCTTTGCAGGTGGATTTTCTTTGTCTCCTTCACAAATTCCTTTTCACAACTCATTAAAAAAGAGTGTGTTTAATCTTCCTTGACCATTTAGGATAGTTCTCTTTTCCTAAGATAACGAGTCCCACAATGGATATGAGTGAATGCATTCTGTAAAAAAATCACTTTGCTGCCACTGTAAAAAAAATAATTCTGGTGCTAAAACAACTTAAATTTTGCACTTAATTTTTTTTGCAAAAACAAATTTCGTAAAAAAAATTGCAGAGGTATTAACTGGGGAAGGGTTTATTTGGGGAATATTTTACTTGGGGGAGGGTGTAACTAGTGAGAGTAGTACAGTCATGGAGGGCGTAATTGGGGGTGGGTTGTAACTAGGGGAGGGTCGAGCACACCGGCGTGAGGCGGTATGAAGGCATGCGGGTTAGAGGTGGAAATACCAGAGCCAAACGCGAGGTGTTTGGTGATTTAGTGTGTCCTAAATTGCTAACATAAATTATCAACCGGGGATTCGTAAGGCGACGAAGTGTGGCGCACGATATGTGCAGAATAACCTATCTCTTACTTTTGTCGTTTTGGATTTTTATGAAATTATAAAAGACAAGTATGGAGACAAATATTCCAAGACAATGATGTCATTATAATGGTTTCCAAACTTCAAAAGAATTTTAAAACACACAATGACAAAATTAATTCTAAAAATGAAAATTGCATCACTATTCTAATCAAGAAAATGAGTGAACTATTGATCATGAAACTCATTATCCTTGTTCTTGTCTAAACACAAGCTATTACTCGAAAAGATTGCAAGTAAAGTAAAACTAAAATCAAATTACATCAACTCATATTTTGACCCCTCACCATTAGTCTAGCTATGGCTTAGGAGGTAATCATAAACAACTTGAGCAATCGATATCTAATTTCTTGAGAAAAAAGAAACTAATATAAAACTACACTCATACTTCAATCCCTCACCATTAGTCCGGCTATGGCTTTCGGAGTAGCGAAAATGACATGAGAAATTTAATATATATCTAACTATGAAAATTAAACTAATATCAAACTACACTCATACTTCAATCCCTAGCCATTAGTCTGACTATGGCTTTCGGAGGAATGGCGAAAATGACATGAGCAATTTAATATATCTAACTGAGAAAAGTAAACTAATATCAAACTACACACTCATACTTCAATCCTCGCCATTAGTCAGTATGGCTTTCGGAGTAACTGAAAATGACATGAGCAATTTAATATATCTAACTTGCGAAAAAGTAAACTAATATCAAACTACACACTCATACTTCAGAAATCACTTGCCATTATTCCCGGCTATGGCTTTCGAGATGGCGAAAATGACAGAAATTTAATATATCCTAACTATGAGAAAAGTAAACTAATATCAAACTACACACTCTTCAATCCTAGCCATTAGTCAGCTATGGCTTTCGGAGGTAACTTGAAAATGACATGAAGCGACTTAACCTTTAAATCTAACTACTAAAGCAAATGTGCAAGACTGAAATAAACAAATAGTCTTTAAAGATTAAACAAAAACTAAGAAAAAGTAAATTAGTAGAAGGACAAGATGGATTCCATGTCATTAGTCATTATAAAATTATATACGGAAATGCTAGAGACCGCCATGAAAAAATATGCTAAAAGCTATGATTTCAAAAAGCAATCTAAGTAAGGAAATATGACAAAACAAAATTGAAAGCAACTTATCTAGAAAACATGTAAAAGCCTCCTTGGATAAGCGGGGGCCTACGCTACCAATTTGGTGAGACTTCGGCTCCTTAAAGTTGTAATCAAAACGGCATCAAAGAAGTGAATTTCTCTATTAAAAGAACTCACAAATCTACATCCCATTCCATCTTGAACTTTGTTACAAAAGACTTCTCTACTACTTTTTCATTACTTCCTCATTACCTATGATAGGAGAAAGCTTCTCCTATTTATACAAATATGAGGAGTCATCTCATTAATGGGATTCTTTATGAATCTCTCCACTCCATCTCCTAGAGTTACAATCAAAATAGGAAATGATAAGACACTTATTTTTAGGATTTGGCTTACAGCAAGAGATGAGACATATCCTCTTAGAGTTTCAATACAACAAGGAAGTGAGACACATATCCTCTTGATCCCATAATCTTCTCAACAAATTCGAATTTGGCCTTAGAGTGCCACATAAGGGTCTTAGAGAGTCTCCTTTTGACCTACACATGTCACAAAACTCATAACATATATAGATATATGACTATGTTAATTTCTAGTTTCTAATCATAAATTCTTAAAATACATAAAATAAAGAACTTTGGAAAATAAGGATCCTAGCAACCCATATATTTATGAAAATGGTTACTTGATGTAGGGTTTTAAGTCAAATGTCTATGAAATAAGAGCTAAATGGTTATGACATAATGGAAATATGTATGAATATGGAAGACACTTTTG
This sequence comes from Pinus albicaulis, assembly GCA_034641835.2. Lineage (NCBI taxonomy): Eukaryota > Viridiplantae > Streptophyta > Pinopsida > Pinales > Pinaceae > Pinus > Pinus albicaulis. The sequence continues at coordinate 380,602,949 of CM076569.1, read as the reverse complement.
AGACTCAACATACCCTCCAACTGAAGGTTGTTGCATGTCTCATGCAAATATTGCAATGATTCATTTGTCCATGAGTTGATATTTGACTCATATAGATTCGTTCCAAACTTTTGCTTCTTGATATTTTGTTTTTGGCAAAGTATAATACATTTGATTACAGCTTCTTCTTCTTCTTCTTTTTCTTTTTTTTTCTTTTTTGAAATGGTTGGTTGCTTGTGTGACAACCAATTTTTTTTTTGGGCAATGGTTCTTGTGTAACAATGCTTTATTTTCTTTGTTGCATCAAAGTTCATGAAAACATTTAGAATCAATTACTTCATCAATGAATTGATCATTTGCAAGACATATAATCTTTTGGATCATGTTGCAATAATAGTTGGTTGGGAAGTATATGTGGGTAGAAATGAAATAAATGTGTGATAGTGTATGACATGTGGATATGAAATGATGTCCCTTCCCCCAACTAAAGATATGACAATGTGGAAAAGGGAGTGAGGAATTTTTCCAAAGTTACAATTTAGCATTCCTAATGAATTACATGACTAAAAATTGAAAACAGCATACCTTCACTTACCTTAAATGTGGATGAGTTGTGTATGTGTGGTAGCTGCAAATTATGATCATATTCTTCTTGAGTGGCCTAAACAAGAGTCATGGATAAAGAGATGAGATGACTTTTGTGCTTCCTACTAAAACTTCTTGAGATACGCTCCAAAATCTTGAAAATAATAGTCTTCATGTCTTCAAAACTCATTGGCATAATTCCTACTATGTGAAAAGATGTTACGATGTCGAACATAGTAGGAAATTGATGGTCTTTAATGGATGCCACTAGTCAACACGAGAACTCTCACCATTGATGACAATGAGAGTCAAGATGTCCAAACATCTTCTTAGATGCAGTGATTTTGTGTCAGTCACCTAGAAGATCGACGAACAGAAGACATTAATGTATTCCCATTTGTTTTTTCAGCATGAGAACTTGCCATTAAGGCATGCGAGCCTCAAGGTGTTTTTATAAAGAACTTAGACTCAAAGAACTATGGACTCAATAATTTGCAAGGCGACGGGGCTTATTTGCGGAATGAAAATGACAAGAAATGGAAGATGGCAATGGAAAGTAGAAATAGCAATGGGCAATAAGCATGTGAATGAGCCTCTTGCTTTATTTGTGGGATATGAATGGACAAAAAGAAATGGAAAGTGGATGTGAATGTAAATGGAAAACATGGTGAAATAGAGGTGAATACGTATGAGTTATGGATGTGATGGAGACAATAGTATCGAAAGTTTTTCAAGTGTTTGGATCTGATTTTGCATCAATATTTCCTCTTTGTTAGCGATCATCCTCTTATGAAACAAATTGGTCTTTTAAGAGACACCATTCTCTTGTAGTTATTTTCTTTCATCCTGGAACTGCAAAAAACTAATACTTCTTATGCAATGGGTAAGATTATAAAAGGAGAGAGGTGATCAATCTCTCTAGTTATGATATCTACACACAAAACTAAGAATTTATTATTAATGAAACAATTTCTCAAAGGAAAAATCAAAGAATTTATACTGTTTTGGAATTAGTGCCTCAAGTTGAATGTAGCTTCTTTTCAGCAATTTATTTCATTGATTCACCATTTCAAACTCTAATGATGGATTTTTCATTGTGTAGATCTTGTTAGGTACTACTTGATACTTAAATCATCAAAATCTGATTTTGTATGAGAAAGTTAAGTGATTGAACAATGAGGTTTTAAGTGCAGGTGGAGAAACAGCGGCGGAATTGGACTTGCGGCTGAATTGGAGAACGGTTGCGGAATTGGACTAGGCTATGAGAATGTCGACGATTTACGTAGCTAAAAATCTTGAAAAAAGTTAGCCATTCATCTTTCATCATCAGTCCAAAATTAGTCAATACCTTCAGAAAAATGAGCAAATAACTTATTCATTTCATTGATTCAAAATTATTCATTTTTTCAAAGAACAAAATTGAATTTTTTTTTTTTTTTTAATATTATATATGTTACATTTAAAAAAAAAAATATATATATATATATATATATATATATATATATATATAATTTTATTAAACAAAACAATTTATTAAATAAGGAAATTAAAAATAAAAACTAAAAACATGAATGCCATTCTCATCCTCATGTGGCAATTTTTTTCGAGCAATTCTCCATTGGGCATTAGCGAAATTTGTATCATCTTCTCTTCATACAAAAGGAAGCTCATTGCAATTCAAGCATGATCCACCACTAAGCTCTCTATTTCACGTCTTTCACATAAGCCATTTGGGAAAGGCCCAGCAAATCTTGAATCAATTGAATGCTTCTCGATTTGGTGATGTATTGAACTTCATTGTATATCCCCATGCCATCTTTTAAGTGGACAAGATCTTGACAAAAAAAGTAAGCTTTAAACCGTATATCACTACCCATCACATGACATTTCAATGCTCAGTGATGATGTGCGCCGTGAAGATCGGTGGTCGGTGGAATGTGGATTGAATGCCACGAGAGACTTTGATTTTGATTAGAATTCTTCTTCTTGGATCTAGAAAACTGGATTATCAATGCGAGTGCCGTTTGCAAACGAGAAAACCATTTTTCCTCACGCGGCAAGCAAAAATGGCCTTCAAAAAGAGCAGAAATTCTCCCGGAACCGCCACGAATTTCGTAAAATGATTTGAGTTATCTAATTGACCACGTTGGCGAAAAAGCCATGTCTCGGTTTTCAAAATTCATCCTCAATCGATCGAACGTGTTTAAAAATGACGTGTCAATAACGGTTGCGTTTTCGAATGCGGTAATAAAATCAATTCTATGTGCTTGAGTTAATTATTGTGATTTTGGTAACTACCACTTGCACAAATATTTCAATCAATTCTTCAAAAAAATGGATCTTTCCAACGGTGCAGCTTTTTCTGCTCAAATTTTTCTATGCACATGATGCATTTGACACCCCACTAATTGCCACCCATAGCCGCTTTTGCTTTGACCTCTGTTTGTTTTCTTTCAGTTCGGTTATAGTTGCATCAATCTTTGCAAACACTTGTTCATTGGGACGATTCCCTTCAACCTTCTGTCGGATTTGTCTTTGCAAATGTGCTCATGCTTATCCTAAGCATTCTTTAGTTCAATCAAGGCACATTTTGCCTCTTTGAGCAATTTCAATGCCTTGTTCTCTTACATGTGGCCATCTTATGAATCTCGGAGCGTTTGGTGATGGTAGGCGGCATTGGCAAGGGCCGACGGAGCTGGTATAATAAAAAGTGGCATTGACGAGGTTTGAATGGCGAATTGCACGAATGCCTCACAAATTCTTTGGGGATTTCGGGGAGTTTGATGATGTCTTTTCCGGCTCAAATCTGGTCGATAATCTTTGTCATAAGTTACGAAACATTGCAACCTAGCGGCTGCGGCATCTCTATCCTTCATCATTTTCAACTTCTAGTGAGTTCATTATGATAAATGCAGTGTTTTACGACCATATCTGTTGCAAGCATCGTAAATAGTTGAATTTTTATGTTTCTATTGAAATTAATTCATTTTTCAAATGCCATGGCCATTTATTTTGTTTATTGTTTTGTTTTGTTTTATTTTTTTTTATTTGTTTTGTTAATAAAATTACACATGTTATATTTTGAAAAATTAAAATATATACATATGTAATTTACTAAAAAAAACAATTTATTGAATTTTTTAAATGATTTGTTATTAAATTATATATATTTTTCAAAAATAAAAAATATACATACTCTTAGTAACAAAACCAATTTAATTTTTTTATTTTTTTATTTTTTTATTTTTCATTTTTTATTTTAATTGATTTGTTTAATAAAACTATGTATGTTATATTTTCAAAAATTTAAAAATACACATATATATTCATTAAACAAAACAATTTATTGAAATCAAAGTTTTTCATAGAAAACTGATATTTTTTATTTTTTTGCTTGTTGAATCAGTGAAATGATGAAGTTTTTATTTTGTCTCTTTTTTCTTTTTTTTTCTTTTTTTACATAACAATTCTTTTTTGATCCTCAGATCACACAAAGTGCGGAGGAGAGCATACTCAAGAATTATTAATTTTTTTACATAACAAATTTTTTTTTTTACGATCCTCTAGATCACACAAAGTGAGGAGGAGAGCATACTCAAGAATTATTAATTTTTTTAGATGTAAGAAATAAGGCTACCTAGTTACACTTTCCCATTTAACGGCGCCAAAATCATTTGGTCAATTTAGTGTGTCTAAATTGCTAACATAAAATTATCAACCCGAGGGATTCGTAGGCGACGAAGTGTGGCACACTATATGTGCAAGATAACATATCTCTTACTTTTGTCGTTTTTGGATTTTTATGAAATTCTAAAAGACAGAGTATGGAAATAAATATTCAAGACAATGATGTCCTTCTAATGGTTTTTCCAAACTTCAAAAAGAATTTTAAAACACACAATGACAAAATTAATTCCTAAAAGGAAATGAAAGTGCATCACTATTCTAATCAAACAAACGAGTGAACTAATGATCATGAAACTCATTATCGCTATTTCTTGTCTAAACACAAAAGAAAGCTGTACTCAAAAGAAAAAGATTGTAAGTAAGAAATAAAACTAGAAATCAAATTACATCAACTCATATTACGACCCCTCACCATTAGTCAGCTATGGCTTTCGGAGGTAATCATAAATAGCAAAGGTAATCGATATCTAATTTTATGAGAAAAAAAAAACTAATATCAAACTACCTCTTGCTAATCCCTCACCATTAGTCTGACTATGACTTTCGATGGCGAAATGACATGAGCAATTTAATATGTCTAACTTGCGAGAAAAGTAAACTAATATCAAACTACACACTCATACTTCAATCCTCGTCATTAGTCCGGCTATGGCTACCAGATGGCAGAAAATGACATGAGCAACAATATATCTAACTTCTTGAGGAAAAGTAAACTAATATCAAACTACACACTCATACTTCAATCCCTGCGCCATTAGTCCAGCTAAACACAGAATGTGAAAGCATGAGCAATTTAATATATCTAACTATGAAAAGTAAACTAATATCAAACTACACACTCATAGCTAATCACTTGCATCATTAGTCAGCTATGAGAAGCTTCGAGATGCTTGAAAATGACATGAGAAATTTAATATATCTAACTTCTTGAGAAAAGTAAACTAATATCAAACTACACTCATACTTCAATCCCTTGCCATTAGTCCAACTATGGCTTTCGAATGTGAAAATGACATGAGCAATTTAATATCTAATCTAACTACTAAAGCAAATGTGCAAGGCGGAAATAAACAAATAGTGTTTGAATTAAACAAAAACTAAGAAAAGTAAATTAGTAGAAAGGACAAAGATGGATTCCATGTCATTAGTCATTATAAAATTATATGCAAATGCATTTGCCATGAAAAATTATGCTAAAAGCTATGATTTCAAAAAACAATCCTAAGTAAGGAAATATGACAAACAAAATTGAAAGAAATTTATCTAGAAAACATGTAAGCCTCCTTGGATAGCGGGGCCTACCTTCCTCAATTTGATGAAGTCCTTCGGCTCAGCAAAGTTGTATCAAAAACGACATCAAAGAAGCTGAATTTCTCTATTAAAAGAACTCACAAATCTACATCCATTCCATCTTGAACTTTGTTACAAATACTTCTCTACTACTTTTTTCATTACTTCCTCATTACCTATGATAGGAGAAAACTTCTCCTATTTATACAAAATATGAGGAGTCATCTCATTAATGGGAGTCTATGAATCTCTCCCTCCATCTCTAGAGTTACAGTCAAAATAGGAAATGATAAGACACTTGTCTTTCTGGGGATTTTAACACAACTAAGAATGGGAACACATATCCTCTTAGAGTTTCAATACAAAAAAGGAAGTGAGACACATATCCTCTTGATCCCATAATCTTCTCCAACCAAATTCGAATTTGGCCTTAGAGTGCCACATAAGGGTCTTCTAAGTCTCCTTTTTGACCTACACATGTCACAAAACTCATAACACATATAGATATATGAAACTATGTTAATTTTCTAGTTTCTAATCATAAATTCACTTAAAATACATAAAATAAATAACTTTGGAAAACGAAAAGGATCTAACCCATATATTTATGAAAATGGTTACTTGATGTAGGGTTTAAGTCAAATGGCTATGAAATAAAGAGCTAAATGGTTATGACATAATGGAAATATGTATGAATATGGAAGACACTTTTGAGACTCAACGAGAGGGTGTGGGAAGTGCGAATTACGGGGGAAGTGTATAGGGGAGGGCCACAACACGGGAGGTCGAGCAACGGTGAGGGAAGACGAAGGTGGAGGAGAAGGTGCACATAAAGCGAGAAGGTGCACATAAAGGTGGAGGAGAAGGTGCCAAAAACTGACTTGAAATTGAATTGAGGGTGCACATAATTATATCCATGGACGCACTGACTTATGGGATTCATCTCCCATTGTCTCTTCATATTCCGTTCTCCTTATTTTCTATTTACAATAGTTTACATTTTCACCCAATCCCAAGGATTAGGTGTCAACAAAATCAAACCATCTGACTATCCATATTATAACAACCACCAAACCATCCAAAATAAATCAAATGATGGATATATCTCTATTAAATAAACCAAGACATCGGGAACAAATCAAACCAATTGTGAACTTTGTTTTTTAAGAAAAAATTTATAAATAAAATATAAAATATTATTAGTCTAATCATATAAATTAAATGATTGGTAATTGTACATAAGTATCATCTTAAATTGTTTTTAGAGATTTCCAGAGTAAAATTGTGTCATCTTTGAGATCCATCCAACGTTTAGGATGGTAACTTCATCCATCGGGACTAAAGATTAGAATGATTGGTCCCTGATGATGGAAGGTGTTACCATCCTAAACGATTGGATGGATCTCAAAGATTATACAGTTCTACTCTGGAAATCTCCAACAACAATATGAATAATTGTGGAAGTCTCCAATCACTTATATCATCTTAAATTGCTAAAATTTATAAAATCATAAAAAATAATTAAATTATAATTCTATTTTAATAAATTATTATTATTATTACTATTAAGAATAAAATAAATTAATAAGTTAAACATATATAAATTTTAAACAACATGTAACAGATTTTTATTTATGGAGATTCATCCTCGTTTTATCATGGAAATTCTTAATCTTTAAATAGCCTTTGTTACAATGTCATGGGTCAATTCCATGGTTTACAATTACCATATTCCCAGAAAACCATAACTCGTTTCATATGGCATTTGTTCATATGATATTTTTTAAATTAATCAATTTAATTAAAAGTGCACAAAGGGTATAACTACTTTGTTGATAAATCTCAACCTTTTATTTGTGAATACTACTAAAAATATTCTAGAATATTCCATGGAGGTTAAATACCTACCATTAAAATTATGGAAGCCCTATTCCAAAAGAGACATGCATATCTGCATAATAATAATAATAATAATAAACATATAAAACAAAATAATAAAGAAAATCAAATGATCAAATTTGGAATATGTATTTCAAAAATTGACAAAACTAATTTAAATTAGAAACCTAGATCAAACTTGCAAGACATAATAACACATTAAATAAATATAGAAAACATATGAATTTGAGTAAGATAAGTGACATGTAATCAATGAGTAATATAACATCAAGGTTCCATTGACAAAACCTTGATCTAGTTGTGAAGAACATTATGAAGTAGTTTGAGGAGGGAAAAACAAGGAAGTTTTGGCTTCACGATGGACTCGTGTAATTTCGAGATTGTGTACATATGTCGAGGTCAAGTAGTCTCCAAAGTGTATCCAAAAGGGGCTTTTGAAGGAGTGTCGTGACTCGTCTTGGGCTAGCCACCCAACATAGCTTAGGACACGAGCATCCGATGGTGAGATTTTACTATTAGGAGCATGTGGATTAGACATAGAGGATTATGTCCATACTATATTGTTTTCCAACAAGACAAGGGTAAAGCCAAATTGCAGGTAGTTATATTGCAACCTAATTTTCCAATTCCAAATAGATTATGGGTGCACATCTTGATGGAATTTATCTCACATATTCTTCTTATGCCATGGTACAATGAGATTATGGTTGTGGTCGATCATTTTTCCAAGTATAATATCTTCAGGTCGATGAAAATGCCTTGCAAAGAGGAAGTTGTGGTGCAGATGCTTTTCAAAAGCGTAGTGAAGTATTAGGGTCTTCCACTAAGCATTATATCATAAACGAATATGAGGTTCACCAAGAAGTTTTCAACATCATTGTTTGATCTTGTTGGTATGAAGTTGTTATGAATTTCCAATTTTCGTTTGCAAACTAAAGAACAAAGAGCACATCAATAAACAATTTGGGGAATATTTATGACATTATGTGAGGTTAGACTAGATGAACTACGAGACTTGTTGGATGCAGCATAATTTTGTTGTAACTTGTAGAATCATTCAGTGATGGGCTATAGTCCATTTGATTTGGTGAATGGAAAACAACCCCTTATGCCACACTTTATCATGCAAGGTTACTATGGAAGGATTCCCCTAGCCTTTAAGATTCATGAAAAATTAGCAAGATAGGCTAGATATGGAATATGAATTTGACTAAATGAATTGAGAGGATTAAGAACTTTGTTGATCGAGGGATACATGATGTGAATTTCAACCTAAAGGGTGAGGTCTTCATCACGCTAAGTAGAGATCAATTCACAACATTTTTTTGGATGGCTACATCCTTGATATATAAATTTGAGGGTTTGTTCAAAGTACTTAACAGGATTGGTGATATTAGATATTGGTTGGAGCTATCATTTCATTTTAAGGCTCATCATCTTGTCTTCCATATTATATAGTTGAGACCACATTATATGCACAAGGATGACCCAAGTAGAGTTGATCCTACTTTTTCCCCTACAATGGTTGTTAGTAGAATTTAGTTGGAGGTTGAGGAGGTTTTGGTGCACATGATCCTCAGAGTTAGCAGGTTTGATTGGCATGAGTACTTTTTCCATTAGAAAGAGAAATTAAATGAGGAGGAATATTTGGAGAGACAAAGGAAGTGTTATGGTGATGGGGATAGGTTTCATGGATCACTGGCACTGATATTATTGAGGATGGTAATGACTTGAGGTGGGGGAGGATGTAAGACCTCTAATTACAAAGCCAAATGTTCAACTAAGGAGGGAAGTTTCAAAATATCAAGGGAGAGTTAGTTGCATGGACAAGGCATACTTCCCTCATATTGGGCATGAGTTTGGACAAGTTGGGCACCTTGGGTGCATGAGCATGCCATGGTTTCGTTTTGAAGATGGAAATACAGGAATGAAGGGTGTGAACGAGGAGGTGGGAACCAAATTCTAACTTAACACTGCTAAACATTATATCATGCCACCCAGTGAGTGGAGGTGAAATGACCAGTTGTTGTGTAACATCCCTCACTTTTCCCTATTCTTTTAATATTAAATTGTGACTATGGAAGCCAGATGGAATCCATGGCCGACTAAGAAAATATGTAGTAACATATACTATAAATTAATTAAAATTTATGGTTGAATAAAGGAGAGGACTTCCTTACAAATCCATTGATTCAAATAAGAGCTTGTGTGCCTTGAGGGGCCATGAACCTAGCTTTGAGTTGATTGTTGAAAATTGGTGATGAGATAAGTTAGGGGGGGGGACCCATTGTGTTCCATGAGCAACATTGGTTGGTTGCATTGAATAATCCCTATTGACCAATTCACCAACCATGCAAACAAAATATTGAAGAGATGGGATTGGGTGGTGTGGGCAGAGGATGATGCCCATCCCAACTATCTTGCAGATTGAGGCAGGGTACAACTTCCTTGGGAAGAAGAAGAGGAGGAGTGTTTTTTCTAGTCATTGGTGATAGAAAAAGAGAATGAAGATGAGGATATTGGAGGACAAACATTTGGGAGCAACAAAAAACTTTGGTTGTTCAAGAGACTCAAGAGAGGTGGGTGCCCTCTCTGAGAAAATTTTATCTCTAAATTGGTAATGATGGGTTTCTCCACCAGAAAACTTAGAGTAACTCTTTCAAACCAGCTTTTGACTGAGGATTAGCATCTTCATCCTGAGAGGTCTCTCTCAATTTATCTAATGATTTTCTCAATTAGGTCTTAGATTAGATGGATAACTCTGTTATAAGTGTCTTAATGTATTTGATTGAAGGTGAAAAATGGGATAGATTTCACTTCCATTGGGCTCATGGAGTTAGTATGAAGGTATCTAGTGACAAATGATTCTCCTTTTGGAAGATGAGGCTTTTACTATTTCAATGAAAAATATAATACTAAGACATAGGAAATATTCAATAAATTAATTTCAAAAGGAATTTAGAGAATTAGGGTATGAATTCTGAGTAATTTAACATCAAGATCTTGAGAAAATATATTAAGGAAACATAAGGCATAAACTCATTGCAGCAGTCAAAGAATCTCAGGTTAACCAGAAAACACCATCACTGTATATTACTGATATTCCAAAATTTACAATAATAGTAGTCTCAAAGTAACATTCTCCAACCCTTTATGATTTGATTTCATGTTTATAAATAGACCTTTGTTTCTTACATTGGATCTGCCCAGCTGGCTAGATCATTGAACCATAACCTTAACACCTATCATAACTATAAACTACATTCTTGGAACTGAAAAAGACACCTAGTCTCCTAAGACTTATACCTCTAATAAGACTCTGATTTACATTTATTACATTCATTTTCTTTAGTAATGGGAAAATTACATTGATAAGGATCATATGCTCGAGTTTCATTCACCATCACTAAAACATTAATTTACCTACTATATTTATAAAACAACAGTCATACTTTTTAGGAAAAGATAAACACAGCTTTAATCCTTGTCCTCATGTTGAGCTGGGTAGGTGACACTCCTGTCGAGTAGTGAATCTCTATTGGGGTGGCCCACTGTCATCTTGGATATCTTCATGTGGCTGGTTTTTCTTTAAAACACTTTTCATACCTTCAAACACCTTTAAAAATACTTCGCTACGAAAACAGAGTACGTTTAGGCAATATTGTAGCGAAGTTTTAGTAGCACACTTACTTCAACCATCCAACCTCATTTTTTTCCAACTCTGCTGATCAAGAAATGTTTGTTAGGTCATATGGGCTAAATAAAATCACTTGACCTCCTTTGATTCCCATCAAAACTGGTTTTTGTGTTAAAAAAAATCTTATAGGGATTTCGTAGCGAAATACGGCCTTCAAGCCTGGGCTTCGCTACGAAATTGAATAATTTGGTTGAAAACGAAGATTTGTCATTTTTCTTCAAAATTTTAGCTTCTAAACCAAAATTGATGTTTCCTGCATGACGTAAAATTTACCAAAAGTGTTTAGATAGACCAACCCCTCAAACTTTGGTCACTTCATCCTTAGAATCAAGAAGTTTTACTTCTTCAAGTTCATTTATCACTTTCCTCATAGGAAGAGTTCTCTTTAACATTTTTTTGGCATTTGAAAGTGTTTTGTCATATGTGTCTAGCTAATCTTACATTTCCTTTTCAAAGTCTGCCATTAGTTGTCTGTCCTCTTGTAATTCCAATTTGACTTCAATGACTTCTTCCCTGGCCTCTCTTAATTTCTCCTGCAATATTTGTACTTCAGTATTTTCCTCAACTTACTCTTTTCCTTTTATTTTCACAAATACCTCTTATGTTGTTGGAGATATGTCTATAATGTTTTTTGTGATAGGTTTCTTGCCTTTTTCAATCTTTTATTCCCTCTTACTCTCCATGGCACCCTTTGAAAATTGTCACCTAGTCATTAGTTTCCATGGATGGAATATGAAACCAACATTTTCTCTTGCAAAATATAATTTTTTGACATACTTACATTTCTCCTTCTTCCTTCTATCCCCTTCAATGTCTTCTTCTTGGAAAATTGGAGATTCTTCAATGTCTATTTCTTGGAGGATGTCTTCAAGATTTCATTTGGCAATGGTTTGGCTCTTGGTTATCCTCTTACTACCATGTTTGCTAATTTTCTATTTTTGACTTGCAGGTGATGGTTTGGGATATATGTCTCTGGTATGGGTTCAGCTTCAATATCCATTGGCTCCACAATAGGCTATCCTCCTTCTTCATTAAATTCTTCTATCAGAGTTGGAGATGATGCAATATTTGGCTTTGAAATATTTTTAGGTGTCATTGAATCTACTTCATATCCACTAAGAAAGAGAAAAGATGCTCAATCTCTATTTAACTTCTTTAATTCCTCCAACACTAATAGTTTGATCAGGCCATGGTGAAAAACTGATGTCTCACTTCCCTTAGCCTCGACTTAGACCTTATCAGACATCTTCCCCAAACTTCTAAACAAAAAGAAAGGAAAATCAATTGGTTTCTTACCAGTGAAATGTAAAAGGAGCTTGAAATGATATAAGTAGACCATATGAAACCTCCCCTCGTAGGTAAAATACTTCTGGAACACAAACAAAAAATTTGAATAATTTTCTTTCATATAACTCTTGGGGATGCCACTTGCCATGTCAGCTCCGATGTGCTCCTGTTTGACAAATTCTTCACAGCTCTGCATTTTGAATTTTGTAGCTTTGAACCATTCCTCACCTCCTCTTGGAATATTTTTAGCCTGAGAAATAGTATCAGGTGATACTGTGAAATTTAAAATTCCTACCTTTGAGGTTGTCCCTGTGAAATTGGTTTCAAAATCTTTGGATATTTGAACATCAAAACCCTGAAGCTTCTGACAAAACTGCAGACAACCAACATTCTTGAAAGCATCCATAAAACTGGGATCTTCATTCAATAGTTTTAAGTCCATAGGCTTGTATCCCACACAAGAACCTCCTTTATTCACTTTCTTCTTCATTTCCATTTATTCTTTATAACCTCGCTGCTTCTTTAGTTGTGGCACCTGCAGATGAACAAACCTAGACAACAAGATGTATGCGCTATGAATCAACTCTTCAAGGATGATAGTCTGCTGCTACATGCAAGACTTGAACAATGAATGACAGAGAGATGCTTAGAGGTGAAATTTAAATTACAATTCGATAACATGGGGAAAATGATGACAAATGTGAACACAAAGGTAATTATGAGTAAAATCACGATCTTGCATGCTTGCTACTCATGGTAACTAATTTTGGTGACCTCACCTTTACCCTTGGCCATCGAAAACTTGATACCTCAGCCCTCTTTGTCTTTTCTATAGAAAAATAGAGTTTCGTAGTGAAAATAATTAAAATCCTCACAGATTCACTACAAATATGTCGAGTGATTCCATAGCGAAATCTACCATTCTGCCATTGTATCCGCTACCGAATGGTGAAAAAACAAAAAAAGTGGCTTATTTTTTTATTTGAAGGCATATGTGCGAAAAATAAATGACATGGAGTGGATTTCACTGACATGAAATGACTCATGGTGGGTTTTAGACTTATGATAAATCTTATTACATGTGTTTTTTCATAAATTTCTTGAATCGAACTATGAAAACAAAATGGAACCTAGGTGAATGATGTGCAAGGCCCTATCAATGAAATTTTGAAAACTTATGATTGATAACAAAAGAGAAGAAAAAATTGTCTCGAATCGAGGAGAAAAAAAGAAATGATAGAGTTGTGACTGAGCTCTAGGCTCATAAATTCCTAGTGTTATTCCTAGTATGGTTGTGTTTGAGGCCACTAGACTGTGTTTCCAAGCCTAAGTGGCCATTGGGAGGCTCAATGGATGACCAAATAATTGTGGTGGTTGCTATATAGTTGTCAAACCACTTGGACAGTGAAATATGAGCTATTATGGTGCTTGTTGGAGAGTTGTTAAACCACCTATATAGTGGATTGTAGACCCTTGCAGTGATTTCTATGAAAATACAATTTTGAAACCACCTAAAAAATGGAAACTTTTAGGGGATAATATTCGTAGGTGGGCTTAATTTCCATGTTTTTTTTCCAACAAAAGATTCTCCAATTTCCATTTTTTTCTAAAAACGATTCGCCCAAATTTTATAGGATAAAATTATTTTACCTTAAAAATTTCCAAATTTTTACAAACACTATATAAAATCATTATAAATTTGGATATTTTTACGAAAGTATCTTAAAACATTTTATACTTTTCATGTTATAGACTAGTAAGATTTTCCAAGGTTTCTTAACTTTAAAATAAAATTATATCCTTCAAAATTTCCCTACTGAAACAATGGATTCAATCTCTTGTAACTGAGAAATAGCACATTGGGACATTGGGATAAGCCTTGTGATTGAAATTAAAAGAGTAAGTGAATCACTGTGGTGTTTACTACTAGATATTAGTTGTTAAACCACTAGGACAATGAACTTCTTCTCATGAGTTTCTACCAAGGTTTGGTGTGAATTTTTCCTAAGTAAGCAACCCATTAAACTTTGGATCGGGCTCAGGGGTCGTCAACTATAAAAAAGTCACAGTGTATTTGGCGTATGGTTGGGTGGAGAGTTAAAGTCCTTATTCAGTCACAAACCATCTCTACATACGCAGATAATTCAAATTCAATGAGATATTGAGTTATGAACCTATGATGTTTTATGAATTGCATGTGTCTAGTATGAGCTCTTATATTTCCCTAAATTTTAGTGAATGCCTAAATGGTGAACATCATCGTGATTTGCATGATATCTTCAATGTTATAAATATAATGAATGTATGGGTTTTTTGTCCATTACTTTTTTCATGATTGATGTGATAAATTGTGTATGTGCTCATTCATTAAATTCCCACGATAGAGAGTTTAATAGCTCAGTTTCTCAGTGGACTGATGTAATTTACCAGAGGGTATGAAATTCCTCTTGTAATGTTATTAAGACTTGTATGCTCATACCCATATTGCTATAATAAATACCTACCTCATAGCATGTCTAAATTTTCTGGTATAAGTTGTAAAATTAGAGTGTCTGGTGCTTTTACTTCTCATACAGTATCACCACCTTGTCGAACAGTGCCACAAGCTCTGAAAATTTTGATGTCGGGGCCTTGCCCTTTGTTTCATAAATGCATGAACTGGGTGTCATATTTTTTTTCTCTATTTCTAGTGGTCATGCATATGGTTGTGGGTTTGGGACTTCAGACCTTGTTACTACACATTGCACAAAGGAATGGTAAGGGAAATTATCGGTTTTTTTACTTTTGATTAACCCTATTATGACATTATAATGTTCGTTGGAGTCAGAGAGATGAATTGGTAAAATACCAAACTTATGGGAGAAGTCAACACTGAGGTACTGCTGGTGGAAACCCATCCCAATGAAATTGTGTTGTGTGGTCCCCACATGGATCTTTGACCATTAGCTACTTTACCTTGGCTGTTATCGAACCTAGCCTAGTGGGACACCTCCACCGGGTATTGGAATTGATAAGAAAGTTCCCATGTGCAAAAGGTCGACATTAATAAGTCAAAAACCAAACAAAAACGAAAAGAGAGTGGAACCATGGGTAATGAGATATTGCCATCAATTGTCAGACCTCAAGCCTTAGCAATTTTCATTGAGGTTGGAGCAGAGGGAAGGAAGGAAACCCTGATGCCATGGTGCCAACATGACATAGACCTATGGCCTCCACCTCTGGTAGAGAGCATAATGGATTGAAGCCATGGATCTCAAACCTTAGACTTTAACATTTTCAATTGAGATTGGAATAGAAGTGAGCTGAGGAAAGTGTGATGTCAAGATACAGAGATGACATGGACTAGTGGGCTCCACCTCGAGCAAAAAGCCTGATGAAGGGAAGTTGTTTGTCTTGGACCTCAAACCTAGGCATTTGCATTGATATTGGAATGGAGGGAGGAAAGGAACTGCTGGGTGTGCATTATATTATTTCCACGACTAGTAGTACTCGTGAGGGGGTCACAAGGGGGAAAGTAGCCCCCCCATTCGTTGCGATGAGTGCAACAGGGGGGCATATCCCCCCCTATTGGGGGGTTTGCAGGGGGGTGGTATCCCCCTTGCACTGGGTCCAACGCAACACCCCGGGAAAAATATTTTGGACCCTATAATAGGTGGGCGGACCTACCTATGGTTTTATGCATGGTTTTTTCACATTTTTTTGGACATGATGGTTTTCTTCCCATGGTATTTTGTAGATCCGGTCAAGGGAACTGCGGTTATGTTCTAATCCAGGGTTAATGGATTGGGTTTTAGGAATGCTTTGGCACACACACACACACACACACACACACACATATATATATTGTAACATTGAAAGGAATATAATGAAAAATTAATTTAGTAGTCCCTGTTTTGGGATTTAGGGGAAAATAGCTGTGTATATGTAGAAAATATCTAACGCAACTATAATACCATGTAGAAATTATATCAATGGATTCAATCTAATCATGTAATGTACTAAATCAAGATATTGAATCCTTCTACAATATTTGCAGAGTATAAAACATGATCGCTCAATCGCATGCAAGTAAGAGAAAGGAAATTATCAATCACACAACACAATATGTATCTAGGAAAGCACTTGCTCAAAGCCCCTCTATCATATATTGTACATAGTCAAAGAATCTTGAAACAATAAAATTATTTCTCACACCAAGAAAACCTTGCACTATCCTTACTGTCTCACCTTGATCCTGCACAAAATTGACTATAAATTCTTAGGAAAAATTGACCAACACTCAACCAATTCTCAACCCTTCCTTAGCCCAGCCTTGCTCACGCAATCCCTAGGAAATTAATCCCTATTAAATAGGATAATTAGCCTTCCTTGACTGCGCAATCCCTATGGAGCCTTCCTCTGACTTTATAACTGCACCTGGGCAATTCGCCAAAAATACAACTGGTAGTTTACTTGTCTTTAATATTTGTCTCAACTAGGTCTCCATCAAAATTGACATTTATGTAGCTATTAATAGTGAATCATTAGTTACTTGGTAGATCACTACTTCTGAATTAAATCTATTTTAATTCACTTGATCTTCCACTAGCTCATCAATAAGTTAGAACTAGTTAAACTAATTTTAACTCAATTAATGTGAGTTAAATGATCCCACTCACACCACACTAGTGCTACAACTACAACTGGACCTTGTAAATAATAGAATCACTCTACATGCATGTCCTTTGACCTTCAACTCAAAATTCTTGATCTAACTAAGTCTATCACACTTAATTAACTATTACAAGTTGTTATGAGATAATATTACAATTTATTTTTATTTTAATTAAGGATAATCAAACAAAAAGCCTCACATAGTAACCATTTATGGGTGCAATTTTCTAGATTTTGTTTTTGGATGCCAATTTCACTGTTTCTTGTTGCAAATTTCAACACTCCCTCTCAACAAGAAAGGAATCAATCTATCCTAATCCGGTACCTTTGGAATGTTCTGCATGCAACACTTCCTAGTGTTGTTTGCACATGTAACTCTCTCGAAACTGAATAACCTCCAAACAATTAAATTAGTATAATGCATCTATCATCAGAGTCTTCTGACTACTGCTAGCTAATGCACATGTCTACTGGACTCTCTACGCTACTGCTGACATCTACATCCATGCACTCTGCACTGCTACCAACTCTGATATTCGCTCTAGTATCTGACATATCTCACTCTGATTTATGTCCTCCTGACATCTGACTCTATCAATCCAACCGATCCTTCTGGCTACTGCTGTATAGTGGGATCCTCATATCCATGTTATATCCATGAGACACACCATCTCAATGAACCCTGCCCAAATTTCTTCTTGGGATTAATTATGCACATCGCCCCACCTCACACCTAGAGGTATAGCTGCATGTACTCCCTCTGCCCTTCCGGCTTGAAATTTCCCCCTCCTGGAGGTCTCTGCTTGAGTGGACTCTTCCATTCGATATCCTCTCTGCTTCTCCAATTGTGGCTGATCCACAACCTTCTGAGAATGCATCTGAGGCTGCATGTTGAGAGATAATTTCTCCCTCTCAACAACCAATTCAATAACCACTGCTTTGATCCTCAAAGTCTTGCAATTTTCCTTAACCTCAAGTGCATACAAGATCTTGACTCTTGAACCGGTATGCTTCACTTGTCTCGTGGCTATGTGTTTAAGGAACACCCTTCATTTTCTAAACATCGCCTCATAACCACGGTCTTCCAATACCGCTACAGAGACAATATTTTTCCTTAGGCCTAGAACATACCAAACATTTGCTAGTCTGAGAGGGGAGCCAGACTCCCTCTAAAAAGTAATTGTAGGCTATGTCAGTCGCGTTATACCTCCCATCATCTCCAAACTCTATGTTCTGTTGGAGGTCCTCCTCCAAGTCACTAAAGATATCTATATCCCCCGTCATATGGAATGAGGCACCAGTGTCTAGATACCACATGCATCCCATTACAGTGCTAGCCATGCATGCAATGAGAGTAAAATCAAGCTCAAACTGTGAAGCAATTGCTTCACCCACTGCATTTGCAGCCTCCTTCTTGCTTTCCTTCTTCTATGGATAATTCAAAGCATAGTGCCCATGCTCGTGACAATGAAAACATATGATCTTGGAAAAGTCTCTCTTGTCCTCTTTGCCTTGGGATTTCTTTCCCTTGGCCTTCTTTTGTTCTCCCACTAATGCACAATATTCTTCTTTTTTGGTGTTGGAGGTCCTGTCTCTGGTGCTCTGCTTGATCTCTTTTATTACCAAATCCGACCATAGTCGCTCCCAATCTGGTAACTTCTCCCTCCCATTCACAGAGTCCTAGTAATTATTCCAGCTCTTGGGAAGGCCTAGAAGTTCTAGGCTCACCAATTCATCATCGGCTATGGTCACACCAACACTTCCAAGCTCATCTCGACATTAAGTGAACTTTGCCAAGTATGTTGGTACCGTCTCGCCCTCCTCCTTAATTTTTCTGAGCTTGTCCTTCAATGCCAACTTCCATTGGTCATTTTTGTTCTGAAACAGATATTTCAAGGCCTTCCACATATCATATGGATTCACCTTCCCATGAAGACTTGAGACAATATGATCTCAAACTCCCTCTAACAAGATCCTCCTCGCCTTTGCTACCTTCTTATGCCATGCAACAGGAAGTTGGGCATATGATGCTACGAGCTTGGGAATATCATTATCTATGAATTCATTCAACCCATTGTCCTCCAACACTACCTCCATCCTATCCTTCCATGCAATATAATTCAAAATTCCCTCGAGTTCATATTTGAGTCTCAAGCCATTGAAAGACATCTTGATCTACGTCTAGCTCCAAAGAAAGTATCTGCAAATTTGAATATTGTTCAACACAAACTCAATTTATTCTCCACTATTGTGATTCCTGGCACTCTAATACCATGTAGAAAATATCTAATATAGCTATAATATCATGTAGAAATTATATCAATGGATTTAATCTGATCATGCAATGTACTAAATCAAGATACTGAATCCTTCTACAATATTTTTGGAATATAAAACATGATCGCTCAATCACATGCAAGTAAGAGAAAGGAAATTATAAATCACACAACACAAGATGTATCTGGGAAAGCACCTGCTCAAAACCCCTCTATCATATACTGTACATAGTCAAATAATATTGAAACAATACAACTATATATCACACCAAGAAAATCTTGCACTCTCTTGACTGTCTCACCTTGATCCTACACAAAATTGACTAGAAATTCTTAGGAAAAATTGACCAAGACTTAGCCAATTCTCAGCCCTTCCTTAGCCCATCCTTTCTCACGCAATCCCTAGGCAATGAATCCCTATTAAATAGGATACCTAGCCTTCCTTGACTACGCAATCCCTATGGAGCCTTCCTTTGACTTTATAACTACACCTGGGTAGTTCACCAAAAATAAAACTGATAGTTTACTTGTCTTTAACCTTTGTCTCAACTGGGTCTCCATCATAATTGACATGCATGCAGCTATTAATAGTGAATCATCAACTAAATCACTACTTGATCTTCCAATAGCTCATCAATTAGGTATAATTGGTACATCACTACTTTGAATTAAATCTATTTTAATTCACTTGATCTTCCAATAGCTCATCAATTAGTTATAACTAGTTGAACTGATTTTAACTCAATTAATGTGAGTTAACTGATCTGAATCACACCACACTAGTGCCAACTGCAACCGAACCCTATAAATAATAGAATCACACTACATTCCTATCCTTTGACCCTCAACTCAAAATTATTGAACTAACTAAGTCTATCACACTTAGTTAATTATTACAAGTTGTTATGAGATAATATTACAGTTTATTTTTTATTTATTTAAGGATAATTATATCAAAAGCCTCACATGGTAACTATTTATGGGTGCCATTTTCTAGATTTTGTTTCTGGATGCCAATTTCATTCTTTCTTGTTGCAAATTTCAACAGTATATTTATTTTATGTTTTATGTTGTCTACATTGTTTATTTTCTGTTTTAATAATTATTTTACAGGTAATTTATGTACAGGGTTAAAACGTACATTTGGTATGAAAGTTGTTTTAGCTTCAAGGGGATGCCTTTGTTGCTGATGGGTTTTGCTCAGGCTTGTGGTAGATCATGTTCAATAGGAGATCTGCGAAATCGATTCTTGCAGTGAAAGAAGATGGCGAGCACTGGAAAGATAAATATTGATAAATTTAATGGTTAAATTTTTTAGTTGTGGAAGCTCAATATGGAGGATTTTCTATTGGATAAAGATTAGTGGATCACAATAGATCTAGGTACTAAACCAACGACAATGTCAGATGAATATGGGTGAAGTTGGATCGGAAAACAAAGAGCATAATACGATTGTGTATCCCATATTCAGTATTGTTGAATATATCATGGGAAGCTACAGTGAAGGCTTTGTGGGAAAATTTAGGGACTTTGTACCAATCTAAGTCTCTAGTGAATAAACTGTTCCTACAGCAAAATTTGTATAACCTGAGAATGAAGGATGGAGTCTCGGTGACAGAGCATCTAAATGGCCTTAATATTATGGTAAGCCAATTTTTATCTGTTGATATTGAAATCTCAGACGAAGATAAGTGCATCATTTTTTGTGTTCTCTACCAGATTCATCAGATAGTCTAGTTGTTGGAATAGGTAGCAATACAACTACCTTGAAGTTTGATGAAATAGTCTCAACCTTCCTGTTGGGAGAAATGAGATGGAAAAATATGGAGATCGAGAATGGAGATGCCATGTTTGTATGAGGTCAATCCCAAAACAGAAAAGAAAAAAAAAGAAAAAAAATCCTCGAGTGGGAGATCTAAATTTCCAAGAAAACCTATAACGGTGTGTTGGAAATGCATAAACGAAAGGCACTTCGAAAAGGATTGTAGATCTAAATCTCTTGAGAAAGGAAAGTGATCTGATGATGCTCCTTTTGCAGAGGCGAAAGCCACCTCAGATGAAGGTGGGGATGTGTATTCAGATTCTTCTTCAAGTACAAATGTAGATCATGAGGCATGGTTGATTGACTCAGGTACATCCTTTCACTTCACTCCCCATACGGAGTGTTTTTTATAGGCCATTTTGTCACATCCAATCAAAGTGAGCTTCCTAATGAGAGAAATCAGCATCTTATTCCCCTTGTCATCATCTTTCACAAATCCCTAAGCATGTACCTTTCATCCCTTAGAATTTCAACCCTAAACTACCCTATCTGAGCAAGTTTGAGGACCAATGCTCCCTGCAAGCCTACTAGGGTAGGTTCATCTACATGTTTCTCCACTGTGGCTAGCATTGGTCACCAACAGGTTTCCATCCTTTTCACCTGCATTGGTTCTATAATTCTGGGAGAATGATCAGGATTTTGGAAGGTTCACCTTCTAGGAGTTTCCAGAATTTTTTTCAACTACTTACCTTGGATTGACATTCAAATCCTATCATACCCTACTTTGGAGTTTTCACCACTTATCCTTTGATCTTACCCCTCCATTAAAGGTGGATATAAATACCTATAATGGTAATTGGATAAGAACTCCCAACTTACCCCTCTCTCCTATATATTTACCCTCTCATATGTTAGAGGTAATGGTTGGATTTGGAGAGTGATTCTACCCTTATGCTACTACAATAAGTCATCATCATCTCATGCATAGGGTGATTGGCAGCTCATATTGTGACAAGGAAAGGACGAGTTAACAACTTGGAGGATCTCTTCTACAAGATCAACTGCCAATTATAGTTGTAATATCCTTCCATTTATATTAATGCAAATAATCATTTGTTTTCCTATGTGCGATGTTGCTATTTCACTTATTTCAATACCATGTTGATCTATTGAATAGAGTATTTAGATGATATTGCATATATCTTGTAGTTTCTTGTCTTGTGTTATCTGACTGTGTAGGATATAATTTTGTAAATCGAAGCTGGAATTGGAGATTCCAAGCTAAAGAAGGAGTGAAGTGAGTGAAAATTTCCAGGTAGGCCTTGTTCCATCATCTATTTACTTTAAGGAAAAGCATTGGGTTCCTTGTCTCTTTGTTGTTCTAGGTTTGCCACCAAACCTAGGGGAGATACCTTTGTCCGCAATCGTAAATATTGTATAACAATGTTTATGCAAGTATGAGAAATATGATGGTGGTGATGTCTTCTTAGGGGATGATAGCAAGGCCAAAATCGTCAAATGCGGAAAATTCAAGTTGAAGTTGCAAGGTGGAAGGATTAGAACACTTCCTGGTGTTTTGCATACTTTTCATTGGCCAGAAATATGATTTCTGTAAGAAAGTTGGATGATGCAAGTGTACAAATAATGTTCAAGAAGGATAGCTGCAAGATAGTTTGGGGAGCACTGCTATTGATGTGGGGAGTTAAAATTGGAACTCTGTACAAGCTTCTAGGTAGTGTTGTTATTGATGGGTGCAATAGTTTTGTGGTTCTTGAAAGTGGAGCTGAAAACCTTGTGGTTTATGGAGAAAAGACCATGTTATGACATCAAAGGCTTTGAAATATTGGAGAGAAGGGCCTTCAAATACTACATGGTAATGGTATGGTAGAATTTATGTTTAATTTCTATTTTGATTTTGACTTTTGTGAATTTTTTTTATGTGGGAAGTAGAATCAAGTGATTTTCCCCTCTGGTGCTAAGCGGGGGAACAAGATATTAGATCTTGTGCACAGTGATGTTTTTGGACCTGTGTTAGTTCCATCATAGGGTAATTATGTGTAATATGTATCATATAAGATGAAATTTCAAGGAATACATGGATATATTTCCTCAGGAATAAATCTGAAGTCTTTGACAATTTTAAAGAATTTAAAGCTCTGGTGGAAACTAGACAGAGAAAAAAATAAAGGTGTTGAGGATAGATAATGGTGGAGAGTTATGCAAGAAGGAATTTGAAGTGTATTGTAAGAAGTGTGGTATATCAAGATAGAAGAATACCCCTTACAAACCTTTTTTGGTCGGCATAATTGTCCCTATTTTAACCCTACCTTTGTCCTAAGTATGCTACCTAAACCTTTGTTTCACAATTAAATTAAAATCTTTACACATGATTCTTGGTCTATTTGTGATTTTGTTAAATATGGATTATAGAGGCTTATCATTCATTTAAAAAGGATTGAATAGGCTATGTTTCTTTGTAACTTATCCATTTATATCCTTAACTCTTGGTGATTTCATGTCATTAATCAAAAATAGAGTTTGGTTGGTACAGATCCTAAGTTCCTAAACTGGCCACCGATTCTTGTACCAAGTAGACAGTCAGTCATTTCATTTCAAGCTACCTCCAAGAATATCACATTTGTTGAAGAATGGTGTGCCACTTTCACCAAGGGTTTGTTCCACCTTCTGCATCAGACGTTGGAGCATTATGGATACTAAAGATGGAGGTCGGTCGTTTTCCAATGCATTTTCCTGCTAAGTTTCTCATTACGACCAAGAGCCAAGCATTTTTATGTATAAATTAGGGATTCTAAGATGTATGTAGCTTGCGATACTTTTAAGAACACTAATATTCTATGATTATACATTTTTTTTAATATTGTATCACCCTCTCTCTCTACGCTAGATCTATGGTTTCACGATGTACATTTGCAGAAGACTTTGAATAAGAGAAGGAGCTAATGCCAGTTTTGTTGATTTTCAGTTCTTGTCATTACTTGTAATCTTTCCTTCACGTGGTTAATTTCAGAACTTTTTTGAATGGAAATGAGTTGGTTGGCTAGGGCCCAACAAAACCAGCTCGTTCTTCCTCCATTTCGTAGTGTGTTGATCTAAGTATGTTGGTGTGAACAGAGTAATTTTATTCCCTTGCTTGAACTTGCAGATTAGTGAAACCCTTGTGATTCTTTGCCTGCATAATCTCATATCTAAGGACTCATAACATGGTGTGTTGGGTTGATTTTATTTCTAGTTTTGTCTTTTATTTCTTCCTAAGAGTATCACACTTTTATTTCCTTTTTTCTTTTCTTTTCTGAGAAACATTTTCTGATTTATTTCCAAATGGTTGAACTTGGTTGTAAGTTTCATGAATTCAGTTGGTTTATTTCCGTATAGCATTGTGTATCCTCATATGAATGAAAGATATGTTTGCATATTTATAACTTTATGTTCGAATATAGGATTGTAACGATTAGTGCACATAAACATAAGTGAAACATTATCAAGCATCAGAATCGTTACAACATTTTTATGGGCTTAAGGGTTTTATAAAATTTATCTTCTGAGCAGAACATATATTACTCTAACATATATCTAAAAAGGATTTTGTTTGTCTTTTGGATAGCATAATTTTACTTCAATGCAAGAGTATTTTCTTTTCTGCTAGTGTGAGAACTTCTTTCAGTCTTTGCAACACTTTTAATTAAATGCTTGCTTTCGATTGATAATTTCTTTCATTTTATGTTCAAGTTGAAAATTTTATTTTTGTTATGTTCATTTCCATTTTACTATTAATAGCATAAGGATACATGAACGAAGGGTGATTGGGAGAAATTTTTTTCTAGTGCAGGAACAATGAGTTCTTAGCGCAGGAATAGTGAAGTTCTTAGTATGGGAACATAACGTTCCAGTACAGGAATAGAACGTTCCAATATAGGAAAAAAGCATTCCAATACCAGAATAGGATCTTTCAGTGCAGGAACGAAACTCAGTTCAATACAGGAACGTAATTTTTCAGGTACAGGAATGAGATATTTTGAAGTAAAGGAAACATATTTAATCAATGTAATAGAAAACCATCCTTTGTTTTCTTGGCATTGAAACTCAATCACACGAACATATTTTACTTTACAATATCTTTCTAAGATTTTTTACAAGACATGCTTTAATTTCTGCTGTCATAGTTTGGTGAATATTTTCTTTGATTCCAGTACCCAAATTTGCTTGGTGTTGTTTTGTTGAAAGGTTTCCTTTACAATTCATTTTATTTTTTATTTTGCAAATTTAATTAGTGGAATAGAAGTAGAATTTACATAAGTTAAAACCATAATTATTTGGCATTTCTTGTGTTACGCCTCAAAACTTACATGACCTTGGTTTGACAAATTAAGTGTTGAAGGAGTGTACTGAACTGTAACTTTGGCACCCAAAATTTTGGCGTCGATGTCGGGGAGGTGTTGAAAGAGATATAGTAAAACTTTTTTTTTTTCCTACAATAGGTGTTAGTATGAATCCTTTGTTGAAGTGTACAAAAAAGGACCACTTTAGCTACGCATAACTAATAGCCCTAACAACAAAAGTGGCTGCCAATATCTTCGGCCATGCGCACAACAAGCAGCAGAAGCAAAAAACCGTATCTACGACAGAAAGACACATAAAGAAAATATGGTTTGCTCCATATACCAATAGACAAGACAAGAATAATTTTTGAAAGAATTTTTATATTAATCGGGCACCTGGGAGGAAAACAAGAAGGCGTATCCAATTCTCCTCAGTGGGATGGGTTCTTGGAAGTCCTCAGCACTTCAGATCTAAGATTTCTCTCTCTTGTTGGTGTAGAAAACCCAATGCAAAGAATAGAGCTCAATGGGAGCTCACACAACAAATGATGAAAAAATGTGACCAAGTGTATAGATCCAGAGTGATCTAATAGGCAACAAAAGGTGAAGAATTGTAGGAAAAACCCTCCTATTTATAACAAAATATTGGGTCATTCTAGATCTTGGTGCATGATTAAAATAATGTTAACCAAATCTAGATCCACCTTTTATGGAATATTTTATTATATTTGTTGGAGGGAAAAAGTATTCGACTTGGGTCAAATCCCTTTATTTGTCAATAATAAATAAATAAATGATTTATTTATCATTTTAAGGAAGTGGTTGAAGGATAATCAAATACATAATGATTTATTTAATTATTTGTGGGTGATTTGGTCATATTTAACAAGGAATATTATCTAAATAAGATTTAAATAATTATTCCTAGAAAAAAATAAGATAAATAAAGGTTTATCTAATTAATTTCTTTGTTTTTGGGTTAAACATGACTGGGAATAATAATTAAATTATGGTTTAATTAATTATTCCATGGGAAAAATCAAACAAATATAGGTTTGTTTAATATTTCCTTTTGGGGTTTCCTGTTTAGACCATAAACAACCTAAATAATGTGGTTTATTAAGTTATTTAACATAGTGAAGGCAATTTTACTTAGGGTAAAATTGGTCTTACATGGTGTACTTGGTTCCATCTAATGATAATAGGTTAGATGACCAAAAAATGGTGTAACAATAGGGGTAAGTCTACCTTTATTTTTTCCAATGCAGTGTGCTTCTATTATTTGAAGGATTTTATTTGAATTAATTCGTGTGTTGTCTTTTTTTTTCTGCAGCATTAGATTGAGTTTTTTTTATCATTTTTTTTATTTTGGTTAATTTATGGTTGATTTATTTTAAAATCTATGAATAAAAGAGGCAAGGATCTGAAGCCCAATAAGGGTCGAAGAACACTGATAAATCTGAAAATGTTTCTCAAGTTGGGCCTTCTTTTGCAGGCTGAAAGTCCAAGCAAACACATGCCCACTTTGCAGATATTGTTCATCGAGACTCTGGAAACAATAGTTCGGGAGTAACACAACCAGCAAATGGGAGGAAAGAGACTAGTGGAACCCAAAATACCAATTTCAGACACAATCAACTTTCACATTATGTTGAGAGTGGTTCAATTGGGAAAGAAAATTGGTAAATCATGAGGACCGCGATGAGGGGACTGGTGAGAACTAGCCAAATGAGGAACAATCCACCTTTGGATTTCTGATTGTGGACCCAGATAAAATAGTTCAAATGAAGAACATTCCACCATCCGCTCTTCATCATTTCCATGGTAAGGTACATGAAGAGATAGATTCTTTCCTTTTAAAATTTGATATATTGTGTAGGAGTTATGATTAATCTACAGACACCCAAAAGCTAAAATTATTTCCTGCAACTCTCAAGGATGAAGCTTTACGCTGGTTCATGGGACTAGGAGGAAATACCATAGCCTCTTGGGAACAAATGAAGAGATCATTTTTAAATAAATATCAAGAATATTTTAAAACAAGAGAAATGTAATATGAGATCTTCACTACTGTACAGGAGGATGAGGATGATGAGAACTTGGAAGATTACTTAGAGAAATTTTATATATTCTCCAAAGGTCAAAGCATAAATTTGATCTTAGTACTATTAGAACGTTGTTCTTGTGGGGCATTACTCATGATGCTAGAAATAATTTGAATTTATTAGGACAAGGGGATATTTCTCAAAAGACTTTTGATGAGATTTGTGACTTGTGCAGAAATTTCTCATAGAGTCAATCTAGATCCAGTAGAGGAACTCGAAGTAAAATAACAAAATGGATTCTACGGATGCTATGATTATTGGTTTCGAAAATAAGATGGATAATATGAAAAATGAAATATGAATGATGTTAGAAAACAAATAAAGTCCTTAAAATTTCAACAAAAATTAGCAGCAGAACAAGAGTAATTCTCCATTTATTGTCCAAAATGTAGAAAAAAGCATATCTTACGTGAATGTCCTGTAGATATTAAGAGTTTTAATAAATGTGTGATATGTACAGAGAAACATCCTACCAAGGAATTCCCTTCTATACCGCGATTGAAATCTAAATTTGAAGGAGAGCATCAAGAAACTGAGCCATTGAATGCTATGGGATCATGGAAACCTTGGCCTCAGATAAGCAGGTATGATCCCTGAACATGCACCATATTTTTCTGGTTATAATGCACCACCATATTCCTATCAAAATAGAAATTACTTTCAACCTTGGTAGTATGGGAATCAATTTCAGTATGTAAAATCACCCCCACCTTGGCAACAAGGATGGAGGGGATCACCACACTCTCATTATTCCTATCCCGCACCTACACAATCATATCCTACTAAATATGCACCTTATCCCATGGCACAACCTACATTACCATCCTTACCACAATAGAGTCAGGCCATTCAACCATTACAATTACCACCACCATTTCGACCACCTCAACTTCCTGCGCAACCGGTACCAAACCCAAATAATAAAGTGGTGTGTTATCACTCTGCCAGATCTCTAAGGCTGAAGAAGAGATCCCAACAGAAGTAACCACAAACCAAACTTTTAACTTGGTATCTAGCCCTACCAAGTCGAAGAAGTATCTCTCCACAAAAATCATAGCCCAGAGGGCTGGACGAAAAAGGTTTTAGGCTACCTATGAGTGCAGGGGTTGTTTTGATTTGATTTGGTTGGGTTTGACTGGATGAGGAAATTAGGTCAAGGGAGATAGGTTAGGGAAAATTAGATAGGGTTGGAGGGATTTAATGGGGCAAGGTAGGCATAAGGCTTACCACTTTAAATATGATTGGAATGAGATTGATTTGAGACTGAGGAGAAGCTAGGAAGAGCATGGAAGATGTATTCTTCCTAAAGAGAGGAAAATGGACAAATTAGGAAATCTTTCACAAAACGGAGCATGAGAAAGCATGTGTTCTTCTTATCAAAATTGAAAGAGATCATATCATAGAGATGT
Source organism: Pinus albicaulis (assembly GCA_034641835.2). Lineage (NCBI taxonomy): Eukaryota > Viridiplantae > Streptophyta > Pinopsida > Pinales > Pinaceae > Pinus > Pinus albicaulis. Next base: position 380,573,983 of record CM076569.1, on the reverse strand, counting down.
AATGAAAATGAATACAATACATTCTAACATGTGAAACTGAATAAAAATCAATGATAAACATCGTACCACAAGTATCCCAAAAAATAGGTGTAACTCTTCTTTAAATTGGCCAAACTGATTACAATAGTTCCTTGATTGGCAAGCTAACATCCAAACTGATTCAAAATTCTAATTTGTGTCAAAACATAGACATCTATAGACTCAAAACTGAAAATCCCCATCTCACGGGGTCGAATCCACCTCTTTAGGACTTACAAACATCTTTTTCTCTAAGAAAAACCCAAATCAAGGGAGGTTCTAATCATTCCCTGTTTTTTCTCCAAATAGATACATTTGACTTTACATCATTATAATTAATATATTTCAAGATATTTAGACATTAAACACACTTAATACATCATATTACATCATCATCCATTATTAGAAAATTTAATTTCACCCTAAGATAACAAAAAATAACTTTTTGCTGAAAAGGTAGTGTGAAACTTAAAAGGTAGCATGTGGGCAGCAAATGCATAGCATGGACTTCTTGAGTTGATTTGATGATGATGATTTGGTAAAATTTGCCTCTGAAAATTGTTGTAGGTTGATAAGTGTGCCTTATATGCCTCTAAAGTGGTTTTGGATCACAAAACATCCTACAAAGTAATCAAAACATGCATTTCCCAAAACTGGTCTGTGAGAGCTTAAATGAGAGCAAAGAGTTATTTTTTAGGCACTTTTTTGTATTCTTGTGTAAAACTGATTGTTGGTGAAGGAAAAAAAGTACAAATCATTAATATATAAGCTAAGGTCTTTCCAAAAATGCAGCCCTTTCTTCATTTATATGCCTCCATCGATAAAGGTAGTGTGGGCACGCTACCTTTTTTCCCTTGTAGCAGATTTCAGAAAAATATGGGCAATTTTCATAAATTTGTCCATGTGTCTTCAAAATTAGTTTAGGGTATCACATTGTCTCATGAAAATATCCTCTTCAATCCTCTAGTTAAAGGTATCCTTGGCTCTTTGTCTACTTGTTTTCCTTTCTTATCCTTTTCTGCCACGTAAGCAACCACGCTCTTCACTTTGTCAAGTGAAACCATTGTGCTTGATTTGATATTTCCAGCCTCTACTTTACTTTTCAAGAGTTTTATGTTTTTTTGTTGTAAAAGAGCCACTATGTATTTGGCTTTAAAAAGCCTCTCCTTTAAATCAGCAATTTCAACATCCTTCTCTTAGAGGAGCTCTTCAGCTGATTTAGGTGCATGAGATCCCTATTCATGTTCAAACTATGTTTGACCACTTTGTTCTTCTTAAATTTCTTATTGACCTTCTTCTGCCTGTAAGGATACTTCTTTTGTCATTGTAGGAGAAGGATCATTCTTCGTTTCACCCAAAATAGTGGTTGGCTTCTTAGCCCTACTCTTGGTCATTTCCCTTTTGCTCCCTTCAGCAGCAAGAGTAGCTTTCACTTTGCTAGATGAACCAACCTCCTGAGGCATGGAGGTTAAAGATGATGAATTAGAAATTTTATGTACAAATTCCTCCCAAGGCATGCCAATAGTTGAAAACTGATGGAGGATGATCATTTTAATCCAACAATGATGGAATAAACTAGTGTAGTGATCCCCTACCTTGCTTCTCACCTTCTCAGACATTTTAACAAGACTCTTTGTTGGAGAGGTAAATCCCCTTTGCAGACATAGGCGATCCCTACTAGCCCAGATCAGGTCTAGCAACAATCAGGTCATGCAGTGACACAGGTCTCTAGTTACAAAATGACAAAAACATAACGAATTGCCTACCTTAGGTCCTACGCAGTGGTCGTTGAAGAAATAACGACGCTTCCCGTTCCTCGCTTGGCATATCACGATCCTTCCGCTTGACACATCTGAACACATGCACACATGCAAAGGATACAATGATACACATCGTAAAATCTAAATCTTGTAACCATACATCAGTCAGAGAGGATGTAATTCATTGCATCAAAGAAAAAGACACATGAATGAAACCATAATCAAAGTCGCTTATCATTAAAATAACAAAGGAAAGATAGAACCCAAAGCTCTGACATTGGATCTTCCTTCGGCGGGCTAACAGCGGAGCACGTCTCAATGAAGCTTGTCGGAAATGGAACAAAGCTCTCTCTCTTCGGCTTGGCTCTCAAAAGTTGTCTGGCGATACTCTCCTTGCTATAAGTTCAGCTCTTAGTCTCTGGCTTGCTAAGGGAAAAGGAAAGCTTATATAGATGGGGGAAGAGGAGTTGGGATCCCTACAATTAGGGATTGGCCCTATCTCTAAGGAAGCTTCCATGATAGGTGGAAAACCACCTCCCATACATGGAGATCCTGAGCCAAACCTCCCAACTCATTTTAGTGACTCATTTAGGAGTTTGTTAGAATAAAACTTCCACCATTTATTTTTAAAAAACACTCCTTATTAAGCTTGGTGCAAGTGAGACACTGGGACAGAGCACCAGTTGGCATGCCCTCTTTGGTTGATTTTCCCCATTGGCGCGAGGGTTGAACTGGCTAGTCGCGCCAAGGCCAAAAGATCTGTTTTTAAGGTTTTCAAGGGAAAATTTCTTCAGATAAATGATTTTCTTTGTTAAGGGGGATGCCATGAAAGTGGTTTCAGGTCATGTCACTACTCACAGGTCACGGGAAAGGCCCTCCAATATGCGGGACGGGGGATTGCAGGGATGGCGACAAAATGCTGTGTAACAGATCCCCCCTAAAGCATGAGGCCTGAGAGAGAGAGAGGGGTGAAATGCTTTATGAGAATGTGCCCAACTGAAAACACTGCCATCAGAAAACCTGCGTAGACAAATACAACTGATATCTCAAATACATGATATGTGGTATGGGCGCATCCATACATAATAAAGTATACAATAATCATGATCCAAGGTATGGGCGCAGCCATCCAGAAAGGATCAATAAATAGACTCAGGTATGGTCACAACCATCCAATCAATGAGTCATGCAAATAATCATGATAATTCACAAAAATTTGCAACCTGGATTCTATCAGACAAAATCTAGGGTCTTGCGCTCCATCTCGACTTGAACAGAGTACAAGTCCTAGCATGTGAATAAGTGAGCTGAAGTCAAACATGCAAGAACATCGTCTGATTACCAGCCAATGATGAAAGCCATTAACAGACGCGAGAGGAACCACCAATAATGACGATGGCCCTCAAGTTACTATAGGTACAATCCATGGAATGTGAACAGTGAGCTAGTGTCGAACACTCGTAGAATCATTCGATCGAAGGACAATGATGAAAACTTTGCGTCGAATGCGAAGAACCTGCCATTGAGGCATGCAGGCTCCAAGGTACCAGAAGGGAGTCTCTAGATCAGCTTCCCAGATAATGAGCTGAAGTCGACAGGAAGTGACCTTGATTGAAGGTGGGCCACAATTTTTCCCACATCATTGACACGAGATAGAGGAACATAATGTTTGTGAACCGGGATCAGTAGAGAATTAGAGGAGGGTTGAAAACTGTAGAGGTCAACTTCTCTTGAACATATCGGCAACACGACACTGGATTTGGCAGTATTTGACATCAAAATATCTGAGATCATGACGACGAGGAAAAGAGCAGATGAGCGGTCAAAAAGGATTACCCAAACCCATGTAGGCAAGCAGAAAACAAGGTGAGATGTCCCCAACCCGACACGAATGTAGACAAGTGCCATGTTCAAGAGCGACATAATTCCGACACGACGATGATACTGGTTCCATTTTTTCCCCACCATTTCTGGCGAGTACCCCAATTATTTTTGAAAAGAAGCTTGAAGGGGATAGCATATGCTTGTGATATAAGTTTGTCCTTTGGACAAATCCAACCTAGTAAATTTAACAAGCCCTAGGAAGGAGGAACTCGAGTATCGTCATTACGACGGAGTCCGATGTCATCAGGTTTTAACGAGTCTGACAAAGGAAGAACTCGGTGTCTTTTCATGTTTAGAGAGTTTGAAAAGACAGCGGAAAATAAACTCCAACAGTCCCTTTTCGCAGATAGTTCCTCAAATCCGAAAATGTAGAAAACTGTGTTTGAGAAAACCTCCTAGTTGCAATAGGCTAGGGTATTCCTTTTTCGTAAATAATCTATCCCAGCCCGAAAAGGGGGTAAACGTATACTGGGTAGATGTCGTTTCGCAGCCAATTTTACGAGATCAACGACAAGCGACTCGGCAATCTTTTCATTTTTAGAGAGTCAGAAAAAAACTGAAAGATGACTCTAGTGGTGACTTTTTCATGTTTTTACCGAGTCCGAAAAAGTATAAAATACAACTCATATCGTCGTCCCAGTCGCGTAAAAACCTGTTGTTGCACAAGAAAGCAAGCGTAAAACCCATTTTTCGACAAAATATAATAAAATATTGGAAAAATAAGCTTCAAAACCTAATTTGATCTTGAAAATTTATAAATATGACAAAAATAGTAAAAACATATTTACTTTTACTTTTTACCTCTTGTGGAGAACTACGGTGAGTTTTTTCCTTGCAAACTTGCGGTGACGATTGTGGACGATCCAGTGCATCATTCTGAATCCCGTCTTTTTCAGGTAAGAGGAGCTTCCCTTAGCTATTTTTTAATCCATTTTTTTATAGAATTCCACTATGATTTTGGATCCCGGAGGGGACATTTGAAAATTTAGGGCTCGCCCAATTGGCATGGGTATTGGGCATGGACCTGCGCTAATCGGGTTCTTTTTGCAAAGGAGTTGCGCCAATGGCACAACCTATTTTTCCGCTCAATTTTTACAAAAAATGAACCAATCAACTAGATTTTTGAATGCTCAAGGGATCTAATGAAGTGTTTGTGACCATTTTGGTGCAGGTACAAAGCCACAATGGTGATCGAATGGAAAGAAAGGGAGCATAGTGAAGAAGATGAAATGGCAATGGAGAACGAGAAATGCATGAATGCTCTCCAGGATTGCATTTTAAAGAAGTTCTTCTTGACACCATGTCTCAGGGCACAACCTAAATTGCTGCAATAATTAATTAGTATCTGGGACGAGAACGAAGAGAATTTTAGGCTTCGATACCAAGTTTTGGAGCTCGAAGTATCTGATGTTTACTTCATCACTGGATTGTCTCGCAGAGGTCCAGTCTTGATCTTGACAACTACTAGGCCTTCTGGTGAAAATATGTTAATGGTAATGGAAAGAGTGTGCCCAAGGGCACGAACAAGATCAGGTAGCAGGAAGTTTGGCATTCACACTGTTCCCGATCTAGCACTCAGAGTGGTTCTCCATACCTTTACACGGGCTGCGGGATCACAGGCGCCGCATGAGGCTACTAAAACACAGCTCCTTTTAGCATCAGAATGTATGAACCCAACGCTATTTGACTGGGCTACAACCGTAACCTTGAATATCAAATGGCAATTGGAAAAGTGTAAGAAGACCAAACTGAAGAAGTTTGGGTACGGATCTATCTTGGTATCATTCATCCTTGAACGACTACTAATCTTCCAGGGCTAGGGGGCGATAGTCGCAGATCCACCGTTGAGAGAACCACGGATGGCTTGATGGGTAGCATTGATTCCCAGAGTAGGAGGGGGCCAGAAAATGTCATGGAGACTCGAGTTCTTCGTATGGCTTTGGCGATAGTTGATCGTCATAGAGGACTAGCCCTATGCCAGTACTGAATTCACGGGAGACCCAGACCTTCCACTCCGAGAAGGAGAGCGCTGGGATGAGGAGTTGGGTAAGAATCTCTTTTATTTTATGTATTTTATGATTTTTAAGGTATACATGTATGTTTTAACAGTCGATCCTATGCGTATGCAGATGTTGGCCCAGAGAGGCCTGCCGAGATGTCGCCGATCGCACGGAGGACCCCTCTCGCCTATGACCCTCAAGGCGAGGGTGGTGAGGGGAGTGAGCTAGTTCAGAACTTGGAAGGAATCACCCATGGGATCCCAGATTACGCTCGCCTAGCAGATGTCCCTTTGGCTTATCAGAGGCACACCATGGGGGTGCCTAGTCGCCTTCATCGTTTACTGAGGCGATTGGTGCGGGTAGTGACATGCTACCATTAGCACCATGCTGATTAGTCATCTAGGCTTTTCATTTACACATTTTTGAGAGACATGTTGTCTCCGGATATTATTAAAACAAACATGTATATTTTTTGGATTTTATGTGATGAACACAAACTGCAAACATTTCGACATATATATATATATATATATATATATATATATATAGATTTCTAGATGGATATTTTTCACATATGATGATGTTTTTATATGTTATGAAAATTTCTAATACAATGTTATCTAATGTATTAGTTACATGATCCCCATAACAAACAACCCAATGGAAAAGTACAAATTTCACAAAATGCATTACCACACAAATCACATTTTATTTTTACGCAAGCTTAAAAGCACACATGTAAACTATGCTTGAAATGATAAGGAAAAACGGGCATGCCCCCAACATGGTGTCTCAATTCAAGGTACACACCCCCCAAGCTTCAGTCCATAGGAAATGGAGTGAAGGTTCAAAACCTAAGAGAGTCGATCAAAATCTAACAAAGCTCGAATTGAACGGGATTGTGTTTCATTGTTTTAACAAGGTTGACACACTTAAAAGAACTGTCCTCATAGCAGCTTGTTTCATTATTTTAGGAGCTTGACACAAGAAGAGGAACTATGCTCCGACGAGCTCAAAGGAGCAGGGTCAGGAGGGGGATAACCGGATACAAAAGGCTCGTGACAATCAGACATTTCCCCCAGGCTGGGCATGAATGAGGAACGATGATGTCTATTTCTCCATGGCAGATCTTTGAGAGACATAGTCTCAATGATAGCTTCGTCATATGGAAAAACCTCTCTCAAAGGATCGGGCGAATCTGCATTGCCGAGCCAAGGGGATTGAGAATAAATATCTAGAGCCATGCTCAAAGGAGAATTTTTACTAGGAGAAGGATCTGATGCAGTAACGATCTCGCAACAATTGATTTCAAGTGGAGTCAGAGGAATCGATTCTCCAAAAGAGGTCACCTGTTCAGGAGAAGGGATGACCCATGGGTCATCTGACCTAGAGATCATGTTGACTTGAACGGTGTTTGGCAGTGGCGCAGGAAAAATACCCATGAGAACGGGGTCCTTGAAAATACCATGTCCTACACTGTCAGGGGGATTGAAAATTTGATCCACGTATGGCATGTTGTTCTCGGAGGATGAGGTGAAGAAATACAACTAATCGACAGTGATAATCTTGCCCTCATGAGGAAACTTTAGAAGCTGGAAGAGGGTGGACGGAACGCATAGCATGGTGTGGGTCCAGCTGCGACCAAGAAGAAGATTGTATTTGAGTTTGGCATCAACCACTTCTACTTCCACGTTGACTATCTTACCTTGTAATGTGATCGGTAAACTCGTTATAAAACCCAAGGGTTTTGATTCCCTACCATCAAATTCCTTTAGGGCATTGGGAGATGAAGTAAGAGCTGGAGAGCCAATGGCCTTCCAACAGGAAAATGACATAACATAGGTAGAGGCACCTTCGTCCACAATGGCTCTTTGAATGTTGAGGCCGTTGATACCGAATTGTATAACAAGGGAGATTTGATGTGGAAGTTGGGGGACAAAATTTTCCAGATCGAAGGTGAGAAGACTAGAATCGGCAGGATCAATTCCACCGATTGTGGACAACAGAGCTTTCTGTTGTGATGGCCAAATTTGAAGCACTTCCAATGCAGACATTGCAGAAGGCGCCTGTGCCAAATCCTCAACAATGTTGTAATGCTGAGCGGCACGGGCGTTTGGATTAGAGGAAGATTTCCGAAGAAAACCTTTGGAAGGTGGCCTTACAACAGGTTCAGCGTTGGGCTTCTCAATTTATAAAGGACTAGAGACAGGTGGGGGAGGTGGGCCATCAACGAATTCCTTCCCAGCTGCCTGGCATTCAGCATAATCCTTCAAACGAGTGGTAATCGAAACAGGTGCAGCACCATTCATCATGAAAACTTGGGACCCAAATGGTGCAGATGGTGAAGGCTACTCGACCATCTAGGTCAGCTGAGATGGAAATGGTTCTTTGAGAACTTCCGGATTCCCCTTAGACCCTTTTAGAATTTGACTAACCTCGGATCGTCTAGGACAATATTTGGTGTATTGGTCTTCGTCACAGATCAGGCAGGGGTACTTCGGTTTCCATTGGGAACCATCATCAGCACGAGGTTTAGAGGATTCTGGTTTTGGGGCATTGGATTTAGATTTTCTTTTGCCCTTCTTCTTCCCTTTGGAGTTATTTTCCACAGGATTGGACTGAATGGCATTGACCTCTGCGGTCTTACCAGAATCGGAGGTTGCGGGAAGAGCAGAATTATTGGAAGAATTCGATTTCTGCTTCCCATTAGAGGACTTCCAGGAAGTCTAAGAAACAGAACCAATAACACTGTCCACCGATGGGGTAGCTGGTTCTTTAGAGGTCCCTGGCCACGGGGCATCAGTAAAGATATCATATAACGTGCCAGACTGAGAGTACACCAAATCAAGGTACTGGGCACGAGCAATGGCTTGTTCCTCGGTTACACATGCCCCCATAGCAATATCCTGAGTGATTTTGTTAAAAAAGGAGGTAGTAAACTAGTGAATTAGAAGCTTATCAGGAATATCAAACTTGATCAGTCGATGACGACGTTGCCACTCATGAATATGATCTAATGTATGAGTGGCTTTATCCTGCTTCAGAGATGTCAGGAGATGTGTCCCGGCTTCATAATGAACTAGTAACTAGAAATGTGTCAGAAAAGCCATAGCTAAGGTATTAAAATATTGAAAGATACCGTGGGGCATTTCTATATACCACTTAGCAGGAGCGTCGGTAAGAGTGCGCTGGAAAATACGTAGACGAATTGAGTCATCAACCCAAGAGTTTGAGGAACACCAGAGATGGTAGGTCATGACATGTGCTTGGGGGTCTTCTCTAGCTTTACCCTCAAATTTAGGACAGTCACCAGGCACCTTGGTCGGAACCGGAGGCCAATATGGATTATGGAGAATCAGATCATTGGTCAATTTAGATACATCCGACAATTCCAACGTGGCAAGGAAAGGCAACTAAGGATTAAACGGCATGCCAGGTCCCCGATAAGGACCTATACCTATACTCCAACCTAGTTGAGCATAACTTTGCCCCCATTGGTTCTGTCATGAAGGATTCTGACCATAGGGAGTATAAGTCGTATAATTGGGTTGATATGGTTGCTGATAACCAGTGTAAGGGGGTTGGTAACCAGGGTACTGACCCTGATTATACGTAGGCCGCGTTTGAGCAGTGTATGGATTCGAATGCTGACTATAGGTATAGCCTAGTTGTTGAAGGTAATAATCAGAACCTTAGGGCAAGTTGTAAACCGGTCGAGACTGACCCTGAAGGTAATAAATACCTTGGGGTCGAGTGGGCTGCTGGTAAGTGGGGCCCTGCTGAGCCTGATAATTTGGGTGCACAAGCGGATTCGGCTATGGTATAGAATAGATCGACTATTGAGCAGGGTTAACTGGATGTGCAGGTTGTCCTAGTTGAACAGGTTGACCTGGCTATGCAGGCTACCCTGGTTGAACAAGTTGGCCTAGCTAAACAAGTTGACCTGGCTGATCTAGGACACCAGGCTGCCCTGGTTGAGCAAGTTGGCCTGATGGTGGGATAGGGCCAGGTTGTGCCTGATAACTAGGTTGACCTATGACAGGACCATAGGATGGCTCTAGCTATGCAACATTCGGACCAATCGGAAACTGAGGTTGCTGAGGTTGCACCAAAGGTAGAGAAGGATGGATTTTCCCCCCAGGACCATACAACGGTCTAGGTTGATACCCCGGTTGACCTGTGGGTCCTTGAGGTTGCCCTGGTTGGACCCTAGGGTGAGGCTGCAGAGGTTGACCTTGAGGGTTGTAGGACTGCCCTTGCAGACCGTACAACAACCCATGCTGGTCCAAAGGTTGGCTCTGTAAGGGTTGTCCTTGCGGGTCATATAGATAACCAAGTTGGCTCGAAGATTGACCCTGGAAGGGTTTTCCTTGCGGGTTGGAAGGTTGCCCAACCTGGGCAGATAGAAAACCGTGAACATACTGATAAGCCTCTGGAGTAGGAAAATGAAGAGGGTTACCCTGCTCATTGTACTGATATGGAAATAAATAGATCGGGGTACCATCCGGTCCATAATGGGAAAAATAAGGACGGTTGGGATCTTGAGAGGACTGACCAACCTCGGAGTTTGACAGCTGTAACAATAACCGATACTCCTCAGGAGAAATGTTCTCCAGAATAGCAGAAGCTATGTAAATGTCTTCAGGAAGTGACGAGGTCCTGGTGGACTGAGTAGTGACAGCGGGCGTAGACACAGCTACGCAGACATTAGGCCTAATAGGTACTAATGTGACATGAAGAGATGATGTGAGAGGTGTCGATGGCGACATCCCTAACGAAGGAATAACCAGCCTCGTGGACGGAGTCGATATTCCCATAGAGGCCACAACGGCCATGACCTGACTTAAGGACCTATATCCCGCTGGAAGCGAAGGACCAGGTGAAGACATGACAGAAGAATCGGGGGTGTTTTCTGGAAAACGATGGTAATCTTCACCAGATGTAGGAATTTCCTCACTAGGAGAAGGACTGGGTGAGTCCATATCTAACCCTGCCACTAGATCTTCTAAAAGACAGCGAGGACTAGGAGGTATAATGGCAGCCAAAAAAGGCGATCCTGATGTAAGAGGAGGGAAGTGTTCCCCTACTCCAAATCCAAACCAAGTGTTGGATAAGGGCCAATTGAATTCAACTATTCCACCAAAGTGAAGCTCAGATATAACCGGTCCTCTGTTGGGAAACTCAGATACAACAGGCTGCTGATGTTCAGCAGAGGACTGAGAGACCTCTGATGAATCGTCTGTGTAAGGACTAACAGTAGACGAAATTGAGGGTTCCACCACTATGACAATAACAAAAAGAGGAAGAGATCAAAACAAAGACACACGGGCAAAAACCAAGGCAAACAATCAACTAGTCGAAAAACAATCTCTGAAAGGGCGTGTGATCATGGGTGATTAATTTTACCACATTGAAACTTGGAAATTTTACTGTTTCATGTTTTAAGAGTCTAGAAACGAGTAAAATATGACTCTATCTCTTTCAATTTGGAAACAAGCATGGAATGAAAAGTGCTTGATGAACTTTTCAAATTTAATGAGTCAGAAAAGATCGAAATGACTACTCTGGTAATCTAGGCAGATGGGTGTACTAGATATCTATGAACTTCCATATACACCTTGGTTAAAAAATGAAAAATAAATCAACCAAGAACTTGACGTACGTGCAGGTAATCTCCCAGAATGTTGTGTCTGGTGTATCATGGGTATAAGGCGGCAGACTCGGCTTCCAACGGATAAAGGATAGCAACCTAGTGGGGTCTCCCTTTATATACGCGATGGTACGGGGAGCACAAGTCCGTACTAGTGCTATCTAAAGCCAAGAGGCGAACGACAGCTACTAGGTTTAACGACGCCAGAACACGTCACTAGCCTAGACCTCTAGATATTTCGTTAATGTTTCAATGTTGCCTTAAGGTAAATTGAATAAATTTTATAGTTGATCTTCAAATTATGTTTCAATTTTAGGCCCTATCGAATATTGTATCTAAAAATCCTCTAAATGCACACTACATGCCACAATATATCACTTTGTTCGATGGAGAGCTAACTACGGGGAGGTTGAGAGCTTTTCAAATAACAACAAAATGATCACAAAACATCCACTACTGTCTCTAATGCACGCTAATGAAACTAAAAATTTTTCTTTTAGAGTTATATAACACTAATAATGCGGAAAAGATTTCAAATTTCACTAACTAATAAAAAAAAACAAAGAGATTTGTTTTTGTATTTTTCAATGTTTTAGAGAAAATGCACCAAACGAAATCAAAAACTAATGAGGAAACCAATTCGAGAAATGATACTGAAAGAGTTGAAACAAGCAAGTTCACTCAATGCAAACACCAACAATCAGAACTCAAACTGATGGAGAAGTCCCTCAAAATGAAGAAGAACCCCAAAAGACTCATACAACAGTGTAATCTAGGCTCAAAATGAGACAAAGCGAAACTTGAATGAAAAAGAGAGAAATCACTCAACTGACGCAGTGATACAATGGAATCCAACAAAAAGAATGTGAGGAAGCGAAAAGAAAGTTGACTGGAAAAGCGAGAACCAAATACTCCCACGGGAGGCTCAGCACACTATAGCACCTAGAAGCCCTAGGGCTAGAATGAAAAACTAATGGTAGAGGACAAACAACTAGAGGATAGAGGTCAAACACAATCAACAAGGACTTCAAGGCACTCAGAAAGTCGGAAAAATAACACATAAACCAAAAATCAGACTCAGAGGGCTCAAAAACAAGTAAACCCTAACACCAAACAGGGTTGGCGCAACTGTTTGGCTATATCTTGCACCAAAATAGGGTTGGCGCAGGGGCCTAAATAGCAACAAGCACCAGTTGGCGTGACTGTCAGGCTATAAACCGTGCCAATCAAGTATACTAAGGAAAGGAATGAAAAAGAGAAAATAGAGAGTAGATCAGGTATGGTGGGGGCTGAACAGGGGTTTTACACTGAAAGGAGGCAAACCAGAAGATAAAATCAATCAAACACAAGCCAAAAACAACCAAAATAGACAAAACTAACTCCAATTAACTCCCCAGTATGGTCGCCAGTTTGTTGGAGAGGTAAATCCCCTCTGCGAATAGAGGCGATCCCTACTAGCCCAGATTGGGTCTAGCAATAATCAGGTGACGCAGTGATGTAGGTCTCTAGTTACAAAACGACATAAACATAACGAATTTCCTACCTCAAGTCCTACGCAGTGGTCGTTGAAGAAAGAACGACACTTCCCATTCCTCACTTGGAAGATCATGATCCTTCTGCTTGACACGTCCAAACACCTACACACATGCAAAGGATACAATGATACATAGCGTAAAATCTAAATTTTGTAACCATACATCAGTCAAATATGATGTAATTCATTTCATCAAAGAAAAATACACGTGAATGAAACCATAATCAAAGTTGCTTATCATTAAAATAAAAAAGGAAAGATACAACCCAAAGCTCTGATGCTAGATCTTCCTTCGGCGGGGCTAACAGGAGAGCACGTCTCAACGAAGCTTGTTGGAAATGGGACAAAGTTCTCTCTCTTCAGCTTGGCTCTCAAAAGCTATCTAGCGATAGTCTCCTTGCTACAATTTCAGCTCTTAGTCTCTAGCTTGCTAAGGGAAAAGGCAAGCTTATATAGATGGGGGAAGAGGAGTTGCGATCCCTAAAATTATGGGAATGGCCCTATCTCTAAGGAAGTTTCCATGATAGGTGGAAAAATGCCTCCCATACATGGAGATCCGGAGCCAAACCTCCCAACTCATTTTAGTGACTCGTTCAGGAGTTTGTTAGAATCAAACTTCCGCCATTTATTTTTTAAAAACACTCCTTATTAAGCTTGGTGCGAGTGAGACACTGGGACAGAGTGCCAGTTGGCATGCCCTCTTTGGTGGATTTTCCCCATTGGCGCGAGGGCTGAACTGGCTAGTCGCACCAAGGCCAAAAGATCTGTTTTTAGGGTTTTCAAGGGAAACTTTATTCAGAGGAATGATTGTCTTTGTCAAGGGGGGTGCCATGAAAGTGGTTTCAGGTCATGTCACTGCTCACAGGTCACGGGAAAGGCCCTCCAATATGCGGGACAGGGGATTGCAGGGACGGCGACAAAATGTTGTGTAACACTCATACAAAAAATGTGGTAGGTTCATCTTCTTGGCAGAGGTGAAATGAATCAAGAGGCGGATATGATACTGATATAAAAAATAATATCTGCCTTAAAAATTAAAGTATGACATTATCACCCTCATCAAAGGTATGTACTTGTCTCCTAAGTGTGTCATAATAAAGGTGGCTTTAGGAGCTTTTTGTATGGTGTTTTCTGGAAAGTCTTGTAATATTCTGAGTCAAGATCAGACCTTTTAAACCAAATCTCCCCCTAAAGAGGTATCTTGGTGGCAGAAGCAATGGTTTCAGGAGATATTATGAGCTTAACCCCAACAATGATGACTTATTCTCTTTAAACAAAGTGGCAAATATACTAGTCAACTTCACATTGAATCCTACCTCTTGGATTTTCTGGCAAAAAGGGAAGCAAACAGCTTCTTCAAATAACATTACGATGTAAGGGGATTGCATGATCTCTGTTGTTTGTTGTGGCTCAATCCGCCTTAATTTTCCTCCTTTATTATAAGTCCTTTTCTCCTTTGCAGTGTTCATGATGACACCTTTCTTGCTATATCTGTCAAAATAGGGCAGGGAAATAAGAGATTTTCAACGTTGGATGAAAGGAGGGGGGATGAAAGGGGAAAATGAGTTCTAAATTTATAATAAAATTTTAGAGAGTGTGGAGGGATATTAGAAAGGTTATGGAAGTGGAAGGGGTGAAAAATGATGACGGGAAGGGGCAGAGAAAGCCAAAACACGGGTTTGGTGTCTTAAACGTAGCGAGGGTTTTGGAAAAATATGAAAAATGGTAGAGATGTAGGAAAAACATTTTGAAAGGGATGGGAAAGGTGATGAAATGGTTTTATACTGTGGTTCTATCAATTTTTTAGGAAATTTGTTGTACCTTGAATCAAAATATTCAAAACAAGCAAAATTGTGCCATGAAACCATAACAAACTTTTGAATTTGTCAATTTTGGCATTTAGGAGGAAGCCACTTTAAATCTTAATGAAAATACCCATTGAGAAGTTGTGGGGAGATAGAATATTGTTGATTTGAAGATGTTAAGATCCTGGTTTTGCCCTCAAATGAAAACATTATGTTTTGCTAAAAACATAGCGATTATGGGCTGAAAAGGTAGTGTGGGAGAAGCTCCTCTACTTTTGAGGCATCTTAGGGAAAATTGAAAGACTTGGCTAGCTTCAAAATATTCAGGTGCAGCTTCAGTGTTCGAAAAAATAGCAAGAAAAAGGGATTAAGTGATGTTTTCAGCAAAAGAGTAGCAACATGGTACCTTTTCACCCACAAGATAATGTTTTTTCTGAAACTCGATTACTGAGGAGCGAAAGGTCAGCTCGAGCAAATGAGGAGGAAGAATGAAGCTATTATGCAGTTTTAGAGCCTTTTATATTACTTTTCAACTTTACATCATATATAATTGATTTGATAAAGTGGACAATATACTTATTTAATTTTTCATCATCATGTTTTGGATGCCAACAACCATCTATTTTTGAATGATGTAAATATTCTAAATCAATCTCTGATAGACTTGCAATTTCATCTTCTCTAAAACTAGATATACTTCTGAATGCAGAAACTCATCCTCATAATTATGCAGTGCATGACGAAAAAGTATTAGGTCACCTTTCTGCAAAGATGAAAAATTCACAGCTTAAAGTATACCTTAATTAGTTGACAAGTTACATATAATACTCCAAGTATTTTGGGAGCTTTTCCCACTAGTGATCCAGAAACTGTCATCAAGAAAGACCCTGCTCTTTTTAGTTTGTCATGTTTTTTTTCCATTTGCTTCCATTTCTCTATCTGTCATTTCTACAAGTATCTAACTCCATGTTTAGGGTATTGTCATTTTTGAACCCACCACCACTTCTTGAGTGCACTGATTTACTTCTTCATAACTGCTAAAATTTGTGGCATTAGTACAAAGACATTATTCTATTGGAGTATTTGAAACAACCGTACCACTAACTGCAGATATAATTTCCAGCAAGTTAACCTCAGTATTTTTTTGAGTTGATGCCACATTTTTCAACATTTACATTTTCAAGGATGTCACCATCCCCAAACTGTATTAAAGATTTTTTACTGCAATATAGGTGATCACCTTTAATTTAATCCATCTCATCCAAATGAGAACTGAATCCTTTGTTTTCAATTCTAGTTTTGAGATTGGCTAGAGTTAAATTGACTTGATGAACCAGAGGTTTGGTTGGCGTTTTCATCACAGGATTGATTAGGTAGATGTGAAAATTTTGAGGCAAGAAAATCACTCTTTTCCATGCTATCAATTGTTTCCTATATTGTAGATTCCTTTTCGGTTTTGATCTGTGTCCCCATCTCTTCTATACCCATTTTTCAAGTGAGATATCTGCTTCTCTATTCGATCAAATTTCCATTTATCCCACAATCCTTAAAAAGTGGAATACAAAGTATCATCATTATCTGCAAGACCATATATTGCAAAGGCAACATTGTGCTAAAGGGATCCATCTATTGAGTCAAGAAGTTTTAGCAATGATGGCAGTCCTCCATCATGAACTATGTCAGTTTGGTTATGTGTGTTTTGTGCTAGTCTTCCAAGAACAAAAGAAATGATAAACGTGACCATGAGCATATGGGGCTCCTATAGGATTATCACTCAAGTCCAGATTTTGCAGCTGAGAGGGATGAAAATCCATGTGCTAACATCGACTCCAACTGGGGAGGACAGCTCCTATAGGAGGTGTCAAGAACTGCAGACCCCTGGGAACTCGTTGATTAGTGCCTTCTTATTTTGGGCATGGAGTCACAAGCAGCTGCAAACTGATCTTTATTTCCAAAACCAAACCAGTTATACAAACTGAAAACGCACATACTGCAAACTGTAATCTATATGTTGAAGGAGATGCTTGTTTAGCAATCTTATTGCACACTTGTCCTACACTAATCTACTGATGATTTTTTTGTTCTAAATGATACAATAATGCTAGTGCAGCCAGTCAAGCAACAACTTATTCTTGACTATTTATTAAAAACATTATAGATACAACTTGAACTTTTATCCAGAAAACCCAGTTTGTTCAATGAAATGGAAACTCATCATACATTTTGACTTCATAGTAGAAACAAAGCTAGAGAATCAAGCTGAAAATTCCTTCCATATACTCAACTACAAGATCATAGAAAACAAATTATGTTTGTTGATTATCAAACAATTCAATAATTTTCTTTTCATGAGGAGGTTGCTCATATGGGATGTTTAAATCAGGCCCTATTTTGAATTATATGATATCAATTTCATGTTCAAAAAGATAGAATCCTTCAATCTTATAAACTAAAGGCAGCTGGAAAAAGTCCTCAAAAAAATGATTTTGACCTTGAAAATTGTAATATTGAATTTGAACATCTAATACCTGAATGTCTTTCTCAATTTTGTGAGAAAAATCCTCTCAAAAGTGAATTTTATCTCCAGATATATATTTGCGTGAATTTAGATAAATAGACAGAAATTTTGAGAAAGCCTCATCAATTTGATCATCATCAAAACTATCCCAGTATTCTTTAAAACCCGCAATCGAGATAAGTTCTACCACATACCCTCTCATCTTGGATCAATTACGCCAATGAATATGCTATTAAGCTCTGAGTTATTTTGATAGTTTGGAGTCACCATGAATGTCTTGATTCTAGATTCTTCTACCAGTGGAGTCTTTGGATCAACCTGAAATGTGTGGAATCGCCAGGTGGATGATTTAGCCTTCTTATGTCCGACTACTGTCCACCATCAATAGTCAGATCTAAGTTGTTGTCGTTCTTTCTGTGGGAAGATATAGCTTTCTGTCCCCGACAATAGTGCCAAAATTTTATAACTCCGCCAGATCTCTAAGTCTGAAGAAGAGATCCCAATAGAGGTAACCACATACCAACCTTTTAACTTGGTATTAAGCCCTACCAAGTCAAAGAGGGATCTCTCCACAAAAATCACATTCTAGAGGGTTGGATGAAAAAGGTTTTATGCAAGCTATGATTGCAAGGGTTGTTTTGATTTGATTTGGTTGGGTTTCACTGGACGAAGACATTAGGTCAAGGGAGCTAGGTCAGGGAAAATGAGATAGGGTTGCAGGGATTCAATGGGGAAAGGTAGGAATAAGGCTTACCACTTTAAATATTATTGGTATGAGATGGTTTTGAGACTAAGGAGAAGCTAGGAAGGGCATGGGAGATGTATTCTTCCTAAACAGAGGAAAATGGACAAATTATGAAATCTTTCCCAAAATAGAGCATGAGCAAGCATGTGTTCTGCCTATCAAAATTGAAAGAGATCATACCATAGTGATGTAATGAGCATGAATATGGTACATTATAACATATTAAACTGAAGAAAAAACAATGATAAGTAGCATACCACAAGTATCCCAAAAATAGTTGCAACTCTTCTTTATTAACTGGCCAAACTGAGTACAATAGTTCCTTGATCAATAAGCTAACATCCAAATTGATTCCAACTTATAATTTTTGAGAGAACATAGAAACATATAGACTCAAAACTAAAAATACCCACCTCTAGGGGTTAAATCAACCTCTTTATGACTTAGAAACACCTTTTTCTCTAATAAAAACACAAATCAAGGGAGGTTCTAACCATTCCCTGATTTTTCTCCAAATAGATACATTTTACTTTACATCATTATAGTTAATGGATTTCGAGCTATTTAGACATTAAACACACTTAATACATCATATTACATCATCATCCATCATTGGAAAATTGAATTTCACTCTAAGATAACAAAAAATGACTTTTTGTTGAAAAGGTAGCGTGAAACTGAAAAGGTAGCGTGTGCGCAACAAATGTGTAGCATGGACTTCTTGAGATGATTTGATGATTATGCTTTGGTAAAATTTTCATCTGAAAACTGTTGGAGGTTGATAAGGGTGTCTTATATCGCTCTGATGTGGTTTTTTATCACAAAACATCTTGCAAAGTAATCAAAACATGAATTTCCCAAAACTGGTCTGTGAGAGTTGAAATGAGGGCAGAGAGCTATTTTCTAGGCACTTTTTTGTATTCCTGTGTAAAAATGATTTTTGGTGAAGGAAACTGAGTACAAATCATTAATATATAAGCTAATTACTTAAAACAATGGCACCCTTTCTTCATTTATATGCCTCCATTGATAAAGGTAGCATGCGCACAATTTTTTCCCTTGCAACAGATTTCAGAAAAAAATGGCAATTTTCAAAAAGTTCTCCAAGTGTCTTCAAAATTGGTTTAAGGTATCACATTGTCTCATGACAAATTCCTCTTCAATCCTCTAGTTAAAGGTCTCCTTGGCTCTTTGTCTACCTGTTTCCTTTCTTATCCTTTTCTGCCACTTCAGCAACCACACTCTTCCCTTTGTCAAGTGAAACCACTGTGCTTGATTTGATATTTCTAGCCTTTGCTTGAATTTGCAAGAGTTTTTTGTTTATCTGTTGTAAAAGACCCACCATTTATTTGGCTTTAAAAATCCTCTCCTTTAACTTAACAATTTCGACATCCTTATCTTGGAGGAGCTCTTCAGCTGATTTAGGTACATGACATCCATGTTCATGTTCAAATTGTGTTTGATCACCTTGTCCTTATTGAATTTCTTTTTGACCTTCTTATGCCTATAAGGGTACTTATTTTTGCATTTCAAGAGAAGGATCATTCTCCCTTTCACCCAAAATAGAGGTTTTCTTCTTAGACCTGCTCCTGTTCATTGCCCTTTTTCTCCCTTGAGCATCAAGAGTAGCTTTCACTTTGCTAGATGAACCAACCTCCTGAGTCATGGAGGTTAAAGTTGATGAACTACAATTTTTCTGTACAAATGCCTCCCAAGGCATGGCAATAGCTGAAAAATGATGGAGGATTATCATTTTAATCAAACAATTATGGAATAAACTAGTGTAGTGATCCCCTACTTTGCTTCTCACCTTCTCAGACATTTTAACAAGACTCTAATACAAAAAATGTTGCAGGTTCATCTTCCTGGAAAAGGTGAAATACATCAAGAGGCAGATATAATACTAATATAAAAAATAATATCTACCTTCACAAGTAAATTATGACATTATCACCCTCATCAAAGGTATGTACTTGTATCGCAAGTGTGTCATAGGAATGGTGGTTGCAGGAGCTTCTTTGTATGGTGTTTTTAGGAAAGTCTTGTAACATTCTAAGTCAAGATCAGCCATCTTAAACCAAATCTCCCCCTGAAGAGGTATCTTGGTGGAAGAAGCAATGGTTTGAGGAGGTATTATGAACCTAACCCCAGCAATGATGACTTCATTCTCTTTAAACAAAGTAGCAAATACACTAGTCAACTTCACATTGAATCCTACCTCTTGGATTTTCTGGAAAAAAGGGAATAAACTAGATTCTTCAAATAGCATTCTGATGTGAGGGGATTGCATGATCTCTTTGGTTTGTTGTGGTTCAATCCAGATTACTTTTACTCCTTTATTATAATTCCTTTTCTCCTTTTCAGTGCTCATGATGACACCTTTCTTGCGATATTTTTCAAAACAAGGAAGGGAAACAAGAGATTTTCAGTGTTGGATGAAAGGGAAAATGAGTTCTAAATTTTTGATAAAATTTGAGGGAGTTTGGAGGGATATTAGAAAGTTTATGGAAGTGGAAGGGGCAAAAAAGGATGATGGGAAGGGGCAAAGAAAGCCAAAACACAGGCCTGGTGTCTAAAACGTAGCGAGGGTTTTGGAAAAATGTGAAAAAGGAAGAGATGTGGGAAAAACGTTTTTAAAGGGATGGGAAAGGTGATGAAATGATTTTAGACTGTGATTCTATCAGTTTTTGAGGAAATTTTTTGTACATTGAATCAAAATATTCAAAATAAGAAAAATTGCGCCATGAAACCGTAGAAACTTTTGAATTTGTCAATTTTGGGCATTTAGGAGGAAACCACTTGAAATATTGATGAAAATACTTCTTGAGAAGTTGTGGGGAGCTAGAATATTGTTGATTTGAAGATGTCGAGCTCCTGGTTTTGCCCTCGAATGAAAACACTATGTTTTCCTGAAAACATAGTGATTCTGGGTTGAGAAGGTAGAGTGGGAGAAATTCTGCTACTTTCGAGGCGTCCAAGGGAAAATTGGAAGACGTTACTGGCTTCAAAATCTTCAGGTGCAACTTCAGTGTTCAAAAAACCAGCAAGAAAAAGGTTTTAAGTGATGTTTTCAGCAAAAAGAGTAGCGACACGATACCTTTTCTCCCAAAAGATAATGTTTTTTCCAAAACTCAATTGCTGAGGAGCGAGAGGTCAACTTGAGAAAATGAGGAGGAAGAATGAAGCTATTATGCGGTTTTAGAGCCTTATATATTACTTTTCAACTTTACCTCATATTTAAGTGATTTGATAAAGTGGACAGTATACTCATGTAACTTGTCATCATCATGTTTTGGATGCCAACAACCATCTATTTTTTATTGATGTAAATCTTCTAAATCAGTCTCTGATACACTTGCAATTCCAGCTTCTCTAAAACTAGATATACTCCTGAACGCAGAAACTCGTCCTCACAATTCTGTAGTGCATGACGAAACAGTATTAGGTCACCTTTCTGCAAAGATGAATTGTTCCCAGCTTAAAGTATACCTTAAATAGTTGACAAGTTACATATAATACTCCAAGTATTTTGGGGGCTTTTCCCACGAGTGATCCAAAAACTTTCATCAAGAAAGACCTTGCTCTTTTGAGTTTACTGGGGTTTTTTTCCATTTGCTTCCATTTCTCCATCTGCCATTTCTGCAAGTGTCTAACTCCATGTTCAAGGTATTGTCATTTTTGAACCCAGCACCACTTCTTGAGTGCATTTATTTACTTCTTCATAACTGTTAACATTTGTTGCATTAGTACGAAGAAATTATTCTATTGGAGTATCTGAAACAACCATACCACTAACTGCAAAACTAATTTCTAGCAAGTTAACCTCAGTATTTTTTTGAATTGTTGCCAAATTTATCAACATTGACATTTTCAAGGATGTCACCATCCCTGAACTGCATTAAATATTTTTTACCGCAAGACAAGTGATCACCTTTAATTTCACCCATATCATCCAAATGAGAACTGAGTCCTTTGTTTTCAGTTCTAGTTTTGAGATTGGCTAGAGTTAAACGGACTTGATGAACCATAGGTTTGGTTTGTGTTTTCATCACAGACTGATTAGGTAGATGTGAAAATATTGAGGCAAGAAAAGCACTCTTTTCCATGCTATCAATTGTTTCCTATACTGTAGATGCATTTTTTGTTTTGATCTGTGTCCCCATCTCTCTTGTACCCATTTTTCAAGTGGGATCTTTGCTTGTCTGTTCGATCAAATTTCCATTTATCCCACAATTCTAAAAATTTGGAATACAAAATATCCTCATTATCTATAAGACCATATATTGCAAAGGCAACAATGTGTTGAAGGGATCCATCTCTTAAGTCAAGAATTTCTAGCAATGATAGCAGCCCTCCATCATAAACTATTCCATTTTGGTTATGTGTGTTCTATGCTTGTCTGCCAAGAACAAAAGAAGCCATAAACCTGATCATGAGCATATGGGGCTCCTATAGGATTATCACTCAAGTCCAGATTTTGCAACTGAGAGGGATGCAAATCCATGTGCTAACACGATGCAAGTGATTCATTCTATTGGACCGCTTCCTTTCCCCATTTATCATAACACGCCAGTTAGGATTAATAACCTCCAATTGAGATCAAGAAGGGTTATAAATTCAGAAAAACAAAACCAACCTATGGTGATTATCGAGGAGAAAAGTGAGGAAGAAAATCCTAATCATTCGAAATATGTCACCATTCGACCCATTTTTTCACACTCAAGAGCCCTTACCATCTTCTTCAGGACGCCTCCCTTTCCAGAGATGTTAGTTATGGAGAAAGGTGACCCTACCCCTGAGTCTAGATTAGATTTAGAACTTAGGAATATTTGTATAAAGCTTCCTTTGATTCAGGCCCTTAAAGAGATCCCCATATGTACTAAAATTATTAGGGAACTTTGTCTTAAAAATTCAAGGGGGAAGAGAACTGAGCCTCAAACCATTCAATTTTTTGGGAGAGCAGCTAATTTAATGATGGGATTTGTTCAAATGGAAAAATATATCAATATTGGAAACCCATTTGTTGCTATCTAGATAGGCGATACCCTTGTCTCCAATGTGTTAATAGACCTGGGAGCATGGATCAATGTCACGACTAGGAAAACCATGGAACAAATTCTGTTGGTTCACATTTTTCCTACCCCTACTGTGCTTGAACTTGTTAACAGATCTAAAATCAAGACAGATGGTGTGTTATATGATATGGTTGTCTTGATTGATTCTTGGAAATACCCTGTGGATTTTATTATGCTTCAGCCGAAAAATCCTATCAAAGGACATCTCTTGATTTTGGAATGACCATGGCTTGCTACAACATATGCTTATATACAATGTCACTCTAGTCATATATATATTTCCCATGGAGATTCTAGGAAGAAATACACCTTGTACCCACCTGCTAGATCCATCATGGAGCTTCGAGACACTTTATGGAAATACTATGATAGTAGTGATGAGGAGACTCGATTTGTTTCTTTGATTCATCAATATATCAAGTCAACTGAAGAAGGTGAGGTTCAGGATTTCTTGTATAATATGGACACAATGCAAAATTTTGATTCACTTTCTCAAATTTTTAGTCCAGATTTTCAAGAGAACTACGATTCCAAACCTATCCCATTACAGAGTTTAGCAGCACCTATTAGTACTCTCGAGCATGAGACCACTCTTGTTGAGATTAGTCCAAGCAAATCTCTACACATAAGTTCAGACTTGGACTTATCCCAACAAGAGAAACTTGTGAATTTGTTACAATACCATCTTTATGCCTTTGCATGGAGTTACGAGGACATGAAAGGCATCCCCCCTGAAACTTTTACTCATAATATTATATTCAGGAGGGATCCTAACCTTTTCAACAACCCCAAAGGCACATGAATCCTGCACTAAGAGAATTTGTGAAGGAAGAATTTAAAAAACTCTTAGATGTTGAATTTAACTATCCTATATCTGATAGCCAGTGGGTCTCCCTTTTGGTGATAGTTATGAAGAAATACGGGAGATGGTGTATTTGCATTGATTATAGAGAATTAAACAAATCCACTCTCAAGGATTATTTTCCACCTCCCTTCATTGATAAGGTGTTAGATACCTTGCTGGTAAAAACTACTTTTCATTTTTAGACCACTTTAGTGGCTATAAACAAATACAAATTGCACCTGAGGATCAAGATAAGACCACCTTTAATTTTCCATGAGGAACATCTGCTTATTGAGTGCTTCCTTTTGGAATTTTCAATGTTCCAACTAATTTTCAAAGGGAATTTTTCGCTATCTTTGCTTCCCTCGACTGTGTAGAGGTTTATATGGACGATTTTTCAGTATTTTGTGATTGTTTCCAAGAAGCCCTTAAAAAAGTTCTTTTTTGTTGCCAAGAAGCACACCTCACTTTGAGTGATCAGAAATGTACATTAATGTGAAAATAAGAGGTGGTATTTGGTCATCTTATCTCTGACAAAGGTATCCAGGTAGACCCATCCAAAATAGAAGTTATTTTACGTCTTCCTGCACCCAAAACACAAAGGGAAGTGAGAGGATTCCTAAGACATGCAGACTATTACCAGAGATTCATTGAAAAATTTTCTAGGATAGGAACCCCTCTTTTTCAATTATTGGCTAAGGATAGTGATTTCTCTTGGACTATAGCTTGCAAACAAACCTTTGAGGGACTGAAGGAAAAATTAGTATAGGCACCAGTCCTGAAAGAGCATAATTGGTCCCTTCCATTTTATATTTCCTCAGATGCCTCAGAAACTGCTATTAGTGTAGCTTTAGGACATGGAGAAAATCAACAATCCTATGCTATCTACAAAATTAGTAAAAACTTGTCACCTACTAAATTGAATTATACAGAAACTGAGAAAGAGTTTCTAGCTGTGATATTTTCCATTAACAAATTCAGACACTACATTACAATTTATGAAGTGCTTCTACATAAATATCATTATTCCATAAAATAACTAATGAACAAACCTTTGACTAGTGGTAGAGTGACTAGGTGGTTACTTTTATTA
Organism: Pinus albicaulis; assembly: GCA_034641835.2. Classification (NCBI taxonomy): domain Eukaryota; kingdom Viridiplantae; phylum Streptophyta; class Pinopsida; order Pinales; family Pinaceae; genus Pinus; species Pinus albicaulis. The sequence continues at coordinate 380,549,057 of CM076569.1, read as the reverse complement.
CAGGAATTTAATGTTAACATTAATGATAGACTAGGAAAAACAAATGCAGTAGTTGATTATCTTTCTAGATTGAATAATCCTAGTGAAATAATTCCTGTAGATGATTCTTTTCCTGATGAACATCTTTTTATTGAATCAAAAAATTCTCCATGGCTTGCTGATATAGCTAATTATTTACTCACCATAAAAACACCACCTCACCTTTCCACTTGTTAGCCACCTATGAAATTTGTTATACCAAAAGGTGGCTAAATCATTTTGGAGCCTTCAAGGAACAAATTTTATTGCAAAAAGTGTTGGCTCTTGAAGACTCTTGAAGGCCTCATGCCTCTGTCCAAATCTTCACTGTTGTGCTCATTTTACACTCAGAAATCCTGCTGATTTCCAAGACAAAATACGGCTGCAAACTCATTTTACCTTTCCTTTCCTCTTTCTAAACTAACCTCATTTTTACCCCTCCATTTCCCATGAAAATCCCTCGTTTTCATGTTTTTCCCCTTTCCCCTTCATCGAAACCCCCCTTTTATAAGGTTTAAGACCCTTTCTTGCCTTATCGGAACCCTCAAACTCCTTTGAAAATCATTTAAAATCCATAAAAATGCATTTTTTATATATTATAGACTTGAGCCCCCTTGGGCTATGTCTTCAACCCTTCCCCTCCATACACCTTGGTGCTAGAACCAAGCGCCAGCCTTCCAAGTGCTTATCACATTGCCCCATTGTGATTAGCCCTTCCCCAATAAATCCCCGGTCACATGATTGTCCATATAACCCACGGCCCCACAATCGGGTGCCCACCCATTTCGAATAAATATTCTACCCCCGAACCACAAACCTTTGTTTATATTAAATTTCGGGTTTTAATGTTTTTATCGTCATGTTAAAAGAAAACCGGGCGGAATTCATCGCACCGCTTTAGAGAGTGGGGTGGTTTTTTCTATTTCGCAGCGATTCCATTCACCGCCCGACGCGTGGCCTTGAGCACTATTCAAAATACCGCCCTCATCGTGCGTTAAAGGTTGGATGTCATCGGACGGTAATCGCGCTCTGAAGAAGCCCGTGCGATAACTCGGGGTATGGCGCAGTATTAAAAGCATCTATGTCATCGATCTGACCTGCAGATCGACGGCCCACACTTCATCGCCCTAATTCCTCGTCCAGTCAGCATTTTCGGACTTGGGGTTTTATTTCGCCCTAATTTTATTGAAAATATGAAGTCCGAGTGCGTTCTATAAGGTTTTTATCGTGGGATCCATGCCATTGATTGTGCGGGCTGCTCTCATCCGACGGCCCACGATTGTCTCGATTCTCGATCTTGATTTTTGATCATTTTTTCCCGAAACAGAGGTTTTAACCCATTTCTCCGTTTTTCCAAAAACTGACTCCTCCGCTTTGACTTTTCTCCTCTGCTCCCGACCGTCGATCTCTGCGCGATCAACGAATCCGATTTATTTCTTCCTCCGTTTCTCTTTGACCTCCTCTAATCAATCTTGACCGTCGGATGATGCCATCCAACGGCCACGCTCTCCCCACATGTCCGTCCTAAGCAGTAAACCTATATATGTAGGATTTCATAATGTTTTTTGTATTTTGCAGGGTTTAAAGGTTTTTTCCGCTATGTATGAAGAAAATTCAAAGGCAGAGGGTGACGATCCTCTCGCCTTCGATTCACCAGAGGAAACCATTCACAGGAAGTAGCTCCACGTTTCATCAATGATTCATGAAGCATTGATGCCACATCACCCCTACGCAGCCCTGAACACCAACAAAAACACATGAATCGAGCACAGTGAGAGAGTATCAATGTAGAAGACAAGAACACACCAGAACAGAAGATTGAAGACAAATCCTCGGGGATTACGTCTAATATGGTTTATCAAAAGCCTAATCCCCGATTAAAACACAGTTAAAGGAGGAATCATAAAGGTTCATCAGACATAAAGGCCTCCACCGCCTCAGTTGGGGAAAATTGATTCCTCCCAACTACCGAAATGCCACCTGTGCTTCAAAGTATTCAATCAAAGGAAAAGTTATTGATGAAGATCAGATATCTACCTCACAACCGCCAAAGAGTTAATTCAACTAGAATACTAAGTGCAAAAAGATCTGTAGAATTAATTTAACATGACACAAAGCCTCAAAGATCAAAAAGAGCTTCCACCGAGCTTAAATATTTATGTAAATCATTTAATATAGAGGAAACCTATGTAAGCTTCTTCATCGAGCCCCAGAAAGGCCGAGAAGCCATTAAGACTGTATTAATTGTAATTGGAGATCTTTTACTAGATCTCACCTCCTCATTCTTCTATAAATACTTCTGTAGAAGATGAGAGAGGGGTTGGTTGGTTGGTTTGTTGATCACTACTTGTAATACTGAAACTCTCTAAAATAATACATAGTCTGTTGAAGTTGGAGAAGAAATTGAAGTCTTGGAAGCCCTGATGATGTTGTTGCATTCTTGTTACTGTGAAGGCTCTATCATTGGATCCATGAGCTTGGCTATTGGTGAAGTATTCTGAATTGTTTAATGTTTTCTCCTGTTTTCATTCTGTTCCATAATTTCTTACTACAGTAGGTTGAAATTTTTAGGCTAAGAAATGACTCCTGCGAGCACCTTAGACCTGTTCATCCTTCACGGTTTCATGTTTTCTTCTGCTGAAGTATTTTAGAGTCTTTAATCTCTCTCTTTAGTCTTCATGCTTGTTTATTTCCTTAATAGTTCGAATAGTTGGTTTCAGCATGATTTATGGTTTTCCCTGCTTGTCTGCTGCCACTTAAAAACTGTTATATAAGTCTCCCTTTGAAGTTTCTTGTTTACAGTGAGTCAAGGAGGTATGTTCTGATCTTTCCCTTTGTCCTTGCTTAAACAGTTGGTTTAAAGGTCGTTATAATTGTGATCATAGATGTATTTAGGTGTTCCCTCTTTTATGATAGCAATTATTAGTGAATATTTTATGTTTTCTAAATCATTTGAAATAAAATCTTTGAGGAAATAGGGTGTTCCCCGAATCTTCGATTTCATTTTAAAATTTGTTTTGAAATCCTTATTTTCTTAAAAGTGTGATTTGTAGAATTCATGGTTAGCCCTGTCTATCAAAAAGCTCTTTATTGTTCAAGTTATGTTTTCGAATTCCCTTTGTTGAGAATTTAAATTCTCTTTCCAAATCATTGATGTCCATCTCTTTCCAAAAACCAAAGGATCCTGTGGCCAAGTTAGATTTTCCCTCTGATATCCCATATGCATTGATAAGTTTGTCATGACCTCTTTTTTACTTCATTGCCCAATGAAGCTACTACTTCCTCTTTCTACCTACCTTTTCTAGATCTTTCATATTCTGCTGTATCAATCCAACCAAACAAACAAACAAACACCTGCACTTAATAACTAGTCTAAAATCCATACTCTAAGCACACAAGATAAAACTTTGCATACAAACATTTGAGAGATCGCTCTCTGAGAACAGGAGGACTAGATCCTGTAACTCTAAAGATTGGTTCTAATGTTGCCTTGTCTTTTGATTTGCCAAACTATCAAAACACGAGACACCAACATAATGGCGATCACGGTGGGACCCTTCTGAGTTAGTAATAATGTAAGTACCCCTTAGAACTTCATAAATCCATTATTTTCAAGAATATCCAGTGATTATTAGCCACCTCATTGCCACCAACATAATGGAAATCATGGTGGGATGTTGAGTAAAGTCTTCAAAATTAAACACTCACTGTCTAGTATAACATAAGTAACCTTCTTCAAGCACTACCAAGCATAATGGTAATCTTGATAGGACTTATTTTGAATCAGTGACAAACTAAGTAACCCTTAGGATTCTCTTAGAACCTTATCAAACCTTGAAGGAATCAGTTACCAAGCCATAAGAGTGAACTATGTATGTTTTGACAAACCAGCCAAGTGTTAAGTCAGATTTAGGACACTCTCATAACCTATAAGATTAAGAAGCTCAGAAAAACCCAAAAAAATCTCAGTTTCGCTTCATAATAAACTTGGTGGTGGACCATAAGACCTTTTACCTCCAAAAGAGCTAAACATTTCCACCTGGTCACTCCACAATCCTAAACAGACCTTAAGACTCCACTAGGAAGACCCATAATCTTTGTAACACCATACAAACTCAGTTATAAGGCTTTAGGATTAAAGTTTTCTTATTTAAAAAAAAAAAAAAGATCAGTTAGCCTCTTAAATATTGTCATATTTGGTTAAAATTTTCCTTTAGATGGGTTCGAAAAATACAGCATAGTGGCTCCTAGAAAGATTCATACTAGAGCTTTCCCTAACCCAAACCCACCGAAAATAGTTGATAACCTTGAAAGTATACTTAGGGAGTCTCCTAAGATTAAATTTGCAACTGTTTTCAGAGCACCCTTGAGAGCTAATTCAGTTCCTAAAAATCCTGCAGCTCTACACCAATCACAAGTCGACTTAAAAAATCCTTTTAGATCTAGGTCACTTAATGATATAATTAAGATAGACTCTGAGTTTTCACTTTTATCCCCAGAACAAAGCGAACATCCTGGTAGTAGAGAAACCACACCACCTAATTTACATTTCCTTCTCAATTTATGTGTCTCTCACCCAAGATCAGCTCAACAATCTATCCCCGGTACATCCACATTTTTCCATCCAACATCCACTATCCAAACCACTTCATCGCAGCCCACTTTCCCTTTCGCAAACCCACCCCTTGTAAATCCACCCTTATTTCTAGCCATGGCAACATGGTATGCCCCATTAGTGTTACCACAACCTCTACTTCCCTTACCCAATGATTACCAATCCAAAATCCCTCACTTCACTGGAAAAGAGTCAACAAAAGCTCAACATCATGTAGATAGGATGGAGGATGTATTCGATTACATGGAGATATAAGAAGAAACTGTGAAGATGAGGATCTTCGCTCAAAGTTTAGGAGGAGATGTAAAGAAATGGTTTAAAAACTTACCTCCTAACAACATAAATGATCTCCCTGCCTTACATCAAACATTCATCAACAAATGGGAACTCAAAAAGAATCCTCTCCAAATACTAGCAGAGTATAGCAGCCTCAAGAGAAATCAAGGGGAGAGTGTTCATGATTACTCTACTAGGTTCAATAGTGTTTACAATGCTCTTCCACCTCACATGAAACCTCCTCAAGGCATGGCCTTGGTAAGGTATCTCGAAGGCTTTGATGTTGAAATGACTTATCAGTTAAGGGGGAGGGATTACGTAACCTTAGAGGACATGTAGAAAGGAGCTATGAGTGTAGAAGAAAACATAATTGAGAAAAGAAATAGGTTGAGTTTAGAGAAGAGGGTAACTTATAAAGATGACCTACTACCCTCAACCTCAACTTCTGACACAAAAATTGACAACCTAGTGAAGGTGATGGAGAGGATGCTTGAAAAGATCAATTTGAATGAGAGAGTGCCACCAAGAGAACCTCAAAATAACCAAAACAGAAATAGAAATCAGAATTATAGAAGAGAAAACAATCAAGATAAGCAAAAGGAAAACGACCAACAGATTAGACCTCCCTTCCAACAAAACTATGTAGATCAATATGAGGAAGATAGGGAGTTGGAAAGGTTGGGAGAATCTCATGTAAAATTGATTGGATCAGACAGTGGGGATGATGTTTTCCTCACTGAGGAAGAATAAGGTTTTTTCTCTTATGATCAAAATAAAAACACCTATGAAGATTCTGATGACTATAGATTGGGTTTTGAAAATGCAATCATGGAGGTACACAAACAATACGATCTTAGGAGCAAGGGGAACATAGATAATTCAAAGGAAAAAAAAACACTAATTCTGCTGTCAAGAAAAACATAGAAACTCAGCCCAAAAAGACAGCAGAAAAAACCAACATTTTGACCAAGAAACCAGACATGAACAAAGACAAAGGTGTCCAGCAAAATGTTGAACAGAGTACCCCTAGCACTTCAGCCAATGGCCCTAATAAAATTGTCCCAATTACCAGTCCAAACAAGTTTCAGCAAATCAAAATTTCTAAAAATAATTCAATTGAAAAGGCAGATGTAAGTATGAACAAGTCAATTTCCCCTTTCAGCCTTGAGGGAGAGATTTCCAAGATAAAAATTACCATCCCCCTAGCTGAACTAGTAACCTAAGAAGTGTACAAAAACCAAGTTTTGAAAGCTTTGAACCTAGGAAGTGATACTGACACCTTAAACTTAACAGATGACAAACCTGAGTTGTTGTTTGGTCCAGAGGTTGAAGGAAAATACCAAGAAGGGGTTGTCCCTCCCTTCTATGTTAGTTTGAACATACATGAGAAAATCTTACATAATGCCATGTTAGATTCTGGAGCTTCGCATAATCTAATGCCCAAGGTAGTGATGGAAAGCTTAGGCTTAGAAATTACTAAACCATACAAAAATTTGTATTCCTTTGACTCAAGTAGAGTCAAATGCTTGGGTTTAATCAAAGATTTGTGAGTTAACTTATCCAAAATCCATGCTAAGAGTTTATTCATGGACATAGTTGTAGCTGACATTCCCCCGATGTATGGCATGCTCTTATCAAGATCTTGGGGAGCCAAACTTCAGGGAAGCCTTCAGATGGACATGTCTTATGCCACCATCCCTGTTTTCAACCAAAACAGAAGACTATACAGGGAATCTCACATGAAGTACATGGTGAGCAACATAGACAAACCAAACAACTCTCCAATCTATTCTATTCAATCGAGTTTAGATTCCTTTATCTTATGTAACGAAGATGAAATAACCCAAAAAGATAAGGAAAACATAGACCCAATCAGTTCACCAAAACAATCAAATCTTCCCTCGAATCGAATTCAAAACATTGACAATCAATAGCAACAAGAAAATGAAAATGAGTCAAATATACTGTGGACCCTAAACTTTGATGGATCCTGTAATAAAACAAGTGCAGGGGCAAGTGTTTGGATTCAAAATACAAATCAAAGCTTTTCATATAAATTAGATTTCCCGTGCACTAACAATATTGCTGAGTATGAAGCACTCCTCCTAGGCTTACAATTGCTTAAACAATTAGAAGCCCAAAGGTTATCAATCCTAGGAGATTCTGAACTTATCATAAGACAAATCAAAGGAGAATACTCAGCTAGAAATCCAAGGCTTAGGGAATATCAGAATGCTGCCCTGGATCTATTGAAAACCTTTGAAAAATATGAATTTATTTTCATTCCAAGAGCACTAAATCATCTAGCAAATGAACTCGCTTTCAACGCCAAAAATTGTCAAATACCTGAGATAAATCAACAGCTTAGCGTAAAATTAAAACATAGGCCTGTTGTGCCTGATAACGAAGATCACTGGAAAGTTTTTGATTCTGACAAACACATAGATGATTTCTTGAAATTAGAAAATGATTTCAGCATACCAATATCAAAAACCAGCCATAAAGAAAACTGTTTATATATTGAACAAATCCCATAAGTTGAGATGACATATTCTGCTGATATAAATCATTATGAGAATCCTTTTAAAGCAGAGATAATTGACAACACAGACCAAGAAGACTTGGAGGTTTTACAATGCAAAAATTATAAAATTCCAAGCGGTCTCGCACCTTTAGAACACCTTTTTGACTTTAACGATGTAGTCAAAGAACCAAGAATGGAGCCTGTAGAAATGAATGTAGAAGAGCATAACATAGGTAGCTTAGCAAAACCTAAGATAATCAAACTTTCCAGCACTCTCCTACCTCACATAAAATTGCAATACATAGAGCTGTTCAAAAAGTTTAAAGACGTTTTTGCTTGGGGATACAAAGACTTGAAATCATATGATACCAGCATCATTCAGCACAAAATCCCTCTTAGAGAAAATCAAAAGCCTTTCAAAAAAAAGTTGAGGAGAATAAACCCTCTCTTACTACCTTTAGTTAAGGCAGAAATTGAAAAAATGCATGATGCTGGGATCATAGTACCCATTAGATATTCAGAATGGGTATCAAACTTAGTTTCTGTGAGAAAGAAAACAAGGGAAATCAGGCTCTGTATTGACTTTAGAAATTTAAACAGAGCCTCTTTAAAAGACAACTACCCTTTATCCAAGATGGACCATATACTTCAAAGGGTAGTTGGGTCAAAAAGGATATCCCTCTTAGATGGGTTCTCGGGTTACAACCAGGTGTTAGTGCTCCCAAGTGATCAAATCAAAACTGCTTTTACTACACCTTGGGGCACCTTTATGTATGTCAAAATGCCTTTCGAATTAATGAATGCAGGGGCCACCTTCCAAAGGGCCATGGACATAGCCTTTTCTGAAGAAATTGACTATTTCATAATCATTTACCTTGATGACATAACCATTTTCTCAAAAACTGATGAAGAACATTTGATTCACCTAAGAAAATTTTTTGAGAAGTGTAGGAAATTTGGCTTGTCATTGAATCCCAAGAAGACACTCATTGGTCTCCAAGAAGGTAAAATTCTTGGCCATATAATTTCAGAATAGGGAATCAAAATAGAACCTACAAGGATAGATGGCATATTACAAATCAGTCATCCAAGAAGCCTCAAAGAGTTGCAATCTTTCATCGGAAAGATAAATTTTCTAAGGAGGTTTATCCCTAATCTTGCTGAGCTATTAAAAAACATTACAAACATGCTTAAGAAAGATGTTGGTGTAAAATGGACTTTACCAGCCAAACAATCATTTGAACTGGTCAAGCAAGCTCTTACTCAAACACCAGTCTGTTGAAGCACCGAAAATTGGGTCTACAACAAGGGGGATACCCACCCGGTCCGGACCTTGGTTAGCAGCTCCTTTTCCTTTTGGTGTAGTGGGTCCGACTGGGGTAATGGGACCAATTTCCCAATTTGTGTGTGTGTGTTGAGAATAGATATTTCCTTTCTAAAAAGGTTCCTAAGTGAAATGCTTTTATTTTATTTCTAATCTAATCATATGCAAACTGTATTCTAATTTAAACAGAAATATCTAATTCTAAACTAAACCCGGGATAAAATCTTGTTTATGCGATCTAAAATGATTTCAAATAACAATTGATAATAAAGATCATTCAAATGTTATAAGAAGAGAATTCAATAAAAATAAACCACTTCATATAAAGAGTTATATGAAACAGTTGTGGAAAACATATCGCATAATAAACTATTCATACATTAAGCATAAACAGATAGTCATCACCGTAAAAAAGTGCCAAATGATAACTGAAGCATTCAAGCATCAATATATAAATAACTGAACATAAATATCACTTTTAACACAGAAGCAGAAAAAAGTTAAGAGATAAAAGTACCATTTATAATTGGTTCTACTCATGAGCTAGAAGCAATAATGATTTATCTCTTCTCAATCCAACTTCTACTAAGAGTAAAGAAATGCAACATCAGTAGTAGATATTAGACACAGATATCAATAAATCTCATTCCATTCATTCATCAAAACCTCCTCTGAAGGTGCAGAAGTGCATGTTCTGAGGACAAGTTTTTGACAAATTTCAGGACCCTTCTCTAAATGCATGAGAAGGGTTTAAATACTACTAACTAAATCTAATTATAGTTTATTACAAAAATCTAGGATTCGGTTTAAATGACCGTCCTTTTTCTAGGCAAAAATAAAGTAAAACTAACACTAAATCTAAAACTAAAAACTATTAACTAACTACTTATGAATCTGGTCTTTGAATTTGCAAGCATCCAGCATTGATTTGAGAAGAGGGGGCTGGCCGACTTCATATTTTAATTGTCCCGAAAAGACAGAGTCAGCAAGTGTTGGCGCAATATTCTTAGTAGAATTAATGATGCAATTAAGAGTACTGCATTGACTGTGTGGTTTTACTAGACAGGTCCAGTAAGAATCCCAGTTTAATTTTGTCAATCCTTGAATTGATTTTGCCTTATCTTCAGCTTTCTGTTTCCACTCTGTTTGCAATTTCTGTGCTTGTGGTAGGTATCCCGGAATGGTTTCTGAAATTAAATTAACCTTGTGCAAATTTTCATTTACACAATCAGTAATGTGGCTCGCTGCTGTAGTTGCTTCCTCTGCTGCTTTTTCTGCCTCTCTGATCTGTGCATCCCATTTATTGAAGAGCATCTCTTTATGGCTGTCATTGATAATTGGTGCTCCTACTCTTTTTCCTTCCTCTGTCTTTTGCCATGCCAAATAATTAGTAACTCTTTCATTAGTTAAATCATAATCATGTCGTAATTCTACGACATGATTGGTAATTTTATCACTTTCTTGACAAGAAGAGTTCCACTGTGAAATATTTTGACATAATATATATTGTTGTTGCAGCAGTTGATTATTCAAAGAAATAGACTTGGAGATAAACTCTGTAAGATTGGGGTCATCTTTATGCGTTTCTTGCATCATCTTTATTTGTTTTTCTTTTTCGGCCAAGCTTTTCTGATACCCGATATTCATTTGCTGAAACTCTTGCTGTAACTTTTCAAATCGTATCTGTGCTTCACTGTTGGCATGTGCTTATTGCAATTGTTGTTGCAGAACTTTTATTTGATCCTATTTTTCATTTAATAACAGCCTTACCTCAGATGCTTTGTCAATATTCATGGAGGCATAAGCTCCTGTTATCTGAGATAATTTAGTAAGATTTTCAGTGGGATCTGTAGTAGGATCTTTCCATAAAACATCCAATTGTTCTGCATCAGTAGAGAGCGCACTTTCTAATTTTCTCTTCTTTCTTTGCTTCCTTACTACTGCTTTATGTTGCGGGCTGTAGAATATATCCAGAGGAGGAATTTCCTCTATTTTAAGTACAAGCTCGGCAGAGGGAGTAATAGGTATATGTTCTTTTTTTGTGACATTGCCACTTATTTCTGTAACCAAACCTTTTGTTGTATGTACAGGAGTTTGTATGTTTTGTCCTTCAACATTAATCAAATCATTAAATGTTTCCCATTCTTTATCTAACTAAGTGCTGATAGATGGTTGTTGTACATTAAGAGGTGGAAGATTCAACTGTGGAGTAGTTGAAGTCATGGAAAATTTTAGGGGCTAATATTCGCAGGTGGGCTAATTTTTCATGGTTTTTCCAAAAAAATGATTCGCCAATTTCCATTTTTTTATAAAAGTGATTCGCCCAAATTTTACAATATAAAATTATTTTGCCTTAAAAATCGCCAACATTATATAGACAATATATATAATATCATTATAAATTTTAATAATTTTACAAATACATCAATAAAGATTTTATATTTTTCACATTAGGGACTAGTCAGATTCGCCAATTTTTTAAACTTCAAAATAATTTTCCATCCTTAAAATTTTCCCTGGTTGAAGTCTGTTGTTGTGAGAGCTCTGTGAGCCTGAGAGTATCCTTTCACCGAGTTTCACTTTCTTTGTCTCATCATATTTTTTAGAATGTTCAGAAATTTTGGTCGACTTTGACTTAGATCTCTCCGAACCGAGTCGCCACCGAGACCGAAACTACGAGCTGTTCTCATGGTTCCAAGTGCAAATTATCCAAAGGAATAGTAGTCAATCTTCTTTCTCCGTATATTTTAAATTCTTGAAATTCTTCTCGGGAAAACCGTGTTTGAGGGGAAAACCGTGCTTGAGCTAAATGCAAAATTTCTTTAAATGAACATTTTTCTTGAAACATATCATCAAAAAGATCTTCTTCTCCAGAAAATACTCTTACTTTGACTGCAGTGGTGAAATCCTTAACAATATCATACGGGTCGAATAGCCTTTTCAGAAACTTAAACAATTGTAAACATGTAATATTGTTTACTTCCTTAAACGTATGACCAACATCAAATAATGAAAATGCTCCACAGGAAATAGGAAATTGTGGCCAGATGGCCTTCTTTTTATCCTTTAATTCTTTTTTCAAACCTCCCTCTCCATAGGTTTGATATGCAATTTCCCGAGCTATAAGTTTGTCCGGAACATACAAGGGTAGAACATGGGGAGAAGCAAAGCTTCCAAAAACTCTCACATAAGTAAATAACTCTTCTCCAAACCATCTTGCGACAGGGAGAATGTCTACTTCTGCTTCTGGGGAAAACCTTGGAGCATCCTTATTATACAACACTCTGTACAGAGGCAACATTATGCCATGGAAAATTTTATAAAAATGAGGAATGAATTTTGATTCCCACAACTCTTTGTGATAGACATGGATGGGCAAGGTGTCATGAATTGTCCATTGCCAACCCATTAAAGGGAACTTAGAAACAAAGCAGATTGAATCCATAACATAGGTGGATAGATAAAAAGGAGGATAAATCCTCTGAGAGACAGTCCGTTTAGACCAGTAATTGAAAATAGCCATGGCTAAATTATCAGACATAATTTTAGCCCAGTCCACAATGGTAGCGTTAACAATAGCATTCAATAAGGGAAGCCATTCAGAAAAAAACTTATTAATGTCAGGCTTTCCAAAAAGCCTGCATAACAAGCAGCAGCAAAACAATATGGAGAGGTGAGTGAACCGGTACTGTACATACCGTGTTTATCTTTCTTCAGTGGTTCATATCTTCTGGTCCATTCTTTAGTGCATTCTGCCAAATTTGCATTTTCCTTGGCAAATTTCTCTATAAATTGTTTGTTGTAAGTTGCCTGAGGCTCCGGAAAATGATACATAAGCCTCAAATATTCTGGAGTAAATGACCCGATGAGCTATTGATCTGGAGTTTTAAACTTCCTATCCGTAATATCGGTGCTATCCAACACCCATTTGACCATATCTGTATACAGAAGAATTCTAGGTCTTGCTGCTATCCGGTGCAAAAATGAACAAGCCAGCTCTGTAAGAGATGCTTCAGAGGAATTACTTGAACCCGCAGTAGCCACAACGTCCATTACTCTTGGGTTTTCTTCTTCAATCAAATTAAACATACCCTCCCAGGTGGTGATACCAGCATTTTTGTTGCAAGCAGTGTCTGCGTACAAGGATGCCATCTCTTTAGCTTCAAAACTTGGAGCTTTCTCTTTCTTTCCAGAACTTGGAGCTTTCTCTTTCTTTCCCATAATGCTCTGAATATTGCTTTGTATAGCCTCCTGTTCTTCGCGCCTGCATTTTTACGAATTAAGTGAGAATAATGATATGAGAAAGGTGACGGGATAGTTTTAAATGCTGAAGGCGTATGAAATATATTATTTAATCGTGAAATAAACTTTCGATCAAAAAAAAAATCTTTTTTCATTAATAATTGACAATCCATTCATTAACTTGACATTAAGGCGCATAAAAAATCTTGATTTACGAAAATATTTTCTTCGTACAACGAGCTTTTTAAGAATTTGTGATAATGCGATCTGCGATTTGCTTTGCAATTTCGCCTAATCGCAGTATCGCAAATCGCAGCTTTCATAAATTCAAATCATCGCAAATCGCAACCTTCGTATCATCGCAATATCGCAAATCACAACTTTCGTATCATCGCAATATTGCAAATCGAAACTTTCATAAATCGCAACTTGTAACATTGCGAAATCATGATATCGCGACATCGCAATATCACGAAATCGCAATATCGCAAAATATAACTTATGAAAAATATCCGTTAATATATTTTCTGCGATATGCGATTTGCGATAAATATTCTTCTGCATAGTTTTTTGGATCGCATGTGATGGATGTGATATTCAAAGAAAGGTTTTATTCTAATCTATCATAAACTTAAGTTTAGTTTAAATATTTTCCAAAGAAATTTCTTTAAGTCAATGATAGTAAGTTTTATTGAAAATGAAAACAAACACCTATAATTTTTTTCGATTTTTAGATTAAGGGTCCCCACTTATTTAGTATTATTACTAATACTAAATAAGAAGGGGGGTTGTTGCTGGCCACAACACAGTCCTGATTAGTCCATATTTACCAAAGACTTTTACATATTTTCTTTTTCATCTGAGCATACAATAGCTGCAGTTTTACTTCAAAAGAATGACTTGGGGCAAGAACAACCAATATCTTTCTTTAGTAGGGCCTTAAGAGATGCTCCTCTCAAATATAACATCATGGAGAAGCAAGCCTTAGCATTAGTGAAAGCTTTAAAAGACTTTAGGGTCTACATTTTACACTCTCACATAATTTCTTTTGTTCCACATACTGTTGTCAAGGACATTCTAAGCCAAGACCCTGATGGTAAAAGGGGAAAATGGATTGCAACTATTCTTGAGTATGACTTAGAAATCAAGCCCACCAAACTAGTTAAAGGCAAGGATTAGCAAAACTTATGGCTGAGTCTAACTTCCAAGCACTAGACATGAATATGGTAGATGTGTTGGAAGAAATAGAAGAATCTACTGCTCCTTTTATTGAAGAAACATTTCTGAATTCTCCTTCTTTGTCTAAAAACTAAAGCTATATTTTTGAAATAGAAAGCTTTGAGTTTTTGCATCTTAGATGGGATGTTATATTGGCAAAAGGTTGTTGGAATTTTTCTTAAATGTTTACTTGAAGATGATGCAGGAAAAATCATGCATGAGTTGCATGACGGAGAATGTGGAGGGCACCTCTACTGGAAGGCCACAGCAAAAACAATTCTTAGATTTGGTTACTATTGGCCTACCCTTTTCCCGGACACTCAAAAGTTTTTCATGTCTTGCCATAAGTTTCAAATCTTTGATGGAAAAATAAAACTTCTTCCCTTACCCTTACATCCTATCAGAGTTGAGACACCTTTTCAACAATGGGGTCTAGACTTCATTGGAGAAATCCACCCATCCTCCTCAACTCAACATAAGTGAATCCTCACGGCCACTGACTTATTTACCAAGTGGATAGAAGCTATACCCTCCAGGAATGCTAATGACTCTGTCATTATCAAGTTTCTTGAAACAAATATTCTATCCAGATTTGGTTGCCCCAGAAAAATCATAACAGACAATGCTGCTGCTTTTAAATCTAAAAAGATGGTTGATTTTTATTACAAATACCACATAAACTTGGGCCATTCCACTGCTTACTATCCCCAAGGAAATGGATTAGCTGAATCTTTCAACAAGAGCCTCATCAATATCATTAAAAAACTGTTGGAACAAAATAAAAAATCATGGCACAGTAGACTGGTTCATGCCTTATGGGCTGATAGGTTAACTACAAAGAAATCAATAAATATGTCCCCCTATCAGCTAGTTTATGGCATGGATGCAGTTTTTCCCACCTCATTAGGAGTGATAGTCATGAAGCTCCTTCAAGAAGTACAGGTTGAAGAGAATGATATGCAGAGGAGAATAAATCAAACCATCCATTTACAGCAAAACAGAGAAGAAGTTTATGAGAGAACACAGTTGGTCCAAGAAAATATGAAGAAGCTATTTGATAAGAGGACTAAAGCAAACAATTTCCAAGTAGGAAATGTTGTTCTTAAGTGGGATTCAAGGATAGAAGAGAAGGGAAAACATGACAAGTTTGAGAACTTATGGAAAGGTCCCTATATTTTTCATGCTAAAAGGGGTCACAATGCATTTTTCTTGAAAGAATTGAATGGAGAAGATCTGTATGGAGGTCCTGTCAATGGCAGAACGCTAAAGCATTACTTCTGCTAGGAATCATGAGTTTCAAAGCATTTTATTTTTTCATTATAAATATCATAGCCTGAACATTGCATTCAAAGTTATAAAAATAAAAAATACAAAAACAAAGAAAAGAAAGAAAAGAGGGCAAATCGTGAAAACAAGAAAGGTATAGCCCCATACCAAAAAGAGGAGCAAATCTGAAAGTGTGAAAGCTCAAATGCCACTCCTGAAAAACACACTTCTAGTTAGTCAAACTATTTAATCTTGACTAAGTATCTTTAAATTTTCTGTTGATAGGATAGTGAATTCGATTTGCCAAACTGTTTAATCTTGGCTTATCAGTAGATAGTTTAGGATAGAAATTAAAGGTTCAAACATGCTCAAAATATGAACCCGAGTTTCCAAGCGAGAGAATGACTCAAAACTGTTTCAAATTCTGAGTCATAAGATGTGAAAATCTGGTTCTAATCAGCTCAAAATCTGAACTAGTTAGCAAAGGAAAGACAGCTCAAGTACGAGTCAAAATAGAGCTGTAAAAAGGTGAAGGAAATACTTTGAAATTTCAGATCTCAATCCTTCCATTTTGTTTTAAATTTTGTGCAAAATAATGTCTATGTGCAGCTTGTTTTTATTCCATAGAACAACATCAAGTTTGACAGTTCAATCTTGACTTGATTGCTTTTTAAATTTTTGTTGTAGAATTTAGAGAATAAAAATTCGTTGGACAGTTTAATCCCAACAGATGGTAGATTAGGTAGAGAAACATATGAACTCAACTGCTTAACCTGAGTTCATGGAGAGATAAGGAGTATATATAGATTAGTTTTCTTGCTTTCAAAAGAATAAAATGTTGTGTAAATATTTTGCCAATCCAAGTGCACTCTAATGAAGAAAAAATGTTAGATCAGTAGGATTGGGTAGGTACAAAGTTTGTTTTGATGAAATTCCATTGTTTTCCATGGCTGCAAATATTTTTAGAGAAAAACAAGAATATCCAAGCAAATAAAGGAAGCCCAATGGATGAGGCACAGGTCAGCCTCCCAGAGAAAGCAAGTTTGAAGTTCTTGATGCCTTCAAGAAGGCACCATCCCCAAGTGGAGCCATTGTTAGCCACCTATGAAATTTGTTATACAAAAAGGTGGCTAAATCATTTTGGAGCCTTCAAGGAACAAATTTTATTGCAAAAAGTGTTGGCTCTTGAAGACTCTTGAAGGCCTCATGCCTCTGTCCAAATCTTCACTGCTGTGCTCATTTTACACTCAGAAATCCTGCTGATTTCCAAGACAAAATACTGCTGCAAACTCATTTTCCCTTTCCTTTCCTCTTTCTAAACTAACCTCATGTTTACCCCTCCATTTCCCATGAAAATCCCTCATTTTCATGTTTTTCCCCTTTCCCCTTCATTGAAACCCCCCTTTGATAAGGTTTAAGACCCTTTCTTTCCTTATCGGAACCCTCAAACTCCTTTGAAAATCATTGAAAATCTATAAAAATGCATTTTTTATATATTATAGACTTAAGCCCCTTTGGGATAAGTCTTCAACCCTTCCCCTCCATACACCTTGGTGCTAGAACTGAGCGCCAGCCTTCCAAGCACTTATCACATCACCCCATTGCGATTAGCCCTTCCTCCATAAACCCCCGGTCACATGATTGTCGATATAACCCACGGCCCCGCAGTAGGGTGCCTACCCATTTCGAATAAATATTCTGCCCCTGAACCACAAACCTTTTTTTATATTAAATTTTGGGTTTTGATGTTTTTGTCATCATGTTAAAAGAAAACTGGGCAGAATTCATCGCACCACTTTTGAGAGCGGGGCGGTTTTTTCTATTTCGCAGCGATTCCATTCATTGCCCGACATGTGGCCTTGAGCACTGTTCAAAATACCGCCCTCATCATGCGTTAAAGGTCCGATGTGGAGTGGGCACGATATTGATGCGCACCGTCCGATCTGAGGCTGCTCATCGGATGGTAGTCGCGCTCTGAAGAAGCCTGTGCAATAACTCGGGGTACGACGCAGTATTAAAAGCATCTCTGCCATCGATCTGACCTGCAGATCGACGGCCCACACTTCATCACCCTGATTCCTCGTCCAGTCAGCATTTTCAGACCCGGGGTTTTATTTTGCCCTAATTTTATTGAAAATCTAAAGTTCGGGCGTGTTCTATAAGGTTTTTATCATGGGATCCACGCCGTTGATTGTGTGGGCCGCTCTCATCCGACGGCCCATGATCGTCCGGATTCTTGATCTTGATTTTTTATCATTTTTGCCCGAAACATAGGTTTTAACCCATTTCTCTGTTTTTCCAAAAACTGACTCCTCCACTTTGAATTTTCGCCTCCGCTCCCGACCGTCGATCTTTGTGCGATCAATGGCTCTGATTTATTTCTTCCTCCATTTCTCTTTGACCTCCTCTAATCAATATTGACTGTCGGATGATGCCATCCAACGGCCACGCTCTCCCCACATGTCTGTCCTAAGCAGTAAACCTATATATGCAGGATTTCATAATGCTTTTTGTATTTTGCAGGGTTTAAAGGTTTTTTCCACTATGTTTGAAGAAAATTCAAAGGCAGAGGGTGACGATCCTCTCGCCTTCGATTCACCATAGGAAACCATTCACAGGAAGTAGCTCCACGTTTCATCAATGATTCATGAAGCATTGATGCCACATCACCCCTGCACACTAGCAAAAACACATGAATTGAGCACAGTCAGAGAATATCAGTGTAGAAGACAAGAACACACCAGAACAGAAGATTGAAGACAGATCCTCGGGGATTATGTCTAAGATGGTTTATCAAAAGCCTAATCCCCGATTAAAACATAGTTAAAGGAGAAATCATAAAGGTTCATCAGACAGAAAGGCCTCCACTGCCTCAGTTGGGGCAAATTGATTCCTCCCAGCTACCGAAATGCCACCTGTGCTTCAAAGTATTCAATCAAAGGCAAAGTTATTGATGAAGATCAAATATCTGCCTCGCAACCACCAAAGAGTTAATTAAGCTAGAAGACTAAGTGCAAAAAGATCTATAGAATTAATTTAACATGACACAGATCCTCAAAGGTCAAAAAGAGCTCCCACCGAGCTTAAATCTTTATGTAAATCATTTAATATAGATGACACCTATGTAAGCTTCTTCATCGAGCCCCAAAAATTCCGAGAAGCCATTAAGACTATATTAATTGTAATTGGAGATCTTTTACTAGATCTCACCTCCTCATTCTTCTATAAATACTTCTGTAGAAGATGAGAGAGGGGTTGGTTGGTTGGTTGGTTGATCACTAGTTGTAATACTGAAACTCTCTGAAATAATACATAGTCTGTTGAAGTTGGAGAAGAAACTGAAGTCTTGGAAGCCCTGATGATGTTGTTGCATGCTTGTTACTGTGAAGGCTCTATCATTGGATCCATGAGCTTGGCTATTGGTGAAGTATTCTGAACTATTTAATGTTTTCTCCTATTTTCATTCTGTTCCATAATTTCTTACTATAGTAGGTTGAAATTTTTAGGCTAAGAAATGACTCCTGCGAGCACCTTAGACCTGTTCATCCTTCACTGTTTCATGTTTTCTTCTGCTGAACTATTTTAGAGTCTTTAATCTCTCTCTTTAGTCTTCATTCTTTTTTATTTCCTTAATAGTTTGAATAGTTGGTTTCAACATGATTTATGGTTTTCCCTGCTTGTCTGATGCCACTTAAAAACTGTTATTGAAGTCTCCCTTTGAAGTTTCTTGTTTACAGTGAGTCAAGGAGGTTTGTTCTGATCTTGCCCTTTGTCCTTGCTTAAACATTTGGTTTAAAGGTCATTATAATTGTGATCATAGATGTATTTAGGTGTTCCCTCTTTTATGATAGCAATTATGAGTGAATATTTTATGTTTTCTAAATCATTTGAAATAAAATCTTTGAGGAAATAGGGTGTTCCCCGAATCTTAGATTTCATTTTAAAATTTGTTTTGAAATCCTTATTTGCTTAAAAGTGTGATTTGTAGAATTCATGGTTAGCCCTGTCTATCAAAAAGCTCTTTATTGTTCAAGTTATGTTTTCGAATTCCCTTTGTTGAGAATTTAAATTCTCTTTCCAAATCATTGATGTCCATCTCTTTCCAAAAACCAAAGGATCCTGTGGCCGAGTTATATTTGCCCTCTGATATCCCATATCCATTGATAAGTTTGTCATGACCTCCTTTTTACTCCATTGCCCAATGAAGCTACTACTTCCTCTTTCTACCTACCTTTTCTAGATCTTTCATATTCTGTTGTATCAATCCAACCAAACAAACAAACAAACACCTACACTTAATAACTAGTCTAAAATCCATACTCTAAGCACACAAGATAAACCTTTGCATACAAACATTTGAGAGATCCCTCTTTGAGAACAGGAGGACTAGATCCTGTAACTCTAAAGATTGGTTCTGATGTTGCCTTGTCTTTTGATTTTCCAAAATATCAAAACATGGGACACCAACACCACTCAAGAGAGGAAGAATATTATTCAGAAGAGTGTTTCAGATTCCTGGATTCAAGGAGACCTCTTTTACACATAACCTGATATTATTATCTATAGATGTGTGAGAGAGGAATACGTGTTTGATATTTTAAAATATACCCATAATGAACCTTATGGGGGGGGAATTTTGCTGATAGGAGAACCACATATAAAATTCTTCGCGTTGGCTATTTTTGACCTTCCTTATTTAAGGATGCCAAACAATATGTCAATCATTGTGACATTTGTTAGCAAATGGGCCAACCTAGCCAAATCGATGAAATGCCTTTGTGTCCTCAAGTCATGACTGAACCATTTGAAAATTTATCCATTGACTTTGTATGACCTATAGCTTTGACATCTTCAAACAAAAGACATATCTTGGTTTGTACATATTTTGTAATAAAATGGGTAGAATCTAGAGTTGTTTCTTTTGCCATTGAAAGAGTTGTTGATTTTTTATTTGATGAGATTTTACTATATTTGGTGCTCCAAGAGAAATTGTTATTGACAATGGGCCTCAGTTTGTTTCTAATCTGGTAAAAGGTATTATGGATTAATATAAAATTCGTCACAGGAAATCAACACAGTACCACCCACAAGAAAATGGCCAGGTAGAATCTACCAATAAGTTGATCGAGTCCATTCTTTCCAAGACAGTGAATCTTCATAAGAAATATTATGCAAAAAGATTTCTTGAGGCCTTATGGGCTTACAAAACTACCTGGAGGAATAGCACAGGTCATACACCTTATGAGTTGGTGTACGGGAAGCAGGTATTACTTCTGATTGAATTCCAGATTAACACTTTCATAACAGCATTCCAATTGGGATTGGATATCTTAGAAGCACAACAAAAACGTCTATTAAAGTTGAATGAGCTTTATGAGCTTAGAAGGGATGTTGTTAAAAAAAATGTGTTAATGAAACAACATCGTAGAAAATGGCATGTCAAGCTGATAAAAAATAAGCATTTCCAACTAGGTGATTGAGTACTCCCTTATGATTCCAGATTCAAACATTTTAAAGGAAAATTTTGCACACGTTGGATGGGGCCATATGAATTAGTCAAAGTTTTTGAGAATGGAGCGGTGGAAATCAAGACCATTGATGGACAAGAATAAATTTTCTTAGTGAATGGGCATAGACTTAAAGTATATTTTCAACCCACCACTAAAGATAACTTCATACAACAAGTGCAATAGCAATCGAAATTAAGGATGGTAGGTGGTGATGCCAACCTACTATGAATCTGATTTCTCTTTTCCAATAAAAATACAAGGTAAAGTTATAAAAAAAAACTAAAAACTAGAAATAATAATAATTATTACTATTATTATTATAATAATAACAAAAAATAAATAAAAATTACCTATGACTGTGAAAATCAACTTGCTGACATGGTCATGGAAGGATCTACCTGAAAACTAGCTTACTGGTGGGTGGATCATTATTTTTTAATAAAAATGGATGTCACTTGATTATTATAAATGATGATTGTCATTGAGAATAAGAAGGTTTATGTAAACATTTTCTGGTGACAACAGAATGAATGGAAGAATTGACCCCTTATCCAAGTTCAAGGGAATTGACATGGCACATTTTGTACTAGTGACATACAACTCCCGCTGCAGTTAATTGATACAAGGTACAACATTATTTGGTAGAGAAATATGAGGTAAAAACTATGCATTTCTTCTTGGAACCTTTTCGTAATTTTCCCTCTATTTATTCTCCTATCCTAGTTGGAATTTCCCTCCTATTCTTCACAAAGTTTCCTATCCTAATTTTTGTTTTCCCTCTTTTCCTTGAAAAATGTATTCCCATCCCTTTTTCCTATATCCCCCTAGTGGTTTATCTCATTCTAAGTGCCATTAATAATTTCCTTTCCTTTCTAAAACTGTTTTTTACCCCTATCCTGCTTCTTTCCTTCCCTCATAACTTTTTGCAAATCTGATGAGTTTGTGGAAACCTTACCTGATCAGATCAAGAAAGCACAATGACACCTTAAAACTGGCGATAGAAGAAAATCCTTCAAAATTTTGTAATTTATTGAATTCAGCCTGTGTATAACAAAGAGATTTTATTTTGAAAGAATCCTTCATGAAATGTTGGAACCACAGTATTCTGGTGCAGGAATATATGTTTTAGTACAGGAAAGTTGGGTTTGGTGCAGGAACCATGTTATAAGTACAATAATCTTGTTGCAATAATAAATTCTAATGTGAGGACTGTAAACTCTATTTAGAAACAAGATGGATATTTTTTAGAAGAGCCGTGACAGTTGTACTTTTTTATTTAATTGACTTTATTTATCTTTTCCAATAGGGATAAATATTTTAAGTGTAGGGATATCATATGTCTACTTAACCATATATTAATAAAGCAATACCATATTACAATCAGAATCATGATGAGGTCAGGAATGTGTGTAAAGGAATTCTTCCTTTGCTAATTGATTACCCAAACCTTTCCAACCTTTAAATATAATTCCTTCTTGAAATTAAAAAACCATATTCCCTGCCTTTAGCCATCATTACCCGATTTCCTTGAAATCATACACAAATCCCTGACATTTCCAATCAAAATTTTTACACTAACAGGGTGGCAACCATTTTAATTACCAACATTAGTGGACAAGATGTTTGGATCGTGGATTAAGGCACCAATGCATGCAATTCAAAATTTGCTAAGTGCAGAGAATATAGAGCGCACCCTCAGAATTCTGAAATTTTTTTGTCAAGAAAGATCTTCCTCTAGGGTTTTGCAGGAGAGTGGATTAGTGTAACCCTCAAATGTAATGGTGCCAGTCCACATTGAGCCATGTTCTGTGAAGGAACTAGAAGGAACAGTAGAATATGAGGGAAGTTTTCCCTTATTGCAAGAAACAAGGTTTCTTTCCTTCTTGCTCAAATTTGATGGTTACGATCCTGCTGTAGCTCTAGAATTTGTGTGCGCCTTCGACGGTAGTCAAGCCATGGTTGGATATTTATAGTTTCAAGTGACGAAGTATTCTATATCTTAGGCCATAGGGCTACCAGCCACGGGCAATAAATGGTTTAAGAAGGGTGAACTAGAAAACAATGTGTGGCATCATTTTCTGCTTGAAGAAGACCATGTTGGATTTGTTGTACATCCTCTAGAAGTTCCTCACTTGTGAAGGGAGGTACTCATTAACCTATCTCTACCACATTCAACTCCTACTACAATTTGAGTCAGGTAAATTGATCAATTTCCTTCACTTTTTATTGAAAATCTTAGACAAGATGTCCAAAATCATGTAGAAGAGCTGGAGAGACCAGATACGGTTTAAATTATTCCATTATGGCTTGATTAAAACTCTGGCTAAAAAGGAGTTGGAGCGTAAAGGCACGACATGGAAAACATTTTTGAAAACATTCAAGGGTGAAAACTATGAAACAACCTCGTGGTAAAATTCGACCACAAAAAGGAAGAAAAAATATCGTTAAGAAAAAAATCCAGTCAGCAACAGGAGAAGAAGTGGCCACCTTTAAAAGGTGGCAAGGGTGGAAAACTGAAAATTGAAAAACCTCAATGCAAGAAGCCAAAACCTAAGGAGAAATAGAAAATCAAAGAACAAAGTGAAATTAATAATCTTAGACCTTCCCGAAGGGTCACATGAGGTTCATTGAAAAGACGACATGTTTCTTTGGGTATAGAGACGGTCATGAAAACTACTACAGTGGAAATTGAGGACTTTTAGGAGTGTGTTCCTTCGAGAAACCCTCTTGTGGAGGTGTTGACGGGAAAATTTGTCCGGCCAACAGTAGGGGATCTCCCTGGTAGAAAGTCCCAATCATACCTTGAACCATTTGGAATAGGGATCCCGTCCGGGGTGTGGGTCCGGCTACCGCTTATGACGACTTCCCTTCGGTCTCAAAAGAACCTGTTTGAACCTGCGGACGTACACTTATTCACATGATACATAATACAGGATTGATGGATTAAACACGAATCAAACACTATGCGTAGCAAGATTATAGATAAAGCACATACGCCTCAAGAAATGTCATTAGCAACACATATTTTGGGGGTAATGCTTATGAGGTAGTCTGATCACAAGAGAAATAGTTCTTTATGATAAGATAACCCTTTACTTCCTGAAAGATAAAATGAAATGCTAACAAAATAGTTCATTAACATTCATTAACAGAACAGATGATAAAATGAACATCATTGATACAACACAGGTAGCCATGACGCATAAATGATGACATAAAGAGTGCAGCTTCATTAATCATAGGATGTTCTGAAACTGTACAAAGAATACACACAGTGTTCGCACAGCAAAACACATCATAACCATAGGGTGTTTTAACAAGAATCTATATTCATATGCTCAAGTGTAGAATCTTTCAATACAATTGCATGTAGCTCTTGAGTTTCCAAAAAAGAAAAGCCCCTGTGTCTTTCCCCGTAGGGAGTTTTATAGCACCAAACTTGCCCTTTGGGCTTCCCGACTTTTCGCCTGCCTGCCTGTTGAGCTGCCTCGCGACCTTGAAGAGGTTGCGACTTGCGACCCTGCTGGTATGCGCGACTTGCGACCTGGGTAGGCGGTGCGACCTGCAACCTGTCCTGTTGGTGCGACTTGCGACCTAGCTCTACTTGCTGCTCATGACTTGCTGCTACCGGGCTGTGGAGATGGACGCGAAATGTTAATGTCAGGGACGTCAACCTGTTGCTCCTTGAGAAAATCCTGCCATGTCCGGTACTCTGACGCTATGGGGGAAACCAGAGGGACTTCCTCCTTTAATCGGTGCACACATTCCAACGCATTTGGTACTAAGGTTTCCCTTTTCTGTGCGATCTGATTTGAAAGCGAGGCAAGCTTGGTATAAATCCGCGCTGGAGTGGCAATAAATTGACTCAGATGCTCTTGAGATGCTGAGGGCTCTGGATCAGCAGCGGCTTGCTTGATAGGTTGCAAAAATGATTGGATGTCCTGGTCCACTTGTTCCCAGGTTCTCTCTTCGTCTAATGCCCCAAGCGATGGAATGTGGTGCAACGTATGCATTGAGTCGATACCACTAATCAGGTGGTTGTACGAGGACATTACCTTGTCCAGGTCCTTAGACAGTTTGTCCCTGGATTGTATCGCCATGCGGAGTTGAACCTTTGCATCCTGCGTGTGAATCCAGTCCCTCTTAGGAAAATTTTCAGGTGCCTGAGGGTACTGTATTGTCCAACCCATCATCCTGTCTAAGGCTTGTGAAGCCTCTCTGAGCTGCTCGTGTCTTTACCTGGTTTCCGCTCGCGCTCTTGCCAGTGGAGCGACTGTTTGTTTGATGGTGAACATTTCACCATATACCTGCCTCATGGTCACTTCCAACACCTCACACTCCTTGAAGATGGCCAGCGAGACTTCATTTACTGGTGGAGCCTGGTTTCGAAGTTGCTGGACTTCTGCTTGCAATTCTGCTTTCTCTTGCTCTGCTCTCTTCTCGCGTTGCTCAGCTGCGTGCAGTCTATTTTGTAGAGATACTATTTCTCTACTCATTCGGGTTACATTCTCTTCCGTAGCCACCTCGAAAGCAGTACCCGCTGATGCCATCATTACAGGATTAGTCCTGGTATCAAGGACTATGTCTTTACCTGTTGCTACTGTGGATGCGGCAGAGGGACTTTGCGCCAGTGACCTCCTCTTCTCTTGTCGGATTTTGAACGAAAACTGATCGAATGTGAGTCTGGTCAGGTCAAACACATCTTCTTCCTGTCCCCAGGGCGATCTAACATCAAAGAGCTTGGTACGGCCCAGAGGTATATCGAGGGGAGTCACCTCGAGGTCGTCCAGCATGTCATCCTCCCTTTCTTCTGTGTTCTTTTCTTCATCTTCCTTTTGTCGGCGTTCAGCTTCTGCTGCCGCTTCTATTTCGGCCTTCTTATTCTGCTCAGCTGCAGCAGCCTGTTCGGCTTTCTTTTGGCGTTCAGCCTCTGCTTTGTCCAGCTCCTTAAGTGCCCGTTCTGCCGCGGCCTGTGCCTCCTTGTCCTCCTTTTCTTTCCTGGCTTCTTTGGCCTGCTTCTTCTTCTGTGTTGCTATTGCACTCTTTTGGCGCGCTTCCTCATCTTCTTTTATCTTCTTCTCTCTTTCTTGCTGGGCTTTCGCCTCTGCTTCCTTTTGTTTGATGGATAGAGTAAGCCCTGTGTTGGTTCGAGGTTTCTTGAGTAAAGAGGAAGAGGAACCTCCTAACTAACGACTTCTGTCTTCTAAGCTCTGATCATCTGGGTCTTCCTGGACCACGTCAGCTCCCGGAGCAAGTTGTCTTTCAGCATTATACCAGTTCCTTCTCTCATCTTCCGCCGGGCGCTCAAGATGCTGATAAGTCCACTTGAATTTAGCTCTCAGGCAGTGTTCAGGAATTATTCTCTCTGGGTCATATGTTCGGTGTTCAAGCGCACCGAGCTGGTAACTTCTCATTGCTTCTGCTTCTTCTGCTACTTCCCTGAAGTCTTTAATTATGTATGCACCAATGGTGAGGGGTAGCGTGGGCCATGGCTTCTTTTTTCCTTTAGACAGGATGCTGGAGAAGCTGTGCGACATTTGAAAACATACCTCCTGAATAAGCATTTTGTCTGTAACAAAGCGAGGCATAGCATGTGGTGCCTTGTAAGTTCCAAAGACTCGGATGAAGGTGTATCCAGGGAAAGGGAACCAGTGTGCTACTTTGACTAGAGTCTCCTTGGCCCGCCAAGACATGCAGGGGGCGTCTTGGCCAAATAAATGTTTGTACAGAGAGGGGATAAATACTTGGGAAATCTGATCTATATCCTATTTGTATTTGGACTCCCAAAATACCTTGAGTTGTAGATGAATTGCACGCGACTGCTCGGAATCCCAGTTGTGTGCCCATCCCTCAAACTGTACTCTGGCGCAGACAACATCTAGTAGGTAAGAGGCCATGTAAAATTCGGCAGGCATTCCTTCATCTGGGGCCAATGCCACGTTCAAGTTGGTCTGCATCGAATTCATCAGTATGCTGGCCCAGTTGAAACGGGTGCCATATGTTGTCACATACTCCATGATAGTATCCCAACTGCCGCTGAAGGTGGAGCAATCTAGGCGTCCGTAAAGTCTGCAGAGCATGACGGCAACAAATTTGTAAACCTTCCTCAGGCTCGCCATTGGGTACTCTTGGTCTTTCTTGACCTTGAAATTCTCGGGCTCCTCCCACCATTGTCTAATAGTATCAACTATCGGAACAGCGTGAGCAACAGCCCATTCTGGAGAGAAATGCTCATCTGGGCGAGGCAGTGAGTAATAAATGTGAGCATCCGATCCTACCAGTGTAGCGAAAGCTCTGCCTTGGCTGTCCCGGATCACAAACTTTTTGGGGTCCGTCTTTTGTATGATCCAATCTATGACCTCTGGACATGGGAATATGGTTGGATGCGCCCCTGCCAGATGTAGTTTGGACTTCTTCACCGCCAAGTATATTTCCCGGTCTGGGAGATCTTCTGGAAATTCTTCTTCCGGTATGGCGAACTCATGATATACTTGGTACCATCTCATGCTGTCGTCTTTTGTAAACGTGCACAGTGTGTCTCTGTATATTGGGGGTGGGGACACCTACTCAGCCTTCATCAATTCTTCCACTATTTTTCGTCCTTCCTCCGAGATAAAGGGGGGCGCCTATGTCACTT
Organism: Pinus albicaulis; assembly: GCA_034641835.2. NCBI lineage: Eukaryota > Viridiplantae > Streptophyta > Pinopsida > Pinales > Pinaceae > Pinus > Pinus albicaulis. The sequence goes on along the minus strand of CM076569.1, from coordinate 380,521,427 downwards.
GAATCGATAAATACGTGTATGCACTTATGTCTTTCGAATTTCACTCACAAATTATACAAAGGAATCCCAAGATAAGAATCTACATGGTGATAAAAACCGCTATAATTTAGTGATGAACAATGCACACATGTAAAACTGGGCTACTGGGTCGCTGGGTCGCGGATTGCAAGAACAGAGTACGGGCGCGACCTTGCGACCTCGCGACCAGGTCGCTGGGTCGCTAGGTCGCAGATCTCTGGAAAATTTGGAAGATGCGACCTTGTGACCTCGCGACTAGGTCGCTGGGTCGCAGAGTCGCAAATCCTAGAAAATGGAGAAAATGCGACTTTGCGACCTCGCGACTAGGTCGCTGGGTCGCAAGTCGCAATATGGCTTGCCGGGGGGTTTACGCGCGCGCGGCCTTGATCCTCCTTTTCTCTCTCCTCTTGAGGATTTACAAGTTGGGGCCGGGGTCCGTGGCGGCGTTGTATGATTTTAATAGCAAGGTATGATGCCATGAAGGTGTGGATCAGAAAAACAGTGAGGTTTGGACAATTATGTAGAAAACAGATTCATAAAACCCTCAGAAATATAAAAGCTTAGTCAAAAGACAATTTAAAGGCCTAAGGGGAGATGGGTTTGGTAAGAAATGCATCATAATGGAAACAGCAGGAAGAAATGGCAACTTACCCGGAAAAAACGCGCCAGTCGAGTTCTCAGAGGCGTTTTCTTACAAATCGCTGAATGTGTAAAATGCGACCTGCGACCTCCCTTATATAGAAAGTCGCACGTGCGAACAATAAATGCGGTCACCGGGTCGTGTCAGATTAGTCACGCAGCTCACACCCTGCGACCGTTCCCACTGTTCACGCCACAAAATTGTAGAATCGCGACCTCGCGACCGCGACTCACACTGTCGCTCGGTCGCCGGGTCGCATTTTTCACAATTTGGGACCGGCGACCGGGAGACCGGTGACCGAGTCACAGGTCTAGCGTCGCTGTGTCGCTGTCATCAACGTTTAACTTCGCGACTGCGACCGCGACTTAGCAGTTTCTCTTTAGGTTTAGGGGGCTCCAAAAATTTGAAATGGTGGTCTTTTTTGGAGGGTGTTGTAGGGGCTACAACAAATGGCGATTCACTGGACGAACTCAGAGTCTCTGCTGATGGTTAGTCTTGGCGGGGGGAGGGAGGGGCCTATGCTGACTGTTTTCTTTTACCTTGTGGTTGACATCTCCTAACTTTGGGCACCTAGCTGGGTTGCTCAATCTGATAGCCTGTTTGGGCGCCATTCAACCAAATTCATTTCATCAGGTCTCCGGACTGGAAGGGTTGGAGAACTTCAGGCGGCTACAGGGTCTGGTATGATTATTTTTTCCTCATCGTGTTGCTCCGCTGCCAGCGAACCTCTCGGCCCCGGCGGAGTCACTGCCTAGGAATCGTGAACGTTGCTCCGCTGCTAGCGAGCCTGGTCAATACCCTGGCGGAGTCGTTACATCACCTCTCTGCGCAGGAAGCCTTTCTCGATCCTTTACCCTTTATTAGTGTGCTATTGCACTTATTTTAAATGTGCCGGAGGCACTTATTTGAGATGTGCTCGTGGCACTTATTTGAGATGGAAATTTAGCCTGGGCGGATGAGGGATCTAGACTTATTTTTCTTGCAAAGAGGTTGTTCCTGGTCTGGCATGAGGACTTTGGTTTTTCCCAGATACCCTGTCGTAGCCTAGAGTAACTCTTTTCCCTTCTGGTCTGGTTACCACTCATACTGCATTCTCTTTTGTGGACACCCTCTCAGACTGGCGAGATAAGCTTTCTTGCTTGATGACTCAAGCTCGGCGATATGCTACCTTTAGGTGCGGAGAACAAGCAAGCTTTTTCCACCTTTGAGTTTTATCGGAAAAGGATTTCCATCAGCGCAGAACCTGTTGCAGTATGCCAATTGCGTGGCTCTAACAAATCCTTCCTTAAATTTTATTTATATATATATATATATATATATATATATTTTGAAACAAAGGTGAAACAAGAAGCTATGGTACAAAATAAAATAGCCCTCTAAGGGCTGCTAAGTGAAATAGTGTTTGAGGTCATGCCCGTTTACCGGCAGGACCTCGACTCGTCCATCAAGGGTTTGCAATCTGAATGTGTGTAATCCTATCTTCTCATTAATTTGGAAAGGGCCTGTCCAAAGTGCTTGGAACTTGGCATGCTTCCCCTTTTCCTCATGGGCTTTATCCCACTTAAGGACCAGGTCTCCTACTTCAAAATTTTTGTTCCCTGCGGACTTTTTATCAAACCATCTTTTGATTCGGCTCTGATGGATGGAAAAATTTTCCCGGGTCTTTTGCCTTTCTTCCTCCAACTTCAGCAAGGTATCGATTCGAGTCTGTAAGGTGGGACACGGGGTACCATGACATTCTTGGGACAGTTGGAGGGCCGGGAGAGATAGATGAGAAGGGAGAACAGCTTCTTTTCCATACACGAGGAAAAATGGGGAGGTGCCTAAAGAGGACTTGGGAGTGATACGGTCAGCCCACAGTGCATTGTGAAGGGCATTGTGCCAGTTGCACTGGTGGGATAACAGAGTCTTCTTGATAATACGGATAAGGTTATTGTTAGTGGACTCAGCTAATCCATTTCCGTGGGGGTAGTAATTTGTAGAATGTTTCAGAATAATACCATTTTCCAGCGCAAAATCATATAATTTAAAAGATGAGAAATAAGTCGCATTATCAAAAACTAAAGAAGTCGGAACGCCAAACCTGGTCATGATGGAATGCGTGAGGAATTCTATTACCTCTTGATCGTTGATTCGGCGTAACGGTGTTGCCTCGACCCACCTGGTGAAGTAATCAGTGGCTGTAAGGATATACCGATGTTGTTTAGAAGAGTGAGGTGTGATTTCACTAATTACATCCAAACCCCACTGTTGGAAAGGTTCCTCTACGGCTACTGAAAGTAAGGGGGCGGCTGGCCGTGCTTCTCGGTTGGCGAACTTCTGGCACTGAATGCATTTCCGAACATATGCATGCGCGTCTCTAAAAAGAGTAGGCCAATAGTATCCTGCGCGCATTATCTTATGGGCAGTAGTATCTCCGGAAAAATGACCTCCAACTGGTCCGTCATGCAGCTCAGTTAAGATTTTCTGTGCTTCGTCAGTTTCCAAGCAGCGTAACAGGACCCCATTGTGGTGTTTCTTGAACAACTTACCTTGGATCAGTTGGTGAGACACGGCTTTGAGTCTTATTGCGCGTTTCTGTCGGGCAGTAAGAGCAGGGTCCATGGTGCCTTGGGCCAAATATCTTGAAATGTCAGAATACCAAGAAGGGCTATTTTGTTGAGGCACATGGTCGCTCTGATACATGTCGATCTCTTGTTCCCAACATTCCTCTTCAATTTCATGAGCACTTGCAGCCTCTGCGGCCATTTGGCATAAGCCCTGTCCTTTAACGGTATGTGCCGGTTTAAACTCTAAATCGTATTCTTGCAAACAAGCCACCCAGTTGCCCCGCCTTTCGCCTAGCTCTTGCTGCATGAAAAGTGAGCGAACCACTGGATGTGGCACAAAAACCGTGACATGATTTTTCAAAATGTAGGGCCTAAAATGTTTTACCGCCTTGTAGACCGCATACGCTTGTTTCTCGATTTCTGGGTAATTCAACTCAGCTCCTTGTAGACCAGTACTCATGAAAGAAATGGGTCGTTCATCGTTGTTATCATCTTTCTGCGTGAGGACAGCCGCAAGCGAGGAGTCTGAAGCAAAAGTGTACAGGATGAAACCTTTATCAAAATCTAGACTTTGGAGGGAAGGAGTTTCAGCTATAGCCCTTTTGATTTTATCAAAGGCCTCTCTCTCTGGGGAATTCCATTGGAATACAACATTCTTTTTAATCATTCCCTGTAGTGGTCTGACTATCTAGGCGAAATCTGAAATGAATTTACGGACAAAATTAATTTTCCCCAGGAAGGATTGCATCGCTTTCTTGTTGCTTGGGGGAGGGATCTGAGCAATGGCTTTCGCCCGTTCCAGATCAACCACAATGCCTTGCTTAGTGATAATGTGGCCTAGCAAGTTTCCCTCTGCCACAGCGAAAACGCTCTTTTTAGGGTTGAGCGATATTCCGTACCTCCTGCACCTCTCGAAGATTTGCTTGAGGTGGCGTAAATGATCGCCCCTGCATTTTGAAAATACAGTGACGTCGTCCAAATAGACCACCACGCTCTGCCCTATTAAACCACGGAAGGCTATATCCATGGCTCGTTGGAAATTTTCCCCCGCATTAATCAAGCCAAAGGGCATGCGTCTGAAATCAAAGGTTCCCCACTTTGTCCGGAAGGTGGTTTTCAGTCTGTCGGGCTCAGCTACCAGCACCTGGTTATAGCTGGAGAAGCCATCTAATAGGGAGAACATCTCAGATCCAGACACAGCTTGTAATATATGTTCCATGGGGGGCACTGGGTAGTTGTCTTTGTTTGAGGCTCGGTTCAGATTACGGAAATCTACACACAAGCGGATCTCGCCAGACTTCTTTCGTACGGGTACCAAATTTGACACCCACGTGGAATGACGAACTTTGAAAATAATGCGTGCATCCAGGAGCTTCTTAAGTTCCTTTAGAATCATTGGCTCCAACGTTGGGTGCACTTTCCTGAGTTTCTGTTGGAAGGGTTTAACGCCTTCCCTCATGGGTATTACATGTTGAATGATACGGGTATCGTATGTATGTAGATATTAATATGTCCAAGCGAATACATCGCGATACTTACGAAATAACTGGGTGAAGGCTCGTGCCTCCTCATCACTATAGTCTTTGCCGAGGTTAACGAACTTTGGGTTCTCGTCTGATCCCAAATTCACTTGCCGATGTGCCAATATAGAACTTTGCACTTTGGTGTTCGGAGGCCTGCAGAATCGGCTTTGCAGATCAAAGAGCCTTTCTAGTGACACCACCCCCTTGGGCATAATGTTCTCTTTGCGTTCATCATGCTCTCTCTGTAAAGCATGCTCGTGCTCTTCCTCGTCTATCGCCGCATCCTTGAATACTTCAGCATTGCACATAAAGTCCAAAATCTGTTGATCATCGTTAAAAACGCGTAAATTAGAAATGTTGTCTGGCACCGAGGGTCTATATACAACTTCAATAGAAAAACCGTCCCTTAAGGGGGTAAATCTAGCAGCAGCATTAGCCAGAGTATCAGCTGCTGCATTGTGCATCCTGAGGACAGATTTAATTCCAAATGCATCAAAACTAGAAATCAATCTCCATACCTCTTGTTGATACACCTTTAAATGTGGAGATAAACAGTGAATAGTGTTGCGTACCTGGCGGGTGATAATCTCGGAATCTCCAATGACCTGTAAGCATTTTACCTTCAAATCCAATGCTTTCTTAAGTCCAAGGATTAACGCTTCGTACTCAGCAGTGTTGTTAGTGCACTGGAATTCTAGCTGGCATGAGATTAAGTATTTATTCTTGTGAGGGTCAAGCAATATGCAACCAGCACCAGCTCCGTCATGGGTCTTGGAACCGTCATAATACAATGTCCACATGTCACTTTTCGGCTCCTTTGGGGTAATAGGTAGGGGAGGGGTTTCAGTTGAGTGTGAGACAGAAGTGACTTGCTCCTCCGTGACAAGTGCTAGTTCAGATTGGACCTCTGGGCCTACAGAAGACTGAGGGGGTTGGTAGTATCCGAATAAGGCTTCCAGAAAACACATACCAAGTTCTTCTTGTGCGAAGCTGATGGGTTCATTAACGGCATCCAAATCAGTGACGGTGTGCTTCATATAAGGTTCACTTTCTACCCTGATTTGATTATTCCGCCCCTTGTAAGGAAGCCACAAGTGGGACCAGTCGGTGGCGAAATAACCTTGTAACTTGCTGGACCAGTCCCTACTAAGCAATAGTCTGTATGCTTCCGGAATGTCGACAACCACAATGTCAATGCATTGATGGACCCTAGAGTCTGACGACAAGCAGATGATGACATTGTTCAACTCTCCTACGGCTGGTACTTGTGATCTGTCAAGTTGTATAATATTTGCGTCAGTTTTTTCCGGGCGAATGTTCAGCTTTTTACAGACAGATAGGGGCATGACGTTGGTTGAGGCACCGGAGTCAACTAGACAGTTGTGGACGTTGAAGTTAAAAATCTCGAAGGACAAAAGGAAAAGAGGTGTGGATCCTCTTGAGTTGGTATTGATGGCGTTTACTATGGACTGTACATTTGGTCCGGCTTGCGCAGACGTGTTGCTCACAGTCTTCGTAGCTGAAGTATTTGCGAAAGCCTTAAGAATGAGCTCCTTTTGATTAGTAATACGGGCCAGCTCATAGAGAGAAATTTTCGCTCTTGTTTTCTTCATATCTTCAACAATGTTATAGCTGGGTTCTGGTTGAGGGCTAGGTGATTCTGTCGGAATTTTGCTCTTTTGAATCGCTCGGGTAGTGTTGTTGGGAAGCTTCTCCGGGACAGATTGTTTTCCGTTTCCTGGGGGCAGGATTTTCCTTAGGAAAGCCCTTTTCTTGTCTTCATAGTATTGCTCAGGAACTGGTCCTTTGCTTCTGAGGCTATAATTCCACACAAGCTGATCTTTGGGAGCATCTGCCATGTTGATATCAATGGAGGTAAGGTTTTCCCCACCTCGGATTATGTCAAAAGCAAGGATAGAGGATCCTGGTTCTTCGTTTGAGGGCGGATCCTCATCGTGATCAGAAACATCATCCTCCTTCACATCCCCTAGAGTTTGGTCATCTAAAAGTTGATTAACTACTGCTGTCATGCTACCAATCCATTGAGGGCACGTTTTTTCAGAGTGGGCAGCTTGGTGGAAAGAACAGAAATTATCTTTCCCTATCTCTTCCACATTGAGAGCAGTATTTGTGTTAGACAGAGGTCTGTTAGTGTTGGGATTACTTTTTCTGAAGAAAGGTTTGGGTGGTTTAGTGCTAGTTGTGGCTTCCGTGCCCTTTCTCCTAAGGTCAGTGACTTCATTCGTTAAATGCTTGAGCGTTTTTGCCATGCTTTCAAAATCAAATGCATCCCTATCCCTATCAGTGGTCTTAGGAGTGGAGGACTGACCTCTTTTTGTGTTAGGCTTGTGATCATCTCTCCCTTCATGATCGATGGCTCCTATCGAAAGCATGTCTTTCTCCACGGTGAGAACAGCCTCATAATTGGCCGTAAGGGTAGCGCGGGCTTCCCGTTTGACGAAAACGGCAATGTCCCTAGGCAGGGCCTTGGTATAGTAATCAATGGTGATTGAGTCATCCAACGCTAGGTTTGGAAGAAATTTTTGCAGTATGGTAGCGAAGCGTTGGTTGAAGTCCTTAACCTTTTCCTTTTTATGACACTTGATGGTGCTCAATTCAGTGAGAAGCATGGAAGGAGTTTTATCTTCTGAAAACTTATGCAGGAATGTGCGACGGAATTGGTCCCACGAAGTGATGGAGGCACTGGGTAGAGAGCGGTACCATGTGGCCACCTTGTTTTCGAGGGTATGGGGAAACAGTCGACATGCGACGTCATCGGACTAGACTCTCATGATTTGCAAAGACAAATAGAAGCTGCTGATATGATCTTCGGCTAAGGTGCCTTTCTCAAGGTCAAACTTAGGGAGATGTTTCTTCGGATGCCTAGGCAGATCTTGGAGCGGGCCCAGAAGATTTAATGGGGATTGAGCCATCCAAGCTAGGGGTTGCACTCTCCTAGCCCGCTGGTGTTGCCTAAACTCATGTTCAGATTCGTCTCCCGAACCTGAGACCGACGCTTCTGACTCGTGACGGGAGTGTTCGTCTTGGTGTCTCCCACGGTGCAGAAAATCTCTAATATATCCCAAGTTGTGTACAGGGGGCCTCATTGGGTTTGGTTAACGATTGAGAGCTTGGTTTCCTTGACCTCGGCCCCTATCTCCTCTACCTCTGGCCCCTCGGCCTCTATTTCCTTCTTCTTAATTTCTGCGAGCTCTATTCCTTTCTCCTTCATTTCTACGAGCCCTGTTCCCCCCGTCTACATTTCCTCGGCCTCTGTCTCCCTCACCATCCCCGGGTGGGGGGTGTGCCTGGTTGTTGTTTTGTCGAGTCTGGTTAGGCTGGGAGTCGGGGAAAGGCTCGGTGTCAGCAAATTCTTCACCCTCTTGGAGAATAGGATCATTTTCTTCAACAGCATTTGCGAGGTCTTCCAACATGAGATTTACGAGCTCGGGTATGGTACTCGCAAGGGCACCGTTTCGGGTTATGTTCTCGGGCGGAGTTCTAGTATGGGCAAGGTATTCCATGATTGGAGTAAACCGTAAGTTGTTGATAAGATCGTGGGCAGCTGGGCGCAAGGCTCTCAGCTGCGCCCTAGTGATTTCAAAATATCGAGTCTCCCTCCATGGAATATCTTCTAGAGGAGGAGGGATAGTTTCATTGTTTATGACCTCCCCTTGGGGATTTTGTGATGGAATGTTCGTTGTGTGCTGGGAGGCTGCCATTCAGGCCCTCCTTCTAGCGCCAATTCTGTTGACGGGAAAATTTGTCCGGCCAACAGTAGGGGATCTCCCCGGTAGAAAGTCCCAATCAGACCTTGAACCGTTTGGAATAGGGATCCCGTCCGGGGTGTGGATCCGGCTACCGCTTATGACGACTTCCCTTTGGTCTCAAAAGAACATGTTTGAACCTGCGGACGTACACTTATTCACATGATACAGAATACAGGATTGATGGATTAAACACGAATCAAACACTATGTGTAGCAAGATTATAGATAAAGCACATACGCCTCAAGAGATGTCATTAGCAACACATCTTTTGGGGGTAATGCTTATGAGGTAGTCTAATCACAAGAGAAATAGTTCTTTATGATAAGATAACCCTTTACTTCCTGAAAGATAAAAAGAAATGCTAACAAAATAGTTCATTAACATTCATTAACAGAACAGATGATAAAATGAACATCATTGATACAACACAGGTAGCCATGACGCATAAATGATGACATAAAGAGTGCATCTTCATTAATCATAGGATGTTCTGAAACTATACAAGGAATACACACAGTGTTCGCACAGCAAAACACATCATAACCATAGGGTGTTTTAACAAGAATCTATATTCATATGCTCAAGTGTAGAATCTTTCAATACAATTGCATGTAGCTCTTGAGTTTCCAAAAAAGAAAATCCCTTGTATCTTTCCCCGTAGGGAGTTTTATAGCACCAAACTTGCCCTTTGGGCTTCCCGACTTTTCGCCTGCCTGCCTGTTGAGCTGCCTCGCGACCTCGAAGAGGTTGCGACTTGCGACCTGGCTGGTATGCGCGACTTGCGACCTGGGTAGGCGGTGCGACCTGCGACCTGTCCTGTTGGTGCGACTTGCGACCTAGCTCTACTTGCTGCTCATGACTTGCTGGTACCGGGTTGTGGGGATGGACGCGAAATGTTAATGTCAGGGACGTCAACCTGTTGCTCCTTGAGAAAATCCTTCCATGTCTGGTACTCTGCCGCTATGGGGGAAACCAAAGGGACCTCCTCCTTCAATCGATGCACACATTCCAATGCATTTGGTAGTAAGGTTTCCCTTTTCTGTGCGATCTGATTTGAAAGTGAGGCAAGCTTGGTATAAATCCGCGCTGGAGTGGCAATAAATTGACTCAGATGTTCTTGAGATGCTGAGGACTCTGGATCAGCAGCGGCTTGCTTGATATATTGCAAAAATGATTGGATGTCCTGGTCCACTTGTTCCCAAGTTTTCTCTTCGTCTAATGCCCCAAGCGATGGAATGTGGTGCAACGTATGCATTGAGTCGATACCACTGATCAGGTGGTTGTACGAGGACATTACTTTGTCCAGGTCCTTAGACAGTTTGTCTTTAGATTGTATCGCCATGCAGAGTTGAACCTTTGCATCCTGCGTGTGAATCCAGTCCCTCTTGGGAAAATTTTCAGGTACGTGAGGGTACTGTATTGTCCAGCCCATCATCCTGTCTAAGGCCTGTGAAGCCTCTCTGAGCTGCTCGTGTCTTTTCCTGGTTTCCGCTCGTGCTCTTGCCAGTGGAGCAACTGTTTGTTTGATGGTGAACATTTCACCATATACCTGCCTCATGGTCACTTCCAACACCTCACACTCCTTGAAAATGGCCAGTGGGACTTCATTTACTGGTGGAGCCTGGTTTCGAAGTTGTTTAACTTCTGCTTGCAATTCTGCTTTCTCTTGCTCTGCTCTCTTCTCGCATTGCTCAGTTGCGTGTAGTCTATTTTGTAGAGCTACTATTTCTCTACTCATTCGAGTTACATTCTCTTCCGTAGTTGCGGCGAAAGCAGTACCCGCTGATGCTATCATTACAGGATTAGTCTTGGTATCAAGGACTATGTCTTTGCCTGTTGCTACTGTGGATGCGGCAGAGGGACTTTGCGCTAGTGACCTCCTCTTCTCTTGCCGGATTTTGAACGAAAACTGATTGAATGTGAGTCTGGTCAAGTCAAACACATCTTCTTCCTGTCCCCGGGGCGATCTAACGTCAGAGAGCTTGGTACTGCCCAGAGGTATATCGAGGGGAGTCACCTCGAGTTCATCCAGCATGTCATCCTCCCTTTCTTCTATGTTCTTTTCTTCTTCTTCCTTTTGTCGGCGTTCAACTTCTGCTGCCGCTTCTATTTCGGCCTTCTTCTTCTGCTCAGCTGCAGCAGCCTGTCCGGCTTTCTTTTGGCGTTCAGCCTCTGCTTTGTCCAGCTCTGCCTTAAGTGCCCGTTCTGCTGCGGCCTGTGCCTCCTTAACCTCTTTTTCTTTCCTGGCCTCTTTTGCCTGCTTCTTCTTTTGTTTTGATGTTGCACTCTTTTGGCGTGCTTCCTCATCCTCTTTTACCTTCTTCTCTCTTTCTTGCTAGGCTTTCACCTCTGCTTCCTTTTGTTTGATGGATGGATTAAGCCCTGTGTTGGTTTGAGGTTTCTTGAGTAAAGAGGAAGAGGAACCTCCTAACTGACGACTTCTGTCTTCTAAGCTCTGATCATCTGGGTCTTCCTGAACCACGTCTGCTCCCGGAGCAATTTTTCTTTCAGCATTATACCAGTTCCTTCTCTCATCTTCCGCCGGGCGCTCAAGATGCTGATAAGTCCACTTGAATTTAGCTCTCAGGCAGTGTTCAGGAACTATTCTCTCTGGGTCATATGTTCGGTGTTCAAGCGCCCCGAGCTGATAACTTCTCATTGCTTCTGCTTCTGCTGCTACTTCCCTGAAGTCTTTAACTGTGTATGCACCAATGGTGAGGGGTAGCGTGGGCCACGACTTCTTTTTTCCTTTAGACAGGATGCTGGAGAAGCCGTGCGACATTTGAAAGCATACCTCCTGAATAAGCATTTTGTCTGTAACAAAGCGAGGCATAGCATGTGGTGCCTTGCAAGTTCCAAAGACTCGGATGAAGGTGTATCCAGGGAAAGGGAACCAGTGTGCCACTTTGACTAGAGTCTCCTTGGCCCGCCAAGACATGCAGGGGGCGTCTTGGCCAAATAAATGTCTGTACAGAGAGGGGATAAATACTTGGGAAATCTGATCTATATCCTGTTTGTATTTGGACTCCCAAAATACCTTGAGTTGTAGATGAATTGCGCGCGACTGCTCGGAATCCCAGTTGTGCGCCCATCCCTCAAACTGTACTCTGGCGCAGACAGCATCTAGTAGGTAAGAGGCCATGTAAAATTCGGCAGGCATTCCTTCATATGGGGCCAATGCCGCGTTCAAGTTGGTCTGCATCGAATTCATCAGTATGCCGGCCCAGTTGAAGCGGGTGCCATATGTTGTCACATACTCCATGATAGTAGCCCAACTGCCACTGAAGGTGGAGCAATCTGGGTGCCCGTAAAGTCTACAGAGCATGGCGGCAACCAATTTGTAGACCTTCCTCAGGCTCGCCACTGGGTACTCTTGGTCTTTCTTGACCTTGAACTTTTCGGGCTCCTCCCACCATTGTCTAATAGTATCAACTATCGGAACGGCGTGAGCAACAACCCATTCTGGAGAGAAATGCTCATCTGGGCGAGGCAGTGAGTAATAAATGTGAGCATCCGCGCCTACCAGTGTAGCGAAATCTCTGCCTTCGCTGTCCCGGATCACAAACTTCTGGGGGTCCGTCTTTTTTATGATCCAATCTATGACCTCTGGACATGGGAATATGGCTGGATGCGCCCCTGCCAGATGTAGTTTGGACTTCTTCACCGCCAAGTATATTTCCCGGTTTGGGAGATCTTCTGGAAATTCCTCTTCCGGTATGGCGAACTCATGATATACTTGATACCATCTCATGCTGTCGTCTTTTGTAAACGTACATAGTGTATCTCTGTATATTGGGGGTGGGGACACCACCTCCAGCTCATCAATCTCTTCCACTATTTTCTTGTCCTTCCTCCGAGATAGCGGGGGTGCCATGTCACTAGAATCTGATAACACAGGTATGCACTCTATGTCTTCTTGAATTTCACCTGTCAAATTCATAAAGGAATCCCACGATAAGAACGACATGGTGATAAAAAACCAGTTACAATTTAGTGATGAAATTTAGCTGTGCCACATGCAAAATTGGGCTACTGGGTCGCTGGGTCGCGGATTGCAAGAACAGAGTCCGGGCGCGACCTTGCGACCTCACGACCAGGTCGCTGGGTCGCAGGGTCGCAAATCCCAGAAATTGGAGAAAACGCGACTTTGCGACCTCGCGACTAGGTCGCTGGGTCGCAGGTCGCAATATGGCTTGCCGGGGGGTTTACGCGCGCGCGGCCTTGAACCTCCTTTTCTCCCTCCTCTTGAGGATTCGCAAGTTAGCTGGGTCCAGGCGGAGCTGTGGCAGGATTTTAATAGCAAGGGATGATGCCATGAAGGTGTGAATCAGAAAAACAGTGAGGTTTGGACAATTATGTAGAAAACAGATTCATAAAACCCTCAGAAATATAAAAGCTCAGACAAATGACAATTTAAAGGCTTAAGGGGACATGGGTTTGGTAAGAAAAGCATCAAAACGGAAACAGCAGGAAGAAATGGCAACTTACCCGGGAAAAACGCGCCAGTTGAGCTGTCAGAGGCTTTTCTTACAAATTGCTGAATGTGTAAAATGCGACCTGCGACCTCCCTTATATAGAAATTCGCACGTGCGGGCAATAAATGCGGGTCGTTGGGTCGCAAGTTGATTAGTTACGGAGTTTTGCGACCTTCCGACCTTGCAACCTGGCGACCTGGGGTCGCTGGGTCGCAAGGTCGCTGGGTCGCGCTTTTCACGAAAATTGTATAATTGCGACCTTGCGACCTGGCGACTTGGCGACCTGGGGTCGCTGGGTCGCTGGGTCGCATTTTTCGTTAAATTTGGGGATCTGCGACCTGGCGACTTGGGGTCGCGAGGTCGCAAGGTCGCTAGGTCGCGGTTTTCATCAACTGTTTAACTTTGCGACTTGGCGACTTGGTGACTTAGTAGTTTCTCTTTAATTTTAAGGGGCTCCAAAAAATTTGAAATGGTGATCTTTTTTGGAGGGTGTTGTAGGGGCTACAACAGGAGGCTCTATAAAACTTGGTAGTGCAGAATAACCTTTCCATGTTAGCAGAAGTTGTAGCTTTGGGTACTTCAATATTTAGTCCATCTTATGTTGAGGAGGAAGAAGAAATCCCTATGTAATATTTGATGAAGGGAGTGAAGAAGAGAAATATAGCTCACACACAGGACACGAGGCCAAAAGTAACAAAAGACCCAACAATGGAAGAGCATGAGGATAATATTCCTTTGAATCTTGAGATATAAGAGCTAGAAAAGGAAATAGGAAATAATAACACTTTTTATGAGTTAGTGGCTAAGAGAGTGATAGTACAGGAAGATAGGAAGTGATATATGAGCTTGAGGTATTAAGTCGATGTGTGATGGACCATAATACTACATTGAAGGGAAGGAATAAATAATTGGTAAAGGCAGTACAGGAATGGAAGCAACAAGTGAATACATGGAAGTTTCATGCATCTCATTGGAAAGTCCATTTGAGGAAAGTGGTTAAGTGCTTAAGGAAAGCCCATATTAAGAAGTTTTAAGGCAGAAGGGCAAAGGATAAATATTCAGATCCAGAAGTAAAGGAAGGCTCATAATTTATTTATTTTGCAGAAGGTTAGTAGTTGTTTGAGGACACACAATAGAATGAGGTTGGGGGGATGTTGGTAAGCATAATTGTCCCTATTTTAACCCTACCTTTGTCCTAACTATGCTACCTAAACCTCTATTTCACAATTAAATTAAAACCTTTACACATGATTCTTGGTATTTTTGTGATTTTGTTAGATATGGATTATAGAGCCTTATCATTCATTAAAAATGATTGAATATGCTATGTTTCTTTGTAACTTATCCATTTAATTCCTTAAGGTTTGGTGAGTTAATTTCATTAATCAAAATTATATTTTGGTTGGTGCATATCCTAAGTTCCTGTACCACCCATTGATTCTTGTAACAAATAGATAGTTGGTCGTTTCATTTCGCGCTACCTCCAAGAATATCACATTTGTTGAAGAATGGTGCACGCTTTTCACCAAGGGTTCGTTCCACCTTCTGGATCAGGCATTGGAGCGTTATGGATAATAAAGATGGGGTTTGGTCGTTGTCTAATGCATTTTCCTGCTAATTTTCTCATTACGGCCAAGAGCCAAGTATTTTTATGTATAAATTAGGGATTCTAGGATGTATGTAACTAGCGATACTTTGAAGAAAACTGATATTCTGTGGTTATACATTTTTTGTAATCTTGTATCGCCTTGTCTATCTGGGTTGTATCCATGGTTTCACGATGTACATTTGTAGAAGACTTTGAATAAGAGAAGGAGATAATGCTACTTTTTTTCATTTTTCAGTTCTTTTCATTACTTGTAATGTTTCCTTCACGCAGTTGATTTAAGAATTTCATGAAGGGAAACGAGCTAGTTAGCTAGGGCCCAACTAACCTAGCTCGTTCTACCTCTATTTCGTAGTGTGTTAGATCTAAGTATGCTAGTGTGAATGAAGTAATTTTATTCCCTTGCTTGAACTTGCAGATTAGTGAAACCCTTGTGATTGTTTGTATGCATAATCTTAGATCTGAGGCCTCATAGCATGGTGTGTTGGGTTGATTTTATTTCTAGTTTTTGCTTTTACTTCTTCCTGAAAGAATCACACTTTTATTTCCTTTTTTTTCTTTTTCTGAGAAGCATTTTATAAGCTATTTCTGAAAGGTTGAATTTGGTTGCAACTTTCATGATTTCAATTGGTTTATTTCCTTACAATATTGCGTACCCTCATGTGAATGAAATATCTGGTTGCATATTTATAACTTTGTGTTTGAAGATAGGACTGTAAAAATTACCTCACATAAACATAAGTGAAACATTATCAAGCATTAGAATTGTTATGTAAATTTTTTGGGCTTAAGGGTTTTGTAAAGTTTATCTTCTGAAACATAGCATATCTTATTATGACAGATAACTGAAGAGGATTTAGTTTGTCTTTTGGATAACGTACTTTTACTTTAATGTAAGAGTCTTTTGTTTTCTGCTAGTGTGAGAACCTCTTTCAGTCTTTTTAATCATTTTCATTAAATTCTTTCTTTCGATTGAGAAAGGTTATTTTCATTAAATAGTTTAAAAGGTTATAATATTTGGAACCCATAAACAAGGAAGGTTTTATACAACCGAGATGTGGTGTTTAGAGAGGTGAAATATCTTACTAATCATGAAGTCCTACCAAAGGAACCTGAGAATATATAGTTTGAGCTAAAGGGGGGAGAATCGGAATCTACAGTAGAACAAGAATCAGAAGAGGAAGATCCAGAAACTCCATCTTTGAGAAGATTAGTTTGAGAGAGAAGGCAGTCAGAATGGTATAGTCCATCTTCTTTCTGTTCAAATTTTTCTTTATCTATCACTGATGATGATCCCAGAACTATCAGGGAGGCAGTGGATTCAAAGGATGGAAAACTCTAGAAGGAGGCCATGGTTGATGAAATGACATCTTTGGACAAAAATGAGGCTTGGGTTCTGGTGGAGTTGTTGGTTGGAAGGAAACACATTGGAAACAAATGGGTTTATAAGAAGAATATGAATTCATAAGGAAAGGTGGAGAAGTAAAAAGCTCAATTGGTAGAAAAAGGTTATTCCCAAGTGCTGGGAATTGATTTTGGTGATATTTTTTCTCTTGTTTCCAATGTAATAGTAAATTGCTTTCATTTGTTGTTGCTTCTTTTTATTTTGAGGTAGAACAGATGGATGTGAAGACAACATTTCTTCATGGGGATTTGGAAGAAGAGATCTACATGAAGCAACCTGAAGGCTTTGTGGTGAAGGGTAAGAAAGAACTGGTATGCAAATTAAAAAATTGGGCAATGGAGTCAGGGGAGGATTTTCTTGCTAATCAATATGCAGGCTTTCGATTGGGCTAGTCATCTAAAACATTGGATCTTAAAGATGATAGTGTAATATGGAATGGTAGGAGGGGGAGAGACCACAAATTCAGGGCACAAAGTTAGAGACCAACTGGTTGCACAAGGATCCTAGTGGACAGGGCTTACTCTAATCCCCAGTGTTCCCAAATCTTCCAGCTAAATCCTTAACAAGAAACATCTAAGAACAGATTCATTTAACTCATACATCAGAGAGAAGGCAACTACATCCACTACAGTAGTTAAATTATCTAAAATCAATTCTTAGGCAACACATTCAGAAGAAAAACATTAATGGCAAGGAGAGCAGCAACATAGGGTACCTAACAAGGGTAAATCCTATGCCAATATTCTGATGCAAGCCAGTAGAAACGAAATGAAATGAATTAAACATAGAGATAGGAAAACATCACCGCTGCTTTAGATCAGGAACCAAAGAAATGTGCTTGTCATATTAAACAGCAATACCAGTGAAGTACAACAATGCCAATAGCCGAATACTCAATCTGAAATCATATTCCTCAGCCTATCTTACAACTTTACACAAAGACTGTGTCTCAAAAGAAACTACTTGCCATTCTCTGATAACTGATCAACAACCTTTACAATAGTTTCTTCGTGAGTTTTATAGCAGAAGATGAGCAGAAGTGGTAGGTGAAGAACTAAATGAGGAATTAAAACTCAGAAAGGAAAGAGGGCCGAAGCCCATTCTGTTTTAAATCTTATGCATTAATCTCTGGCACTCTTTTGGAATGAAAGAGTGATCTTCTTTGGCTTCCATTTACTCTGGTCTGGTCCTGATGTACTCTGACTGCAGTACTCTGTAGTACTCCTGGTGCATAAACAAAATGGTGAATAAATGACTGAATGGTCTGCCATACCGCATTAACAACTACTCTGGTAGCTTGGGACTAAGTTCAAGGCAGAGATCTTCTGGGACATAGTAAACAATGGAACTGATATGGGCGCTTTGTCCTTTAGAACCATCTGTTGATGCAAAACCCTGCTAACTTAGTTTTCTGTGTGCTGGTTTGCCTCTGACATGCTAAATTTGTGCTTTAAAGGCTCTGGAGAGGACTTACAAAGTTTAAACTATGTTCCTTTAATGCAAGCACTGTTACATGTCTTCTCACCCCTTTTCTCCATGAGTTTGGCTCTTGAAAACGGTCTTTCCCTGTTTCTTTGTAGCTGTACTGAGACTTTGAATCATGGCGGTCTTCAGCCACTCGTACTCTACAAAAACACGCAACCTAATCATGAAATCCATGCAAAGGGAAGGCTGGTTATGGAGGGCGGAGGAAATGATAGCGCGGCGGTGGTGGAACAGTGTTTTTGGATGAAATGAATGTGAAAAATACATTGTTACAGTATAAACAGCGGATAATAGGGTTTGGTGGAGAAATGCATCGTGGGCCGTTTGATCATGGTCTATAGGCGTAGATCAACGACGAAGATCAAACAGTGGAATGATATATGAAATGGGCGAAATACATATGAAACCTAAGACCTTTAATGAAAAACACAGAATTTGGTTAACGGAAAAAATACACAGGAATCGAACGAAATGCAATGAAATGCGAGGGAAGTGATCGTACATAGTGGGACCGGCGTGGTGGAGGGTGATTAGATATGAGCCGTTAGATCTTCAGATCCAACGGATGGTTGGGATTAAATCGGAGCATCGCAATCGGGAAGGGGCAAGGGCGACACAATACATAAGTTCCGACTGTGATTGGGAAAGGGGATGCGATGACCGTTGGATTTACCCGAGAAACGATGATGGAGATGTGGATCGGGGGATCGCAATCGGGGAGAACACACAGGAGCGACATCACAAACTTTCGATTGTGATTGGGCAGAGACAATGATAGCCGTTGGATCAACAAGGGGATCAATGGTGGAGATCTACTCGGAGGTCAAAAGGGGAAGAGCGACGAGCGCGAAGCGAGAAGATCTGGGCCGTTGATTTCGAAATAGATGAACAACTGTGATTTAGTCGGGAAATCGCAATCGGGGGGGGACAGGGGTGGCACATATCAAAACTTCCAATTGCGATTCGGTGGGGAGTGCGATGGCTGTCGGATCGGTGGGGGGATGAATGGCTAGGATGAGATCGGGAGTTGGCGCAATCGGGCGATCGGAAGATGGGACTTGCGATCAATCGGAGGGAAAGACTTGTGATCGCGATTGGAAGGGAGTTGCGATTGCGATGATTAGAGGGGAGTTGCGATCAATCACATCGCAAATATTTGCGACGAACGGATCGGGGGACTTAACCAAAACACTACGATTACAAAGATTTTTTATTAGCGTGAGCCGTTCGATCTATGCGGTAGATCAACGTGTTAAATGCATCACGGGCCTTGTAGAATAAACCAATCGCATCAGAGTTTTTCCGATGTTACAAAGGAGTTTTGACGCTCCGCTCCGGTCTTCCGATGCAATTAGCTCCCAAGGCTTAAGCGCTTGGCCTTTGGGTGTCAGGCGTTTGTGGGGAAGTGGTTTGGGATGGCAGGAAAGGGGCTAAACCCTTAATAATGTTAAAAAGTGGGTTTTGGCCCATTTTTATTGAATTGTAAGGCCAAGGAAAGGGAACGATAGAAGGGAAACAGGGGAAATTAGCCAAACAAAGGGAAAGGGCAGCATTCAAAGGGGATTTTGGTATGATTTTGAGGGTAAAGGGGGATTTAGAGGAAAAAAGGAGGACTTTGTCAAAAAGGGGGAAAAGGGATAAAATGAGACATTTTGCAGAGGTACAAAGGGCAAAGGGGGTATTTTGGGGCACAAATTTTAGCAATCAGTGAGGCTCATAGACTCTATAACAGCAGAGGGCAACATTTAAAGGCAGGGACCATAAAAAGGCTTCAAGGATGATGTGTTTTCAAGGGAAATGCATTCCTTGAAGGCTCATAAAACAATCTAGCCCCTTGCTTGCTTGTCAAGGAATTTATAAGGGGCTAACAGTGGCTCCACATGAGGATGGCTTCTTCTGGAAGGAGTCAAGAATTTAGAAATTGATCTTTGGTGTAGGCCAAATGCCTGCTACTTGTGCCACTTTTCTTCTTTGATATTCAGCTGCCACAAATATGATAGATCAGCAGAAAAATTCCCAAACCATCTACCTACCCATCCTACAATCCTAGCATTTTTTCTTCTAGGGTGCATTTGAACTAGCAGACCCTTTACATCATTTATTCTTACAACGGAAAATAAACCTATTCTAAATCTACCCTTATTGCTCCATGAGACCAGATTAGACTGTTGGTATCATTTGTTTCTCTACCTAATCTAATATCTGTTGGGATTAAACTGTCCAACAGATTTCTTCTCTACATTCTACAACAGAAATTTAAAAACAGTCAAACTAGGATTAGACAGTCTAGTTTTTTGTAGATCCAAGGCATAAAGACAGTTGCACGTGGACAGAAACTTGCAGAAAACTGAAACAAAACTTTGAAGGCTTGAAATCTGAAACTTGAAGTATCCTTCTTTATTTTTGTGACTCAAGTTTTGAGCATGTTAGAGTCACTCCTTTTCTTCATTTTAGCTCTGGTTTTGGGCATGTTAGAGCTGATTCTTCTTTCTTCTTTGTTGGCCCAGATTTTGAGCATGTTACGACCAGTTGCTTTGCTTTCTTTGGCTCAGGTTTTGAGCATATTAGAGCCAATATTTTGCATATCAGAGGTTCATGTTTTGAGCATGTCTGAACCTCTCCTTTTCTTTCTATTTTTTGAAACATTTTTCTCTTTTTCTTGAACACAAAATACTGCAATGGTATGTACAATGGAGATGGGAACTGGAAATTGTAAATCAGCAGAAGTAGTGTTTGAGAATATTGACATTGACAGGACCCCCAAACAGCTCTGTACCATCTAATTCTTGTAGAAAAAATGCATTTGGACCCACAGTGGTCTGGATGATGTATGGACCTTGCCACAAACTGTCAAACTTGCCGTGTTTTCCTTTGTCCTCTCTCCTTGAGTCCCACTTCAGAACCTTATCTCCAATTTTGAAATCAGCAGCTTTGGTTCTCTTGTCAAAAAACTTCTTTATGTTCTCCTAAACTTTGACGGCTCTGTTATAGACCTCTTCCCTTGTTTGCTGAAGATGGATTGTTTGGTTTATCCTTCTTACCACACTGTCTTCTTCTGTTTGAATCTCTTGGATCAGCTTAATCACTGGTACCCCAAGGCTAGTAGTAAATACTGCTTCTGTACCATAGACAAGCTAAAATGGTGACATGCCAATGGATTTCTTCGTTGTAAGCCTGTCAGCCCACAAGGCATGCACTAACTTGTTATGCCATGAATTTTTGTTCTCTTCTAACAGCTTTTTGATGATGGCCACTAGGCTCTTGTTTGATGATTCAGCTAAACCATTACCTTGTGGGTAATAGGCAGTTGAATGACCAAGTGCTATTTGATACCTGTGACAAAAATCAACCATTTTCTTGGATCGAAAAGCAACAGCATTATCGGTGATTATTTTCCTTGGGCAACCAAACCAAGAGAGGATATGACCTTCTAGGAACCTAATGATGACCGACTCTGTGGCATTCCTAGTGGGTATGGCCTCTATCCACTTAGTGAAGTAGTCTGTGGCTGTTAATATCCATTTGTGTTGTGCAGAAGAAGCAAGGTGGATTTCCCCAATAAAATCTAGGCCCCATCGCATAAAAGGACCTTCAACAGTGATGGGTTGTAAAGGGAGGGGAAGGAGTTTCCTCCTGCCTTCAAAAATCTAGCATTTGCGGTAGGCAATTACCATCTTATGGACATCATTGAAGAGTGTGGGCCAATAATAGCCAACCCTAAGTATTTTGTTTGCACTGGCCTTCCAATTCAGGTGGCCTCCGCACTCTCTAGCATGGAATTCTTGTTTAATCCTTTCTGCCTCAACTTTTGGAAAACATTTAAGCAATAGGCCATTTGGATTTTTCCAGTATAAGTTTTCATTCAAAACGCAGTAGCTTCTGGCCTTTAGTTTTATGAATCTGGCCTTAGTCTTTCACAGTTCAAGAGGAGTATTGAGGTTGCTGAGCACATAAAGGATATCAGAGTACCAAGGGGAGTTCTGAAACTTCTCTTCGACAGTGAGATCAGGCAATCGCTCTTGCTCATCTAAGGTAGCTACCATGTTAATGTCAAGGGCTTGCAGATTTGATTTAGCCATTAATTTGGCCAAGCCCTGACCTTTAATCGACTTGGTGGGTTTTATCTCAAGGTCGTATTCTACGATCACAGCAATCCATTTGCCCCTTTTCCCATCTGGGTCTTGGGACAATATATCTTTAACCACTATATTTGGCACATAGGCTATGGTGTGGGAATGCAGTATGTACACCCTAAAGTATTTCAAGGCCTTAATCAGAGCATAGGCCTGTTTTTCCATAATGTTGTATTTCAAGGGTGCATCCCTTAGTGCTTTGCTGAAAAAGGCAATTGGCTATTCCATCCCCTCTAGATTTTTTTGCAGTAAGACTGCAGCCACTGTATGCTCAGAGGCAAATGAAAATATCAGGAAATCTTTAGAGAAATCTGGGCTGATTAGAACAGGAGCTTGGGTGAGTGAAATTTTTACTGATTCAAAAGATTGTTTAGCTCCAACAGTCCATTTAACTCCTACACCTTTCTTCAGCATGTTGGTCATATTCCTAAGGTGTTCAGCTAGGTTGGGAATAAACCTCCTAAGGAAGTTGATCTTCCCAATGAAGGATTGTAATTCTTTGATGTTTCTTGGGTGTGTGATCTGTAGTATTCCCTCAACTCTTTGTGGGTCTATCCTGATTCCCTTTTCAGATATAATGTGGCCAAGAATATTTCCTTCTTGCAGCCCAAATATAGTCTTTTTAGGATTCAATGACATACCAAACCTTCTACATTTTTCAAACACTTTTCTCAGATGTTTTAGGTGTTCTTCTTCAGTCTTAGAATAGACTGTTATGTCATCTAAGTAAATAACAATGAAATGTCCTATCTCATTTGAAAAAATTATATCCATTTCCCTCTGGAAGGTCGCACCAGCGTTCATCAGTCCAAAGGGAATTTTTACATACATAAAGGTGCCCCATGGAGTGGTAAAGGCTGTCTTGAGTTGGGATTTTGGGATTACTAAGACTTGATTGTAACCTGAAAAACCACCCAACAAAGAAAACCTTTTTGAGCCTACTACCTGCTGTAGAATATGTTCCATTTTTGGCAAAGGGTAGTTGTCTTTGAGTGAGGCTCTATTAAGATTTCTGAAGTCAATACATAATCTAATCTCCCCAGTTTTCTTTCTCACAGCCACTAAATTTGAAACCCAATCAGAGAACCTTATGGGAACTATTATGCCTGCCTCATACATCTTTTTAATCTCTTTTTCAACTGCAGGCAATTGTTTTGGGTTTATCCTACGAAGTTTCTGCCTGAAGGGTTTCTGATTTTCTTTTAAAGGTATTTTGTGTTGTATAATGTTTGTGTCATAAGCTTTCAAGTCCTCGTAACTCCAAGCAAACGTCGATAAATTCCTTAAAAAGGTCAATGTATTTCTTTTTCATTTCCGCGGGTAAGGATTTAGCCAGTTTAATCATTTTGGGCTTATCTTTTGTGCCTATGTTGCATTCTTCAACGTCGGTGTCTGCGTGCTCTATGGTGGGCTTTTTTGCCACATCATCGAAGTCAAAAAGGCCTTCTAACGGCGCCAGACCTCGAGGTATGTTCTTATCCTTGGCCTGCAGCACCTCTACTTCTTCACTGTCTGCGTTTTCACACTCTGTGGTTGAATTTCTAGTTTCTTCACTAAAAGTGTTTATTTCTACGTAGTGAGGTGTATTTTCTTCCTCGTCCGAGGGTTCCTCACTGAGGCAACTATCACTGGACACAGAGTCTGAATCAGAAAACTCAAACTCGTTCCTACCTATTAGGAAATCTTCAATTTGTTTATCTCCCTTGAAAACCTGCCAGTATTTTTCGTTATCAGGCACTACAGGTCTACATTTGGTCTGAATGACGATCTGTTGGTCGCTTGGAGTCTTAGGGTATGAACTGGCTAGGCAAGCTAATCCATTTTCAATAGCGTTCTGATTTCTAGGAACAAACACTAATTCGTATTCAACAAATGTTTTCAATATATCCACAGCATCGTTCCTATACGCTCTCAACCTAGGGTGTTTGGCCGTGTATTCACCGTTCACCTGTTTGATAACCAATTTGGAATCTCCCTGCACGGCTATTCTACGGGCTCCTATTTTCTTCAACAGATTTAAACCTAGGATAAGGGCCTCATACTCTGCAATATTATTTGTACATTTGAAATGCAGATTGCAAGCATGGCTCTCCGCGTAGTCGCTCTCTGTGTTATGTAGCCATACCCCAGCTCCGGCAGTTCTTCTTGTGCAGGACCCATCGAAACTCATCTCCCACAGGGGTTCACTTTCGTTTTTGTTATCATTTCTTTCCCTACAGTTGGGTTCGCCATTATGTTGCATTATAGGGTCTGCACTAGGTTGTGGGCTATTTAGTTTTTCTTTATGGGTGTGGAAGTCAGAGAGGTGAGTAGTTGGCTGATTGCATCCTGTTTCTGGTTCACTTTGCATTGTTGTTTCTGTGCACTATTCAAAGTTTTCTACGCCTTCATTCTCTGAGTCTAGGGTAGCCATTATGTTAAAATCCATGGTCTCAACTCCCCTATATGTATCTATTCTTTCTGGTGTTGGTTCTCCCAAGGATTCATCATTGCAGAAGATGAAAGAGTCCAGGTCTGTGTGCACAGAGTATAAAGGAGAATTCTCAGGTTTTTCAGGGCTACTAACCAGAAATTTCATTTGTGCTTCCCTGTACAGTCTTCTAAGTTGGCCAAAGATTGGGATTGTGGCATAAGCCCCATCCATTTGCATCGTTCCTTGCAGCTTGGCTCCCCATGATCTTGATAACAACATGCCATACTTGGGCAGTACATCTGCCACCACAACATCCATGACCATACATTTAGCAGAAATCTGAGTAAGACTCACACACAGGTCCTTAATTAGGCCAAGGCATTTTACCCTGCTAGAGTCGAATGAATATAAATCTTTGTAAGGACCGGTTATCTCTAGGCTTAGCCTTTCCATGACTACCTTAGTCATTAGGTTGTGTGATGCTCCAGAATCATGCATTTCATTATGAATAATCTTATCATGAATATTGAGACTGATATAAAAAGGTGGAACCACCCCCTCCTGAAACTTCCCTTCAATCTTTGGGCCAAACAGAAGGGTTGGTTGATCATCACTCAGATTTACAGTATCACTATTTTCACCTAGGTTCAAAGCTTTTAAAATTTGGCCTTTATATACATCCTGAGTGGCCAGCTCAGAGAGTGGGACAGAGATTTTAATTTTTTCAATCTCACTCTCCAAATTGAAAGTGGACTGACTCTTTGGAATGTTCAACTCTGTTCTGCTAGCCACTGCCTCAGTGGCAGAATCAGTGTGTTGATTCTCGTTATGTACAGTGTTAGGGACTGTTTTATCAGGAGCACTAACTGCAGTGCTATTGCTGCTAGTTGGTTTACCTTGTATGTCAGTGTTTTGGTTGTCCTTTTCTTTGTTCTTTCCAGAACTCTCAGCGACTGATTTGTTACTTTCAGCAGTTGCTTTAGGAGTTTTCTCAGGTCTTTTCTTGATGGTGACCTCAGAAGATTTTGTTTTGGTAGTTTCTTGGCTCTTTTTACTTCTAAGTTCATATTTCTCTCTGACCTGCATCATGGAATTTTCAAATCCCAACCTGTAATCCTCAGTTTCTAACCATTCCTCATCCCAACCAGAGGGTGAGGGCTGATCTTCTTCCACGTAAAAGTTATGGATTGAATCCTCTATTTCAAACATGTTTACTGTGTTCACTCCAGACTCTTCTATGATTCCCTCATCTTCATCCACAAAGTTCTCTTGAAATGGGGGTATAACCTGCTGGTCTGATTCTCTTTGTCTGTTGGGAGTGGCATTGTTTCTTCTAAAGTTCTAGTTCTAGTTTTGATTTATGTTTTGGTTACTAACTGTGACAACCATTTTCTTCACCATTTGTTGTGGCTCTTCCATGTTTTTAGATAATCTATCATAATTTGGATCGAATGTGGAAGCTACAGTGTCATCTCTATATGTTACCCTTTTCTCAGCTCTTAATCTCGCTCTTTTCTCAATCAGATTTTCCTCTATATTCACTACTCCTTTCTGCATGTCCTCCAATGTGTTGTATTCTTTATCCCTAAGCCGATAGGCCATGTTAGCATCAAAACCTTCGGGGTATTTCGCTAGAACCATACCTTGGGGAGGTTTCATGTGTGGAGGGAGAGCATTGTAAATGTTGTTAAATCCCGTTGTGTAATCGTGGACACTCTCTCCTACGTTTCTTTTAAGGCTCATATATTCTGCTAGGAGTTGGCGAGGGTTGGCCTTAACTTCCCATTTGTTGATGAAGGTCTGATATAAAGCAGGAAGGTCTTGGATACTGCCCGGAGGTAAGATTTTGAACCATTTCTTCACATCACCTCCTAAACTCTGGGCAAAGATTCTCATTTTGACTGTATCATCATCTATTTCTATGTAGTCAAAAGAATCCTCCATTTTATCTACATGTTGCTGAGCTGTGATGGACTCTTTGCAGTGAAATGTGGGATCTTGATTGATAATCATTTGGTAAGGGCACTTGAGGCTGGGGTAAAACCAGAGGTGCATACCAGGCTGCCATGAAGATGTTTTGATGAGGTAAAGGGTTGACTTGGGCAGCTGGTATATGGATGATAGGGATATTAGGACCAGCAGAATTTTGTTGAGCAGATTTAGGGTGGCAGAGCCGCAATTTTTGGATGAAGTGAATATCAGGATTTGTATATGGAGGTGTTTCTCTGTCCCTAATGTGTTTACCACTTTGAGGTGGTGAACCAGGAAGCTCAAATTTTGGTTGATCTAGAACACTGAATGGCCTAGTTCTTGGTAATCCATCGGGTATGTCTATTTCAAGATGAAAGAGTGATAGAGCTGTAAGGTCTTCTGGTGTTGAGTTAGCTCTATAGATGTGACTAGAAATAGTTGATCCTCTAGGTGTAGGTGGATTTCTGAGGATGCTCTCAGGGTTATCAACTATTTCAGGTGGGTTTGGGTCAAGATAAGCCCTTGTGTGAATGGACTTGAAAGCCAGAATGTTGTTTTCCAATCAAGAATCTTAACCCTACGTGTTCCTTCTATTGTGTTTGATTTTTTAATGGCTTTGGTTTTCCAGTGGAGTCTAATGTGAACCAAGATAATCAGCAGGCCTACTAATCACCAGTGGAGTCTTTGAATCGTTTAGGAATTATGGAGTCGCCAGGTGGAGGGTTTAGGATGTTTCTGGAGAGCACACTGTCCACCACAGTGCTTATGAGATGTCCCTTATCAAGGATATCTTGAAAACACAGCAAACTCTAACCAGAGATTGACTAGGAGGGAATTTACCAGATATGTCACCTCTAAAGAGTGCGAGATCTGGAGGCTACCTGGTCCTTTCTAGACTCTGTCTAAGAGTGTGGGAGAACACAACAAATGGTATAGAGGTTGATGTGTGAATAGGAGTGTTTAATCTACCAACCTAACCAGAGATTGTAGGTTTTCTGAGGCTTATGATATAGCAAGGTGAGGAAAACTCAAAAATTTCCCAGTGAAGTCGCCATTATGTTGGGGTTCTCATGTTTTGGCAAGGTTGGAAATACCAAAAGATGAGACAACATCAAAACCACTTTCTGGGCTTAAGGGTTTTGTAAAGTTTATCTTCTGAAACATAGGATATCTTATTATGACAGATAACTGAAGAGGATTTAGTTTGTCTTTTGGATAACGTACTTTTACTTTAATGTAAGAGTCTTTTATTTTCTGCTAGTGTGAGAACTTCTTTCAGTATTTTTAATCATTTTCATTAAATTCTTTCTTTCGATTGAGAAAGGTTATTTTCATTAAATAGTTTAAAAGGTCATAATATTTGGAACCCATAAACAAGGAAGGTTGTATACAACTGAGATGTGGTGTTTAGAGAGGTGAAATATCTTACTAATCATGAAGTCCTACCAAAGGAACCTGAGAATATATAGTTTGAGCTAAAGGGGGAAGAATCAAACTCTACAGTAGAACAAGAATCAGAAGAGGTAGATCCAGAAACTCCATCTTTGAGAAGATCATTTTGAGAGAGAAGGCAGTTAGAATGGTATATTCCATATTCTTTCTGTTCAAATTTTGCTTTATCTATCACTGATGATGATCCCGGAACTATCAGGGAGGCAGTGGATTCAAAGGATGGAAAACTATAGAAGGGCCATGGTTGATGAAATGAAATCTTTGGACAAAAATGAGGCTTGGGTTCTGGTGGAGTTGTCGGTTGGAAGGAAACACATTGGCAGCAAATGGGTTTATAAGAAGAAGATGAATTCATAAGGAAAGGTGGAGAAGTAAAAAGCTCTATTGGTAGAAAAAGGTTATTCCCAGGTGCTGGGAATTGATTTCGGTGATATTTTTTCTCTTGTTTCCAATGTAATAGTAAATTTCTTTCATTTGTTGTTCCTTCTTTTTATTTTGAGGTAGAACAGATGAATGTGAAGACAACATTTCTTAATGGGGATTTGAAAGAAGAGATCTACATGAAGCAACCTGAAGGCTTTGTGGTGAAGGGTAAGAAAGAACTGGTATGCAAATTAAAAAATTGGGCAATGGAGTCAGGGGAGGATTTGCTTGCTAATCAATATGCAGGCTTTCGATTGGGCTAGTCATCTAAAACATTGGATCTTAAAGATGATAGTGTAATATGGAATGGTAGGAGGGGGAGAGACCACAGATTCAGGGCACAAAGTTAGAACCAGCTGGTTGCACAAGGATCCTAGTGGACAGGGCTTACTCTAATCCCTAGTGTTCCCAAATCTTCCAGCTAAATCCTTAACAAGAAACATCTAAGAATAGATTCATTTAACTCATACATCAGAGAGCAGGCAATGACATCCACTACACTGGTTAAATTATCTGAAATCAATTCTTAGACAACACATTCAGAAGAAAAACATTAATGGCAAGGAGAGCAGCAACATAGGGTACCTAACAAGGGTAAATCCTATGCCAATATTCTGATGCAAGCCAGTAGAAATGAAATGAAATGAATTAAACACAGAGATAGGAAAACATCACCGCTGCTTTAGATCAGGATCCAAAGAAATGTGCTTGTCATATTAAACAGCAATACCAGTCAAGTACAACAATGCCAATAGCCGAATACTCAGTCTGAAATCATATTCCTCAGCCTATCTTACAACTTTACACAAAGACTGTGTCTCAAAAGAAACTACTTTCCATTCTCTAATAACTGATCAACAACCTTTACAATAGTTTCTTCGTGAGTTTTATAGCAGAAGATGAGCAGAAGTGGTAGGTGAAGAACTAAATGAGGAATTAAAACTCAGAAAGGAAAGAGGGTCGAAGCCCATTCTGTTTTAAATCTTATGCATTAATCTCTGGCACTCTTTTGGAATGAAAGAGTGATCTTCTTTGGCTTCCATTTACTCTGGTCTAGTCCTGATGTACTCTGACTACAGTACTGTGTAGTACTCCTGGTGCATAAACAAAATGGTGAATAAATGACTGAATGGTCTACCATGCCGCATTAACGACTGCTATGGTAGCTTGGGACTGAGGTCAAGGCAGAGATCTTCTAGGACATAGTAAAAAATGGAACTGATATGGGTGCTTTGTCCTTTAGAACCATCTGTTGATGCGAAACCTTGCTGACTTAGTTTTCTATGCACTGGTTTGCCTCTAACATGCGAAATATGTGCTTTAAAGGCTCTGGAGAGGACTTACAGAGTTAAACTCTGTTCCTTTAATGCAATCACTGTTACATGTCTTCTCACCCCTTTTCTCCATGAGTTTGGCTCTTGAAAAAGATCTTTCCCTGTTTCTCTGTAGTTGTACTGAGACTTTTAATCATGGCGGTCTTCCACCGCTCGTACTCTGCAAAAACACGCAACCTAATCATGAAATCCATGCAAAGGGAAGGCTGGTTATGGAGGGCGGAGGAAATGATAGCGCGGCGGTGGTGGAACAGTGTTTTTGGATCAAATGAATGTGAAAAATACATTGTTACGGTATAAACAACAGATAATAGGGTTTGGCGGAGAAATGCATCGTGGGTCGTTCGATCGTGGTCTATAGGCATAGATCAACGGTAGAGATCAAACAATGGAATGATATATGAAATGGGCGAAATACATATGAAACCTAAGACCTTTAATGAAAAACACGGACTTTGGTTAACGGCGGAAATACACAGGAATCGAACGAAATGCAATGAAATGCGAGGGAAGTTATCGTACATAGTGGGACCGGCGTGGTGGAGGGCAATTAGATCTGAGCTATTATATCTTCAGATCCAACGGACGGTTGGGATTAAATCGGAGCATTGCAATCGGGAAGGGGCAGGGGCGACACAATACATAAGTTCTGATTGCGATTGGGAAAGGGAATGCGATGACCATTGGATTTACCCGGGAAATGACGGTGGAGATGTGGATCGGAGGATCGCAATCGGGGAGAACACATAGGAGCGGCATCACAAACTTCCGATTGCGATTGGGCAGAGACAACGATAGTCGTTGGATCAATAAGGGGATCAACGGTGGAGATCTGCTCGGACGGAAAAAGGGGAAGAGCGACGGGCACGAAGCAAGAATATCTAGGTCATTGATTTCGAAATAGTTGAAAGGCTGTGATTTAGTCAGGCAGTCGCAATCGGGGGGGGGACAGGGGTGACACATATCAAAAAATTTTATTGCGATTATGCGGGGAGTGCGATGGCCGTTGGATCGGTGGGGGGATGAACGGCTGGGATGAGATCGGGAGCTGGCGCAATCGGGCAATCGAAAGACGAGACTTGCAATCAATCGGAGGTAAAGACTTGCGATCACGATCGGAAGGGAGTTGCGATTGCGATGATCGGAGGGGAGTTGCAATCAATCGCATCGCAAATATTTGTGATGAACCGATCAGGGGACTTAACCAAAACACTACGATTACAAAGATTTGCGATTAGCGCGAGCCGTCTGATCTATGTGGTAGATCAACGGTGTTAAATGCATCGTGGGCCTTGTAGAATAAACCAATCGCATCGGAGTCTTTCCGATGTTACAAAGGAGTTTTGATGCTCCGCTCCTGTCTTCCGATGCGATTAGCTCCCAAGGCTTAAGCGCTTGGCCTTTGTCGGGCGTATGTGGGGAAGTGGTTTGGGCTGGCGGGAAAGGGGCTAAGCCCTTAATAATGTTAAAAAGTGGGTTTTGGCCCATTTTTATTGAATTGTAAGGCCAAGGAAAGGGAACGATAGAAGGGAAAAAGGGGAAATTAGCCAAACAAAGGGCAAGGGCAGCATTCAAAGGGGATTTTGGTATGATTTTGAGGGTAAAGGGGGATTTAGAGGAAAAAAGGAGGACTTTGTCAAAAAGGGGGAAAAAGGGATAAAATGAGACATTTTGCAGAGGTACAAAGGGCAAAGGGGGTCTTTTGGGGCACAAATTTTAGCACTCAGTGAGGCTCATAGACTCTATAACAGAAGAGGGAAACATTTAAAGGAAGGGACCATAAAAAGGCTTCAAGGATGATGTGTTTTCAAGGGAAATGCCTTGAAGGCTCATAAAACAATCTAGTCCCTTGCTTGCTTGTCAAGGAATTTATAAGGGGCTAACAGGATTGAGTCCATTGATATAATTTATACATGGTATTATAGTTGTGTTAGAGATTTTCTACATGTTATCGGAGCGCTAGGAATCACAAAGAACTCTTTAATATCTTGAAGGAGAAGGATCTTCATATCCACATCGAGATGGGTGATGACGGGAGGTATAGCGCTACTGGGATTGGTATAGTCACTTTCTAGAGATAGTTAGGTAAACCTTTCATATTAAAAGATTTCATGCATGTGCCAGGCTTTAAAAATAATTTAATTTCAGTTTCTATGTTGGAGGATCATGGATATGATGTGGATTTCAGTGAAGGAAAGGAATTCCTTCGTCATAAATCCACAACACAGGTAAAGAAGATTGGGGTTCATGTGAAGAACCTCTACAAACTTGGTGTAGATGGTTGTGTAGCATTAAGCAGTAAAGCAGGGAAGGTGTTGAGCTGGGATACAGGTGAGTTATGGCATAGGGGAATGGGCCATATACACCACAGTTCTTTGAGGATCATGCAGCAGATTTCTACAGGTCCTCCAAAGGTTACTCTTGCGCAGATAGACACATGCAAGGGATGTACCATGGGGAAGTATACAAAGGCCACCTTTCATGATAAGGAGAACCGAGCAGCAATGATCCTTGAGAGAGTTCACTCAGGCGTGTGTGGACCATTCTCTATACCTTCCATAGCAAAGCACAGGTATTATGTGATTTTTGTTGATGATGTTTCTAGAAAGTGTTGGATCTTCTTTCTGTAGAAGAAATATCACATGTTCTCCAAGTTTTGTGAGTTCAAAGCAGTGATAGAGAAAGATACAAGGAAGAAGGTGAAGGCTCTAAGGAGGGACAATGGTGGTGAGTATATCTCTAATGAATTCAAGAACTTTTGTGCCAAAGAAGGAATTCAAAGAGAATTGATTGCACCTCATAACCCACAACAGAATGGGGTTGCATAAAGAAATAATAGAAAAATTATGGGAGGAGCACGAGCTATGTTACATGATTAGGGCCTACCATTGCATCTGTGGGTAGAGGAATGCAACACAACAGTATTTGTGCAGAACTAGAGTCCTCATCACATACTTGGCATGAGTACACCAGAGGAGGATTTTTCAGGTAAGAAACTGGATGTTTCATATTTTAAAATTTTTTGCTCATCTATCTATTTCCATGTGACCAAAGATGCCAAGAATAAGATAGAACCAACAACAAAGGTTGGGATATTTGTGGGGTACACTGATACTCTCCACAACTATCGAGTGTATTTTCCAGCTATCAGGATGACAGTTGTTAGGAGAGATGTTAGATTTTATGAGGATAAAGCCATGTGATTGTCCCTTGAGAGGGAGATTGACTTACATGCATATGAGGAACTCTTAGTTCCAAAGGATGAACCTTAGGATGTGGAGTAGTGTTGGAACAGGATCTCCTACAAGCTGTGAAACTGGTCTGATTTTGTATATTTTTTATTATAATTAGTCTAGCGTAGGGGTTTTGGGGTGGGACAAAGCCCCGAAAGAATTGTAATGGGTTAAAGGGTAAAACTGTGGTCCAAAAACCATGGTTTGTGGACCATAGGAAAACTTAGGAAAGATTGTTATAAATAGAGGGGAATTTTGGGATTGTAGGTAGAAGAGGATGAAGAGCTCTTGATGCGAATTGTGGTTTAGTAGATATTTTTGGGTTTTGGGGGAAGGACTGCTACTGGCTATGTGCGCGGAGATCCAGGGTCCTACTGTGTGCGGACCCTGCTGCTGTGTGCGCAGGTCGGGATGGGTATTGTAAGAGGGAATTGATGAATTGATTAATAAGAAAGGTTGTTTGAGAACTGAATCTATGTGTATTGTTTATGCGAATCATTGGTAATTGTTGTATTATGTGTATTCTGTATTCAGCTGCAAATGTTATGTGTAAGTGTTTTTACTACATCTAGATCTGTTTTTTTCTGTTTTATGCAATACTGAGCTACTGTCTTAGAAGTATATAATTATCGAGCACCATAGTATAGTTCACCTTGCGCATGTGGATGCGAAAAGAGACCTATAGATCCTGCTCAGGAAGAAGAGATATGGATATCACAAGGCAGGACACAACTGTGCTTGCCATACCTATCCTTTCTCAGGGTGCGGAAACCTGGTTCCAGCACCCACCCATACTACTTCGGGTGAGACTTTGACCTGCGCAAGTAGGTCACTGCCTAAAGGGCCAGTAGTATAGAGGTTTGTTGGAAAACCTTGAACTCTGAACCTCGGTCAAGACCCCTTGAGCCGACAAATGGTTCCGTTGTTGGGAACGGAAGAATTTTGAGAAAGGGATTGGGTAATGATAAAAGAAGTATTGAAGGCCTGAAAAGGAAGAAGATCAGGTACGATTGAATGAGTTCCAATCTGAACGAAAGTACAATGTGGAGTGGTAATTAATATTGAACCAATCAAGAAGGGGAGAGATCTATCTATAGCCTGCTGAAAGGAGCAGCTGTGCAAAGCCCGCCAGCTACACCACCATCCGAACCTTGTAAGGATAAAACCTCGCCCGAAACCCCACCAGAAGAAGACATGGCAACACACTTGAAATTACCTACCTTTAAAGGTGTGGGAGATGAGGACATAGACCGATTTTGGTTTGTTGCAGACTCGGTATGGACTACACAAGGTGTGGCAAGCGATACTGTGAAAAGGGCGCAGCTGTCCCTGGCCTTCGAAGAGAGGGCGCTGGATTGGTATATGCGATACATATCTCAAAACGGAATCGCATCTATCAAAGATATTAAGGATGCTCTGAAACAACAATTCTAAAATCCTAAATCTTATTCACAGATCGTAGCAGATGTGAAAGACTTCAAGAAAGGAATGACTGAGTCTGTGTAGGAAGTTGATCAATGCCTAATGAAAGCTACCAGAGAAGGAGAATTTAAGTATGAAAATAGACAGCATACGGAGTGGTTCATTGCTATGCTACTACCTCACCTACACGTACTATGGGCCACTAAAATTTTGAATCACAGGACAAAGCTTTGGAAGCCACTATGAAACTAGAAGCTACGCCCAAGGAGGATGCTTTTTTAGGAGTACATTAAATCCAGGAGTAGCTCGGGGCAATGCACATGGAGTTTCAGGTACTACGAAAGGAATGAGGAAGGGAAGCTGCTCAGATCTATGGTGCCTACGATGTCGAGTATCAGGGCATACGAAGGATCTGTGCCCAGACTACCTACGAATAGGAGGACCTAGCTAGATGCACCCTGGATCAAGCGAGGGACCTAGCCCAGTACGACTAGGTGCAAGCGGACCTGCGTTATGGTGCGATGATTGTTGCATAGTTGGACTACATGATACCAACCACTGCCCCCATTCGGGCGCCTATGTCCCAGAGCGGAAACAACAATGGTGCCAGTTTTGTCGGTCATTAGGGCATGATGACCAGAATTTTCGGACCTATGATCTAGTGATAGATCGGGGGAACTTGTATAAGGTGCAGTCAGACCCCGCCTCGCAAAAAACCCCCCGCAGGCATGAGTGGCTCCCCCTCCGGAAGCAGGGGAGGAGGTCGTAGTGGAAGCGCAGGTTGGAGCCGGGGCAATTGATCTGCTATAATTGTGGAGACATAGGGCAATTTGCGAGGGATTGCCCGAACCATACAAGACAGTCCTGTAGGTATTGCAGAAAGTTGGACCATATGCTTGAAGATTGTCCAGTCTTGATAGCAAAAATACAGGAGAAGCAACTACCACCTACATAGAAGGTGTAGAGGGTTAAGACTGAGCTGCGGGATAAGGATCCAAGCATAAATGTTGTTAGGCGCAGTGGATTGGCTACTAGAGGGATTGAGGAGAAGGTTGAAACTAAAATGTTGATCCGCAAGGTGGTTAGCAAACAAGAAGGACTGGACCTGGACAAAGCAAGAGAAATGTTTATAGCAGCTCGAAGGGACTTCGTCGAGACCGAGGCATTTACGTCCCTACCCCCTGCGAATCTTAAGGCAGATGAGGAGGTCAAACCCTTCTTGCAGGCATGTATGAAATTTCTGCATAATCGAAAGGCGGTGCAAAATCTGCAGGCTTTAATAGATATTTGCGCAACGCACTCTACCGTGTCCCTCGATATTAAGGATGTGCAAAAATTATACAGATATCAGAAACACACTGGGAGGGAGATGCGGTTGACGGCCCAGATCTGCAATTACGAGATGGACCGGGTTATTTTAGATCTCGGATCAAATGCCAATGTATTAACTAAAAAAACTTGGCAATAAATGGGCGAACCAAAGTTGGAATGGTCCACTATCCAGCTACGCATGGCTAATCAACAGAAGATCGTACCTTTAGGGAGGCTATCAAGGATTATGGTAGATATCGTGGGGGTTAAGGTCTGGGATGACTTTGAATTCATTCAAATCGTCGAGGATGCAGACCCCTACCCTGTGCTACTGGGATTGGATTGGGCCATCAACATGGGTGTATCATTAACTTGAAAAAAAGAAGCATGGTGTTCGAAAATAATGGCACAAGGGTGATAGTACCATTAGACCCTACGGAAGGTAAACACTACACTGAACCAGTACCCAAGGAGGAATATGTGGACTATATCTATAAGTTAACTGCGCGAGACCCGGACAACCCAATAGGGGACGAAGTACTTTGCTGGGAGGGAGATATTGAATGCTTATCTAATCTCGATGAGGAAATAGAAAATTGGCAGAACCAGTTACATGATGTCTCTATGTTGCGTTGTCTTCGGATCACAAAAAACTTCCACTGCGTTTCCTCATAGGTAAGGGACCAGGAATAATCGATTACTACGGCCCAACCCCAGAAAAAGGTCAGGCTGACCCGTGAGCAAGTAGCATTCAAATTCACTCTACACCAGCCATAGGTTCAGAAGGTAGAGCTCTCATCCATCCGGCCGCCTCTATGACACAAAAACAGTTGTGTTTAAGGCAATACGCTCTGACTACAGCCCCTCTTAAAACCTCACTTACACAAATGGTAAGGTTCTCTTTGTCATTGGTCATAAGTTGCCTAGGAAGAAAGCCTATGTTGGGGGGGTGGGGGGGGGGGGAGGGGGGGCAGCGGGGCACACAGACGATGCAAATGGTTGATCCTAGCATAACAGATAGTCCAAGCCCACCGGTGATACGAAAACTAGCTGTTGGAACAATAAAAATTGGTAAAAAGTAGAAGTTACCGTTGGAAGGAGTGGCCTCTGAGCATTTAATGAAACGAATTTTGGGGATTTTTTACCATTTCCTGGGGGACCCATCTCAGATAAAGTTTACCTTACCATTACACACTTGGAGGTACTATAAAAGGAGCAGGATAGTTCAGCCAGAGGTGTCGTCTCACCTGCACAGCTTGCACTCATCATTCTTCTCTTGGAAGAACTTGAGCAATCAAATTTCCCGTATCTGCACTATCCCTCTCATGTCTGATCAACCTGCTCCGTCTACTAGTAGTCACCTGGGGCTGGGATTCATTTTCCATGCAAGGATGCTGGCCACTAACCCTACCGAACCTTCAGCCCCGATGGGGCCTGACGTTGAGGAAATAATGGAAGTTGAGTCTAAACTGGAAGAAGTTCCCTCTACGCCGGTCACAAGGAAAGGAAAAGGAAAGGCACAAGGCTCGGGAAAAGTTCCGAAAGCTGCGAGATGGGCTACTAGGAAGCCTAGGACTTCTCCAAGGCATTCCAGAACTCCGTCGGCATCACCTCTAGATCGAGATGCATAGGAGGGTGCTCTACCTGCTAACCTGATCAATTGGTTACCTCCCTTCGTTCGCCCACGTAGACCATCTATGTGACCGCAAAAAAACTTGGATGGTTTGGTCACCTATCTTCAAACCCCCCTAACTCCGGGAGAAGTCCCTATCATCAATGATCCCTGTGGACGACTCCACAAGGTCAAGTTTGATGATCATGACTTGGCGAACTTCGGAACCCTCCCTGAATTGGCCCCTGTGTTGTACTTCGATACAATCCGTGGAAATAATGGAGTCATGGTATTTGGCTTGGCTGGGTCTGGACTCTTGAATCTACTCCAGATGCCCCATTTTGGCCATTACAATGTCACAGATCAGTTGGCTTGCCAGTTTCTCGCCCTCATTCATGGTGGTTGCTTATGGATTTGAGACAGAGTCCCCATTGATGTTGCGTTGATCCACAAGGTTACAGGCCTTCCTATGCAAGAACCGCACCCTCTGGAGTGGGTAGGCAAGAAATACGAAGCATCTACCACTACATTTGTGCGGAAGACCTACAAGGTAAGTCAAAATCAGCGAGGGTTTGTGATCCAAACTATCAATGATCCTACTACACAAATGGGTACTAGGCTCTTAGCCTGCAAGCTAATGAGGAAGTGTCAGGTTGCGACCGTCCCCGCCTATGTTATTCAATTGTCCGACTGGTGTGTGAAGGGCATCTCCTTCAATTGGGCTCAATATTTATGCGATGAATTTCTGGCTAATGTCTGCGAATCCCAGGAGCAGGGGACGTCCTTCTTTTATTCATGGTTATTACTCCTTATAGCGCTAGTCACCTGGGACACTCCCGAGGAGTCGATCATCCCCGAGCTTCCTCCTAAGATGTGTGAAGGAGCTCAGTATGCTCATTTATGGGACTCTAAGGATGTGCTATGCGTCAAGAATAACAAAGTTTTCTAGATCCTCTTCGAGAGTAGTGTGGCAGCTGCCATAAATTCCCAACCCTAGCTATCCCCGACGGTATATGACAAATACAAAAGTGTTGCAGCATTCCAAGTTACAATGCACCATATTCAGATCCACAACCTCAACAATAAGACATGGACGGCACTTCCATATATGGTAGCCGATGAAGAGATTGACCTGATGATCACGCTATGGCCCCCTGCCTGGAAGAAATGCTTCACAGACACCCGTGGGGAGACTGCGGAGCCCAGCCAAATGGGCTCATACATAGCCAAGAATAGGGATACACAGCCACCACAGACCATCACGGACAAGACTTAGGTAGGGTATAACAAAGATACCAACCCTCGCCTCAGTATGAAGCGATCAAGTGAGCCGGCACCAGGATCCCGAAAGAAACAGTGCGCCCACCGCACACAATACAATGTGATGGTCACAATGATTGACGGTGACCTCGAGAAAATCGCAGATGTAGTCACAATGGCTATAAAAGACAAGTGGGCATCCATAGGGGCATAACATAAGGCTACGCTCGACACTCTTCAGGTCGAGCTCCGCGCCCTCCAGTTAAAAATGGATACGTTGAAGACCAGTGTTGGCCAGGCATGGACCCCTTCAGTCACTAGTAGTACAGTGCTATTCACAAAAGAAAGTCTTCTCTGGACTGTACCTAGCACTACCCTAGGAAGAACTCTGCTCCAAGCAGAAACAAGAACCTAGCTAGACCTGGCTAACCTGCCCCACGAAGCCTTACAAGGCCTCCACAATGTTGTATTCCAGGAGATTAGCCATCGCGACCATCAAGTACACCAACATCTTAGTACGGCCAAGCACACCATCACGCAGCAAGCTGCTGATTTGCTCCTCGTCGTTTCACAGCAGGTGGAGCTCGAAATAGTGATCCACCAGCTCTGTACAGTGGTTACAAATGAGACCCTGGCTGCAAACAAGCCTTGGGCTAAAGTGGAAAAATTGGTTGCAGCACTCAAAGCGTCTAGGATGGAAATACACACCGTCAAGACACAACTGGAACAACAAATCACCTACTTACAGGCCAAACTGCAGCCCGAAATGCCTCCAGAAGTATGCGCCCAGTGCGCTGCACTAGTAACCGACGCAACAAATGTTATTTTGGGGCAGATTTCCTAAGGTGCTCAGTTGCTAGAATCAGCCATGCAACTCTGGACTAAGGTCCAGCGTGATTCGGTCCTCCATGAAATCAATCAAGAGTTACGGCAGAAGGAAAGCAAGTCAAAGCTACGCTGCCCACCTTGGTACCCACACAGCACTTGGCACGTTTGAAGACCATCAATGATCTCCAGAATGAGATTGAGAAACTCTGGTGTAAACAGCACATCATGGTGAAATGTCTGAAGCCTTAGGCTGCCACAGCCCTCCAACTTTCGCAGGATGTAGATGGCACAATCAAGTGACTAACTCCGACCCTCGAGAGTGTCACCGCGGCAACTAAAGGACCGACCTCCCAGAAGCTTGTAGACATTACACAGAGTGCTGTTGCTTAGATTCAAGAAGTTTTACCTCTGCTAGTCACAGCCATTAATGCCCTACGCACACAGGTAAAGACTGCACCACCACAGTGACTCGAGATGAGTCACAAGATTGTGTTGGGGGATTGTTGGAACAGGGTCTCCTACAAGCTGCAAAACTAGTTCGATTTTGTATAATTTTTATTATAATTAGTCTAGCGCAGGGGTTTTGGGGTGGGAAAAAGCCTCGAAAGAATTGTAATGGGTTAAAGGGTAAACTGGGGTCTGAAAACCACGGTTTGCGGACCATAGGAAAACTTAGGAAAGATTTTTATAAATATAGGGACATTTTGGGATTGTAGGTAGAAGAGGATGAAGAGCTCTTGATGCGAATTGTGGTTTAGTAGATCTTTTTGGGTTTTTGGGGAAGGACTCCTACTAGTTGTGTTCACAGAGATCCAAATTCTTGATGTGTGCGGACCCTGCTGCTGTGTGCACAGGTCGGGATGGGTATTGTAAGAGGGAAATGATGAATTGATGAATAAGTAAGGTTGTTTGAGAACTAAATCTATGTGTACTGTTTATGTGAATCATTGGTAATTTTTGTATTATGCGTATTCTGTATTCAGCTGTGAAATTTCTTTGTAAGTGTTTTTACTACATCTAGATCTATTTTGTTCTGTTTTATGAAATACTGAGCTATTGTCTTAGAAGTATATAATTATCGAGCACCATAGTATAGTTGACCTTGCGCATGTGGATGTGAAAAGATACCTATAGATCATGCTCTGGAAGAATAGATCTGGATATCACAAGGCAGGACGCAGCTCTACTTGCCTTACCTATCCTTTCTTAGGGTGCGGAAACCTAGTTCTAGCACCCACCCATACTACTTAGGGTGAGACTTTGACCTGCGCAAGTAGGTCACTGTTGAAAGGGCCAGTAGTATAGTGGTTTGTTGGCAAACCTTAAACTCCGAACCTGGGTCAGGACCGCTTGAGCCAACAAGCAGCCATAAGATGAGGATCATGGAGTGGTATAAACCACTCATCCGGATCCATCCACCGGAAATGGTAGGAAGCGCATCAAATAGCCTGACATATTAATGCTAGATGCAATAGAGCATGTAGGATCACCTACATCATAGCGCAGGAAGAGAAGGTCCCCAGACAGGTACACTGGATACATGGCTCTTATGAGTGAGTGTATTGTGACAGGACCATCTTCTTTTAAGGAAGAAATGCAGCAGCCAACATGGGTTGGTGCCATGGTTGAGGAGTATGACTCCATTATCAGAAACAATGCATGGGAAGTGGTCCCAAGACTAGTGGGGAAGTCAGTGGTTTGATCCAGGTGGATCTACAAGGTGAAGCAGGCAGCAGATGGGAGTGTGGAGAAATACAAGGCTATATTTATGGCTAGAGGATTCTCATAGGTAGAGGGGATTGACTATGAGGATACTTTTGCACCAATTTCAAGGTACGCATAGAGTAGATATATCCTTGCACTTTCAATGCAGATGGGATGGCAGATACATCATATGGATGTAAAGAAGACCTTTCTCAATGGATTTATTGAGGAAGAAGGGTACATTGATCAGCCAGAATATTTTGATACCTCTGACAGGGAGTCGCATGTGTGTAGACTCACCTCGTGTTTAGTACACTAGGATCAACGGATATTTCATCGAGTTGGGCTTCACAAAGAGTGAAGCGGATGCGAACCTATATCATATTGTGCTTGATGGTAAGATTTTGGTTATTTTACTTTATGTAGATGATCTTATACTGACAGGTGATGAGTAGCTCATAACTTCTTACAAAGAGGATCTTGCAAGTGAGTTTGAGATGAAGTACATGGAGCTCTTGCATTATTTCCTTGGCTTGGAAATATGGAAAAGAGATGGGAAGCTATTTGTATCTTAGAGAAATTATGCCAAGGATATTCTGAGGAAGTTCCACATGGATGGGAAAAAACCCATGGAGACTCCTCTTGCAGGTAACTGGAGGAAGGAGGATGCTACTTCACGTGAGGTAGTGGATGCTATTGTTTATAGGAAGCTTGTGGGTTCACTTATGTATTTGGTGAACACATGACAAGACATATGTTATGTAGTTAACTAGCTTAGTCAAACTATGGTTAAGCCTACCAAGCTCTTTTGGAAAGAGGGGAAGCATGTTTTGAGATATCTTAGGGGCACTACAGAGTATGGATTATGGTACAAACGGATAGATGGGGTGAAGCTTCAAGGCTTCACCGATGTAGATTGAGCAAGTAGTCCATCAAACAGGAAGAGCACATCAAGTGGCATCTTCAGCATAGGATCAACAACAATTTCTTGGTATAGCAGGAAACAGAGATCAGTTGCACTTAGTTCATCTAAGGAAAAGTACATGGCAGCTAGTCAGGCTGCATGTGAGGCCATATGGATGAGGAAGATACTTGTTGGTTTGTTCGGTCATCAGATGGATTTGACGGTGATACATTGTGATAACCATAGTTGCATAAAACTCTCGGTTAATCTAGTATTCCATAACAGGTCCAAACATATTGACATCTAGTACCACCATCTCAGAGATTGTGTTCAAAGGTGCATTATGTTGTTGCAGTACATTCCCATAGAGGATCAGGATGCAGATATCTTGACGAAGGCACTTGCAAAGAGAAAATTCGAATACCAAAGAGGCAAGATTAGGGTAGCAGATAATCCCTTTCTTTTTGAGAGGGAGTGTTTAAATTCAACAAGAAAATGCAACACACACACTAGTGTGGGATCACAAGTCACACAGTGATGGGTCCTAGCGATACATTAGTTTGCAAGCAAATTTATTAAATGAATTGGAAAATTAATTGTAATCTTATCTCATAACAACTTGTAATAGTTAACTAAGTGTGATAGACTTAGTTAGCTCAAGAATTTCGAGTTGAGGGTCTAAGGATAGGCATGTGGAGTGATTCTATTATTAACAGGGTCCAGTTGCAGTTGTAACACTAGTGTAATGTGGGTGGGATCAGTTAACTCACAATAATTGATTTAAAATCAGTTTAACCATTTCTAATTATTTGATGAGCTAGTGAAAGATCAAGTGAATTAAAATATATTAATTCACAAGTAGTGATCTACCAAGTAACTAATGATTCACTATTTATAGTTGCATGCATGTTAATTCTGGTGGATACCCAGTTGAGACAAAGGTTCAAGGCTAGTAAACTAGCAGTTGTATTTTAGGCAAACTGCCCAGGTGCAGTTATATAACCACAAGAAGCCCATGATGAATTGCGCAAAAAAGGAAGGATAAATTTCCTATTTAATAGGGGTTTCATTCTCTAGGGATTGCGTAAGCAGGGTAGGCTGAGGGTAGGCTGATAATTGGCTATGTATTTGTTCACTTTTTCCTAGATCAGTGTGAAGCAATTGGTAGAGTGTGTGAGGTTGTGGTGATCACAATACATTGTATTGTTTCATGATTCCTTGGTTGATTATACAATAAACATGGAAGGGTTTTGAGTAGTTTCTTTCCCCAGGAATATCTGGTGTTGTGTATTGATTTACTTCTTTCTCTTACTTGCAAGTGATTGAGAGATCGTCTTTTATATTTCGCAAATATTGTAGAAGGATTCAGTATCTTGCTTTAGTACATTGCATGATCGGATTGAGTCAAGTGATATCATTTCTACATGGTATTACAAATATGTTAGAGATTTTCTACATGGTATCAGAGCACCAAGAATCACAATAGTGGAGAAGAAATTGAGTTTGTGTTGAACAGTATTCAAATTTGTAGGTACTTTCTTTGGAGATATAAGCGGATCAAGATTTCTTTCAATGGCTTGAGACACGAATATGCACTTGATGGCAGTTTGAATTATATTTCATGGAAGGATAGGATGGAGATAGTGTTGGAGGACAATGGGTTGAATGAATTCATAGATAATGATATCCCCAAGGCCGCAGCAACAGATGCCCAACTTCTTGATGCAAGGCAGAAGAAGGTAGCATAGGTGAGGAGGATGTTGTTAGAGGGAGTTCCAGATCACATTATCTCAAGTCTCCATGGAAAGGAAACTCTATAATCTATGTGAAAGGCCTTGGAATATCTATTTTAAAGTAGCAGTGACCATAGAAAATTGGCACTCAAGGACAAGCTCAGGAAAATAAAAAATAAAAACAACAACAACAAGGCTCCAGGAGTTGCAGCGGGTGAAGCTTTACCCTCACATCTTGAGTTGGAATTATCTCTCATCGCATGCATGGCATCAATTGTGATGGGATCTATGTGGTACCTGGATAGAAGAGCATCTT
This sequence comes from Pinus albicaulis, assembly GCA_034641835.2. Taxonomy (NCBI): domain Eukaryota; kingdom Viridiplantae; phylum Streptophyta; class Pinopsida; order Pinales; family Pinaceae; genus Pinus; species Pinus albicaulis. The sequence goes on along the minus strand of CM076569.1, from coordinate 380,477,907 downwards.
TCCACATGACAGGAAACAAAGAACTCTTTAGTATCTTGGAGAAGAAGGATCTTCAGATGCACATTAAGATGGGTGATGACAGGAGGTATAGCGCTACTGAGATTGGTAAAGCTACTTTCTAGAGACAGTCAAGTAAACCTTTCATATTAAAATATTTCATGCATGTACCAAGCTTGAAAAATAATTTAGTTTCAGTTTCTATGTTGGAGGATCTTAGATATGATGTGGTTTTCAGTGAAGGAAATACATTCCTTCATCACAAAGCCATTACACAGGTAAAGAAGATTAGGGTTCATGTGAAGAACCTCTACAAACTTGATGTAGATGGCTGCATAGCATTAAGTAGTAAATCATGGAAGGTGGTGATCCGGGATACAGGTGAGTTATGGCATAGGAGATTGGGCCATCTACACCACAATGCTTTGAGGATCATGCAGAAGATTTATATAGGTCTTCCAAAGGGTACTCTTGCGCAGATAGAAACATGCAAGGGATATACCATGGGGAAGTATACAAAGGCCGCCTTTCATGAGAAGGAGAACCAAGCAGTGGCAATCCTTGAGAGAGTTCACTCAGACATGTGTGTACCATTATCTACACCTTCCATATTAAAGCATAGGTATGCGTAGATCCCAGTCATTTCTATTAATGTTGCATACTTTTGTCAACGCATTCTCCAGTATTTTTTGAGAGCTTCGATTGTGCCATTTTCCTAGGGTTGATATGGTGTACTATTTTGGTGACCCACTTGGAACTCTTCGGCCAATGCTTCAATAATGTTATTTAGGAAATGCGTGCCCCGTTCGCTCATCAAAATTTTCAGACCACCAAACCGTGACACAATATGCTCGAAAATGAATTTTACCACCATGTCTGCAGTACAATTCTTCACTGGTTGCACCTCATCCCACCGAGTGAGGTAATCGGTAGCAGTAATAATGTATCGCACACCTATTTTCTTTCCTGGAAGATCGATTGGTCCCACAAAGTCAATCGCCCATTTATTGAAATCTTGCAAGGTAACTTTGAGGTGTGGTGCCAGTTCATCTCTTCATGACGGTCTTCTAGTCCTCTAACAAACATATTTGTGCTACAATACTCATTCGAATCTTTATGTATTGTAGGCCACCATAATCCAGTGCACAAAATCCTCTACACAATATCTTTTCCTTCACAGTGACCTCCAGCTACTCCGCCATGTGCTTCAACCAATATGTTGTGTCATTCGTGCTCAGGAACATATCTTCCCAGGATCTTATCAACCCCAATTTTATTTCTACAAGTGTCCTGCAATCAGAGTAAAATATGTCACCCTTATGACCAGCTCTTTCATTTTCTGCTTAGTGAATTCCACAGGTGCGATTCCTATCGAGAGAAATTGAATGATATCTAGGAAATGATCATCTGCAACCTTGATAGAAAACAACTGTGCATCAGGTAATCCTTCCTCAATATTTTTCGGTTCCTTCCTTGTCTCAAATATGGACAGATGATCTGGTCCAGAATTTAAACATCCTAGCTTGACAATTACTTTTAAATCGTATTCTTGGAACAACAACAACCATGGACAAATCTTCACACCCAACACAAGCTTGCTGACCGGGTACCTCAAAGCAGAATGATCTGTGAACATTTTGACATGCACACCCAATAGATAGTGTCTAGATTTTTGCAACGCATATACCTTTTCCAACCCTTCATGCTCTGTGGTGGAGTAGTTCCTCTCTACTTTAGACAACTTCCTGCTTGAAAAATCTACAGGGTGATCAATATCTCCTTCTCCAGGCTATGCTAAAACAACTCCCAAATCTATGCAGGATGCATCAACGTGTACTTGAAATTCCTTCTTCCAATATGGGAAGACAAGAATAGGCACAATCACAATTTCTATTTTAGTATATCGAGACTCTTCTAAAAATTTCATCCCAGTAGAACTTGAAATATTTCTTTAATAATTTCTCCATGGGCGCAGTAATCGACGCATACACCATAATGAACTTCCTGTAATAGCCTGTATTTCTTAGCATCGTGCGTAGCTCTTTGACACTTGTTGGGGGTTCCAAACTGATAATCATGGCGATCTTCGTAGGGTCTACCATAAATCCCTATTTGCACACAATATGTCCCAACAAAATACCATAGGGTACACAGAAAATGTACTTCTTTAGGTTTAAAGAGATCTAATACTTCTTGCAGGTATCCAACATCAAGCATAGAATAGAGACATGCTTCTTTAATAAGACAAAGAATGTACAATTGTCGAAATATGCTTCTAAGAACTTGTGGATAGATTCTTTGAAAGACGCAACAACAACCTTGGAAAATATAGTAAGCGCATTCTTCAAACCAAATGGCATGAAAGTGTACTGAAAGGACCCCCACTCAGTAGTAAAGGTGGTATTTATCTTGTATTCTGGCACAATCCTGATTTGATGATACCCTTAGAATACATCCGTGAATGAGTAGGATTCCTACCCACCAACATTCTCCAATATTCGTCTGTGAATGGTGTTGGAAACGGATCGTGGACACATGCATTGTTCAGCTTGTGGAGATCAACACAAATCCACTATCTCTCCCTTATTCTTATTTTCTTGGACCACTATAGAGCTAACCCTCTCAGACTCCTCAACTAGTTCAATGATGTCAGTGTCAAGCATCTTTTTGATTTCTTCCCTCACTTTCTCCTTGTACTTCAGGTTCAGCCGATATGGGTGTTGCTTGACTGGCTTTGCATCAGGCTTCAAAGTGATGTGAATCACTCCCATATCACCGACAATGCCTTTTAATTCTAATAATTTTGCAGGGAACAGGTCCCGTTATTCATGCATTAGTTCATTGACCTTGTTGAATGTGTCATCATCCCAATAGTCCCTTATCTTGGAAATTTGGGCTCTGCCTCTGAGCCTATGTTGACTTGTTGAGTCCTGACAAGTTGTGCTACATCCAGAATTGATATCTCAGGCCCTGCAACCTCACATTTTCCTTCTATCTCAGGCATATTAATGTTGCGCGGATCGTCCTCACCTTCCTCTACGATCAAATTGTAGCATTCACGTGCTGGTTCCAACTATGCGACCCAATTAGGTTGTACCAACATCCTTGGATCCTTGGTAATTCAGAATACCCCTGCCTTAACTTCTTGAAAGGCCTCATTAATACAATCCCAACCATTAGCAAAGAGATAAGTTAATAAGAACCCTTATATCAGCTCATCCCAAACTGTTGTGCCATGGCGCAGTTCTGTTTCAAGATACCATTGTTGAGGTATCGTCTCCAAGGAATGAAACAATATGTGCACCCATTATGGATGAGGTTTCATGCCCTAAGCTTTAATCCACTGAGCCAAGTGCTTGATAGGATCCTTCTGACCATCATACTTCTCTACAATATTTGTATCAACGTGACCAAATATCAGCCTTATCAACTTGCAAAAATCCTTCCAGCCTCCTAAAATTTCTCAGTGTGCGCCCCACCATGGGGTTGGAGTAGACCTCAATGCGAAGTCCAAAGCTTTGTATCTCTAGTCCTCAGGAATATTTTTCTCAAATTCTTCCACAAACAAGAAAAAATTCCCCATTCCATCATAAAAAGGAAATTCACGCACTTTTGAGTGGACAGAGTGCAGAGATTTGGTAACCCTATTACAGCACTTAGTGGTTACTTCATGCAAAAAATTATGCCAATGCTCTAGCTCTTCATCATAATATGAAACACATGCATGGTCGCGCTCCCAACATATATCTCCATCCACGGTGGGGTTAATATAGTCTTCATCCTGCATATTAAGCTTATATATCTGATCCATCTCAGCATCCTCATACTCAAGCTCGATAAGCTCTCTATAGCGTGTACCTTCAAAAGGATCTAACGGAACAACAACTAGGGTGCCATTCTTTTCAAAGATCATTTGCATCTTCTTCAGGTTGATTATAGCATCCATGTCATAAGCCCAGTCAAATCCCAACAACGCAAGATACATATTACTATCATTAGCGATCTTAATAACATTGAAGTTGACCAACGCATTAGTGTTGGTAGGCCAAATGCTTCATTTTTAACCGCCTTCCTACTTCAAAACCACAATCATAAACCTCTATTTTATCCTCATAAACTTCCTTATTCCTACACTATTCCAAGAATCCTGTCTATCCCTGCACTAGTTTTATATTTCATATTTAAGATTTATCAAGCACTTAATTAATCATTTTAATAAATTTATGCCTTTAATATTTCTTGCAACTAATATTTTCCTTCCTAAAGTATTTGATAGGAGAATTTATTAATCGTTTTATTAGCATGGTTGAGTGCAGGTAGATTTTTGCACCGTTGGCAATCAACCGCTCCTAGAATTCCATGACATCTCGTTAGCTAACGCGGGCATATTGTTCCAACTCGTCTTGTTTAGTTGTGGTCATATTGAGTTGAATTCGGAGCAGAGGATAGTCGGGGATATGATTAAAGATTGGGTCGCTGGCCAACGATTAGATTAGCATTTTGTTATAGCCGCAGGCTTATTTTGTAATGTTATTTATTATTTTGTTTCAACTGAAAGGCTGGAATTAGAATGATTGTATGTAATTTTGTTATGGCCATAGTCCGAAAGGGTTGTATAAAATATAGATTTTAGATAGGAATTAGGGGAGTGATAGCAATGCTACTATAACTCTGGCGAAATTGTGATTTTGTATTGTTGCCCTCGTTCTGGGATGGATCCACACTTATGATGTACATTTGCTGATTTGGAATTAATACAAGGAGTTATGCCATGTCGTTTGCATTTTTCATTTTAATCTATTACTGATGCATCATTGAGTGTTGAAGCTTCAAGCTTCCTAAAACAAGAAACAAGTTGGTTGGCTAGGGCCCAACCAACCCAACTCAATCAGCCTCTCATTTTCGTTCTGTTAAAGGTGTGTGTTGATTTTATTTGAATGCAAAGTGTGGATTGAGTTTATGATTTATTCCTTCATAATAATTATCGTTTTATTTCATTGACAGTCAATGTGTGATGGATTCGTGGTGTGAACATTAATTAAGTGTGATTTACCTTCGGTTATTTCCTTTTTCTGAATCTAAGTTTACTCCTGCCTGGATCATGCAAGCACGTTATTCCTGAACTAGTGCATTTATGATCTGAAAATGATTGTTATTTATTTTTGTGCTAGTATCATATCAGATATAAATTTTTCTTTGCTTAGTTTTACTTATCCTTCATAGGTTTGTTTATGAGCATGTGATTGTCAAATCAGTGAAATTGGTGAAATTATGAGTTTGTCATAAGCTTAGAAATCATAATTTTGAATGACTGGACATAATCAATATCAAACACAGCAAACACGCATAACAGAGCTTAACACATAGAATTTTGATAAAGGAGTTCACCCCATAGTGTGGGCCTTTGTATTAGCTTCAAGTGTTCTCAAATTTTTTTTACAAGGTTCAAAACCTCTTGTAACCTATTCCAATGAGTTTAAAACATCATAATCTCCAAAAAATTACTATTTTTTTGTTGAATTTGGACTTTGGATGCTCTTGCAATGACCCGAACACCTAGTGGCCCTGGCCTTCAAAAATATTCAAATGCACTAAAACACTTATAGATGAACTTTTCTACCCTTGAAACCTACTTCATTGAGTTCCCAACATGCCAATTAGCCTAGAATTCCTCTTTCTTAGCTCTGTTTAGGTGAAAAGTGGATGAGTTATTACTAAAATTGTCTTTCCCACTATTTCTCCACTAAACTTGGAGAGATTGCCAGTTAATTTCCCAAATTTAGAAATTTCGCCTTAATTAGCGCTGCTGCTATTTTTGTCGCTAGTTTAATCTGGGATTAACTTGAGTTTAAGTCACTCTTATCTTATCAATAAGCAGACTTTAATACTATTTTAGTGCTAAGTGAAATTTGCGTTAACACTTGGATTAACTTAACATAATTCTATGTTATTGATGTTTAAACGCGCATTAATCAGGTTTAATAATTCCATCATTCCATTGGGAGGAGACCTTGGTCTTCGGCGCAAGGCTCCATGGGAGGGGGCTAGCTTGCGGGGCTGTCCCCCTCCAACCCCCAAATTTTGCACCACTTTAATTGAAGTAGACTCAACAACCTCTATGGTTAAGAACCATGAGATACAGGACTTGGTGTAAGGTGCAGGCAGTAGGCAGAAGGTCAGGGGTTCGAGCCCAACCTTCCGCAATAAATTTTGTCTAAACTAACTTTAGCCAACCCTGCTATATTTTCACCACTACTATATGTAGCATTTATCCACTTGGTAGTTAACTCCTCTTCCGAAGTTGGCTAGAATTCGCCATATTATAGAGTTATCATAGTTTCAAACCATATGTTATATAAGATTTGATATTTGGATAATATTACTTGAACCATATGCATTTGCACCTTAGATCCAACCTTTCTTGCCATGGGGGGGGTACGTGGCATGCCACATGGCCCTTCCCCATTGGTTGTACCACCACCATATAAATTCCAAGTTAATAAAGTTCAACTTAGACTTAAGAAAAAGAAATTATCTTCCTAGTCATCATTGGAAAATCAAGTGATGCCACTTGGCACAATGTCATTGGTTGTTTCTGAAGGACATTCCCTGAAGCTGACTGTACCTGCCACATCATCCATGTACTTGTTCTACTCCTTTTTTGCTTATTTTGGAAAATGAACAACAGACCATAACTCACTCATACGAACTCAGATTTCAATTAAACGAATTGCGCCAAAATCCTGGCGATGAACTATATTAGGTCATTCAAGTTCAAAGAAATTTTGAGCACTTTCAATTTTTAGCTAAAACTTGAGCCTTAGATCTTTCCTCCCCACTAGAAGCATTTTGGACCCCAAAAGATACTATCAATTGTTCAGCAAGTGAGGGTACATCTCCCTCACTTTTCCAATCTCCAACCATTTGGCCTTCGAAGGATTTGACCCTTGAGTCCAACACTAAGGTATTCAACATTCCATCTTCTTGAAGTTTTGATTCTTCTGTCAAGTATGAGATCTTGTTGAAGTTCATCAAGATATCTAGCGAGAAATCATCTATTGATGGCATATGAACATTCTCTCCTTGATCATAAATCAAAGGAGTCTCAAACAATCTCAAATTCTCAACATTAATGACAAAATAAATTTGCATATAAGGAGGCAAATCTAGCTTGAATGCATTTGTACCAATATTTTCCAGAATTTTAAATTGACCATAACGGATTGGTTTGAGCTTTTTACCTTCCCCTTGCAACCTTTCCTTGCTTATGTACAACCAAACTTCATCACCAACTTGGAACTTATAATCAACCCGGTGTTTGGCATGCCTTGCCTTGTAGCTGCTTTGACTCTTTTCAAGTTGCTCTTGCATTATGTGATGTACCAATTGAATTTGCTCAATGAACTTTCTTTCCTTATCTATGTCACTATGTCCATCTATAGCAACATCTTTCTTAAAGATGAAGTCCAATGGTGATCTTGGCAAGTAACCAAAACATGCCTCAAATGGCGATGTATTTGTGGAAGAATGTTTTGCCCGATTGTATGCATGTTGTATGTAGTGTAACTATTCGTCCCACAACTTGGGATGCTTGCTGTAATAGCATCTTAAAAGATGAATAAAAATTCTATTTACCACCTCTGTTTGACCATCTGTTTGTGGATGAAATTTTGTACTTTTATTCAACTTTATGTCCATTATGTCCCATAATTTTGACCAAAAATTCCCAACAAATCGAGATTCTCGATCCCTTACAATAGTAGGAAGACCAAAATGGATCCATGCATTTTGAAAGAAAATATTAGCAATTTGTTCAGTTGTAATAGTTTTATTACATGCCATCAAAATACACATTTTTCTGAGCCTATCTACTACAACATACAAATAATCATGACCTTTCCTTGACATAGAAAGGCCTCCTACAAAATCCATTGAGATTCTCTCCCAAGGATGAGAAGGAACTAGAAGTGGTGTGTACAGACCAAGCTTCCTATTGCTAGGCTTACTTGTTGCACATAAAGAGCATCCTCTAATAAAATTAGAAACACTTTCATTCATGTGTGGCCAATAACAATACCTTTGGAGATGCGCTACTGCCTTGCCTACACCGAAATGTCCTGCAATCAATGATGTGTATGCCTCCCTTATGATATTTTTTCTTTCTCCATGTGGAATACATAACTTTCCCAAGTGATACAACAAACTATTATGCACATCATAATCTAACTCTTCACTTTGGTTTCCCTTACTCAAGTTCTCATACACATCTTGAAAATCACTATCATTCACATATTGTTCAATGTAACTTTCATGCATAATAGAATTGTCCTTGAGAATAATAGTTGAATTTACAATAGGCCTAGACAGCATATCAGTTAGCTTATTGTAGATTATTTTTTTGTTCCTGATAATCAAGTGAAATTGTTGTAGAAAACCCATCCACCTGAAATGTCTCGATTGCTACAACTTTGAATGTGATTGTAAGTACTGCAATGGCTGATGGTCGGTATGGTAATGGTCTCTTTCCCCATCAAGTAATGCTTCCATTTATTTACACTTTGTACCAATGCATATAACTCTTTATCACAGGTGGGATATTTAGTCACATCACCATTAAAAATTTTAGAATGAAATGAGAAAGGCTTACCATGTTGCATGAGCACTGCTCCCATAGCATAATCACTTGCATCTATTTGGATATCAAATGGCTGTCTGAGATCTGGAAGTGCTAGAACCAGTGTTGAAATTATCTTTTTCTTTAAAGCATCAAATTATTTCTGCTACAAATCTCCCCAATGGAAGACTTTCTTTATGCTTGTCAATGCATGTAACGGAGCTGCAATGGAAGAAACATTAGCAATGAATTTCCTCCAATATTGTGCTTCCCCTAAAAAGCTTCTTACCTCGGTAATTGTATTGGGCTTGGGCCAATTCAAAATGACCTCAACTTTGGAAGGATCAATCTTAAACTCACCTCCTCCAACAATGTGTCCCAAATATACCAATGAAGTCTTACCAAATTCGCACTTTGACATCTTAAGAAAAAATTTCTCTTTTCTCAGAACATCAAGTACCTTGTTCACATGCATGACATGTTCTTCTCTTGATTTGTTGGATATGAGTATGTCATCTAATTAAAAAATGACAAATTCACCTAGAAATGGTCTAAGTACATCATTCATTACTCTCATGAAAGTTGTTGGTGCATTTGTTAAGCCAAATGGCATAACTAACCTCTCATGTAATCCTTGTCTAGTTTTGAAAGCAGTTTTCCAAGTGTCTTATTCAACTATCCTAACTTGATGATAACCACTTCTCAAGTCTAACTTAGTGAAATAATTTTCATGTTTTAACTAATCAAGAAAATCATCAATGTGTGGGAGTGGGTAGCAATTCTTTACTGTGATTTTGTTCAGTGCACGGAAATCTATACACATGCGCCAAGTCTTGTCCTTCTTTGGAACCAAAACTATTGGTGAACCACATGGAAAAGTAGATGGGCGTATGATACCTTTATTTAGAAACTGTTGGATTTGCTTCTTGATTTCCAAACTCTCCATAATTGACATGTGATACATACCAATATTGGGAAGTGGAACATCCTGCTACAGCTGAATCTCATGCTGAATTCTCCTCTTGGGTGGTAACCCCTTTGGTCCTTGAAACATCTCGCCATGCTGACTTACCACATCAAACAAATCAGATTTCAATTTTTCATCACATCCATCAAAATATTCATAGTCAACATCATCCTTTTTCTTGATCATGAGAAGCACAAAATTTTTACTTGCATTTACTAGCCTCTTGATTTTCCCTGCATTAACTAAAGAGATATTTAGTTTCTTGCAATGTGCTCTCACAATATACTCCACTCCATATTTGATCAAATGATATTTGTTCTCATGGCGGTAAAAGACCGCTTTCTTGTCATGCAAATATGGAATATCCAAGATAATCCCTGAAATGTCAAGTGGAACCACATCTAACTCAACTTCATCGACAAAGTTTGCAGCAATAGAAAATCTGAAAATACATTTCCTTACCTGTAAATTAGCATTGTTAACTATCCAACCCAAATGGTATGGCTTATTATGAGGTACAATTTCAAGGTTTATTTTTTTTACTAAGTCTTCTGAAATCAAGTTTGCCTATGACCCCATATCAGACAATGCATAAATATTTGTATGATTATAAATTACTCTAATACGGAATAATTCTATCCTTGTATCTTCATTTGGAGTGTTGTTGTGACTGTTAGGTCTCTGTAACAAGCAAGATTGGCAAAGTCCGATCACAGAGTTAACATCATTTCAACCAACTTTGGGATTCTAGGATCTAGCCCTCCTGAATCCGGAGAGGGATCTCTCCAATATGTACAAAGATGGATATTGCCTTTGAAGTTTGGGGTGATGATATTAGTCCACATGGAAGTCAACCATAGAGTCTCACGGTGACAGGACTCTGTTTCATGTCACGTGAAGGTTCATATGGCCGTTTCTGAGTTGCGGAGGACAAGTCAACATCTGTACATGGCTCCATAGTCGAATTCAAGCATCCACTCCTCATAGATTTACTTTGCAATATGGCCATGATCCTAGATCCGTGGACGTAATGGTCTACGTGTTCTCCACCAGCATAAACTTTAGGAGACAGTTATATTTCTTTTGTTATATATAATGCGTTTGCATACGCATATAGAGTTAGTCGATGTTAGTCTCTGTTATCTTTTATTAGTCTGCTCTGTAGTGTAATTACGCTGCCTTAGTGCCGTAATACCACCTTATTATTATGACTGCATTTTAATATAAGAAGACTCTGTTTTCCAACGTAATTCATACTTGAAGATTGTTGCCAAGGCTGGTGTAGAGGGCCCCTGCTCAGCTGAGGTTTTGTGCATTAGTGTATAATTCTTATTTTATTTATTTAAAGTTCATTGTGCCATAATCCATTCACATGTTTATACATTGCATTTTTCATGATACATATGCTTCATTTCTGTTTATAAACTTTCATGCTTTCCATTTCACTTCTGTCTTTCATGTTTTATGTTATTAATCACTGATCAGTGTTCTTGTTTCAGGTTATAGTTAGGCAGTGCGGGCATTTTCATAGCTTTTTGACTAATGACATGGGATTAACATTGTTCTGCTGCTAATTTGTTTTTCTTAGTTTCTGTTTAATTTCAGTACTGCTTTGTTTAATTCAGTTTTGCTCATTTGCTTCAGTAGTTAAATTTAGATATATTAAACTGCTCATAACATCTTCAGTTGCCTCCGAAAGCCATAGCTGGACTAATGGTGAGGGATTGTATTATGAAATGTGTAGTTTAGTATTAGTTTTTTTTCTGCAAATTTAGATATATTAAACTGCTCATAACATCTTCAGTTGCCTCCGAAAGCCACAGCTAGACTGATGGTGAGGGATTGTATTATGAAATGTGTAGTTTGGTATTAGTTTCCTTTCTGCAAATTTAGATATATTAAATTTTGCATGACATCTTCAGTTACCTCTGAAAGCCACAGCTGGACTGATGGTGAGGGATTGAATTATGAATGTATGGTTTGATATTAGTTTACTTTCTGCAAGTTAGATATCAGTTACTCAAGTTGTTTATGGTTACTTCCGAAAATCATAGCTGGACTAATGATGAGGGATCAGAAGACAAGTTGATGTAAATTGATTTAAATTTACTTTATTGCAACTTTTGGATTTCTTTCAGCATAGTTTCTTTTGTGTTTAGACAGCAGCAAGAATAGTTTGGTTTCATGCTCACTAGTTCACTATTTTGATTCATTAGACTAGCAGCATCTTTTCATTTCAGCTGCGCATTTTCATTTCCTTTCAAGTTTTGTCATTGTAATTTTCAAATTCCTTTTTAAGTTTCAAGTTGGTAAATCATTATAGAGGATATCATTTCCTTGAACAAACATAACCATACTTGTTTTCATTTTATAATTTCCATTTCATCTTAGAAAACCAAAAACGACCAAAAGTTAAGAAATAGGTTATCTTGCACATATAGTGCGCCGCACTTCATCAACTTACGAATCCCGGATTGACAAATTAAATGTAGCACTTTAGGACACACTAAATTGACCAAAAATTTTGGCGCCGTTGCCGGGGAAGTGTAACTAGGTAGCCAATTTCTTAAAAAAAAAAAACACAAAATCATAAAAGAAGGGAAAAATTGATAACTTCTTGAAGTATGCTCTCCTCTTGCACCTAGTGTGATCTGGAGGATCATAAAAGAGAGTTATTGGTTCAGTAATTTCTTAAGTATGCTCTCTTCTTGCACCTAGTGTGACCTGGAAGATCAGAAAGAGAATTATTAGCCCAAATTTTTAAAACATAAAAAAATAAAAAAATGACATGCATAGAGCAAGAGATTCTAGGGGAAGGTTTATAGCTAAAGCCAAGAGTTCGATTTTCACAATTCCATCTTCTTCAAGGCATAGACCAGATTCACCACCATCTACCCCTAGCCTTAAGATTTTTGGAACTCAAGGAGCAGCTGAATTAGAGGATTCTCCTATACCATCTACTCAATCCCATTTAGAAAACAAAGAGACTCTCTCTCATCCTCCCTTGGTAGAATAACTAGAGGAATTTAAGGACTCTAAAGAAACTATCATGGAAGAGGAAGTAATAGATGGAGGTAGAGGTAGAGGTAGAAGAGGAGGAAACAATAGAGACAACATTGGTGAAGGAAATAATGGTAGAAATAGGGAAGGAAACAACTTTTTTGGATTCCCTATAGTTGATGAGGAAACTCATGCAACGATGAAAAATATCTCACCATCTGTTCTCCCTAACTTTTATGGATTGCGAAGTGAGGATCCTGAAACATTTCTGTTTGAGTTTGAAATTGTGTGCTGAACCTATGATTATATGGAAGACTCTTAAAAACTCAAACTGTTTCCTTCAACTTTGAAGGGATCTGCTTTGAAATGGTTCATGGGATTAGCCACTCAATCTATTAGGACTTGGAATGATATGAAACAAACATTTTTGGATAGATACTTGGACTATTGTATGCCCACCAATCACAAGGATGAGGTATTCAAATGATGCAAAAAGAAGATGAAAATTTGGAAGACTTACTTGAAAGATTTCAATACAACTTGAAAAGAGCAAAGATGAGAAACTTAGATGATGAAACCTTGAAAGCCCTCATATTAAAAGCCATTAGAGATGAATGGATAGATATTTTAAACATTATGGGGAAAGGAGACATTTCTCAACTTCCACTTCGTGACATAACATAACTATGTGTCCATCTCTCAAGAGGAAAATCTAAAACAGGAAAAGGGCCTAGGGATCCTTCTCTTATTAGGGCTAACAAATCTGCAACTGGATCAGTAAGTAGGGCAGAGATTGGTAATATGCTTGATGAGTTCAAAACTGATATTTTAGGGAGCCTTAGTGAACAACTAGACACCCTTAAAATCCAAAACAAGCAGAAAGCAGAAACATACGCTTTAGCCATCTTTTGTCCAAAATGTAGGAAGAAACATGATTTGAGGGAATGTCCCTTGGATGCAAAAGTTGTAGAAACATGTATGATTTGCTCAGAGAATCATGAGATCAAGGATTGTCCTTCAATTCCTGGACTCAAAGCTGTTTTTCAAGAAGACCCAAATTCAGTAGAATCTCTCCGTTTTGTTGCAAGAAGACCTTGGCAGGGACAACAAACTCAAGGGTTTAACAACCCTATGAATTTTCAAACCCCACCAAATTGGAATCCTTGGCAACAACCTTGGCCTCAACATCAAAATTCATATCAGCCATGGGTACAAGGGATGAAAAATCCTTATGGGAGATTTACTCAATTTTATCAATATCCTCCATCTTTTCAAAATCAACAAGCTCCACAACTTCCAAACCCAAATCCACAACTTTCATTGCCATTTCCACAACAACAACCTTCTCAACAAAATCCAAATCCTCAACTCATGCTTCCATACCAACAAAAGACAAATCAACTTCCATCTCAGCCATTGCCAAATCCTAATAATAAGAATCCTCAGAATACTTACATGGTAGAAGGACAACAATTTCCTACCTATATGATTGTTCCTCTCAACGATGTACAACTCAGATCTGGTAGAGTTTTAGAAAAACCTTCTATAGATATTCAAGAGCAAGATACCTCTGAGGAGGATTCTCTTCAAGTCAATAAGGGTTCTGAGGAAGAATCTCTTCAAAATTGAAGCATTCAAAAAGAAAAAGGAAAGTCAACACCCACAACTCCTATAGTTGAGCAACCTGCATCATCATCTACACCTCCTTTTCCTGAAAGACTACAAATTGACAAGGGGGTGGAAAAACAAATCTTGTTGCCTAACTATGACTTTCTAGATGAATTGAAGAATGTTTGTATCAAGATTACCTTGCTACAAGCCATTCCAGAGATTCCTATCCTAGCAAAAACCATAAAGGAGTTGAGTTTCAAAAGACCAGGAAGGAAACTAAAAGACACAAGAAGAATCCACCTGGTAGGAAAGATTGCAAATATTATGATGGGAAAAATTACCATGCAGAAGTATGTAGATCCAGGAAGTCCAATTTTCAAGACACATATAAATGGGATAGAAATTCCAAACACATTGATTGACTTAGGGGCTGATATCAACATTATGAGTAGACAGACTATGGACCAGCTAAAACTTCCTAACCTTCTTTTTACACCTACTTTACTGCAACTTGCAGATCGATCAATTATCAAACCAGATGGTGTATTAGAAGATATTTCAGTCTCCTTAGATTCTTGGGAATATCCAATAGATTTTATGATTTTGACTCCCAAGAGTAATCTAGGAGGGCACCACTTATCTTAGGAAGACCTTGGCTAGCCACAGCTGATGCTTTCATTAGTTGTAGATCCGGGGATATGTACATTTCTAATGGTAATTTGACAAAGAAATTCAATTTGTATCCTCCAGCAAAAGCAATCACAGAAGTAGGAGACAATGAATGGGTCGATGATGAGGACACTATACAACCTATCTTTACCATTTCTGAAATCAGTGAGGATAGTCAAATTCTGAACACATTAGAAAATTTTGAGATATCTTCAGAATATGACCCCACACAATTTCAATTGGAATCTGACATAGAATATTTATCATCAAGACAAATGTCTCTTTACTCTATGGAAGAGTTTGGTAGTTCTACTATTGAGATTTTTCCAGGAAAAACACTGAATATCAACAAAATTTTGGAAGAATCACAACAAGAAGAACTAACCAAAATCTTGCAAAAACATTCTACTGCATTTGCATGGGAGTATACTGACATGAAAGGTATTGATCCTAAGACTTGTATCCATCATATCTATATTGAGGAAAACAGTAGACCAATCAGACAACCTCAAAGAAGTATGAATCCAAATCTTAGGGAGATAGTGAAAGAAGAGCTCCAAAAACTTCTCAATGTAAACTTCATTTATCCAATTTCAGATAGCCGATGGGTTTCTCCTTTGGTTAGAGTACCTAAAAAGAATGGTAAATGGAGGGTATGCATTGATTACAGGGAATTGAACAAAGCAACTTTGAAGGATCACTTTCCTTTGCCTTTTATTGATCAGGTATTAGATACATTAGCAAGTAAAAAGTACTTTTCATTTTTGGATGGTTTTAGTGGCTATAATCAAATTCAGGTAGCACCTGAAGATCAAGATAAGACCACATTTACTTGTCCTTGGGGAACTTTTTCCTACCGAGTGCTTCCTTTTGGGTTATGTAATGCACCCGCAACATTCCAAAGAGAAGTACTAGGAATTTTTTCTGATCTAATCCACGATTGTGTAGAGGTTTATATGGATGATTTTACAGTTTATGGTAATTCATTTGAAGAGGCATTAGAAAATTTGGAAAAAGTTCTTATAAGATGTAAAGAAACAAACCTTTCATTAAGTCATGAAAAATGCTTTATGATGTTTATTGAAGGGATTGTTTTAGGACATCATATTTCAGGAGATGGGATTAAGGTTGATAGATCAAAATTTGAAGTCATCTCCAAGTTGCCTATTCCAAATTGTCAAAGAGATGTTAGAAGTTTTCTAGGATTTACTGGTTACTATAGAAGATTTATAGAAAACTTGACTAAAATTGCATCTCCACTCTTCAAATTGCTTACAAAAGACTGTGAATTTAAATGGGATCCTGATTGTCAATCAGCTTTTGAAACTTTGAAAACAAGAATATATGAAGCACCTATCTTGAGAGGACCAAATTGGAAACTCCCTTTCCATATTTCTATGGATGCTTCAGATACAGCTCTAGGAGCTGTGTTGGGTCAAAAAGATTTAGTTCCTTATGCCATTTATTACACCAGTAAAAATTTAACTCCCACAGAGTTGAATTATACTGTGACTGAAAAAGAGTTTTTAGCTATTGTTCATGAAATTAATAAGTTTAGACATTACATAACAGGCTATGAAACTTTTATTCATACTGACCATTCTGCAATTAGATATTTGATGAACAAACCTGTTACTAATGGCAGAGTGACAAGATGGCTTTTACTTTTGCAAGAATTTAATATTACTGTGTTGGATAGACAAGGAAAACAGAATACAGTAGCTAATTTCTTGTCTAGGATTCAGAATACTAAAGAAGATTCTCCTGTAGAGGATAAGTTTCCTGATGAATACTTGTTTGCAGTAACTATTAAGACCCCTTGGTATGCAGATATTGCTAACTATTTGGTTACAGGGAAACTACCTTCACATTTATTTCCAAGTGAAAAATGAAAAATTATTCAGGAGAGTTCAAAATATTCACGGATTTCTAACGAATTGTTTAAAACAGGGCTAGATCTTGTGATCAGAAGATGTGTCAGGGAAGATGAAATGCCTAATATTCTTAAGGCATGTCATGATGAACCATGCGGCGGACACTTTGCAGACAAAAGGACGGCCTATAAAATCCTCTCTTTAGGATATTATTGGCCTTCCCTCTTCAAAGATGCAAAACAATATGTCAAAAGGTGTGGCAGCTGCCAAAGAGTAGGGAAACCTACCCTTTCGAGTGAAATTCCACTACAACCACAGGTACTCATTGAACCCTTTGAAAAATGGGCTTTAGATTTCATTGGACCTATTAATCCACCATCTAAGCAAAAGAAGTATATATTGGTTTGTACTGATTATGTTACTAAATGGGTAGAAGAAAAAGCATTAGTATCTGCTACTGAAAATTCAGTTGTTCATTTTCTTTATGAGGATATTTTTACTCGCTTTGGTGTTCCAAGAGAAATTGTGACAGATCAGGGGAGCCAATTCACATCCAACTTGGTGGAAAAGTTGATGGAAGAATACAAAATCAAGCACAGAAGATCTACTCCTTACCATCCGCAAGCAAATGGTCAAATGGAGTCCACAAATAAAGTTCTTGAAAGTATCATCACCAAAACTGTTCATCTACATAGAAGAGATTGGGCAGAAAGGCTTCCTGAAGCCTTGTGGGCCTACAGAACTACATGGAGAAATACAACAGAAAATTCTCCCTATGAACTTGTTTATGGGAAAGAAGTCTTGCTCCCCATTGTGTTCCAAGTCAAGACCTTCAAGATAGCAGTTCAGTTGGGGATGGACTTATCAGAAGCCCAAAAGCATAGAATGGAGCAGTTGAATGAGCTAGATGAGATCAGACAAGAGGCAATTTTAAGAACTAATCTAGTTCAATATCAAAGAGCTAAATGGCATGACAAGTACATCAAAGAGAAGAAGTTTCAAGAAGGAGATTGGGCATTGTTATTTGATTCCAAGTTTAAAGATTTCCAAGGAAAATTTCAGACTCATTGGCTTGGGCTATATGAGATTGACAAGATCTTTAGAAATGGAGCGGTAAGAATCAAGACCATTGATGAGTTTCAAACTCCTCTTAATGTGAATGGCCATAGATTGAAAGTTTATCATAAGCCACTCTCAAAAGAGGATTTTGTCAAAATGTTTCAAGAAAGTTCTGCAATCAGGTTGGTACAGAAGAATTCTTCTTCTCCACCAGCCTAGCTTTTGTTCTTTTCAGTTTTAAAAAAAAAAAAAATTTGTATAAGCCTGAAAACCAATCACTGATTGGCAGTCTTATACAGAAAATATAGGGTGAAAATCAGGAACACCTGACACTCTATATTTTCCAAAAAAAATCTCTCTTTCATTTCACAAGTCTTGTGACCACCCACTCCATTCCATCCCACTTCATTCCATTTCATTTCACTTCATTTCAATCCATTCCATTCCACTTTATTCCATTTCATTTCACTTCATTTCACTCCATTCCACCCATTTCATCAATAAAAATATTTTTCATGACCATTTCCATCTGGTCATTTGTCATTTGTTTTAAACCATAATTTATACATATAATATTCCACCATTTCAACTTTAATGTGAAATAATAATTCGACCCAAGGGTTGGACAAGGCCCACTAGAGAGGACATGTGGTGCCCTCTAGTTGGGTTGTACTCCAACCCAAAAAAAATTCAAATTCAAACCTAGCAAGAATATTCGAGGTCATTGGGAAATTTATCCCTTCACAAACCCAGTTGGGGAATCTGGAGATGGTAATTGTCACAATGCCACTGGCTACAATTTGGAAAATATTCCCTTTAATGTTCATTGTACCTGCCACATCATCCCTATACCTGTTCTGCTCCTTTTTTGCTAGTTTCGGAAAATGAACAACAGACGATAACTCAGTCATACAAACTCATATTTCTATGAAATGAGTTACACCAGAATCCTGGTGACGAACTCTATCCTGTTTCAATTTTAGGAGTTTCAATTTTTAGCTAGAACTTGACCCTTAGATGAATACTTGAAACCCTTATAGGTTTAGGAGGCCATTGGTCCTGCATAGGATTTCTTCTTCGGTGATTTCTTTTCACACTAGCTTGGGCTTTGTCTTCACCTCGGCTTTGATTCCATGTTATAATTAGCTAACCATGGTGTGTTCTATGCTTAATGAAAATTTACTTCAATATTTCTTAAGCCTGATTCATTTAGAAATCACATAAACATTCAAGTAAAATGTTGATAGAACACAATACTAGATCAACAGAATACAACCCAATAATATAGATCATATTTTACAATTATTCTTGTCCAGCTAAGATATAGGATAGTGTGTCTTATGGCAGTCAAGAGGATGCATCAACCAGCAAAGTCTTTCTTAGATTAGCCAACCCTCCAAGTGTCACACACAGAGCCCTCAAAGATAGTTCATCAAAAGTCAACATAGAAAGTCAATGCTGCAGATTTAGGGCTTCAGTCAAACTACTCATTTTTCCTCAATTTTTTTGCCCAGTTG
The DNA here is from genome assembly GCA_034641835.2 of Pinus albicaulis. Lineage (NCBI taxonomy): Eukaryota > Viridiplantae > Streptophyta > Pinopsida > Pinales > Pinaceae > Pinus > Pinus albicaulis. The sequence continues at coordinate 380,458,599 of CM076569.1, read as the reverse complement.
TATGGCCTCCAAAAATTATATTTTTAGCAAATATTAGAGGTCAAACTATTAGGGGTTGACCATGGTAAATGCTGGTCAATGCACAACAAACAACCCTAAAACAAATCCGTAGATTTTCCCCAGCTTCAACTCCACACATGTGAAGGAAGAAGACCTCCAAAGGCTATCGAACCAATCAGATCACAATGAGAGACTGTGTGATGATTTAATGAGAAAATTACCTCCAATTCTCTCCAATTTCTATCCATCAGTGAGGGTTTCTAACACATATATTAGGCTTGTGAGCCTACATTAAAAATCTGGTCGACCTTACACATGTGTGGAAAATAAAATCAAAATATATGTTCTGTTCATCCAAACAATGTGATCTTTATATCAATATTGCACCTCTCCGAAAGAGGAATCCAAAAAAAATATGATCATCATCATATGAGAAGTGCAACATGGATGTTGGACCTAGTTGCCCAAAATTAACATCCAGGCTACTTACACACATTATGTAAACCAATGATGAAATTTCTAAACTCTTTGTATTTAGAATGGTACTTTAGTGATGTTGATGAATGGGTTATTATATGTCCTGGTGTGATACTGCTTGGTTGGAATTAACTTCCTTAGGACAAAAAACTTACAACTAATCTATTTTCTATTCACTTTTAGCAGGTGAAATGTGAGAATATCTGAGATAGCTCTCATATCTGATAACATTGTAAAATAACTTTGGAACCCTTAAGTTTGTCTTCCATTAAGCATAGCTATTGATTGGTTCTCAAATGTTTTTAACTAAACAGAGGGTGGAGGATCATAATCTAGAGTCCCTCATCAACTAATGGGTGGAGTTCTTGGGCAGAGGCCTACACTGGTTTCCCTTACTAAATAATCAAATATGGTACCCTCTGGATTCCCAACATAGGGTGGAGGTAGTGAAGCTGAAATTTCAGGGTGGAGAAACTCTCTAGAATCCTTGAAGGGTGGAAACTATCTCTGGAGTCCTTGAATCAGGTAAGGGTGGAGAAATTTCATCTATGGAATTCCTTCAATGGTAGATGGGTGGAGGAGGATTTGCTCTAGATTCCCACTATAAGCATACTTATATAGGTAGGGTGTAGGTGGAGAAAAAACTCTGGAATCCCTAGTTCAGTCCTAAGCTAGCAGGTGGCAATTGCTCTTTTGGTAGACTGTCAATGGTTGGGAGGAGAATTAGGATCTTCAAGCTATTACCAATCTAGATCACTTAGAAATAAACACAATAAAATCATTTTTTTTACTAGGTATAGTAGGGGGTTGTCTAATGGATTTTGAATTTGTACATTTACCAATGTACCTATGCATAAATATGTAAGGACTTAACAAGTTTTGGCCATTAGACACTGTAACTTACCTTGTGAAATCAAAGAGGAAATTCCCTTAGTGTCTCAAATATAATCCTTGAGTTTGATAGGAAGAATGCATCACAATTATCTAGAGGTACATTTCTAGCTTTTGAACATTGACTATGACCTAATATAACTATGTTTTGTGAAATTTTAAGCTCTTAAATTCTCTTACATTTGTTCTAGTAACATGTGTTATTTCTAATGATTTTTCTTCTATTAATATTCCTATATATAATTATGCAGTAGACTCATAATGAATCAATTACTGTAGTTACAATTTCGATTTTTTCACATAAAAAACAAGAGAGAACTCGCAACAGCAAGTGATTCTTGTCGGTTCAAATTATGAAGTTACCCACCAGTATTGCAGTCTCAATGTGTTAGTATGACCAATGAATGGATACAAGCAATATTTTATCAAATGTAGGTAGTTGAGAAGTATTACTTCCTTTTTACACGTTACTACATCATGAACTATCACTAAGGACTGTGAGAAATTCCTGTAGCAATTGCATTGTTCTAACATGTTGTCATATCCTCTATTTAAATTCTTGTACAAATAGTTCCACTATAATATTTTGGGTAAAGAATGTGAGTTGTCTTATTACTACTACAAGCTGATGGAATGAAACCCAATATACTGTAAAATTGAAGCCTGTAAGAATCAAGGGTTGAGCATGATTCATCGTAGTAGAACATACAATTCTTCCTTTTAGTTGTGGTGCACTGAAGGAAGTAAGTTCAGAGTGGATTTTAGTTTGAAATATACTTTTCAAGGACTATTATTACCATCCTTAATCATATTGGCATTTCATTATGGTCATATGGACTCTGTCACCCTAATGGCGTATGAGGGTCAGTTAGCATGCTCCAATTATGTTTATTATACATATTTTTATGGAATAGGTACTTTAACTACCAAATGTCATCACATGTTACCTTATGGACATCCATTTTCCAAGATATTACCTATATGGTGACTACTGCTCAATGGTTGGTGATATGATATCTAGAAAAATATGATGAAGTGAAAAGTTTATTTGTGTGCCTTTTGTATTGATTGATGGATTTTGAACACCAAAGTTACCATGATGGCCTTTAGGGTTACGATGATACATTAGTGCCGAGATTCAGTCTCCATATCAAGGATGTATATATATTATGTAGTGTAAGCATGCTATAGTTTTGTGAAAGTTCCATATATTGATGGTCTAATGATTATTTTCCTCATTTCCATATGTTTCCAACACGCTTAGATTTTATTTTGCAAGTTTACATATGGTAAAGATCATTACCTTTATTGTATTTCTCCTTGCTTGGTAATATATACATACAGTCATTTCTTACTGCGTTTACACTTCATACTCTTTGAGGTTATCAACAATAGTAAACTCCTTTAATAAATTTTCTGGACATTAGGATAGGAAGGAGAACATTGACTAAACTTGAAATTTGCAACCTTTTCAATTAACCCCTGGGCATTAATGTAACCTTTCATAGACACTGATATTTCATGTAAAGAATTTTTTAAATTTATTTTAGAAATCTGGAAGACATCTAAAAAAATCTTACTTTTTATCTGTCTCTTAGTCTGATAATTTTCCTTTCTACATATCATGCTTAATTATATGTATATAAATGTGTTAAATAAATTGCATCACAAAAACTTCTAGGAGCATATTTATACATCTTTGTTTTGTACTTTATGTTGGATTTTATCGCCAAATTAAATACATATGTATATCTAGTCGTAATACTTCTGTAAAATCTGTGAAAGGGTTTTGTTACAAATTGTATGAAAGCATATAGCAGATCTATTGAAGCATGGTGCTTTAGCGTATGAAAGTGACAGTTTGTGTGAGTTATTTCACATAAAATTTGGTCACATGCATTATGGAGTAGTTCCTTTCTTGAAGGAGATAGTGCAGGGATCATTGGACTTCAAGATCAAGGAGAGAGGATTGTGCAAGAGTTCTGCACTTTTTATGCATGTTAACACTCCATTCCCAAGTAGTGAGCATAAATCAAGATACATTCTTTATGATATTCATTCATAGGTATGTGTACTAATATATTAAATGTTTCTATTAACACACTAAGGATGTTAGGGGATACAAATGAAAAGGATAGCATGATGACATATAGTATGGGTATAAACTCATGAATGAGTAAAACTTCTAGAATGATTTTTTACTATGAGTTTGCCATTGATTGAGCCAATAGGATTGTTCTTGTGCATGGTGCTTTCTACCCATTAAAAATTGTAGAGTCTTAATCTTTAGGATTGAACAAACTAACAACATGGAAGATGCACGAAATTCTTACAATTAGATATCACAAGTGAAAATCTAAATGGGATAAAAATAAAGAGGGAGAACTTTTACCCAATTCTCATAACTGCACTTTGACTCTTTGGTTAGCATAGTAGCCACCTCTAGTTAGGTAAGGGGGAGTGTTACAAATTTCCAACATCCACAAACAGGGCATTCCATACATGACAGTGCATTCTTCGATTGGATCTCATGCATGAGACACAAAAAAGAACATAAAGATAAATGCATTGGTCAAACTTGCAGTAGGAACGAAATAATCAACTCTCCTTTTCTAGTTAAAATATTACAAAACTACTATGATATTTTCTATAGTTGAGGTGTAGAGAAGACATTAAGGTTGATTGGGAAAATCTTAGGGAATTTATAATGTTGTGGATACATTGTTTGTTTTCCTTTTTAGCTCTCTTAGAATGACATCATTCTCCCTTATATGTTTATATCACATTCACTCAATGTATTTGATTTGCATTATTTCAATGAATTGAGACTTTTTCTAACCATTAATCAAATGGATACATCAAGTAGCAATGATGAAAAACTGATATGTTATGTTGAGTTGCAGTAAAGTTATTAATCAAGTGATCTTTCTTCCGAGATAACAATAAAATCTGAGATGCAGGAACAAACTTGTTGGGAGAAGATATTGAGCCACAAGAATCAATCCACAATTCATCAATAATTTTTCTATCTTAAGGAGTAGCATTGTATAAGCATGTTTTACTTGAATTTATTGACTTATCTCAACATAATTGAGTTCAAGCTATGAATAAAGATGTAAAACTTACCTTTTAATTTAAAAGGAAATTTCCCACAATCCACCATTCATCAAAGCAAGATAGATACTAAAAATAGGGTAAACAATCCATCAATGTGCAAGAAAACTCGAAATAACTTGATGCCTAATAAGGAAAACTAAGGCGTTTTGATCTCTACCTATGCCTACTTGAGTGAAGCCATTTTTTGAGGATTAACCCCATTTGGTTGGGTCAGTAGAGTGTATGATATATTTTAAGTAAGAATAACAATTACATCCCCAATAGCTCCTTCCTACATTACAGTTGTGGAAATGGTCATGGCCACATCGACTGATGTAGTCTATCTGCTCACTGATGCCTTGAATCCATTGTCGAGTTTCTTGAACGTATTTTGCAACTACACAATGGTTTCCTTTGACACTTCCACTAATTATTTACCACTTTCCATTTCAGTTTTCATTCAATTCTCAGGAGAGGATGGATATGTGAGGTTTATTTTTGTATCCACCTAATAAGAAGGATAATTTTGATCCGGTGTCTTGAATTTGTATATGTATTCTACATATGGTGATAACGAGATTCATTAAAGAAGAAGAGTAGGTGGAGTAATATATCAACTCAATTTGTCTTCCATAAACATTCAGGATTTCTCATTTTTCTGTAGCAAATTTACACTGCTGGATGTAATCTAAGTCCAAGGGTATATGTCTCCTAGAAGAGATGGTGAAAGCAACATCCTAAGAATGTTACTCATCCAACAACAGGAGAAAGGAGATAATACAGGATCCACACGTTCCTCCTGAATTATACAATGGAATTTAATAGATTATGCCCATAGAAAGAGCATAGAACTCAGGAAGAAGAAGAACAGGGAAGGGAGAAGAGTAACATTCCTCCTGAATTCTACAATGGAATGTAAGAGATTATGCCCAGAGAAATATCATCCAACTAAGGAAAAATAGTAGTGTGGGAAATTAATTTAAGTGGGCCGACTTTAGATTCCTGAAAAGCACTGCGGGAAATTATTTTAATGGCCGATGTTAGATTTTTAAAATATAACCCAATATTCGATTTTAAAAATTTGTCAATTGTTAGTGGGAAGTTAAATTTTAATTGGTCAATTTTTTAACAATTTGCCAATTGTGAGCGTGAAGTTAAATTTCAATGGTTCGCTTTTGGAGTTTATACTAACTCAAGATTAGAGTTTTAAAATATTGTACCATTAGTTGGATATGTGGCATCTAAAATCCTTATAATAATACTGTAGATCCTTATTATATTATAATATTAAGCTACCATGTCAGTTTGTAAGTTGTTTCCTCTTGAGTGTATAGTTAAGGTTCTTGATCTATAACTTGCATTTCGTCCAAGTGAAGTTCAGTTATACACTTACTAAACTATGGTTTTTTCACCATTCGGCATATATGGAATATATATTAACTATTAAAGTAATCAAGATAAAAACATGACTATACCTCCTGTTAATGACACTTAGTGATTATATATGACTTAACCTATTTTCCAGAACATTGATAATAATGCAATACATGCTATCATTATTATAGTCATAGTTAACATTATTGATGCCTTTTGGATAAGTTAATAGTACCGAAAAATAAAGTATTTATTTCTGAATATTATCACGAGATCTTATTGTTAGTGCTCACATATTTCATATTAATCTGTCTTTTAAGAAATACTATAATAACCAAATAAATAACACTCAGTTAATTAATATGTTCAACACAAATTAATGGTATTTTATGGTATTTTATATTGATATTAATATTAAATATTTATGTCAATTTTAATATTATGGTATTTTAGAAGGTAATATCATTTTTGTCAATTTTTATGGTATTTTATGTTGTCATTTGAGGTTAATTTTTTTTTTCATTTGAGAAAAAGGAGCTCACTTGACATAGTGGCTATATATCTAATATTGTTGAAGGTTTAGAGAGTGATAATTTTGTCTTGAGAGTATCAATAAAAATTATAAAAGACCTTATTTTGGAAAATATCTTCATTATCCATCACATGAAAGTATAAAAGACCTACCTAAGCAAGTATGTTAATATAAAGAGGGAAAGAGGACATAAGGTTTACACATAAGGGGAATATCACTAACCCTTAAGGAGGTGGAAAATATACCTAATTATATGAATAATGTTATTAATAAAATCGAATAGTCCTAGGTAGCCCATTATTTTTTGGGAAATAAACTTCAAGTAGTTGCAAGTAGCTCAAAAATACCTTATTAGAAGTTAGTCATCATTTAGTTTACATTAGTCATTGACATCAATAAAAAAAATTTGTATTACTTATTAGCTAGTCATATATTTTAACATGCGACTAAATTAGTCATTCATTTTAGTTGTTTTTAGTTGGGTCACTTAAGATTGCTCATTTTTTGTAGTATTTCACTTAGAAAAGTTGTGGTGACTAATGTTTTTAATAAAGGGACACAATTAAAAACTACTAACATCAATGACTGATTCATATACTTCTTGTGCTTATTATTTAGTCATATTCCTGGGAATATAGTAGTCATTTACGTTAATCATTATTAATTTTGTCACTTATTATCTAGTCATTTATTTTAGTCATGGAATAAATTAGTCATTTCAATTAGTCGCTTTTAGTTTGGTCACTTAGTATCTGGTCGTTTATTTTATCCCTAGACTAAATTAGTCATTTCAATTAGTCATTTTTATTTCGGTTAGTTAAAATTGCTCAAATTTAGTAGTAATTCACCTAAAATATTTATCGTGACTAACAGTTTTAGTCACTTAGTCACTAGTTTCACCATTTTCTACTAGTGTTTCCCAAAGCAATAGTATTTCCCAAGGAAACAACAATTTCCAAGGAAGAAGCAACCTCTAAGGTAATTGCAGTTTCAAAGGAACCAACAACGTCTAAGGTAATTTAAATTTTCAAGGAAACAACAACTTCCAAGGTATCACCAACTTCAATTCTAACAATAGTTTTCAAGGTAACAACATATTTGTTATGAGTGAAGGAATGTGTGCCTATCCTCCACACACCTGTTTTCACTCCTTGTCCTCCATCATGAATAAATCATTACATCCCACTTTCTCAAGTCTTCTTCGCTTATGTCTTGTTCCTTTCCCACATGTGCAGGTGTCTTGGTGGGAAAGTGAAGTTAACTTCTAGATAAGGCTGAGGCTTCTCTGTTATTAAGTTTGACTATAAAAAAAATAAAAAAATTGTAAGAGATGTTTTGAGGATTGAATACGTAAGTCTTACCCAGGGTGTGTTTTTGTAAGTGATGTTAGAGCTACTAATGTTATTTTTGGTTTTTCTTATGTGACCATTGGAACACTTCTATGATTGTTGGAACTCTTCCTGATATAATTGATGGAACTTGGATGTAGTGGATGGAAGGTAGATGTGACTGCATGAGTTCCCTTAGAGGTTTGATTTTTTGTCAGCATTAATCCATTCTTTGTCTTGAATTTTTTTGAGTTCCTTTTACTGATTCAAGATTAATGATGCAGATCCTCTAGAGCCCAAGTGCTAGTGTGGGTCAAATGTTATTGTTTTTTTTTTAATATCGATTTTGTAGAAATATGTAAAGGACCCTGTAGCTATCCAAAATGGGTTTTGGAGTCCTCTCATGCTTCATGATGCATATATTTCTTGATATGGTTCCTTGAATGTGGTTCTATAGGCTATGTGCATGCTGCTACAAGATTGTGTGTCTTCCTGTAGCAGTCACACAAACCTTTCTAGGACCAAAATTTTCTCAAAGTGTTGCTTGATAAAGCATAGATAGTTCATAATGAATTTGTTAATGAGTATCATAGAGTTCCATGGTGATGAAAAGAGGTGAAAAAGGTATGAAGGAAAATGATTTTGGGTGGACATAGATGGGAATGAAGGTGGTAAAAATGTCAAATGCTATTTTGGATGGACGATAGGTTTATTGTTTTCCCCCTCCCCTATTCTTTACTAAAAAACATCCAAATTTATCCTTCTTTTTATACCTATTAGAATCTTGTAGCAATTATGGACAATGTTGTACTAATATAGCACAATTATGTAACAAAATTGTTTAATACATATCTATCAATAGGTATATTGGATTCCCATGAAATTTTTTAGCATGTTTCTACCATCCCTATGCATCTCCCCATAAAAAACCTTGCCCAATAGATGCACAAATCATCAGAAAAAATAAGAATGGTTATGGGTGATGGTGGTCAATTTCTCGGAAATTGTGGTCTGGAATTTGCTAGACACTCTTGAGCATATTACCATCATCATTATGAATCTCCCCATGAAAAATATTGGTCAATGGACGCACAATTTTCAATATATGGTAAAAAAAATTTATTCCTAATGTATTTTGATAGTCGTGTAGAAAAATAGAAGTTTCTTGTAGCGCTTCAGGAAAACAAAGAAAATGAGTGGGAAAGGCTTGGGAATGATGGGAAATATTATGTAAATGGATGTAGATGATGGATTTACATGGACTTGGTCTCATTGGATAAATTTGGAAAATGGGTAGAAAGCAAGGAAATTTTAAGGATGGAAGTTTATCTTAAAGTTTAGTAACCTGGTGAATCTTAGTAGTCCCTAATATCCAAATTTTAAAATGTTCGACAAAAAATTTGTAAAAATGTTTAGAGTTATAATCATTTTATACTAGACAATATATAATATTGAAAATTCACGCGAATTCATTTTTAGAAAATTGGAAATGGGAAAATATTTTTTTGGAAAAAACATGGAAGATTAGCCCACCTGCGAATATTAGCCCCTAAAATTTTCCCTAGTAGAAAGCCATAGTTTGACTTCCTTTGACTAGGTTTTTTATCAACTTTTTTTCTTTTGGTAAGAAAATGTTCTCAAGGAAAATTTTAAGGATGGAAGTTTACCTTTAAGTTTAGAAACTTTGGTGAATCTTACTAGCCCCTAACATGCAATTTGTCAAAATTTTGACGATATTTATATAAATATATTTATAATTATAATTATTTATATTAGTCTACGTAGATTTTTAGCTACTTTTAAGGTAAAATAGTGTTATATTATAAAATTTTGGTGAATGATTTTTAAAAAAAAGAAGGAAATTGGCGAGTCATTTTTTTGGAAAATGCATGGAAAATTAGCCCACATGAGAATATTAGCCCCTAAAAGTTTCCCTGAGTGTTCTTATTGCTTGTGCAAAGGTTGGAGAGAACATGCATTCATCAGAGAGAGATACATGGAGAAAATACTTTTTTCCTTTTCATTTTTCATTTATTTTTTCTTTTTTCTTAGGCATACTAGCTACCTCAATGAGGTTTTCAACTAGTAGGTCTGCCTAGGTGCCTCAAAGGAGGTTTTCACCTAGGATCTTTTGCTTTTTTTCCTTTTTCTTTCCAACCCATTGACCTCCTCAAGGAGGTTTTCAATGAATATGCAAATCTCAGGCACCTGAAAACATGTTTTCACCTAATATTTTATTATTTTCCTCTTATTTTTTCTTTTTCCATTTTTTACTTATTTTTTTATATCCTACTCTACTTGAGAAAAACAAAATATTTTTCAAGTATAGGAATACTTCGAATGGAGCCATGTGCATATCAATACGAAAAATTTCTTTTATGATTTAAGGAATGTATGTGTCCACAGTCTAGAACATGATGTTGTTGAGAACTTCTAGAAACATGTGTATTTTGTTCTAAGAGCCCGACGTTTTGGGTTAACACTTCACCGATCTTTAGGGGCAAGAATTTCAATAGATGATAAGAAGAGTGATGGAATAGAATATATAGACAAGGGAAAAAAAATAGTCTTTAGAGAGAGGAAAATTAAGGGAAAGTTGATAAATTCAAAGCGATGATTGATTTATTTAAATTTAAAATCAAATTAAAACTGAATTATTTAATAAACAAAAATATTCGTTAGAGAGATGGAAAATTAAAGGAATGTTAATAAATTGACAAAGCCAAAGAGATGATTGATTTTAAAATCAAATTTATTTGATATTTATATTATAGGAGTTAACCATGGATTTATAGATTGATAAAAATGAATAAAAATATAAATGTTAGGAATATAGTGCTTTCTTTTCAATAGAATTAATATTATTTGGTCAAATTTCAAAAACATGGGATTAAATAATAAGATTTAGAACTATTATTATGTTGTAATTATTGGATTTATAATTTAATATAATAATATAATAGGACACTAGAATTAAATTCAAAGGATTAAGTTTGAAATTATAATAAAATTATTAAATTTGTGAATTGGAGTCAATATAGAGTTAGTGAAGAAATGAAATATCTAAAATGACAATGATGGAAATTGAGGGGGGAATTTTGCATTAAATTAATTAAATTAATTCAATAATGTTGAGGAGTTGACCATGAGAATATAAATAATAATCAAAGAATATAAATCGGGGTAAGGGGAAGGGGCGACAGGGCGAGCGGGGGGGGTGGTTAATTAAGGAGAAATTAAAGGAAGAAGAGTTTAGCAAATGTTAGAATTTTAATTAGAGGAAAGTCGTTTAGATGATAGAAAGTGGATGGTGGGTTTCCAAGAATGGCTTAATTTACATCCATTATCCATATTAAAGTTATTATGATGATTTTCAATTTCAAGGGCTTCCCAAATGACCATGTTGGAATGGTATGGGGAAGATGCTAAAATTTTTAATTTGTCAAAAGAAATAAGGTAATTGGTATAATGGGAGTGCTTAGGAATGGAAGATTTTGCAATGTGGTTGTTGTTTTGTCTCACATGTGTTCTTTCAATTTATTTTGAAAGGATCTCTCAGTTTGTCCTATGCTTTAATGATGTCAAGAATTGTTAATGAAAAGTGTTTTGATGCAACTTAGTGATTTTTTGGAATAATATTTCAATATAGTTGTGATGCCCTTCGTCCACTTGCACATTTGTATCACTTTTTGTGTGCTTTTATACCATGAAATATAAATCTTATTTTTTTGCTAATTATTTATTTGAACACATGGACGATCTGACAGTAAACATGAGGGAACTTTTTCAATCTCCGATTATCATGTTTTTTCTCCATTAGGTGCAACCCACAATTTTTTTGTCCCCTCATTTCAATCTTCTTCTTTTTTAATGTTGTCCTTCAATTACTTCATGAGAATAATTTTTTTGCAATAATTTCCCTAAGCTAAGATGACTACCACTCATATCAAGAGGATTTCTTTGGAATTATTGTACCTCAACATTCTAATTGGGTTGAGTTACTAGATTGTTTGGATTCACAAATGGTTTTACATGTATTTGAGTGGGAGTGTATGCTTGAGATGGATGTGGTTGAATTTGTGGTTGTGGTTGAGGTTGTGGTTGTGGTGGAGGTGGATGGTAGGGATAACATGGAGTTGGGTATGGACGAAATTGAGGATAGTGTGGGATTTCTCCCATAAGGTCCTTTCCAACTGTGTTGCCAAGGTTGGTTTTGGTGCTAAGATGACCAAGATTTCTATGGAAATGGTGTCTTCCAATTACTTTGATATGGTTGTGCATAGCCTTGAAGTTGTGAATTAGGTTCTTGCACCATACTAGGTTGACTAGGCTAGGTCATTTTGGAGCTACATAATAGAGCTACTTTGGTGATTGACTTGCTCCATTATCCTCATTGTAAAATTCCTTCAACCTTGGTAATGATGGGCAATATTTAGTAGCATGTGATTCTGCATGGATAACTCAAAGATAAACATCCTCTTTTTTCTCATTTTGCATTCTTAACATTTCTAATTGTTCACTTAGATTACTAAGAATTTTTTTTTTTAAGTTATCAAGAAAATTTCGAAGTTCAGCTTGACTTACCGATCTTGATGTTGATTACTTACCCTTGCCCTTCCTCTTTATATGCGCTTTCATATTTCACAAATGTCTTCAAATGGTAATTGGTATAAAGCATCTTTACTCATGAGGTCAAGGAGATCAATCCACTCATCCCTAATTGCTCCAAGTAAGAGGGTTTTAGTGTGTCAAATCCTAAATGATTTAATTTTTCCCTCTTAACATTATACATAAATATATCTATTAGATACTCAAGGTTGTTATCTTCTTTTTGATTCATTATAAATATTTATTCTTTAAGATCATGATCTTTGTATTTTTCTAGAAATATTGTTTCCATACCATTCCATGATCTTATTGAATTAGTCCCTAAACTCATGAACCATTTAAGAGTTCTTTCCTTAAAATTTTCTTGAAACGATCTCAATTTCTAAGTGTTTAGTAAGTAATCATAAGATCTATGAAATATTTCAAATTCAAAGAGAAATGTTTCCAGATCCTCTGACCTCATACCATGGAATTTGGGAAAAAAACATGGAGAGATATTTTTCATATGAACATTGATATCAATATCTTGAATCGGAAATCCAAGAGGATCTTCGTCATCATCTCCATCTATTTCTTCTACCTTCTCTACCACCTCTTGTTCTTATACCTAGAAAAGTGGATGGTAAAGTGAATCTTACTACACCACGTGATCAAATGAGGGGGGTTTGGTGTTGGAGAAGTATTTTTATGTTTTTACAAAAAAAAATGAATAAGAATGCTAATGCAATGCATTTTTCTCCCTTTTATATGAAATTCTCCTAATGCAATTTTTTTTTTTTTTTGCAGAAAGTAAAAGAAATGCATCAACTATGGAGGAAAAAAATGCGTACTTTGACACCTCCCAATGAACGATGCCAAAAATTTATGAGCCCTAGTATTGCAACAATAATGTTGCAACTCCCAAGACTACCAACTTAAATTATCAACCCCGACTTTGTACAAAATTATGATGTGTTATCACTATATGTGAAACATGCAATGTGTCTTTATTTTTCTGATCTGATGCAATGATGTGAATGTCATGAAATAAAATCTAAAATAATTGCAAAATGGAAATGCTACTCTATTTGCAGGAAATGGAAATGATGTTTGCCTAAATCTAAGTCTTATCCCTAGTTGCAAGAATGTAAAGGTTATGGTAATTTCAGGAATGAAAAATAATTTTGTATTTTCAGAACGTAAACCTTTTGACACTTGCAACCATGTGAACCATTATTCTAATTGCAAAATGTGAAGAGTTTCCTTGAAAAGAAACTAATCATATGGAGGAACAACACTTTGTAATTGAAATCCTAAGAGCATGAACTAAAATAAATAGTCCTAATCTACTTTTCACTACAAAATCACCCTCTTAGTCACTATGTTCAAAGGTACTAGGGTAGATTAATATAAATCATAAGAATTTCATAAGAAAATCATCATTATCATTCAATTTAGAAATATTTCACCTAATCATAATTGCATACTTATGTTTGTAGTGAGAAAAAGGCAGGTTCAAAACTGGTCTTAGGTCTTCCACAATCATGGATAAAGAGGCTAGGGGTCATTATTCAAGGCTAAGAGACAAAAAAAAAAATCTTTTGGAGAATATTATCTCAAGTTTACATGTGTTACAAGAGTGCTACATGATTGGTACAAGAGTGACAAGATTGCTACAAGACTGGGATAACTTGTCGAATTCCCAAGAAAATAAAATGAAAATTATATGGGATTTTATTTTTTTAATAATTAGGATATCCTATTACTCCATTCCAAGTGGAATCAGTAAAAAACACCCATGTTAACACGTGCTGAAAAATAACATAAAATTGATATTCTAAAAACTGAAAATTCAAGAATTAGTGAGCTAGTTAACCTACAAAATTCCTAACCTAATCAAGTGAAAATGGTATGGGTTAAATTTTTATTTTAAATTGAATGCCCTGTATGACCCAATCCAAGTGGAATAAACTCAAATGAATCTCATCAACATTTTCTAAAAAATAGCGGAAAATTACTACTATTTTGCTAAAAGGGACTTCCAAAAGTTTAGATTTGTGAACTAGAAAACTAATATGAGTAGATTAATGATGAATATGAATTTTAAAAGGCGTTCTTAGGATACATAATTATTGTTACTATGTAGATAGCATAAGAAAAAATTGACTTCAACCATTTAACTAATATAATCTACACAAAACAGGCTAGAACACTAAATGAAAAAATAAGAGATGCAAGTGAAAAATAAATTCAAGGGAAATAAAGAGATTATAAAAGAGGGATCTGAGGCTCTTGGGATGTTCAAGCCCAAGGATACTCAGATTCCTATGATGGAAACCGAAATTTAGAAGCTAAAGTGGAACTAAACTTCATTATTTCAATCAATCCAAGTACCATAAATGAAAGTGGAGCTGCTAAACAACAAGTCTTCTCCACAAGAAGGCTAAGAAAAAAATAACCCTAGAGGAGAATTCGAATTTTTACTTATAAAAATTTTCGAGGAATCATTCTCCTCAAAAGGAGGTAGCTTTCCCCTCCAAAATCCTGAAAAAATTGGATCTTGTTCCCAACACTATGAACATTCATTAAATGACGGGGAAGACATTCCTAGATTTTCTCAAATAGTGGAGCTCCATAATTTTTCAATAATTTCATGATATTTTACTCATTTATTATCCAATATTGTTCCATCCTATAGTAGGGAGATATTCCCTATATTATCTAATTCAAAATTGACCCAATATTCTCTCAATATTCTGCAAAAGGAAATTATATTATGCATATAATACGAAATTATCTCTAAACATTCTTAAGAACATATTAAATCTAAAAAAAATTATTAAGTGTAGAAGGAGAGATTTAATATGGCCTTTATGTTCCTAGGAAAGGTTATATGGGCCCTAATTTTTGTCTAATATGGAGGCCCATTAGGAGCAGTCTCTTACAATCTAGCCTTGCCAACTACTTCAAAATTTCACCCTGAATTCCATGTAGCTAGCCTCAAGAAATTTGTGGGGAACAATTGCAGGATTCAAACTAGTATGCCATAATTAGATGAGGAAGGTTCACTTTGGTTCCAACCCAAATAAATCTTAGATTCTCAGTAGTACATCTCCGCAGTTGCACGATCAAGGATGTCCTCATCAAGTGGAAATACGCCTCTCCACATGATGCAACATGGGAACCAACCACTATTCGTCAACAATTTTTGCAGCTTCATCCTTGAGGAAAATATTAGTTCTGATGGGGGAGGGCATGTAAGGGTCCAAATCTAACCCCTTTATAATAAGCCAGAGAGGCCTATTCAAAGTCATAGTTAGTTAGTTGAGTCTATAAATCTCGTAAGCAGTTATCTGCATTAATAATAATTGTAAGTGGTTGACCCACATTATAGAAAAGGGAAAATAATTAGTTATAAATGGGACATAGTCAATAAATAAATTGGTTAAAACATATTATGCAAGGGACCACTAGTATTTATGGTTTTGGGTGTCATAAAGCTATAAGTAGTCTCAGACAGTGATGGAAAAATCATCGAGTCTTATTGTAATTGAGCTCAACACTGTTGGAGGTTGCCCCCTCGAAGAGGAAAATGAAAATTTTATTTTACGTTTGAACAATAAAATATCTCTGCAATTTGTCTCTATTCATATGGTATATTTGTTTTTTTGGAAATATTTGTTCATATTTCTGGCATAATGTTATTCTCAGAGGTCAAGTGCATAACATCTTCTCTAGTTCCTTTCTCCAAATGAGAATAAATAGTGTATGGTTGATAGATTGTTTTGAGGCCTTCCAAATGTTTGATCGAAATTTTTCTAAGTCCAAAGGAATGAGGGGAAAAATGTGTTTGATGTGAAAGGAAAATAAATAAAATTTCCAACATATTCAAAGATCTAATACATTAGACTAAAGCTTGAGCCGATATGGACTATCCTGGTAGCCGAGAACTTATATGAGACTAGATTAGTATGCAGGGAGCATGGGCCATTATGGACTAGCCCAGTATGTCAAGGAATTGTATGATCCCAGTATGGTATACGAACCCATGGGCGTAGGTCAGTATGAACATGCCTAGTCAGCTAGGGACCGATACAAGGGAACACAACCTAGTTCAATACGTGAAAAATTAAAGTAGGCCATTTTTTATATAATTGTAAAATCGAACCGTCCTTAATCACAACCATTAGTCTATAATTAATGATATTTTAACATGATTAGGTGGCTATTATAGAGGATTAAAATATCTTAATTATATCAAGGTAGTTGATTCCCCTAGTCTATACAACGAGGTTCAAGTATGACATGGAATTTCCACATGGATGACAAGTCGAAAAAATAATAATTTGGAAACCTTAGCATGTCACACGTGGCATAAAAAATTGACACTTTTGACCACCCAAGTGGAAATTTGGTAAGTGACACATGTAGAGAAAATTTTAGGGGTGAAATTTCAGAAATGGGTTATTTTTTGGACATTTTGTGGAAAAAAAAAATCAACAATTTGCTTAAAAATTGCAAATTTCACCCCTAAAAATTCGGATTGTTTTGAAAATTTTATAAAACCACCCTAATCTGGATGGTTTTGAAAATATTGAGTTGTTATAAGTAAATATTAACAATTACTCACAAACTTTGAAATAAACCCTTTTCTTCCTTGTCGTCCAGTTTTTTGTGTTGAATGAGTTACATTTTGTTTTCTTTTTTGCAAGAAATATTTGAGAATTAATATTTAGTTAAATTATTTTTTTTATATGTAAAAATTCAATCGCAATTACATATATTTGAAGAACATTATTGTTGAGATGGCTCCTCCTGTGCCGCAATTATGTCCATTTCTTTAACCATCCCCTTCTACACTTTTTTGGACATTCCTAGTATCATGTTTCATATATCAACTCTTTGATCATTTGGGATTTTCATAATCTTCCTAAAACAAGTAAAAAACTTAGTATGGTTAAATACCTAGAAACCTTACAAAGAATTTTATCTAGTTATATTTTGAATATAGGTAGGATTTCCTCGTATAGTCTAGTTCTCTACATGAAGACAATCTTCGTGGTAGTCAATGCAAGTTTTCTTAAGTCTCTTTGTGCATTCCCATAATTTTTTTTCATCCTTGGTTTGGTGTTAGCTATTGTCATAAATAAAATATATCTAAGTGGGTTCCTTCTTCCTTATAAGACCCTTGCCCATCATCAGGCTATTTGTTCATGATCTCTAGAGACAACTCCTTGGCGTCTTGTAGTGGATAAGGCTTCCTGTGATGACTGCACTACACATAGGTGTGTCATTCTCTCCTATTGTTGTCCTATGTTACATGGAAACCATATCCTCCTATGGGTCTATATTTCATTCGGTTCTATCAATATCCTACCTTAGAGATTCTAAGTTCATTAAGGGGAAAATTATTAGCAAGAACAAGGGAACGCTCACTCACAAGAAAGGGCTAATATTTCTACTATATGGCTCAAACAAATTGCCTCTCAATGCATTCAAGAGGAACTTTCCTAGATTGAGAGAGAATTCGTAAACTAGAAACACACCCTTGCAGACATGAAAGTATTAGAAAAAATTATTGGTTGGGTTGTTGATGTCAAGAACACTAGTGGGTGTTACAATTACTACATGTATACTATGGACATCTATTGGCGCCTTCAACTCCTTTCTTGTAAAATATTAGTGGACAGAAATGAGAGCATAAATAACATTCTCTTATCTTTGGATCACATGCATCGACAATTGATAGTTTTGGATCATAGGTTGGGATGCACTGAGAAACATATGGACATCCCTCATAAAGGAGGTTGCTCTTAGGGCAAAAATAATGAGCACATACTAGTTGAAGGTATAGCTTTACATAAATTCTCTTTGTTGCCTCTTTTTTTACTCTTGTTGTCTCTCTATGTTTTAATTTTTTATTTCTAAGCCTAATAATGGCCTAGTTCATCATGCTTGTAGTTTATGTTTTTTGGTTTTGCATCGACATGTTGAATCTCGTCTTCTGCTCCTTTTGAAAGACTAAAAGTTTGGGTATAATCCGATCTCTCCATTGATCAAGTGAGAATTCAATGACTTAAATTATATTCCTTGTTTTCATACAATATAAAATATTTACTTCACCAAAAAAAATCATATTCTTCATTTAATTTATACATTGCTTTAGTTTATCAAACCAATTGCAAAGTTGTTGTATACTTTCATTGTCCTCACATTTTCTTGTGGGAAATGATTACAAAATTTTATGCTAGTTTTTTTTTTGGCTTGTTGCACTAGGAATTTGAACCTTGAATCCCATAGTTTACATCATACTTCATAACATGATGATCACCAATTAAGCCACATAAAAGAAAATTGTTATATATATATATATATATATATTAGTAATATAATTGTGAAAATTTTCATTTAATAAATTTTTGAAAAATAAATTTTTATATTTATATTAATAAATAATTTACAATTTTTTGAATAAAATTAATTCAATAATGGGCAACACCTGGCAAACATATTTGGTCACTCGGACAGAGACAATACCAACATCCCCTCAACATTGGAATGATGAAGAATAGGGATTTTCAAGAGCGCAATATTAAATTGAGCTTGGACCATTAGTATTGGATTCCTGCTATGGTCTCTCTCGAAGGACCGCAATCGAAGAATTTTCAAGTAGCAAAAGACTCACCATGGAAGACTATGGGAAGGTGTTATCTAGAACAATTGGGAATCTATCCTCTCAGAAAAATGGCTCCCAGAAGATTGGCAAGTGGTACCTGAAGAGGCAAGAATTTTCACAACCTTGAATCTTATGTTGCAGATGTTGGCCCTATCCTCATGAAGTTATGACCCCCTAAGCAAGTGTCTCCAGCTAAGTATAAGGAACCTCCCCCAGGCTTTGTTAGATTAAATTTTGACGGGGCCTCCAAGGGAAAACCGAGGGAGGCAGCTTATGGTAGAATATTTAGAAATAATAAAGGTCAGACTTTAAATTTCTATGTTGGGGATTGTGGCTAAGCTATAAAAAATGAGGCTGAGTATAGTGCGGTAAAAATGGCCTTCTTATTTATACCCGAAGGGGTTAGAAAATTAGTGGTGGAAGTATCCTCGACATTGATTATCAACACTATCACACACCTTCACCACGAACAAGCTTCAGAAAAAGTAAGTAAAATCTAGAGAACGATCCGCCTGGTTGAGGAAGTGGGTACTCTCTTCCATGATTTCCAGTCCATTATCCCTATGCTTGCCCTTCGTAATGGAAAAAAGGTAGAAAAATTCTTAGCTAATTGGGGCCAGAATCATAAGGGGGTAACTTTGGATCTCGTGTGGAATTCTAAACACCCACACGATTTTCGACTGCTGCTTAGAATCCTTGAACAAGACCAGCAAGACTCCAATTCCAAGGGTGATGGTGGAAGAACAGACCACTGACCAAGGTGTGATTCAATCGCAGATCCCCAGGAGGATCATGATAACAACATTTAAGGAAATTCCTTACAACTTGTATGGTGGTTATGATAGTGGCATGTGGCCGAGGGAAGGTGGGGATGAAGGCCATGTGCAAGGCAGGTTACCTTGATGCCAAAGGTTCCATAACAATGTAATTTGGGATACCAAAGGGAGGATGATACATCGAGAGTTTGTAATCTGGATTTGTTCCTCTCAAGCCATTTTTCCGTAGGTGCAAGTTAACTAGTTCGGAGCCGACAGGAGCGATGAGACGAATAAAATTAACGTTTGACGACGAACCAACTAAGGGTATGTAATAATATACCTCTCACTTTTATGTCTAACTATCATGGAGAACGTTGGAAATTCATTTCTTTCAACTTCTAAATGGAATAGTCTTTTGGTAGCACTAACTCTTCTGTTTGCATGGGTTCCTGGGAAGTATGGGTTGATAATGCCAATTTCCATTCTGTGTGGAATAAAGGGTGATATGGGTCTTCGTTGGGGAGGTTTCATTTAGAAAAACTCTCAATGGGAAAGGTTGGCCACCCATATTGTGGGTTCGTGGAAACAACTTGACCTGCATATTAAATTGGGGGATCATTCTATGATTAAGGCATCTTGTTGCTAGCCCTCTATGGTGCGTAAGGAAGATGGGGATAAATCAATTACACTGTCCTTTGGGAGCCCTGGGAAAACCTGACATTGAACCCCTAATAGGGGTATGGTTCATAATCATTATTGTGGTATGGGATGATGGATTATGGTTTATATTTTATGGATGACTAACAACGAGTTGCGTTTGCGTATGGCCTTCACTCCTGTCACAGAGACATGCCCTAGGAAAGGAGTTGGGACCTTAATTGGGGGAACACGGAAACTCTAATTATTAGCATACCAAACCTTCACAAGGCATTAGGCTCCAATTGTGCGGGCAAAGAGCATAAAATTCGAAGAGGGGGTGGACTGTTGGAGGCAAACCTAGAAGTGAGGTGCTAAGAAAGAGAAAGGTCAGCCCTCCTCCCAGGTGTCGAGAAGGTCGGACCACAAGCATCAAGAAACCACATCAGAGATTCTACTCAAACATATGTTCAAGGGATTCTGAGTCAAGTAAGGAAGGTAATTGTGAATTGGGAAGAGGCCCTCATTCGCCAATCGAAAGAAGAATAAGAGGATTTGGAAGATGAACTCCTTGTTCTTGATTCGGGAAATACTAGAGGTAGGGTATCCCGTTACTAGAAAAACCTTCATCTATATTGACGGATGAAACATCTGGTGGAAAAAGCCATCATGCACACTACTGATTTTATGTAGGTAGACCCATCTCTGCAGGAAATTCAAAAAGGCTTGCAACTCTTGCAGTTTTAGGTACAAAAACATAATGCTCATTTTGGCAGAATTGAATATCTTCTTAGGAAGCCACAACAATATGAAATTATAGGGTTTAGCGGCAAGGACCTGACGCCTATTGAGTCCTCAAAGGACAAGTTATTTTCTTGCCATGTCTGTTTATTGTTCTGTTTTTGTTTATTTTGATGAAGAACATAAAAGTTTGTAGACTTAGTAGGACAAACTCTTTAAATGACTTAGACACTTCGGCTTATATAGATGCATGTGATAGACTAAATACATTTCGGTTATGGTTGGCCCACAATGACTTTTGATGGGCAACAAACATAGTTTCCCATAAGGCAGGTTTAGGCATCGGAAGAGATAATCTATTGAAATCTACTCTTTTCTTATAAATGAAAGAAAGATACTACTCAACTTTAAAAAAAATGAATTCAATAATAAAATACAAATTTTCAATTAATGTTTTAATAAAAAATACATTTCACCCAAAAAAAATTTCCAAAAATTTTCAAATTACTATAACAATATTCTTTACGAAAAACGAATTAAATTTTCTATGGAACCAATTGTAATATATATGTAGATTTATATTAATTGAAAATATTTCAAAATACTAAATTTTTTATATTTTCATATTTGATAAAATTATAATTATAATAAATTTAACTTGATTTATATTTTAATATACATTTTTTTATATTTAAATATAATATTTTTAAAAATTATAAATTTGTGTGTATATATATATATATATATATATATATATATATATATATATATATATATATATATGTATGTATGTAGAAAACTATTATAAAAATATATTCATCGTGAACTTAAGTATATTACATATAAAAGTGGAATGGAAAACCCAATAACATTTCTCCCACCTTGGAAACACTAAAGTTTTCAAGCCTCAGCCTTAGGCCATCTAGTTCTGGCAGGGCTCTGTTTGATGTGACAGGCGTACGCTCGCTTCAGAATCTGACTCAACTCCTGGGACAAACGACACTCCCCTCAAGGCATCTACATCATGGCCGGCTATACGGGTCTTGATTAACCGGCTAAAAGAATGGGGTTAACCAAAATATTCCATTTCTGTTCCCTGCGATGGTGTTTTGTTGTTAGAGTTTCTACTCTGGAGCGGGTTTTGCATTTTCACCATGTCGGTTTAAAAAGCGTTGTTGGTTGTAGAGATGGGTTTTGACAGTGAGTTGGTAGAACTTGAGCCAACGCCCAGAGATCTCCTTACGTGTTGGGGGCATGATGTTTCTAAGAAAAACCTCGAACTCTTCTTTCCCAACAGTGCAGACTTGCAAGTTCTCAGCGAGGAAGTGGTTGTTGGGCAGCTATCGTCTGGGGCAGGTTTTCTAGAAGAAACCCTTCAGAGTACTTGGAGTGGGTGTTGGAGGGCTGAGCTTCTTCCAAAACTGGTTTGAGAGCGAAATCCCATGTTCGAAGGAAGAGATAGAGCAGTTCCTCAAACTCCACGGTGTTTTTCTTCGGTGGTGGCTCAAGGTAACACTCTTTTTCCTGTTTTCACTGGTGGGATAGAGGATATTGTAGGTAGCTACGGGTTTCAAGGACTTGCAGGCTTCAAAGCCTTAGGCGAAGAGAGACACTCTGGAAGAGCACCTCTGGGAGGTTACTCTAGGGGTGATCCAGTAAGGTTTCTAAAGTCTTTGTTGGGTCAGGGTCTTCTTTCTACTAGAGTTTCCGTGCCCTTTGCGCCTCATGCTCTATGGTTTTCATAGAGTGGGGGAGGGTTGGTTTTAAGCACACCTTTGGGGGCGACTCAGCTACACATCTAGTCTCGGGTTTCTGCAAATGAAGTGGTATATAGACTCCCCTGGGTCTTGGTATCCAAAAATCAAGGGACAGATCTATGCAAGGGGGTTGCCCCTGAGTCTAGGGTGTAGTAGGAAGGGCGGGAGGAAGAAGAGGGTCCAAAGGACTTTGAAGGAAGGTGACCGGGGTCGCTTGTGTACACTGGGATGGATGCTCCTATTACTAAAACTCCTAGAGAGGGGGAGGGAATCAAGGAAGTCGTGGGTGGTAAGTGGGAGAAACCAAAACCCATCAAGAAAAAATATAATAGGCCAAGCTTTTTATTGGGCGTGGACATCAGCAGAGAGCAATCCATGGAAGCATCATAAACCATTCTGGTTAGAAGAGTGAAAGGCAGGAAGTATTTGACTGATCATATCTCTGAATGGGTCCTCAATTAATGGAAAGAAGCCCTGGGTTAGCTCACAGAGATCAAAAACTTGGCCAGGGGATGGTTCAGTATTAGATTCGAATGTAAAGATCATGTGGATTGGGTTCTGGAAAAGAATTGGTTTTTTGGGAAGATACCAATCATTTTTCGTCTATGGACCCCCTTATTTGATGCATAGAAAGACAAGATGGTGGAGTCCCCTGTATGGGTCAAACTCCCTAGCCTCCCTATGCAGTTTTGAACAAATTCTTCTTTCATTTCCATTGGAAATACTTTGGGCAAGTTTTTGGAGGTGGAAAAAACCTATATTCAATCAAGGGACTGGAGTGTAGCACAAATCCTAGTCAGTCTTAATCCCAGAGAGGGTTTGGCAGATGCAATGACACTGAAGTACAGGGACCTAGAATTTTTGCAGACTCTGGACTACAAGAACCTTCCTTTTGACTATAATCGTTGCCATAAGTATTGACACTTGGCAAAGGAGTGCCCTCTCGGCCATTGATGCTGCCATAGATAGAAGAAACCCTGCAAGCAAGAGGGAGCCTCTCTTCATGAAGAGGAGGGTCATGAGGAAGAGGCTATCTTACACCCCACTAAGCAGGTGAAGAACCATGAAATTGAGGAGACCTTGGTGCGGGATCAAGTGGTGGGTGCTATCACATCCTCTTCACCTCCAGCTATTCCGACGACCTCCCTAGTTTCCCTTCCAGTTTCTAAAATTGTAGGGGTGTCTCAGGCGGGTACGTCTCTTCTCCCTCCTTTCTCCTTATGCTCCTTTGTTTGTTACTCTATGTCTCATTTTTTTGGGCCTGTTCCTTCCAGGCAGATCCTCAACGATCTATCTGTGTTAAATCTATCTAAATCGTCATCAGATAGTGTCATCCTATCTATCCCAAACCCCTATGAGCATGTCATTTATCCCTCTGAGGATGACTCAGCTCCCCCTAGTCCCTGGGTTCCTGCTCCTGAAATCGCACATTATAACCTTAGACCTTTGGCCAACCGTAAAGGGAAAGGGATGGTTGTAGGAGGGCTTGCATTAGACCCTGTGGCTTGTGGCCTAAGGAAGTTGAGGGGAAGTAAATCTAACCTTTCCAAGGCCTAGCTGAAAGCAGTTGTAGAAATAGCTGATAGGAGGCAGATGTCAATCCCTAGGGTGCTTAGAGCAGAGCGACCACCCCCCCAAGGTATCTAATGATCTTTCTATCCTTCAACTGCAAGGGCTTATCTAACCAGCCGAAAATTTTAGCCTTCAGAGAACTTATTCTCTCAAAATCTGGATGTCATTATGCTGCAGGAAATTTTGGGGAAAGGGGATGAAGTGATCAGTGTACTCTCTAAATTGATGCCTGGTTGGGTTTTTCATGCTCTTGATGCGGCAGGCAGATCTATGGGTGTGGTTTTAGGATATAATCCGAAGAAGCTAAGAGAAATATCCTCCTGGGGTTCAGAGAATTGGTTGGCCATGGAATTATACTCTAATGAATTGAGCCTCTCTTTCCTCTCTTTGAACATCTATGGACCTTGCATGGACAGGGAACGTTTCTGGACCTCTTTTTTCAGAACTTCTTGCCTCTCCCACCCCAATCTGATAATTGGCAGAGACCTGAATTTCTCCTTGGGGGAATCTGAATCATGGGGAGCCTTAGCCATACGAGACCCCCTTTCTGAGTTTTTCTGGAGCAAACTGCCTACATCGCATCTAGTGGATGCCCCCCTTCTTAAACTACATCCTACTTGGAGGAATAGGTGAGTAGGGGCTGAATGGGTGGGTAAAAATCTGGATCGATTTCTGTTGTGTGAAGCCTGGGCAGAGAAATTGTTGGTCTACAGACACTGGGTTAGGGAGGGGGGTATTTCAGACCACTTCACAATTTTTCCAGAAATGAAAGGTGACGGCAAGAAACCGGGAATCTCGTTCAAATTCAATTCTTCCTGGCTGAAGGATGAATCTTATAATGGTCTTTTTCATGCTACATGGAGGAAGGAAAACTTTAGTTGTGAGGACAATAGAAGTTCTTTTTTCATGAAAAACCTCAAGAGAATGAAGTGTGCCACCAAATAATGGGCCCTCCAAAAGAAATTACAGGAGGAGGAAGTTCTCAAAAAGGTAAATTCTGAATTGGAATGGTTGGAAGACCCAGAAGGCGCTGGCTATGCCTCTTTGGAGTCAAGGGCCAGAATTAAGGAGTTGGAAGCCTCTCAGAGGAGAATCCTCCAACTTAGGGAAGAAAGCTAGCAGTTGAAAAGCCGAGCCATCTAGTTGCAAGCAGGAGATGAAAGTACAAATTTCTTCCAGGATTATGCAAAAGGCCGGGAAAATTCAAATACCATTTGGGAACTCCAAAAGGAGAGTGCTGAAATGGCCAAATCCTTTGAAGAACTGGAGACCCTTGGTATTAACCATTTTAAAGCTCTGTTTAGAGCTCCAGCAGAAGTCTCTATAGAGGAAGTAATTAGAGTGGCCCATTTCTTTCCTAGCTACATTGATGAAGAGGTTAATGATGCCATCTGTTAGCCACCTATACAATCTGTTATATCAAAAGGTGGCTAAATCATTTTTTAAGCCTTCAAGAAACAAGTTTCATTGAAAAATTTTTATCTCTTGAAGTTTTGTGAAGACATCCTATCCTCTGCTTAAATCTTCACCACTGTTTCCCTTTCAAAATTCTGAATTCTGCTGTTTTCCGTGAAGAAGAGACTGCTGCAAAATCCATTTTTCCCCTCCCTCCACCTACAAGCTAAACTTTATTTTTACCCTTTCATCCACTATGGAATTCCTCTATTTTCCATTTATTCCCCTTTCCCCTTCATAAAAATCCTTTTACAAAGTTTAAAACTCATTTTTAAACTTTGCCGAAACCCCCAAATCCACCAAAAACTTTGAAAATTTTCATAAAAATACACATTTCCTGACTATGGTCTTAAGCCCCTTTGGGCTAAGTCCTAAACCACGCCCTGGCACTAGAACCAAGTGCTAAACCTTGTTTGTTTGTGTTGACAAAAGTTTCGATGCCCATTGCCGATTGGTACCCTTCCGCATTAGCCCCGATCCTATTGTTTCGCTTGCATAACCTTGGGCTCGCAATCGGGCTATTCATTCTATAAATAACCCATCTCCGATGAATTTTCCCTTTGTAAATAAAAAAACCCACTTACCGAAAGTTTTGGTCTAAGTTGTGTTTTTTTAATGAAAAAATGGGTAGATTCGAAGACCCGCATCAAAACTTCCGATGCGATTGAGTCCCTCTGTTTAAACTCTACCCCCTCTGCTTTTTACTCCATATAACTTCGCCCGGGACCAAGAGTTAAAGGCCCCGAAGCGCTTAATCGCATTGGAGGAATTTAGAATGGTTAGATTGAAAAGACAAGGCCCGACCTTCCGATTGCAATTGGCCCTCATATATATAAACCCCGGGCCTATTATCCTTCATATAAACCTAAGGCCCCACAGTCGGGCTCCTATTCACTTCATATATATATAACCCGCCCGATAGCTAGAAACTTTGTATTATATGAAAATTTTTGGTTTTTTCATGTTATAAAGGGTTTCCCCCAGTATGAGTTTTAAAACGATGTCAACCATTGATCTAAAGCTGATCAATAACACCACCCTCGATTGGTCAACCTCCGATGAGTTCTCTGCCATCGATCTGATCTGCAGATCGACGGTCTACAATTAATCGCATCGGCGTTTCTCAATTTTCTTCCCCCGCCCCTCGCCGAAGGTTTTCAACGCAAAATCTCCACCGTCGATCTTTATGCACCGATCCCATCTGACGGCTCGTATTCATATCGAACCCCCCAACTTCATTTTTAACTGTATTTCCTCCAAAGAAAAGGTTTTAAACCTTTTCTCTGCATTTTATCCTGTTTCTTTATAAAGTGTTCATTCTCATAATGTTCCTCTCAATTCATCCCAACCGTCGATCTCTACACAATCGACAAATTTAACTTATTTTCTCCGTCTGCTCTCCTTTTGACCTCCTCTGATGAATCCCTACCGTTGGATGATGCCATCCAACGACCATGCTCCTCCATACACCCTATGAAGCAGTAAAACCCAATAAACGTAGCATTTTATAAACATTGTTTGTATTTTGCAGGGATTAATGGTTTCCATTATATTGAAAGAAAAGCCAAGGGCTGAGAATGACGATTCCCATGCTTTTGATTCATAAAAGGGAAGTTATTCACGGGTTCAAATTCCATGTTTCATCACTGCTTCATGGGCATTGATGCCATATGAGCCCTGTGCGGCCCTGCACATCATCAAGACACACAAAATGAAATAAAAACAAAAGAGTATCAATGTCGAAGAATTAAACACAATAGAAACAGAAAGTTGAAGACAAATTTTTGGGGATTACGGCTAAGATTGATTATCAAAAGCCTAATCCTCCAAATTAAAACACAGTTAAAATAAAATCATAAGTGTTTATCAGACAGAAAGGCCTCCACTACCACATTAGAGGCAAATTGATTCCTCTCAGCTACCACAGTGCCACCTGTAGCCACAAGCATTCAAACAAAGGCTGAAGTTATTAAACAGAAAGAATATATTTGCCTCAGTGCAGCCAAAGAATTAATTCTGCTAAAGGAACTTAATGCAAAATATCAGCATAGTTATTACATCCTAAAACAGAGCCTTAAAGTCAACAAAAGCTCCCATCGAGCTTAAATATTAAATGTAAAACAATTAATACAAAGGACACATATGTAAACATCATCATTGAGCCCCTCAAAGGCCGAGAAGTCATTTGTCTGTATTAATTGCCCTAGGAGTTCTTTTATCAGATCCCACCTCCTCATTCTTCTATAAATACTTCTGTAGAAGATGAGAAAAGGTTGGTTGCAGAAATTTGAAATATATTTGAGCTTTGAGACTTCTACTTGTAAATAGTGTTCACAAGCTCTTTAAGCTCTCCTTGTAATTAGATAAGTTAGTCTAAGAAGTGAAGATGATTGCTAACCTGAAACAATGGACTTAAAGCTGTAACTGGTTTGAAGCATCAATGCAAGCTGATTTATGGGATCCTGGTCTATGTCTACGGTGATGTTTTTCTTATAGTAAATTGTTGTTTTATTTTTGTTTCCACTTTGTTCATCTTCTCCGATAAATAACAACAAGCATAGAGTTAGGATTTATTGTATATCAGTACCCTTCTCTGACTGATAAGCTTTATCTAAATTTTTTCTTATGAATTGTGTTATTTGGGAATTATTTAATTCAGTTCAAGCATTAGGAATGCTAGCATTCCCTCGTCCTCATATCTTAGCTATTTGTTATTCTTGAAAGCTATTTTCATTTTATGTTAAGTATATATGAACTAAGGAAGATATGGTGAGCCCTTGTCCTAATTTTTATCCCCAAATACTATCTGAAAGTTTCCCTTGGAATGCGTTGAAAGCTGGCTAGTTTCAAAGTACTTAACAGATCTTAGACCATTTTTTTTTATCATTTGTGTTTCCCTTTGTGTTTTAAATGTTTTTCTATTGAAAGTATATCAAAGGCTGGCTAGTTTCAAAGTACTTACCAGATCCTGGATTGCTTTTATGTTATTCTTAAGTGTTTTTCAAATCAAAGTACTTACCAGATCTTGGGTTGCTCTTTGTTCTACATTTGTTTAATTCCCCTCCTTTTTGTATCATTTCATTCCATAAATCAAACTTTAAAGAGATCCTTAGACATAAATGACTTGCCCCATGGACCACTCTTGCCTCTTGCTGTTCCAATTAAACCCTATTATGACTCCATAGACCAATGGACTAAAACCTGCAAATATCCATCTTTTTTGCCAAAGCTTGTTCTATTTTCTTGCAACTTATCACCTTTGGAAATCTTTCCATTTAGGACTTTCCACTCAAATAATATTCATGCTCAACCATCCAAAACAAAAGAAAACCCTTGTCCTTCATAACTAGCCTAATATCATTACCCAAAACTTCAAAGACAAATCTATCTTTGCTCTTATTGGAGAGATCCCTCTCTGGATTCAAGAGGGCTAGATCCTAGAATCCCAAAGTGGTTGAAATGATGTTTCTCCCTGCTATTGAACTTTCCTAATCTTGCTGATTACAGGGAACTAACACTATCATCGAACTGGTTTCTAAACAAGAGGTGGAAGACATTCTTAAGGCTATGCAGAAGGACACAAGTTCAGGCCCGGATGGATGGGCTATATAATTCTTCCAGCAATTTTTTGAAACTATTGGGGACGAGCTGGTAGATGTAGTGGAGGAGTCTAGGAGCTCAGGGTCTATCTATCAGCCCTTCAATTCAACCTTCCTGGCCTTGATTCCCAAATCCGATAATCTTGACTCCTTTAAAAACTTTCGGCCCATTTCTCTGTGTACCCGTGTCTACAAAATTATTGCAAAATGCATTGCCTCAAGGATTAAAACTTTTCTATCCAAGCATATCTCCCCTAAGCAATTTGGCTTTTTGGATGGAAGACAGATCCACGAAGCAGTGGGAGTCGCTCAAGAATCTCTTCATAGTCTTAAGAAAAGTTGTAAGAAAGAGGCAATTGTAAAAATTGATCTTTCAAAGGCCTACGAAAAAATAATCTGGATGTATCTGCAACTTTTGTTGACTCATCTTGGTTTCAAATTCGACTTTGTCAGATGGGTCATGAGTTGTGTTACCTCGTCCTTTATTGCAATTTTGATAAATGGAGCTGCTACTTCTTTCTTCAATCATGAGAGAAGCTTAAGACAAGGGTGCCCTCTCTCGCCCCTTATTTTTCTCTTGGCTGCTGAGGGCATTAGCTTAATGATTCACAAAGCAAAGAGACAAGGTGAGCTAAAAGGAATAGAAGTTACAATTAACCTTTGGGTCACTCATCTGCTCTACGTGGATGATATTATTCTGTTTAGAAATGGAAGCATGGAGGATTTTCAAACCCTAAAGAGTATCTTGGATGTATTTCTGAAGGCAACAGGTCTCAAAATAAACGAACAGAAATCGACCCTAACTACTTCTGGTTTGTCCATAGAGGAGGTGGGTAGAGTTGAATCTCTCTTCCACTTTGAAATTAAATCCCTTCAGGATAATTTTAAATATTTGGGGTTCCACCTCAAGCTTGATAAATACTGGATCCATGATTGGAAGTGGCTTCTTGCTAAAATTGAGAAAAAGCTAAATCACTGGAGTTGCAAATGGCTATCAAGGGCAGGGAGGCTGGTTTTAATCAAGTTCGTCTTAATGGCAATCTCAGTGTACTGAGCTAGTCTTATATGTGTCCCTAAAGGTATTATAGCCTCCATAGATAAAATCTGCAGTAGATTTCTATGGGTTGGCTCCAAAGTGGAACATGCTACCCCCTGGGTAGCATGGGACAAAATCATCCAACCCAAGGAATGGGGAGGTTGGGGTATCAATTTTTTTTTCTCTTTCTCGAAATCCCTAGTAGCCAAACTGGCCTGGGGACTTATAATGACTAATCCGCTCTGGTCATCTGCTACGAAAATAAAATGCATTGAACAGGGTTCAGCACTCGAATGGGTCCGCATGCCTCTAAAATCCTCAAAAAACGCCTTTGTGGTCTGGAAGGCTGTGGTTTCCTCTGTCCAAACCATTGAATAGGGTCTAGAGTGGAATGTGGGAGATGGAGTCCAGGTGAGGCTAGGACGCGATCCATGGGCCAGGTGTTCAGCAAGGTTTACCTTTTCTCAAGATTTAGTAAACTTTCTAAATAACAGGGGCTTCCACAATCTTAGTCAGGTGGCTGATCATCGGTCCTCATCTATTCTGAGGCAAGGGTGGGTAGCAGGGATTGATCTTCACCTTGAAGAGAGATGGATGGAAGAATGGAGGCTTTTCTGTTTGGATTTTCAAAACTCCTCTGTGCAGATTGCTGATTCAAGGGATGAACTCTGATGGATACACACATAGTCTGGAACCTACTCTCCGAAGATGGGATATAAATGGTTGATGTCCCAACAGGGGTGGGAAGCCCCTGCCTGGTGGTCCAAACCAATCTAGAAGCTGAAATGTCCAACATAGACTAAGCTTTTCTTCTAGTTTATCTTACAGAAAAAAGTGCAAACATGGGATTTTCTTCAAAAGAGGGGGAAAATAGGCCCAGGCTGGTGCTCTTTATGCAAATCTAGGGAGGAAACCTCCCTTCATATTTTTCTAAACTGCCCCTATAATGTAAGTCTTTGGGCTAAATCTTTAAGGCTCATTAACACCCTTATTAGATGGGAAGGAGAAAATATTCAGCAAGCTTGGACCCAGTGGTGGGAGGAGGCTCCCGATGACAAAGTTCATACGATCCCTCTCTTGATTGCCTAGGGCACCTGGATTGCAAGGAATCGGGTAATATTTCAAGATCTTCCTTTCCCAACCGAACTGGCTACGGAAGGTGCAACCATCCATGACAGTATCCCAAACCCATCGGGTCCTGCCCCACCTCATTGCATCCAGCCAGAAGTCATCAGGGAATCGGTTCCTTGGGCTTCTTTTAACGGAGCTTCTGACATCAATGGGCGGTGTGGAGCTGGTTTGGTCATCCATTTATCCCCAGAAAATTCCCATACGAGCATCAGTTGGTCTCGAGCAAGGGACAAATAATTTTGCTGAACTCAAAGCTTTACATTACCTTCTCTGTTGGCTGAATTTAAGACAATTGAGGAAGATTCAGATATTTGGAGATTCTATGGATATTGTGAAATGGTTTAATGGGACACATCAATGCAGGAATTATGTTTTGTTGCCTTTGCTTAAAGAGCTTTTTCGGATCAAATGTTATCTAACTGAGATCATTGTTTGCCAAATTTACAGGGAATGGAGCCAGGATGCAAACTGCCTATCTAAAAAAGGTTATGAACAAGCTATGGGGACCTGGACAGTGACAGAGATGGGAAACACAGTTGTTCATCCTTTGGAACAAGCCGTTTTTGGATATAAGATCACACTTGCTCCTCTCGTGTATATATTTTGTTGTTTTTTTCTATGTTTTTCTTTATGTTCTAATACAAACAACATAACTGCTACATAAAATTATGATGAGTCACAGGACTGTCTTCCTCATTGAGGAGGTCTTGGGACTCTATTAGATAACTGTTTTATCTCAAGAGACTGGGATAGTTTTTACTGTTGGTTTCCTCAGTTTTTTTTTTTTTTTAATGGAAAGGAATCCTTGGCTTCTGCAGGCACATAACCATTCCCATCATTATCTCTGTTTCGGATTAAAACCAGGAGATGTGATTGAATGGAAGTGCCCCTTTTATGCTTATTTTGGACAGGCTGCTTTCGTGATACCCTTTAGGAGGTATTCAAGACAATTGAGACTACTTTTCTCCTTCGAATAGAAGGAGAAATGGAGTTGATCAGAAATGCTACGCATATGATATCTGAGTATCTATTCATAATATAAAGTTCGATTTTTTTCTGTGGAGAAAAAAAGAAAATCATTTCTCCCAGCTTCAAATATGGCCAATTAACCTATTTACATATATTTTAATTATAAATTTAATTTATTTTTTATTTTCACTTTTTATTTAATATAATTTTATTATAAAAATAATTATTCAGTTCTTACATTTACTTTGTTCATTGTGATATGCTTAAATTGTTCTTGATATGACTACTTATTTTAGATTAATTGAGTATAGCTAAATGGTTGTCGGTTAAAGGTTGCTAGGAAATGTGCCCTTACGTTTCAGCTAGATGAAGAAACAGCTGCCACTCTTATGCGGAGCGGAGGGTTTCACGTCTTACGTTTTGACTGACATGTAGCAACCTTTACATTTTACAACAAATTCACCTTATTTGCATTTTTAAGGAAAAAAATAGTCCGGTATATATAATGTGCATTAGTCAAATCCATATCCAAAAATATTACAGAAAATATATCAGTTATCATTCTAGTTTTCCATCTAGATCATCTTTTCAAAATATACAAGATTTACATATCAAAATATGACTATAATGTATCAAATACAAAAGTTGTGGCTTATTTTCATAGGGGCTTTACATCTGGAGCAATACCATAGCACTGAACTTCATATTAGGGGATATATAATAAGGAAAAAATGACATAATATATATATATAATATGCATTAGTCAAATCCATATCCAAAAATATTACAGAAAATATATCAGTTATCATTCTAGTTTTCCATCTAGATCACCTTTTCAAAATATACAAGATTTACATATCAAAATATGACTATAATGTATCAAATACAAAAGTTGTGGCTTATTTTCATAGGGGCTTTACATCTAGAGAAATACCATAGCACTTGAGTTCATATTAGGGGATATATAATAAGGAAAAAATGACATAATATATTGGAGGATATATAGGGGTTTAAGGATTTTTATATTGGCCGATATAAAAAATGGAGCTCAAAATTAATGAAAAAATATAAAGGGGTATAAGAAATGTTAATGAAAAAATAAATATCTACAATATATAGTGAAAGTAAGACTTTTTAAATTGGAAAAGTGTTTCAGGTTTATATTGGTAGGGGGGTAAAATAATGTAATTTTTAGAGGTATTTTCCAATATGTACTCAAATTAAGAGTTTGTTTAATACACTATGATCCCACGTGATATGTTAGAGGCTCATTGAGTGAAGCCCCGTGCTTATCCCCTCAAAAATCATAATGTCAAGTCCAAAAAAAAAGTAAAAGTGAACCCTGTGATACAAGCACCCCATTTTCCAGCTTACTATATTCAGTACAACAGCACAACTCCAATAGCCAAAGTGCACTCTACATCATAAAACTCATAAAACATTTGTCCAAATGTGCCCAGAACAATTCCAATAGCCAAAGTGCCCTCTACATCATAAAACTCATAGAACATTTGTCCAAATGTGCCCTATAGTCCTTTTTTATTAGACAAACTGTCTGCTACCTCATTCTTTTTCAATAAACATGGTGAAATGAAATATGTGTGAAAGAACCTCGCAGCTCATGTACATTATCCAACCTTGTACACAACTCAGGAGGAGCAAAATCAATGTACATTATCCAGCCTTGTACACAACTCAATAGGAGCAAAATCAATATCAATCAATATTTTGATTCATACACGAGTCTAAGTTGTCAATGTATAGATATCTAGGGAACCACATTAGCCTCCGTAAAGCTAACAACTCGGACCTGGTGTTGGTGCCCTAACCTCCATTCCAATATATCTTGTAGTGCCATTTCGAATTCAATTTCAACCAAGTCCCGCATCCATAGCAAAAATTCTGTGAAGCTACATCAAAAAAGCCCTCCAGGTAAGTGATGGGATGTGGTCTCAACCTGTCTTAGAAGTCTCTTCATTGTGGTCTGCGGCATGCCACCCCACCACTGAAGAATCTGCGCAACTAACTTAACCTGTACACAAATCTCCTCCCGAAATATCCATTTATTTAGCGCACACCACAACTTCCAATGAAACAACTTGCTTATATATAAGCTTTCTGTAACAAAGATAATCTCGGTTATCTTGAGCTTTGGCTTATTGCATAGGTGATTCCAATTGGGACTACAACAGATGAATTGGGGCTACACCAGGTAAACATGTCATTTCGTGAATGTAATTGGTACTACTCTAGATAAACATGTTTTTTTAATGTGTTTTTTTTTTTAAATGCAGTTTTATTGGTGGGTGTAGCATTGCTTTGGGAGATTTATCCAAAGATTATTTGCTACCAGGCTGTTAAAGAAATTTAGCAAATTGTGCATCTAGAAAAATTGACCTGTAACCTTTTAGTAGCAAAATACTTCACGAACTACTTGATAAATTAAACTAATCCTTAAGGCTGAGTATATTTATAAATTATTACAAGTAGCTACAACATTTTTCTGATATCTTTAGCATGTTTCTTTCATCCTTCCTTTTCATTCTAAAGAGAAAACATTGACTAATTCAAAACAAAGTGACACATGAAGTTTATGGAGTTCAAGACAGCCATTTACATTTCATTCTTTGTTAATATCTAAGCTTCACTGTACAAGCAAAAGCCATCATGGCTCTACAGAATGTAGTTCACAATACTAATTGGCAGGCTTACAAACAAACACTCCAAAACCAACCTGCCAGTCATGGCCATAAAAGAGAGTAAGAAAGAAAACTAAATTCATTCACAATCATTATTCTGCATCACACATGTGAGGCCGAGGAGCTCCAAACAAATAATGAAGTCTCCGAATATTTAGAAAAACCCTTCCCATGATGACTGTAATTCATGGCCCCTGTTCCCGCAATAAATTCAGTTCAGAAGCATTGGAAGTGGCTTTTCGAGTGAGGCAGATAGTGCAGGAAGCGGCCGCCATTGCATAATGAATCGCTTTGGCCAATGTTGTTCCGATCCTTTTTAGGGCCTGGAGTATTGATGCAGCCATGGAAGTAAATATCTGCTTTTTTATTTTCCCCCGACTTTGGGGAAGCCGAGCCATGCTTCCATGGCCTCTGCCAGCGCCAGTGACATGCCTTGTATTCAGCACAGGATAATAATCTCCAGATTGTTTATTCTCCATGGACACCCTGCTTGCCTGGTGATCCTTGAAAACCAGAAACCCCAATTCCGATCGTGAAAAAATGATATAAATGACTGGGCGCCGACATGGGGTCAATTTATAAGCAGCCTAGAATCTCAAATTTAATAAATGCAAGAACACTAAACAACTGGGGTAGTTCGCAACCAGAGTAGTTCATATCCTCGCAGAAAATCCCAAATAGGTGTGAACGGACTAGGAACTCTATTTTTTTTCAACATATTTCGAAATTTAGACTGATTTTCGATCTTTTACGAACCTCAGTAATGTTATCTTGATATAATTTATTACATGCAAGCTGGATAGTGGGCCAGTGTAAAGCCAGGCTATACGGATCAGATCACGAGTGAATTTTCAGGTTCATGTATTGATCTCTACGAAGTTATCTTAGTATATAATTTATTATATGCAAGATGGATAGTGGGCCAATGTAAACCCAGGCTAGACACATTGGACCACAAGTGAATTTTCAGGTTCATGTATTTATCTCTAAACACATGTTCTTTATGTTCTTTATAGTTACGTGTACGCTAGTTAGATCTACACCAGATGCACATATTATGCAGATAATATTTTATAGTATTTTGTTTTGGTGGGTGTGGGGAGGCTTTAATTGAATGGAAGCGTACTTGGTGCAATAATTATGATTATAAGTTAGTTGAGAATAGGTAAAGGGTTCTTGAGTTTGTGTTCTAGAGTATGATTGATGGTAATTTATTAAGAAGTTATAAGTGTGGTTATTATTATTAATGTAAGAGGTTATTTTATTTTTTTAAATTTGATTATAATGATAAATGTTTTGAAATTGTAATTTAATGTAGGTGTATGTAAATATTTTTGGACAATTTGGTTTATATTTTCAATTTTTTTAGTTTGACAAAGAGAGGGAATCTTTTCACAACATGTATTTCAAGAATCATTCAACATACTATGTTTTACTGTGGATTACAGGAGAGTTTAGTCTGATTTTGTTGATGTTTATTTTCTTCTTTACACTAGTTAAAATGGGCAAGATACTTCTGATATTTTAGATTAGGGTTGATCACCAAGTTCTAGTATCTTAGTTTTTCCTTACTCTCTCATATTTTATCTCACAACAATTTCTCTTCAAATTTAGATGTAATAATATTTATTGTTAATATTTTTTAGTATAATGATATCTTCTTTGATTCCTCAATCACTTAACCAAGCCTTGGCATCTTCATGCTAACCCCACTTGCATCTTTATGCTAATAATCTTAGGAATTCTATTGCCTTCCATGTTGTTGTGTCGAGAGGCACAATCTACAGCCGAGTATGACCCTCATGTAAAGTATGTCACATCCTCAAAAAATAATAAATTTTACTTTTGCTAATGTCGGCCAAAGCATTAACCTAATCTTTAATTTTATATAACTTGAATATTTAGATTATATATAACTTTATTAACTCATTAATGGGCTGACAATAATTATTAAAATAGAACTATGTATTATTTATATAATTTGAATGGTTAGTGAATTATTTCACCCATTTAATTGCTTTATTATATACATGAATTTGAATGGATCATAAATTTAGCTTTAACAAAAAAATTACCACATTGAATTTCCAAATTAAGTAAAATTTTAAACATCTTTACTCTTCACTAAAGTCAATACCATTTCCTAAATCAAAGGAAAAGAATTAATTCAACACAAACAATCAAAATCCAAAATATTTTAATATAAATAAATAAAACCTATTCTTATACTTACTCCAAAGTTATTCTAAATAAATAAAAATATATATAAACTAAATGTATGGTAAAATATGTTTGCACCTCAAGTTTTTCACTCAAAAGATAGGTTTGCACCTCTAGAGATTTGGTCCTTCTATAACGATAACAAGATAAGTTGTGTAGACCTTATTTTTAAAATTACAAGTTATAAAATGTTTTTTTTTTTCTTTTCTCTATATTCTTCCATGACTCTCTAGAGATGTTGCATCCCCAATATTCACAACCATATAAAATAACAAGAGAGAATCTCGAAAAGGAGTTTCTTCTTATTCAAAATTCACAACTCATTTGTTTACATCTAGTTCTAAGACAATAATAATCTTTCTACCCACCATTCATATTTTCCTAATGTTATATATTCAAATAAAATCGTGATAAAAATTGAGTCCTAAATATTTGTGTTAGGTCACTTCCTCCAAGTTGTTGTGGTCATACACAAAATTTTCATAAGTGATCATTTAGATTCGATTATCATAAACTTTTGTCATTATTAACAAATTTTTTTGAGAATTTTTAGTTTTTTGTGTAGATGAGAGGGATTCCTCGCCATAACAATAATATCATTAGAATAAAAAGGGAGGGTGATGATTATACTAGCTAGATTTATGCCAACATAACCTACTTCTTCCAAACAAATCCTTCAACTTGTTGATCTATATACCAAAAAGGATAGGGGGATAGGGAACACCATTGTTTAACTCCTGTGTTATAATTATTTTCTTTTAATTAACCCTCATTATATTTAAACTTGGAAATAACATTCCCATAAACACTTATAATTGCATCCATTTCAATGGTTAATTGCAAGCACTATGTTAAATGTCATTCTAAATTAAAATATGAAACACATGAGATTGGTTTATTATTGTGAAACTTATCTAAAATACTCCTAAAAATAAAGTCTGTAGTTGAATAGTATCTCATGAATATAGCTTAGATGTCCAATTTTTTTCTTCTCTCCTAAATTAACTTGGATAAATGATGGTTAATTATAATAGTCCAATAATCAAATGAATTTCCTTATTCCTCACCTTCAAAAATATAACAATAAGAATTTAAGTCAAACCATTTACATAACCCTACTTACTTTTAAATAGAAACTATTAGAATTTAAGTCCAAGGATTTACATAATTTGATTTTTAAATTTGAAAAAATCGTGTATGTAAAATATTATGGTATTTAAATTCTAAGTAATTATCCATAATTAATAAGGCAAATTATTTTTTCTAAATACATAAAGTAGCATAAGTCTTTAGTTAATATCATTTAATGTTAATGTGAGTAAATATAAAAAGTAATTATATAATATATTGATGTAAAATTTCAATTATCTCATATCTCCTCAACCACACAAAAAAAACTACAAATTAAACTACATATTTGCATCGATATAGTATATATTTGTTATAATTTTTTTTATTGACTAGGTAATGTGTAATAATTACAAATTTTCATTAATATATAGTATATATATTTTCTTACTATAAAATTAAAATAAAATAAAAATTGTAAAATTTTAAACTTCGAAGACCTAATTTTTTTGATAATAATAATGTTAACTTTTACATTGTTG
The DNA here is from genome assembly GCA_034641835.2 of Pinus albicaulis. Classification (NCBI taxonomy): domain Eukaryota; kingdom Viridiplantae; phylum Streptophyta; class Pinopsida; order Pinales; family Pinaceae; genus Pinus; species Pinus albicaulis. Next base: position 380,419,455 of record CM076569.1, on the reverse strand, counting down.
AATAAAATGCAAAAACATAATTGTTATTTCTTGTTTTCTTAATTTTTTAAATAACAATAGTGTTAAATTTTACATTGTTGAATAAAATGCAAAAACATAAGGTTCTTTCCCATTATTTCGAGGTTCTCCTTTTCTTCAATTTGAAGTTATATGATTTTTTTAGCTCATTTATTATGTTGTGGACTTATAAAACCATTTGTTGGGGTTTCTTCATAATCTCATTGTGACCATACGAATTCCAATATAGATTATTGATACTGAAGGATTTTCTTTCAACACATAAGGCAACAAATAGGGGTACTATTAGGTCCCTAGGTCTCCCTATATTACTAGTATAGTCCCTCATTGTTGTTAGTGTAACCCCCTTATTGTTATTGTTGTACTCTTGTAACCCCCATATTGTGTGTGTATATGGTGTTATTTTTGTTACGTACGACTAGGATTACATTGTGGCCCCATTCATCATTATACTGTCTGAAAGGTATTTTCATTTGTATCATCCAACAGTGGTCATTTACTACCCAAATTGGGTTTCTAAAGTGTTTGATTTATAAGGCGTTGATATCTCTTTTCTTCTATTTTTGGAGCAGGTTTCATAACATTTGGTATCAAAGCTTTGGATTCTAGGGTTTCGTTGCTCCAAATAGGTCATCGTGGCATTTTCTCTATAACATTTTTTTCTACGAAGGTTCAGAAGCTGAAATTTTTAGAGCGCGAAGAAGAAATCATGAGGAACATTGTCGCAAAATCTCAGAGCTTAGTTCACAATATTTTTGGAGATATGGTCTGTGGAAGTTAAGGCTTATTCAGGCTCCCAAATTTCATCTCAAAGAGGTGATCATGGGAAGATCTTCATAACTCTCTCTCTGAGCATCGGATTGGAATGTTGTAAAAGGTAACCTCAAGTACATGGATTGGAGTTTCTTTTCTATCAATTTTAGAGCCAAAGGAGGAAACAGTGACACATGGCAAGTCGTACAAATTCACTCTACTCAACCAGTCCATAATTTGGTCATTGTGGGAGATTGGACATAGCTTTTCCTTGAAGAATCAAAATAAGGTCAGAACTGTGGCATTTGAAAGGGGATTCAGAGGGTTACCTCAGGGCCAAATTTCAAATATTGAAGATCTGAAATCACAGAGATAATTCAGTTTCAATATCGGGCTCCTCAAAAGTAAGAAAAATGTGTGTATTTTTTTCCTGAATTGCGTAAGTCTTGTGTATAAAATTAGTTTGAAGTGATTCCAAGGGTTTATTGACCATATGTTTCAATATTGGGTTCTAAAATGCCTCCTAAAAAAATAAACACCCATTAAGCCCTCAGAATAATCTACTATGACTCATGAAGATGAATAATTGCAGCATGATCTATCAAAATTACAAGAGAAAGTGCACCAAATTTCGCTCTGGCAAAGAGCAACAAAAAATGAAATGGAAGTTTTGAAGAAAGCCATGGAATCGAAGATGGATGGTTTGATGAAAGGCGTGGAAGCTAAGATGGATGGTGTGGAAGCTAAGATGGAGGACATGGAAGAAAAAATTAAAGACAACATGGAAAACATGAAGAATGATCTAAAAGGAGACATGGAAAGTTTGAAAAAGTTGATACAAGAAATGATTCCTAATGGTGAAAAGATAGTAGGGGAAACTCATGATGAGAACAAAATAAATGTTAATCATGATTTCATACACTCTAATGTTGTATTGAAGAACCACCATATTCCAAAGATGGATATGAGGAAGTTTGATGGCAAGGATCCCGTAATATGGATACTACAGATGGAGCAATATTTTGATCTCAATAATGTTAAAAACACACAAAAGGTACGCATTGCAACTTTACATTTAGAAAAAAATACATTTTTATGGTATCGATGGCTTTGCTCCTGTAAAAAAATTTGCCACTTGGTCAATTTTAACGGAGGAAATGATAGCACATTATGAGGATACAAAGAGAAACACCTTCTTTAGCCAATTGATAAATCTCAAATAAAAGGGTTCAGTGGCGGAGCACATTGAGGACTTCCAAAAATTGAATATAAGGGTAACTGATATTCCGGAGGAACATAAGATTGATGTCTTAATAGGTACTTTAAAGGATAACATCCAACACAAAGTTCGTTTTTGGGAACCCAATTCATTGGAGAAGGCATTCAGGTTGGCAAGAAAAAATGAATGTAAAATTATGGCGACAAGGAAACCTACCACTCACATCTATAAAGATGTAAGTGTTGCTACTCTTAGACTTCCACAACCTATAAGGTTGACACCACAACAATTGGAAGAAAAAAGAGCAAAAGGGCTTTGCTACAGTTGTGATAGAAAATACACTAAAGGTCATAAGTGAGCTGAGAAGAAATTATTTTACATAGATTGTGAAGAGGAGGAAGAAAATGAAGAAGAAACTTCAAAAGTAGAGGATAGACACTAGGAATGAACCCTAAAAGAAGAAGAAATGAGTTCGACCATATCATGTAATGCATTGGCAAGAATTACCACTCCTCAAACTCTCAAGAAAAAAGTACATATCAAGAAGAAAAAGGTAATAGTGTTGATTGATTCGGGTAGTACCCATAATTTTATTCATTGTAAGGTAGCCAAGGAATTGAATTGTTTCCTATACCCAACATCAGAATGTCAAGTGATGGTTGCAAATGGAGGAACTATAAATTAATCTAGAAAATGCCATATATCAAGCTATCCATGGGGGAATATGTATTTAATAGTCCAATGCTTTCCATCCCAATGGTAGGTGTTGATGTTGTACTAGGAGTACAATGGTTACAATCTTTGGGGACGATAGCTTTTAATTTTCAAGAACTTTTCTTGATTTTTTTTCGGAAGGAAAGAAAATCGAATTACGGGGTATCGCAGGGAAGCTAGGAAAGATAATAAGCTCTAATGTCATGACAAAGCTTCTGAGAAAGAACAGTGGGGCGTAATTGCACAATTATGCTCACTAGAAGTTCCAACATCAAAATCATCTATTTCTCCAGATCTCCAACAATTCTTGAACAATCATTCCAAGGTGTTTGATACTCCCAAAAGACTCCCACCTATTCGTGATCATGATGATGCTATTCATTTGATTCCAGGAAGTTTTCCTCAAACATCAAGCCTTACAGATATCCTTATGTCCAAAAGAGTGAAATTGAACATATGATTGCAGAAATGTTAGAGGCTGGTATAATTGAACCTAGTTAAAGTTCTTTCTCTGCTCCAGTAGTATTGGTGCACAAGAAAGATGGATCATGGCGCATGTGTCTGGATTATAGGGAGATCAATAAGCTTAGTATTAAAGATAAATATCCCATTCCTGTGATTGATGAATTATTGGATGAATTACATGGAGCAATTTATTTTACCAAGTTGGATCATTGTTTAGGATATCATCAAATTAGAATGAAGATTGAAGATATTCCGAAAACAACATTTCAAACTCATGAGGGTCATTATGAATTTTTGGTCATGTCTTTTGGCCTTACCAATGCACCTTCTACATTTCAAGGGTTGATGAATTCCATTTTCAAACCCTTCCTTACAAAATTTGTGCTATTATTTTTTGATGATATAATAATCTACAATAGGTCTTGGAAGGATCATGTTCAACATGTTGACAGGGTGCTCAAACTATTGGACGAGAAACAACTATATGCAAAAACATAAAAATGTTCCTTTGGAGTACAAGAGGTGGAATATCTGGGCCATATTGTATCTCACAAGGGCGTTAAGGTAGAACCTAACAATATTAAAGCCATTAAGGAATGGAAAGTCCCCACAACCGTAAAGAATTTGCACGGATTTCTCGGGTTAACAGGGTATTATCACAAGTTTGTTAAGAATTATGGGATAATAGCAGCACCTCTAACAACGTTGTTGACGAAAGATGCATTTTCATGGACTCCTGAAGCAACTAATGCCTTTGAACATATTAAAGAGGCAATGTGCCCAGCACCAGTCTTAGCTATACTAGACTTCACAAAAACCTTTATTGTTGAATGTGATGCCTCAAGAAATGGAATTGGTGTTGTTTTAATGCAAGAAGGAATATCCTTTTCCTTTGAAAGTCGTTCAATCAAAGGAAAGTATTTACAAAAGGCTATTTATGAGAAGGAAATGTTGGCAATACTACATGCACTAAAGAAATGGAGACCTTACCTAATGGGAAGACACTTCAAGGTAAAAATTGATCATGATAGTCATAAACACTTTGTGGAACAAAGACTATCCTCAGAAGAGCAGCAAAAATGGGTCACAAAGATGTTGGGTTGTGACTTTGAATTCGTCTACAAAAAAGGGAAGCTAAATGTTGTTGCAGATGCACTCTCAAGAAAGGATGAAGAGGTGGAAGCATTGATTTATGCCATTTCAATTATCCAACAAGATTGGATAACTGAAGTAAGGGATGAATGGAAGAAGGACGAAGAAGTGTGGAATATGAGAATCAAATAATATGAGACAATTAGTTGACTATTCGACTGGAAAATTAGTTGACCTTGTGATTGAATAAGTGGTTGATATTGACCGAATGTTCAAGTTGAATCTAGTAGTCAACTAGAGAATGAAAGACGAGTTGAATATAATAACCAACTAGCTAAAAAAATAGCCATATTTGATGGAAATGGTTGGAACTACCAATGGTCCTTTACAGACCAAATCTTCCACAATCCAAGGGATCTAGTTAGATTTGGACATTGTATATAAATGACCGTATGGTTCAAATATAAATAAGTATAGCTCATATCGATCATGCGGTGATGTATTATATCATTACCATGCATTGTGATGTTTTGATCACAATGTGATCTACTTAAGTGTTGTAATGGCATCTTTAGATAACACCCATCATCTTGGAATGTGATTAATATTATTCTTATTTGTTTTAGATTATGCTCTATGTTCTTTGGTTAGGTTCATTTTCCAAACATGGTATTATAGTTTTTAATTTTCTCCTATCCCTGTTCTCTTCAAATCATACCATGTTAGATATATTAACGATTTACTCTGTGCTAATTTATTTGCTGACTAGAATTAGAATTTTTTGAATATATCTTCAAATATTGATTCATAATTTTGAATGGACAAAATTGTGTTTTTTAGGCACCATGAATGGAAACCATACTAAAGAAAAATGGTTTTTGAAGCATACAAAGACCACTATTATAGACCTGAAACATGACTAAATGAAGCTTATCATTAAAACCATACTAAAGAGAAAATGGTTTTGGAAGAATACAAAGACCACTATTCTAGATCTGAAAGATGACCAAATGAATCTTGTTATTGATGTAAAGAAAGGAGGTCATTGAGATCATTATGACTTGTATTTCTTAAGAAATTCATGTTCATATGAAAAATATTGACTATCCTCGTGAGTTTTAGAATAATTTCAAGACATTGCTTGTCATTGATGTAAACAAAGAGGAGGTCATTAAGATCATTATGACATGTATTTCTTAAGAAACTCATTTTCATATGAGAAATATTGACTATCCTCGTGAGTTTTAGAAGAAGTTGAAGACATTGTTTGATAATGTCAGGTTATGTAGTTAAATAAAGAGTTGGTCTATATTGATTCCCATTCCTTTGAGAGGAGGACTATTTAGCTCATGCCCAGGAGCTACAATTGAAATGGGAAGAATGTTGGAGTAATTTTCCAAATAAATATGGAAAACTCATTGAACAAGTCCTGATGAATCTAAGAATACATTATGATGTGCTATGTTCCTCATTCCACATCAATTAAAGATCACACGAGGAAGATGGTAATGAATACACCTTTGATACACATTGTGAATTAATGATCAAGGACCAATAGAGGCTACTTGATTAAGGAAATCTTGGTGGTAAGATCCAAGTACACATTCTCAACAAAAAGAGAAGGTTGAGTAAAATGAAACGAGTAAATATGTAAAAATGCCTCAAGTAGAAAGCCAAAGAGAAAGATGTTGGATAACATGAACCAAGAAGAGTTGATAAATGAAGGTATGCCACTATTGTGGGAAGATATGACATATGGAAAAAACATGTTGGAATAAGATTAGGGAGCTGGAAAAAAAGGATAAGATTCTTGAAGTAAATCCCTTAGGTGAGAAATCAATAAGAAAAATGGTTGATTACTTCAATTTTTCCATTGGAATTCAATTATTTTATTCACGCACCATGGAGAATGAATGCATTATAATGCTGAGAAATGATTCTCATTAATGTCAAGTTAATTCATTGATGAAAAGAAATATCAAGTTCATGGGAAGCTTTCAGGAATAAGTTGTTGCACAATAGTTTTTCCAAAGCTCAAGGGAAGACTAGATATTATGTTATCATGGTCATATTAATATGGTTGTTGAATAAATATGGCTAAGAATGCAGATAATTTTTTTTCAATAATTTATGCTCCATTGTCTGAGTACAAATACGAAAGTTCCATGTTCCCAGATAATTCCAACGATATATGGTTAGTATTTTAACTCCCATAGATTAAAGTGAAAATGAGTTATACATTTTCTAGTGTTTCGTCATATTGAATTATGTGCAGTACTCGTCTCATCAGATCCTTCATAAATCACATTAGCGCAAGCAAGTTGAAGCATAGTGAGATGGAAAAAGAAATTAGGTTGCATGTGCATAGGTTAGCATGTAAACAAATTGCACAATGAGATCCCATGGTAGGAATCCATTTGATTCGATAATCAAGGAGTAATATAGGACACCCCAACATGTTCAAGGAATAATATGTAGTCCATAGCACGATAAAATCCTATGGTGGAAAAATGGTTAGATCAATGGCTCAAGTTTCATATCTGGATCTGACCTCTAGAGATGATAAACATCAATCTAGAGCATGATGAAATCCAATGGTCAAGTTTGTATTGCATCAATAGTTCTGATTTGATATCAGACGTCAAAATGCACAAAAGTTAAGTATTAGTCCAAAAGCCAATATAATACAATAATGGAGATGAGTTTAGTTTAATGGTTCAAATTTGATATCGAATGCCAATAAGCACATATCTTAACATGAAAACTCGCACAAAATGTGATCCAATGGTTGCATATGTGTTGATCAGATGGAACTGATCAATGTTAGGCTCTCTTCATGCTTGTGTTAGAAAATCAAATATTACAGAGCAATGAAACACATAAAATATGCGGAAAACATAAGCACACAAAACACATAAAACTAGAGAGACACAAATGTACGTGGTTCACCCAGTTTGGGCTACATCCACCACAAACAGCCAGTCCTTCCTTTCTATTATCCAGAAAAATGAATAGACACAACCTACAACATATTCATTGTAATATCCACTATTATCTCTCACAGTATCCCTATTTGTTTCTCGCTAGGGGAATACGCATACGCTACACAGCCGCAATACAATACCTTCATACAAGTTAGGGGTTGCGTTCTAGGGCAAAAAAACCTAAACTAAACATAACTTCTACTGTCAAATCATCTGCCTAATGAACAGCCCAGATTGACCCCCCAGGCAGCGTTAAAATTATGGGTGGCATTTCCCCTCCATTAAGGTACAGAGGTCCAATGATGTGATACAAAATAAACAAGATAATCAGGCTCCACACCCAACAATCTCCCACTTGGAGACTGATTGTAGCAACTCCACCGTTGCTTCATTTGCTGGACAATGACTCCTTTTTGGACATGGTTGTTTCTCATCTTCAACGTCATCCTTGAAGACAAATTGAAATTGAGCATAATCTCAGTTTCTCCCTGGTTACAACCTTTGTTAGCATATCTGCAGGATTCTGGCTAGTGTGTATCTTTTCCATCTTCAACTATCCATATTCCAATACTGACCGTATGAAATGGTACTTGAGCTGTATGTGTTTAGTCCTGGAATGAAATGTTGAGTTCTTTGCAAGATGAATGGAACTTTGGCTATCACTGTATAACATGCCAATATCATGCTTCGTACACAATTCATCCATAAACCTTTATAACCAAATCATTTATTTACTAGCCTCTATAGCAGCAACATTCTCTACTTCTGTTGTTGAAAGTGCAACAACACTTTGGATTTTTGAAACCCATTTGACAGTTGTTCCACCTACAATAAATACATATCTTGTAGTGCTCCTCTTGTTATCCCTATCACCTATCATATCTGCATCAACATATCCCTTTAGAGAAATGTTTGAATCACCAAAGCATAATGCTTGATTTGTGGTACCTCTCAAATATCTAAGAATCCATTTCACTACCATCTAATTTTATTTTCCTGGATTGTTCATGTACCTGCTCACAACTCCCACTACATACATGCAATATTGGGCCCTGTGCAGACCATTGCATACATTAATCTTCCAACTGCTGATGCATATGGAACTTTAGACATATAATCCAATTCTTCTTGGGTCTTTGGGCACATCTCCTTACTAAGTTTTAAATGGCTATAAAAAGGTACTAACTGTTTTTTCATTCTGCATATTAAATCTTTTCAACACCTTTTGTATGTACTCATTCTAAGACAATGTTAATTTGCGATTTTTCTTGTTTCTAGTTATTCTCATACCAAGGAATTGTTTTGCAGGTCCCAAATCCTTCATTGCAAATTAATTTTCCAATTTTCTTTTAAGCACATTTATTTCCTGCATGTTAGACCCTGCAACAAGCATGTCATCTACATACAATAATAGTATTGTTGGGCATCGGATTTGTATACTTTCTTGTCTCATTTTTACCCTACCTTTATATCTCTTTGTGCCATTATTTATCTTAAAAGCATGAGGTAAAACCCTTCTTCCTATATTTTATGGGATATTTGATTAATGACGTACTTGTCATGGAGGTTTTACCTTTTTACATATTAACTCCTATATTTCTTCAGATTTGGCTACAACAGGCGCATCGTGACCGCAAGTAAAGGCACAACCCATCATTTCTAGCATCTCCCTTATTTGCTGCTACAGCATGATAGCCATGGATGTATCAGCACTATCTTTGACTTTCTCACGGTTTCTTACTTGGAAATCCAGTTTCCATTGTAACAATATGTATTTTTGTAACACTGGAGTCATTGGGAGGAATTGGGGGGTTTTAGGACTATAGTATAAAGGAGCCTACGGACTGTGAATCGAGAGAAATTTTACAGATGCATAGATTGTTGTAATTAATCTTTCTATTATTAATTGAATATACATCAGTTCGTTGTTTCTGTTGTAATCCTTGAGCTTTCGTAGCCCTGATTCAAGGGTTGGGCCCACTCTTGTGATCAAGTGCTGCATTCCTCTTTATTTTCTTTCAGTACTGTGTTTTGTGTGATTCTTTAATTATTGTTATATTTGCGTTAATTTTTGTGGATGCTTTTTATTTCTGCAGTTTATTTATTTCTGTTACAATGGTATTTGTGTTATAGATTAAACCTGTGATCTACAGTAGACCATGTGCATGTATCTGCATATACTTTGTCGTTAGTCTTGAAATAACTAACGCCATTGGGTTGATAATTTATGTGGAAAAAGGATTGAATCTTGTTCATATCCTGACACCAACAAATATAATATAGCTGCCATCATTTTTCCGTTTCAGATAAACACAATGATCAGAGTGACATCTAGTATAACCTTGTTCAGACATAAACTTATCAAATTTTAGATACCACTACCTTAGAGCCTGTTTTGAGCCATACAAGCTCTTATTTAACCTGCACACTAATTTTTCTTTCCCTTTGACCTCATATCCTTCTAGTTGTTGCATATAGATCTCTTCCTCCAAATCTCCATGGAGAAATGTTGCCTTTACATCTAAATGTTCAAGATGTAAATCTTCCGCTACTACAAGACTTAAAATAGTTCTAATTGAAGTCATCTTAACAAAACGAGAAAATATTTCACCAAAATCAATACCTTTCTTCTTTGAAAACCCTTTCACCACAAGTCTAGCTTTGTACCTCTATTTTCCTCCATCTTCTTCCTTCAGCCTATAAACCCATTTATTCTGCAATGTAGTTTTACCTAAAGGTAACCTGACTAAGCCCCAAGTCTGGTTATGCATTAAGGAATCCATCTCCTCCTCCATGGCTAGCTCCCACTTCTTCCTTCTTTCAACCTGCATTGCTTCTTCATAACATTCGGGTTCACTAGAATCAGTCAACAATAAATAATATAATGAAGGAGAGTATCGTTCAGGGGGTCTACTTATCCTAGTAGATATTCTGACACCACTTTCAAGTGTTTCAGGTGCCTATTGTTGTTGTGGCTATTGATTATTATTATTTTCAGGCACCTTTACTTTTTTTGTGATCTCATCAAGAACTGTGTATTCTTTGTTTTATTTTTCCTGTTTCTTTTCCTGCAACTGATTCTTATACAATACCTTTTAATTGAATATTACATCTCTATTCCTAATGTTGTTGTGATTTTCATAATCATATAAGCGATAACCAAAATCATTAACACCATATCCAATAAAGGTACATTTCTTCGATTTTTCCTCAATCTTTGTTCTATTTTATTTATTAATATGGACAAAGGCCTCACAACCAAAAGGCTTTAAAAACGAGTAGTTTTCCTTTTGACCTCTCCATGCTTCCTCTGGAATACCACCATCGAAGGAACTTGAAGGTCCTCTGTTTATTAGATAAACAATAGTATCTACAACATCTACCCAAAATTTTAAAGGCAATCCTGGATGCAATCTCATGCACCTTGCATGCTGCATGATTGTTCTATTCATCCTTTCTGACACACCATTTTCTTGTGGTGTTCTTGGAACTATCTTCTCTCTGCGAATTCCATGCTCTGAAAAATACCTATCAAACTCTTTGCTGCAATATTCACCTCCATTTTCTGATTTGAGACACTTCAACTTCTTTCCTGTCTCAATCTCAACCAAAGCTTTCCATTTCTTGAAAGTATCAAATACATTAGATTTATTTTGAATACAATAAATCCAAGTTTTTCTTGTTGCATCATCAATAAAAGTAACATAATAATGACAACCACCAAGAGATGATACCTGAGCAGGTCCCCATACATCTGTATGCACAAGCTGTAATTTTTCCCTCTTATTTTCTTTCCCAACTTTGAGAAATCTAACTCTCTTCTGGTTTCCATAAATATAGTTCTCACAGAAATGCAAATCAACATTCTTCAAACCCACCAAAAAATTTCTTGAGTGAAGAATATTTATCCCCTTGTCACTCATGTGTCCGAGCCTATGATGCCATAATGCTGCATGCGCTGCTTTGGAAGTTAAAGCATTAACAGAGTTAGAAATACCATTGCATAAATACAATGTACCAAACATTTCGCCTTTTTCTCTTACCAGTGCTCCTTTGGTGACCTTACAAGTTTTATCTGTGAAATTTGTCACACAACCTTCATCCCCTAACTGCCATGTTGAAACCAGAATTTTCTTCAGATCTGGAACATGCCTTACCTCCTTTAATATCCATTGGTTTCCATTCCGCTATTTTACAAGAACCTTACCCATTCTAACAATTTTACAAGGTTTATCATCACCCAAACAGACTTGTCCAAAATCTCCTTGAGCATAGTCATGAAAATATTTCTTGTCAGGTGTGGCATGGAATGAGGCCCCTGAATCTACAACCCAAGAGTCAGTAACATTTTCGAAAGAAAGAATAAAAGCATATTGTAACACATCACCTATCACATTTGCTTCATGATTGTTTTCTTGATGTGCATCTTCTTCTTTTCCCTTTCAAGATCTACAATATTTCTTTAGGTGTCTTTTCATTCCACATTTCTAGCACACTATCCCCGATCTAGAATTGGATCTGCCTTTCCTTGATTTACTGTGATATCCCGAGCTCTTTCCTCTTTCCATTCTTCTTCCGCTAGACTCTACACTCAAAGCATTAACCAATGTCTCACCGGAGCTTTTCCATTGCATTTCCTCGCTAAGGATAGCACTGACAACATCATCAAACATTAAAGTACTGGATCCAGAGATAGAGTTACTAATGGCCATAACTAAACCATTCTAGCTTTCTGGCAATGAGCACAAAAATAACAGAGCTCTAACTTCGTCATCAAAGTTTACCCCTATAGAACTTAACTGAATGGTAATTGTATTAAAATCATTTAAATGGTCTGCAACAGATCCACCTTCCGATATCTTCATATTAAATAAACGTTTCATAAGAAATACCTTGTTTGCAGCTGAGGGTTTTTCATATAGTTTTTCCAACGCCTTAATCAAACCCTATGTTGTTGTTTCCTTCGAAATATTGAAGGCTACCGATGCCGCGAGGCACAACCATACTATTCCGAGTGCCTTTCTATCAAGAAGCTCCCATTCTGCATTTGTCATAGTCGTCAGCTTCTTTGTTTTTCTACTCAATGGTAGGTACAGATCTTTTTGATACAGATAATCTTCCATCTACATATTCCATAGTGGGAAGTTTTGGCCATTAAATTTCTCGACCCTAAATTTACCATCTTTCGCCATTGCTCCCACTTGAACTAGGAACCCTTCTTTCCTGCGAGTTTATCAGCCAAAAATACCTTCGGCTCTGCTACCAGTTGTTAGAAAATTAAATATTACAGAGCAATGAAACACATAAAATATGCGGAAAACATAAGCACACAAAACACATAAAACCAAAGAGACACAAATATACGTGGTTGACCTAGTTTGGCCTATGTCCACCCTGAACAACTAGTCCTTCATTTATATTATCCAGCAAAATGAAGAGACACAACCTAAAATAGATCTATTCTAATATGCTTTGTTCTCTCTCACAGTCTCCCTATCTATTTCTCGCTCCGAGAATACACATACAATACACAGTCGTAATACAATACCCTCATACAAGCGAGGGGTTTCCTTCTACGGAAAAAAAACCCTAAACTAAACATAACTTCTACTATTAGATCATCCGCCTAATGAACGACCCAGATTGACCCCCCAGACAACATAAAAATTACGGGCAGAGTTTCCACCCCATTAAGGTACAGGGGTCTAATACTGTGATACAAAATAAACAAGATAATTAGGTTGCACACCCAACAGCTTGAGGTTTAACAATAAATGTTTTCTCGATGTAGAATTTTGATACTGAAAAAGCTACACATATGGTACCACGCAACAATGGCATGGTTTAAATAGTGATTTGACATTTTCAATTGATGATTGTGGCAGTGTCATAGCAATGATGTGGCTTAACATGTGGGAGTCAGTTATGGAAAATGAGATGTGATAGGTACTCATTCCAAGTGGAATTCAAAGGATTTATGTCGTTAAGTTAAAACTTAAATTATATAAAAAAATTAAGGAATAGTTCTAGGCATTTGGGATTCGACTATTGTTAAATAAAATACTTTTAACACATATGGATAAATTAGATCTAATGGTTAACAAGGGAGATGTATTGGTTATATAAGAATGAATAAACTACATGATCTAATGGGGTTGAAGATTAAGAGGGTAGGTATTGCAGTGAAGAAATGATTCTCTGTAGTTTAATGAGAATAGGGAGAAAATGATGAAGCTAGATCAATTAATTGGTTTAGGTACATATATGAAACTACGACCAAAAGTGAAAAAGCCAAAGTTAATTATGTATAGAATAAAAGAAGGTATTTTTGAGGTTATGAAGTGGCAATTGAAAAGTGAAAATCTAAAATATATGACTTAGGTTGTAGAAAAGAAACTTAAGGAAATATGGACCAACAAAGGAGATTCTGAAAGAGAATTTATTGAATCAAAAAATTGAAGAAAGGATAGCCAATTGCGTAGGAATGGACCATGGATTTAAACCTTTAAGATTCAGGTTGCAAAAAATAAAATTATTAAAGACATACATATTTTTATGTTGTTCAATTACATTAGAGAATCGGGGGAAACATGTAAATTAAATTCATGGAGAGACAAATGAGTTATTCGACAAATTATATCAATGATATTTCAAACATATTCCTAAATATCCAAGTTGAAAAAATGATGAAAGAGGGATATGAATTTTTTAAAGGTAGGTGGTTGAAGAATATTTTGGATTGGTGCCTATAAATATTAAGAGGTTGGTGCTTCCTACAAGTTGGTATTTGCAAATCTAGAATTAAAACTTCTAGCAAGTTGGTATTTGTTTAGATAAAAGGAGTTGGTGCCTCTTGCAACTATATGCTTGCAAATTAGTGGGTTGGTGCTAGTAAAATTGATGTAATAAAATATTGAAATTTGCATTAAGAACAAAGGGAATATTTGTGGTTTTATTCCTTTATGGGTTTCCATGTAAACATTTGTGTCTAATTTGTACTTAATGTTTTGTTTTTGGTACTTTAATATTATATTTATTGTGACTTAGATATTTGTAAGTATTTCTAAAAAGTACATAATACTGATTCACCTCCTCGCTCATTATTAGCATGGTTACTAAAAATTTGTATCATAAATGGTTCCTTAATCAAGACTCTAATAATTAGAATGTAGATATAAGAAAATGGCTAACTAGGAAGGAAGTTCCACCAAAAAAGCACTATTATTTACTAGAACCAGGGAAACGTTTAAGGATGGAAGTTTATCTTAAATTTTAGAAACCTTGGCGAATGCTACTAGTCCCTAATATCCAAATTTTAAAATGTTCGGTGATAATTTTCTCAATATTTTTATATTTTTAATTATTTTATATTAGACAATATATAATATTGCCGATTTTTAAGGTAAAATAATTTTATACTATAAAATTTGGTCGAATTCATTTTTATAAAAATGGAAATTGGTGATTTTTTTTTTTTTTGAAAAAACATGGAATATTATACCACGTGCAAAAATTAGCCCCTAGAAGCTTCCCTGACTGGAACAAATTATTCATTTTGGAAGGTTTAAATCTGAGCCGAATTGATGTATATTGTTGCAAATGTTTGGGACATAGTGAAAAATGGGTATGAAAATCCACCTACATTATTGAGCAATGATGATAAATAAAAATTCACCAACAATTCAAAATCTATGAATGAAATCCTACATGGAATTCCTAAATCTGGGTTGGTAAAAGTTGTGCATTGGAAGACTGACAAAGACATATGGAATAAGACAATGAGAAATTATGAAGGTGAAAATGAAGTCAAGAAAGAAAAACTCTAAGGCTTTATTATGAATTTTTAAGCACTGGAGATGCAAGAGGATGAGGATATATATTATTTTTTCCTTCAAGTAGATGAAATAGTCAATACAATCAGAGGACTTACAAAAATTATGTAGGATTCCTTAATAATTAATAAAATTTTGAGATAATTTATAGCTTGATTTGATGCTAGGATATCAACCATAAAAGAGATGCATGATATCAACACGGCAATGTTAGATCAATTGCATGGAACACTAATACCCTGTGAAATCCAAACTTTCAAAGGCAAATTTGTTTCAAGGGAGGTCATATTCAAAGAAGATAGGAAGAGAAAGGGACAAGAAGAAGTCTGTAAGTGTGAATTTGATGAGGAAGGTGATAAATTCATTAGTAGGTTAAAGAGAAGATAAATAAAATAAAAAGGTAACTTACCTTTTAAGTGTTTTATGTAGAATTTATGTTGTAGATTTGCAACTTCTTATGATTTTTTAGCTAAAATCACAAGACACAAATGTACTCTACTTTTCTGCGGACATTATTTCATAATTTAGAACAAAAAATTCAGACATGCACGAAGAAATAACAAACATGCAATAAGTATTTTTATCTTGGGAAAAAAATCTTCTAAAAACCCCAATGCCTATTACATTAAAGAGATGAAATAGATATGGTTACAATTTCTTTGATCAACTGATATCACCCTGTAAGTGCACAACCTATATCACTTCTCACTAAAGGCTTATGACCAAAACTTAGTCAATTTTTGCCTTGGCTTGAGCCCCTACTTCCTTGCATTGTTCCTTGAGGAATTTTTCCCATATTAAATAGGAAATTCCTCTAATTCATTCCACATTTCCCAAGAATGGTCCACCTGACCTCATGAAACATTTGCACACTCAACTAGTTTAACTAGTGGTTAATTTCCTTCGAAACTCCACTACAATTCGGAAGCTCGAGTTCTTTGCATGCATGAACTAGTTATTAGTTGATTGATCAGTTAACTAGATTATTTTTGAGTTCGAATGATGTACCACTAATTAGCCGGCCACCAACTAATTCTTTTAACAGTTAGAACTATTTTAATTGATTACAACTTAATTTAACTTGACCTAGGCTCCTAAAATTTAGGAATCACTACATACAAAAAAATTCATCCCCTTAACTTGAATTAAGTGAGCTAGACTCATATTTTTTAGGCATCAACACAAGCATACTGAACTTGACTCATTAAATCATATTATGTGTTCTTAATTGAGTGATAATAGCCTTGTCAACTCAATTAACTCGACCGAGTTTCCTACTGATGTGGAATTTCAAATTTCCTGAATTTTAATTAAGGAAAAATAAAATATCAAACTTTCTTGCTGCATTTTCAACATTTTAACTATGGAGAAGTAGACCATTGTGCATCAAAATTTCCTTACAAAATGAAAAGCATGAAAATGAACTTAAATAGAAGAAAAAACATAGGGAAAAGAAAAAGGAGAAGGGACACAATAAGAAGAATTTATATACTAAAGAAAGCAACCCTCCCTCACTAGAATATGATGAGAAATACTCTAGAAAAGAAGAAACAAAATAAGTAGAAAAATAAATTAAGGAATTTATATGTATGGCCTTGGATAATTAAGACTAAAAACAAAATGAATTTAATGAAGAGGAGGTAGAAGTTCACTTATAAGGTGAGCTAATAAGTGCTCTAATATAACTTTAAATGGTAGGAAAGAAAAATAAAAAATAGAGGGAGATGCTTGCAATAATTAATGTTGAAAAGGATGACATAGAAGATTCATCACTTGTTTTTCTAAACATAAATTTGGAAGAAGCAAAGAAAGTTGAAGATAATCTACTACAACAATTAAAAGAGAAAGATAATGAGAGTGAAAAGAGACACAAAGAAATTTTCTCCCTCCTAAAAGAATTGGGAAATACTAAGGATTAACTGAACAAAAACATACAATTTATTAAAAGTTGAAATAAGCTAGATTATGTTCTAAGTACCTATAGATATCCTCTCATCAAAAATAGGCTAGGATATGAAGCATATTTGAGCAGCAGGGAAGCTAAATAAAAGCAACACCTAGCTATGTTGAAATATGCAAAGGCTTATTCAACAATGCACCCTAAAGAAATCAACAGCAAGGACAATAATTAATCTCAACAATAACAAGTAAAATATCATAATAATGAATTGAACAATTGAACAAAATATTTAAAGAACCAAAAAATGCATCAGTTCCATCACACAAATATTTATTCATGAATCTATAGACCAAATCTACAAAGGAAAATTCTTTTAGGTACCAAAGCATTTTCAATGGTTATTAGTTTTTTGTACTAATTTTGGACAAAAAGCTTTAGACTGTAGAGATTATCTTGAAAGCCATTAGTTAAGAAATAATATGAATGAGTTTTATCAGTGACACAAGAGTGGTATATTTGTACATCCAAGAGAAATAGTTTCAAGGACAACAATCCATTTGCAACTTTATTTAATGATGTACAGTGTTACAACTATCACAATTATGGACACATAATTGTTGAGTGTAGGACAAGAAACATGACAAAAACTCCTTAGATTAAATAACCTCTAGAGGATTAAAAGATATGAAAAAAGAAAAGGGTAAGAATAAGGAATAATGTGGCATTGTGCTATATGATCAAAACGAAGGGAGTCACTAGTATGTGGATAGTGGATTATCTAAGAATAGGATTAGAGGTAGGAGAAAATTTCTATCATTAAATGAAAATAAAGACATGAAGTCATATTTCTTTAAATGAGACACCAAGTAATATTAAAGGAAAAAGAATAGTATGTTTCGAAAATGGATGAATTAAAGCCCATAATTCTGTTTTTGTAGAAGGACTTAAGAATAATCTCTTTAGTGTAAGTCAAATGTGTGACTAAGGATGCGTTGTTATTTTTTTATCCAATTATTATGAGATACAATTAAGAAACATAGGGGAAGTAATAGAAAAAGTTGTGAGAACCTCAAGTAATGTATAAAAACTCAAGGAAGAAAATGAAAATTACTATCTTGGAAAGGTTATTGAGAGCTAGTTATGGCACAAGAGACTTGGTCACTTGAATTTTGATTTGCTAATGAAACTCAACGAAAATGGAGTTGTGATGGATTTACCAACGGTTACAAAGCTTGTAAATACTTTTTGAAAATCATGTCAAATCTATAAGTAAGTATGAGTGCCCTTCAAGACAAAGATAATTCATTTACTAGACCACTTCAACTTGTTCACATGGCCCTATGTGGACTTTTTAGGACCAATATTCCAAGTGGTGAGATATATTTCATGTTGAGAATTGTTTATTATATTAGACTTACATGGGTATCCTTTCTAAAGGAGAAGTAGGATTTGAGAAGTTTAAAACATTTAATGGCCTGGATGAGAAGAAAATTGGTTGCAAAATAAAGTGTGTACAGTCAAATTGAGGTGGATAATTCACTTCAAATGAGTTTAATTAATTCTTTGAAGAATATGGTATAAGGAGACAATTCACCAACATTAACACGCAATGGAAAAATGGTGTTGTTGAAAGATAAAATATGTTAGTATAACAATTAGAAAGGGTAATGATGGATGAAAGAGATATGCCAAAAATTAATTGGTTTGAAGCCATTAATACAACAATACATATTTTAAATAAGGCTCATCTTAGATCAAGCAATGATACAACTACCTATGGTTGTGGAATGTAGAACTAGCCACAATAAAGCACCTTAAAGTCTTTGGTAGCAAATTGTACATAAAAATAATGATGATAATATAGGAAAGTTTGATTCGAGGGATGATGAAGGAATATTTTTAGGATATTCATGAAAAATAAAGGGATATAGTTACCATAATAAAAATATATGTGAACTATTTAAAATACATTGATATCAAGGTTGATGAGGAATTGTTAGTCAAAATCAGGAAGTCAAGATTTATTAGTCCACCTAATTATACCAACAATGAGGATTCTGATGAAGCTGAAGAATCAAGAGAAAAAGAAGAATAAGAGTATAAAAAATTCTCTCACCCAAAAAAAAACTTAAGGTATGTACAAAAGCATCATCCTACAAACCAGATTGTTGGTGATAAGAAAGATGGAGTTCAAGCTTGAAGAAGGTTAATGAACACTTCTAGTGAAACACATATTTTAATGTTGTTTATGAGTGAAGCAAAACATTTTCTCCAAGAAATTCAAGATAAACATTGGGTAAAAGCCATGAATTAGAAACTGGAAAAAATTGAAAAAAATCAGACATATGAATTTATTCGAAGACCAATGGATAAAAATTTCATTGTTACTAAATGGGTCTTTTGAAAAAAAATGGATAAATAAGGTTAGACTTGTATGAAAATTTTATTCTCAAATAGAGGGAATATATTTTGAAGATACCTTTTAACATGCAGCATGATTGGAGGCAATAAGGGTGCTTGTTGCATTTACATGTCATAAAAGTTTCAAAGTAAATTATATGATGTAAGATAAACTTTCTTTAATGAAAATATTGAAGAATAAGTTTACATAAAATAGGCTAAAGCTTCTAAACTATTTGAAAACCATGAAGAAATGTGGAGAGTGAAAAATAATTTATGTGGACTCAAATAAGCATCGAGTGGATGGTATTCAAAAATAAACAAGTATCTATAGTAGTAAGGATTCAAAAGAGGATTAGAAAACAATTATATATTTATCTCTCTCTCTCTCTCTCTCTCTCTCTCTATATATATATATATATATATATATATCAATTTCAGCTATGATGTTGATCCACCTAACCAAAAATCTGCATTACACATGCAAAATTAATTTGAGATTTCTATGCTTCGATAAATATCATTTTTTCTTGGGTTGCATCTCACTCAATGAGAAAAAGGTATATTTATCTTCTAGAGAAATTACCACAAGGAAACATTGAAAAATTTTGGAATGAAGGAATTCTATCTCGTTAATACCCATAAGGTCACTAGATGCAAGCTTAGAAAGGATGATGAGTCACTAGAGGTAAATCTAATGATACATAGATAAATAATTGCTAGTATTTTGTATCTAACAACCTATCAACCAGAAATTAATCATGTTGTTGGTGTAGTTTCAAGGTATAAATCAATCCCCAAAATAGGTCATCTCTTAGCTACCAAGAGAATATTTATATATCTAAGAGCTACAATGGATTATGGTCTTTGGTATCCAATAAGTAAAAATATTGCATTTATGTCATACACAAATCTTGATTAGGATAGAATCCTAGGTGTCAAGAAAAGAACAAGTGGTGATTAGTTTTTCCTCAAGATAACTTGGTGGAGGAGTTCAACAAAAAGAAAGCATCTATTGCCCTTTCTATTTTTCAATTTGAGCATATAATAGTTGTAGAAAGTTGTATTGAGATTTTATGGATGAAACAAAAATTTCAAGGCTTGAAGGTAACACACGATAAACTTATTCATATCCATTGTGACAATAAAAGAACTACAAGTATATCAAATAATATTGTTTTTCATTCCAAAACCAAGCATATCCCTGTCAAGTACATTTCCTTACAGAAAAAGTAGTTGAGTAGATTGTGAAATTGGAGTATATTCTAACAAAAGAACAAGTCGTTGATATCTTTAACAATATTCTTGCCAATGGAACTTTCAAGTATTAAGGTAGAAGGTAGTAGTACTATCTCTCTCTTCTCTTCAGTAATTTTATTTAGTAACATGAAGTGTAATTTTTCATGCATGAACTTGGATTGATGTAGAAATGTTAGATAATAGATAATATAAAATTCAGGGGATTTTTAAGATCAACGAGAAGAGTAAGAAATTATGAGGAGAAACTTAGCATTCCCAATTTTGACGCAACATTTATGAATCATTTAGCACATTATTCGTAGAAGAAGCTTCCAAATAGGTCCACATGGGTCTCAATTTGGACACAAAACCCTCCACAGTTTGTTCCTGAAAATTGTTGTATAGTTGGTGTTATCAACAGGGAAAGGTCTCAAGGGGAGAATCTATATCCTTTTCCATTAATGTAGAAGTGAGAGAGCAATGAGAAAACATTCCATACCTAGGTGATGTAGAATACATAGTAAAAAATAAGTCGCATATGAATGTGGACATGAATATGAGTAAATAGCAAGAGTGGGAATTTTTTTAGCATGACAGTGAATGTTACTAGGTAGTGATGATGCTATCAATGAATGTCAATTTTAAGGTGTGCCCATCAATGCCAAAGGAGAATATTGTTAAACAATGATTTTCATTTATGTCAGGTTAAGTCATTGATAATAAGTGATATCAAGTTTAGGAGGAGCTTGCTAGAATAAGTTGTTGTATAGTACTTGCATCAAAGCTCAAGGGAAGACCAACTACTATGTTATCATGGTTGTATTAATATATTTATTTAATAGTTGTGGTCACGAATGCAGATAATGTATTCAATAGAAATTTATGTTTGAGTCTTTCATTCCTAACACAAAAGATCCATGGTATGTTGGAAAATATTTCATGAGAGAATTAAAACGATATATGTCTAGTAATTTCACTCCCACGTATTAAAGTGAAGGATTAATACATGTGGCAAACTATATCATTGATTTTATTAAATTATGTCGAGTACTAGACTCATCAAGATTCTTAATAAATCACATTAGCACAAGAAAGATGAAGCATAGTAAGATCTCAAAATTAATCTAGCAACATGTGTATAGCTTATCATGCATAGAGTTGCACAATGAGGTAATATGTAGCCTACAACATGACGTAATCCTATGGAAGAAAAAGGGTATAGTCAAATACCCATGTTTGATATTAGGAGTTGACCTACAAGGAGGCTAACCATTAGTCCATTACGTGACATAATCTAATGGTCAAGTTTGTTTTTCATCAATGATTCAAATCCAATATAGGACATCAACATGCATGAAAGTTAAGGAATAGTACAAAACCAAATATAATACAATAGTGGAGATAAGTTCATTTTAATGGTTCATATTTGATATCAAATGCGAATAATTATGGAAGTTAAAATGAAAGCCTACACACGATGTGTTCCAACATTTGCAAACATGTTGATTGGATGGCTCTGATTAACATCAAGCTATCTACATGCTTGAGGTTTAATGCAAAAAAATATTGATATAGAATTTCGATGCTGATAAAATTTCACATATAATACTAGAAAATAATTATGTGGTTTAACAATGATTTTATGTTCTCTAGTGATGATCCATGGTAGTGTCATAGGGATGATGTGGCTTCAATTGTAGAATTCAGTAATGGATAATAAGATTTGACAATAATTCATGTTAGGTGGAAGTCAAAGGAGTTAAGTTCTTGAGATAAGCTTCACATTGTGGAAAAATAGTTAAGGAATAATTTTGTGAATCTTGGATTTGATAATTGTAAAATGAAAGGTTGTTAACAAGTATGAATAAATCATATCTAATAGGTAACAAGAGAACCATATTGGTTAGATAATAATGAACTATTAACATGATATAATGGGGTTCAATATTAAGAAGGTAGGTACTACAATCAAGAAAGTATACTCTGCAATTCAATGAGAAGATGGAGATAAGGACACAACTAAATCAAAGAAGTCATTCAAATACACAAATTTGGAAACTACCAACAAAAGCACACAAGTAAGATTTCATTGTGTATAGAAGAAAAAGAAGGTATGGTTGAAGTTATGAAGTGGAAATGAGACCAAAAAGTGAAAATATGAAGCTTAAGAATCAAGTTGTAAAAAATAAACTGAAGGAAAGATTGTCAAACAAAGGAGATTCTAAAGGATGTTTAATAAAATCAATTAATTAATGAAAGGATAGTAATTTGCAGAGGAATGGATCATGGATCAGAACACTTGAGATTCAAGTTTCATAAAAGAACATTTTTAGAGAATATTTCATATATCTAGGTGATTCAATTACATTAAATAATCAAAGGAAACACTTAAATAAAAAGCATATACAGATAGATCAATGATTTGACAAATTTTATCAATAATAATTCAACCATATAGCTATGAATCAAAGTTTGAAAATTAATGGAAGTTGGACATGAAATTTTGTGTACGTAGGTGCTTGCATATAAATGGGTTAGAGCCTCCTTTAGCTTGGTGCCTTTTCGAATCATGAGGTTGATTCTTCCTGCGAGTTCATCACTGCAAATAACTATGTACTGAGAATTTAGAAATTTGGTGTTTATGTAGATAAAAAGGGTTGATTACTCTAGAATGTGGATGCTTAAAAATTATGGGGTTGGTTCTTCCTTCTCAATGGTGCTAGTAAAATTGTTATAATAGGAAATTGAAACTTTCATTGAGAACAAAAAGAGGATTTGTGGGTTTCTACCTTTATGGGTTTCCATATAAAAATTTGTGTCTCATGTGTATCTAATGTTTGGTTTATGGTGTTGTGATATTATTCTTGATTTTGAATTAAATATGTTTTATTATTAAAAGGTAAATAATATTAATCCACCTCACTTATCAGTATTATCCTGGTTACTAACATATTTATTCTGGTTATATACATCATATTCTGAAGTATTCTCCCCTATTTTTCTCCTCGGATAATATTTTTGAGCCAAATATATATACTATGCCAACTATATTCTAAATATTGCTCCAAATAGGACTATAAGGTTCGTGAATCTCGCTGAATTATGGTGTCGAAAGAATCTCCCATTCAATCACCTCAAATTTTTTAGATCTATTTCTTGGGAGCATTTTTTCGATGACAACAAAAATAAATTGGATGCAAAAATTCATGCTTACGTCATGAAGGGATCATCTAATGAGTCAAAATGTTATCTACTATTTGATCGTGTCAAGAAAAAACTCATTATTAGTAGAAATGTGATATTTTATAAGAATTCGTTTGGCTTTATTTATTTTTAATTATTTTAGAAAAGTGTAGAGTGACCCCTTTGATGATCTTGAATATTATTGATTGATTGTCCCTTATTTTAGTGTTTCAAAAAAATTTTAAGCTATGTTTACTAACCAATGGCCATATATAACTGAAGTTATAGCCTCCCTCGATAAAGTTTCTTAACCAAATGTTAACTCATTGACTCTATGTTTACCTTGAGGGGATGCTAAAATAATTGCAGCTATTGGACCTAATGTTCATGATGTTTCCTCACAATAACAAAATTGTAGTCACAAGTAGCAAGATGATATTGCATTAACCGCTCATGTTCATGAGACTTTATGTTTTTCATTAAAGGTCTTATGTTTCATATTTTTTCCACCTGCTGTTCATAAAACATCCTGTTGTTCGATCTCCACCACTGATTTTCATCTCCAAACCATGATCGAATGGTCCATACACAGGTTTCGATCAAACCCTATTTTCTCACTGTTACACCATATCAAAGCATTTTCACTGTCATTTCATGTAAAACCACCGTTTCAACACCGCTGCGCTGCCACTCTGCCCATCCTCCACAACCATCCACCTCCTCCGTGCATGGTTTTATTAACACAAAGATGGGTTTTGTAGGGTACAGGAAATGAAACGCTGCCATGATTACACAGTTTTGATACAACGGCAAGTTTTCACCGACAGAGATATAAATGAAGCGACAGAGAGTCTGAGGCACGAAATAGAAGATCTTTGAACCTTAAACCAAGTTTTTCAAGGCAAGCTACCAGGTCAAAGACATCATAGACCACCATAGGATACAGATGTGTAGAAATTAATATATAGCAGGTTTTCTACATCAGCAGAATGTTTTTCTCCAAAAAAGGACGGTTTGCCCATACTGCTTTTACTCTATGTCGTGCCCCAGGGAAGATTTCTGCCTTAACCATAGTCCAAAGCCATCAGAACATTTGTTACGTGGAATGGCGGACTTCTTCGCCATTTACTCACCCTTTGCTCATTCACCACAAGTACTACAGGGAACTGCAAACCAGAATGCATCAGAGACATACCTGGAGTAAATGAAGCCTGAAGAAGACAATTTTTTCCTCCGAAGAGTGCCAGAGATTAATGCTCAGAGTTTAAAACAGAATGGGATTCAGGCCTTATTTATTTTCTGAGTTTAATGCTTCATTTATTATTTCACGTACCTCCTCTGCTCATCTTCTGCTATAAAACTCATGAGAACAAATTGTAAAGGTTGTTGTTTGGCTGCTGCTGTTGCTATTAAAAGGATTCATTCTAACTGTTAGAATAGTCTTGGGAGGGAGTAGCAGAGTAGTTGTATGTAGTAGGCTAGGAAGAGATTTTTTGATTGTAACAGCCATTGAGCTCAGTGTATGTGACTGGTTTTGCATCAATTAATCAAAGCACATTTTACAGGATCATGGTCTATTACTATTGGTGATGTTTCCCTAACTCTGTTTGTTACATTTTCATGTTGTTCATTGTTCTTTTGGGCTCACATCAGAATATTGGCATAGGATTTACCCTTGTTAGGTACCCTATGTTTCTCCTCTCCTTCCTCTCAATTTTTTCTGCTAAATGTGTTATCTGAGGGTTGATTTCAGTTAATTTAACCAGTGTAGTGGATGTCATTGCCCACTAGCTGATGTATGAAATAAATGAATCTGTCCTTAGATGTTCTGTTGGGTTTAAGCTGGAAGATTTGGGAACACTGGGGATTAGAGTTAGCCCTGTTCACTAGGATCCTTATGCGACCAGCTGGCCTTTCTAATATCTCTTGTTAAACTTATCTCTATTTTCCCTCGAGCATGTTAAAGATGACCTGGAGTTAAATGACCTCTGGTCTGATCTATAAGTTGCCCCTTTGTCCCTCCTTCGAGAGTTGCCTATGAGTATGTCCAAGCAAGTCTGGAGTTAAATGACCTCTGGCCTGATCTATAGAAATAAATTAGGTTGCTTTCCTTCTCTCACTTTCTTTCCTTAATGTTCCATCCCACCATCTCTCTAAAGAGATCCTTTAGTGTAGATGACCTGCCCTCTGAAAGCCTTGGCTAGTTGTTGAAAGTAATTCTCCTTTCATGACTCCATAGCCCAATGGATGGCACTTTCTTGACTTATCCTCTTTTCTGAAACATCTTGCTATTTTGTTCCTTTCCTTCCATTACTTTCTCAGTCCATGATCTCATGACCAAACCAGAAACCAACCAACCAAATCATTTGAAACCTAATTTTGTGCTTCATACCTAACCTAACATCTCATTTAAGCTTCAAAGATATATACCATTCTTTGTTATTTGGAGAGATCCCTCTCCGGGTTCAGGAGGGCTAGATCCTAGGGCCCCAAAGTGGTTTTGATGTTGTCTCATTTTTTGGTCTTGCCAATCTGGCCAAAACATGGGAACCCCAACACACCTATGTCCAAAGTAGGATACGAAAAGAGAAAACATCGCTAATATGATCTTAACCAAAATCAATTCTTGTGTACGCAAACATAGATATTATCAGAAGCACACAACAACCAAGTGACCTAAACCAGGTCATAGCATATAAGCATGTACGTAAGTCTTTCATACATAATATTATATCATTATATCAAAATCACCATCTCTAAGTGTCATCAAAGCTATCTCACTAAGAAGGGACACTACATACTCCCCCTCTTGGGCTAAACTTGGCTCAAAGTTTTTCCTACAATCATAAGATACTTAGTTCTTTTAGATTCTCCTATCAATAAGTTGTTAACCTTATGTATATATATTTGATATTTTTTTTTCCTTCATGCCAATCCATAGTTTAATGTTTTATAAATTGGAAGCAACTCCATGAAAATTAAGCATACCATTCTTAATCAAGTAGAAAATATATCCATGTCATATTAGAAATGTTTTGATATAAAATACCAAAGATTTTTATCAAAACCAACCATACAATTTATAGTACCTTATAAAATAATATTGTATGTAATTGATATGATATCTACTTAATTTATCTATAATAATTTTATATTCTACATGTTTTTCTTTCTCATAGTCTATATGAATCCTACATGTGTCATCTTCAAGGTTCTGTAGTATGTTGAGCTTCCTAAGCTATAAATAGAACACATATTGGTTTTCTACCTAACAATGATGGTCCATCCCATATCACAATCAAATTGGCATACAATAAGCATAAAATAATCCACATACAATTGCGAGTGAAATTATGCAACAAAACATGATGTTATATATCAAACCCACTCTTACACAACAAAACATGACGTTATATATAAAACACACTCTTACATCCCACTTGATTTATGTCTTCTCAATCCAATTTTCCTCTTTTCATTCCATAAGACATCCTTGCAATCGAAATATTTAGGATTTATCTTTAGTTTTTACTAAACGTTTACTCTTTAGGAAAAAAAATACAATTTGAGGTTCAAGGCACCATTTTTGTTTTTGTTTTTTTTTTAACTAACAACCTAAGGTTAAATACAGTCCTCATTGACCCACTTATGTATTATAGATCATTCCTTTAGTTTGCATAATCTTCATTATTATTCACTTCTCTAACTTGAGAATCAATTATGAAATGACTTAGTTAGAATATCTTCATTCTAAAAGTAGATTAATGATATATTTTTGAAAGTGGCTTGTAATCAAGAACAACTCTCACAATTATGAAAATATGGTAACCTTGATAACTTTATTTCAATTTGTTTTCCAACTATGAAATCAGTCCTGATTTATATTCAGTAATTAATCAATCATTTGATTTCATAGCTTATTCCTTACTATTAATACATACACAACAACAAGCTATGAAAACCGTACATTTCTCAAAATGTGATGAATCTTGTTAAATATACATAAGATTTAGACTATCACAAGGGAACTTCTAGCCTAAAGTTAGACCCCCCCCCCACCCCTTTTTTTTTCTTAAGGATAATTACCACCCTCTCAAATTATTACAACATTTTGTAGGACTAATAAATACTCAAACAACTATACATCCCAAAAAATTCTTAAATCCAACAATCTCTTGCATTCCACATACAATACACTCATCTTAGGCTTCTAAATCATGGAAGAATTCCAATTCATCAAAACGTGATCTCACTCTCCTTCAATTTCTTCCTCAAAAAATATCACAAGCACATATTCTTGTAAAACAAGAACTCAACTAAGCTTTTCATTAATCACATGTTTTTTTTTTCTTTAATTTCAAATAAAAAAATTTCTCACCACATAAAATATTTACCTTCTAAACATGTTATTCTCTTCACAATTTATAAACAATTTGAATTTTGACGCGATCGCCAAACTAGCAATAGCTTAGAGCAATACATGAGTTCAATCCTCATAATTTATCTAATTAATTTGGTTAAATAGAATGCAACCAATATTCAACTGATCAAATCATTAAAGAGACTATTATGGCTTTCCTAGACCTAGTTTGTCTTAAGCCAATAGAAAAGTTATTTCATCAACTTATCACAATAAACCTTTTCTACATTTCAAGAATTTGAAAGTCATTTTAATTCTACCTAAATTCAATATATACAAAAGGATTCAATATATCTAGTTCACACTTCCATATATCAAAATCAATTATTCCAAACATTCTAAACCACCTAATGGTGTTTAGTATACCAATCTTAGTATCTTCATTTGTAATAAAAATGAAATAATGGATTTAAAGCTCAAGCAAATTTGTGTTACAAATCTCTATCCATTTAACTTTAATTACACATAATCACTCCTTAATCATGAATATCAGAGTCCATCAAAATATTCTAACTAGAAAAATTACTTAGCTCATAGATATAGTTTACTTTGGATTCCACACCCATACCTTACCTCATCACTTATCTCATAGATATATACTAGTATGGATTCCACACCCATACATTTTCTCATAGATATATGCTAGTATGGTTTCCACACCCATACATTAGATCATAGATATATGTTAGTATGGATTCCACACCCATACATTTTCTCATAGATATATGCTAGTATGGATTCCATACCCATACATTAGCTTAAGGAAAGCATAGCATTCAAGTGTTCCTTAAAATGGCTTCCACAACCCATCATGCACCAATCATTTAAACCTCTTGTTTATTAGGAAGGTCATACCTCAACCTTCTATTTGAGTAATTTAAAGTTATTTGATGCCTAATGTCAACCAAAAATACACAAAATCGTGTCAAATAAATCAGATAAATTTCATTCTTACTCGTTAAGAATGTATTCCCAAATCATATTTTAACACATCTAATTAATACACATACATTACTCTTGAGTTTACATTCACAGTTAAAAGTGACATCTTCTAAGGTAGCTTTTAGTTAAGTTTCCTTTAGTGTAGGTACGAAAAGATTCAAAATTATCATGATGAACTCAATCATCACGTTAATGGAATCTCAACCTTACACGTGTTACTCATTCCCAAAGCATACACACCAAGGCCATCACACTATAGTGCAGATTAAGCCAATATTCTTCTTGGTAGATACAATTTCAGCGAGTTAAGATGGCTACTAATCCCATATCACATTGAAAATGATGCACTAAAAATATATGAAACCATGCATTCACTCCACCTATCTCACTCATTGATTGAAAACCAAGTCATTCACATACTTGGGTTTAACCCCAACTTTCTCAAGCACATCCTTTCCCAGCACGTCTTTAAGCATTTTAACATATTGTTGATAATGTGTCTTAACAAAAATATAAAGGAATATATGGGATTTATTTATTTTATTTCATGAGTCACTAAATGACATAATGATAATAATATCCTCTATGCAACCAATATGCTTCCAAGTCAAGATGTACAACAACTCAACATGCATGCAAAATCAACATTCATACATCATCAACCTACAAGTAAGCCTGTTGGCCCATTAGGCCCTAGCATTGTAACTTTCTCTGATACCATATATGTAAGGTCCCACCTTACCCACCATCAATAGATAGAGAAGTAGATGTCACATAATCACTAATACTCATTTGCACAAAATCATAAAGAATTAGTCACTGTAAAATTGTTACCAACAAAAAGCCTTTTTTTTTTAAGCTTTAGATAATATAAGAAACAACTGTCTTATTCACACTTCAGCAAATTATTAATTTCATTTTCATATTCATACCAAAAACTCGCAGACATAGGAAGCTACACTCATTAAATAGTTTATTTATAATTTATAGTAACATAAAAACAACAATAACTAAGAATTTTACACTAACAATTTATATTCACAAAAGCTACAACCATTTAAGATTTTTGACAAACACTTTGCAGACATGCACTCTACACTCATTAAGCCCTTATGACAAACACTTTGCAAGCATGCAATTAAAAGTCATTGAGGCATTTTGTCAAACACTTAGCAACAATAAATTTAAGATTATTCTTCAACATATTTATCTCATAAAATTAATAATTGAAACCTTAAATGTTTCCATCTTAAAACAGGGACTAAATAATCTTAGACTTTCATCAAAGGCTCAAGAACAGGCACACATAACTCACAGCAGCAATCAGCCAAATTGCCCAGATTTCCGATTTGGGTTCTGAAAAGTATTTTTTTTGGAATGAAAGCAGCGGTTACATGACCAAGAGGCACGGATACCCCCTGATGTTGGGCTTAATTGAATTAAAAATGCCCAGGAATGCGATTCTTGAAAACTAAAAAATTTATAGCCTAAATGTTTCATTTATGAATTTTGTCAAACATATGGAATGAAAACTTACAACTACACCTCTACATGAGGAAAAACAACCCAAAGTTATGCTACTATGATATGCTCATTGAAATCACACATTTTTAAATCCATGATATGAGTTCTTGAAACATTTTACCACCCACAAGCTAATTCATTTGACATGATTGACAAGCTTTTTGCACAAATTGTTACAATTTAACAAACATATGGCAACCCTGAATGCTACAGCCATTAAGGCTTTCTGTCAAAATTCTGATAGTACTATTACAACAACTTGAATTACAAAACATTGAATTATTGATAAGAATATGAAACATAAGCCATAACTGAAATTTATCTCCAACTTACCTCAAGCATTTGATCTTCCAAACCATATTTTAGTTGCCATTACATTTTCATTTTCTTTTAAGGGTCGATTCTCTAATTCCTCCAGGTATGTTTTGGGTACATGTCCATTTTCTTACTTCTGATATAAGCTACAAGTTAGAACTTATTCATGCATAAATAACATTACTCATTCACGGACTTTGTCAAACACATTTAAAACTATCCTAAAACCATTTCTAAAACATACATCTAATTACTTGAAACAAAACCATAAATCATGAAATACTTACCCAAGTCCTTTGGAATTTATTTATTGCAATTACCTTCAATAATATTTGGCTTTCCTTTCTCAAATGCAACAATACCAAGATTAGTACCATAAACTACACCAATAATAACTCCAATATTGAGATCTAAACATCCATACATATAGATTAATCTAGTCTTCATTTTTAACTAATCAATAATATTCTAGATAACATAAGCCTAAACCAAAATTAGATGCTTACAACAATTTAAATGTCTACTTTTTATTTTATGCTAAAGCTATACTATAATTTTAGGACAATAGAAATTATACCTGAAGAGATATTCAACTCCAATCGTTGAGAATATGATCCACCTTCAATCCCTTAACCAACTCATTTCAACCATCCTGTTTTCCACCCAACCATATCCAGGGAGAACTCCTCCCCCTGGAACCCGCGAGCTGTAAAAGCTCACAAACAGTACCAAAATACAACAATAGAGAGAGAGATGCAAGGAAAACTAAGGAAGATAGTTTTCACTTCCTCTAAATACCACTCATGTTCAACCTCAATAGATACTTAGTAGATTAGTAAGAAATTCAGATTTGTTTTGGAAGTAATTGGATACTCGCCATATCTCTCCCTCCCACAATATTCCTCAAGTCTCTTCCACTCTTGGCATTACCCCCTCTCCCCTCAAACGAGAATACATGAGACTCATATATAGGAGGAGAAACAAATTCTTGTCATAAAGGAGGATTAATATGGATGCATTGTATTCCATTTAGAGAGTGTAACTTATGCCATTAAGGAGAGGTATGCATGCCTTATTTAAGGAGAGTGTAACATATGCATTAAAGTGAGTGTAAGAGGAATATTTTATGACATATATTTAATGAGTGTAAGAGGAATATGCCATTCCTTGATGAGTGCATAAAAGAGAGTTGTAATGTAATATTTAAAATAGAGAGAGTTACATAGAGCCATGAGAGTTATGAAGGAGAGAGGTGTGAAGTGATTGAGGAGATATAATTCCCTTTTAATAATAATATCATAGTCTCATAAAAGATAATAATAATATTCATAATATTTAGGATTAAGTCGAGATTGAACTATTACAATTGATTAATCATAAGTTAAGTGATTTTCCTTCAAGTATACTTGTTTACCCATTGATTGGACGTGATTTACTATTTTTGGAAAGTCATACTTGAAATAGTAGACATGACTTTCTATTTTTAGAAAGTCACTCCAAAATTGTTAGGAATGAGATCTTATTAAGGAAATTCATATGTGAGCTGTCCATGAGTGGTATTTTGGATAATAGGGATTCCACACCCCTATTGTATGCATCTTCATGCCTTATTAGATTGAGGACTCCGCGCCCTGATCTACTCTAAAGATCCAAGATTCCACACCTTGATCTTTTTAAATATTCAGGACTCCGCGCCCCAAACATTTCATTATAGATTCAAGAATCGACGTCTTTATATTTCATGGATTTAGGACTCTGCGTCCTAATCCTCTTATCATATATCCAAGACTCTGCGTCTTTATATTTCATGGATTTAGGACTCCACGCCCTAATTTCCATGGCTTCTCATCTATTCTGCTTTGAAACTCCACGTTTCACCTGAAGGTACTAATTGTGAGCTCATACCCATCTGATATTTCGTTCATAAGGTCTTCTTCCAAGAACTGCACACATCACAATCTCATTGATCAAATAAATCAAATGAATTTCATAATTAAATTATTCAAATTTTACCAAATATTGTGCATGACTTCCACAGTGATTTTGGTTTTGGAGCTTCCACAGTCATTTATAACTTGAGCATCCCTGTTGGCAATGACCAAGTCCCCTGCCACAACATCCTTAGTACGATATTACACACATATAATCATACAAATCATGTATCATCCATAAATCATAATTAACCATATGTTCCACCTAACCATGATCATCCATGGCTATGTGTCTCAATTTTGAATCACCATTCATGTCATACACCTATTTCCAAAGTAGGATATGAAAAGAGAAAACATCACTAATATGCTCTTAACCAAAATCAATTCTTGTGTACGCAACCATAGATATTATCAGAAGCACACAACAACCAAGTGACCTAAACTAGGTCATAGCATATAAGCATGTACATAAGTCTTTCATACATAATATTATATCATTATATCAAACTCACCATCTCTAAGTGTCATCAAATCTATCTCACTAAGAAGGGACACTACACCCTATCACAAAGATGAATTATGTTTGACAATCCTATCGTTCACTTCTATTTTTAGTTGGGAAATTCATGAAATGGATGTTAAGAGTTCTTTCTTTCAGGTGAATATTCCAAAGAAATATACATCGAGAAACCCCCTATTTTTGTGATATATTTTAATATTATATGTCAAGTGAAAAAAAAAATTCATGTTTTGAAGCAAGCCCCTTCGGCTTGGTATGCTTCATTTTCAGTCTTGGATTCTAATGTTATGAATCTTATCACAATATTGATGTATTTCATTGTAATGGTGATACTTTCATTTATTATATATATGTTGATGACTTTGTTATCACTGATAGTAACATTGAACAAGTTATTCAATTAAAGAGTCAACTTGTTGACATAATTGAGATGACTGACCTTAGTATTTTGAATTTATTCCTTGGGCTTTAATTTTTACCATTATATAATGGTCTCTTTTCTCTTAATCAAAATATGTATTGGACTTGTTGGAACACTTTAACATGAATGGTTGTAAGCCATGTGCTACACCTTTTCAATTGGGTTTTAAGTTGACTAAAGAATGTCAACACTTTAAAAAAATTGCTACCCTTTTATTGATTACTAGTCAGTAACCTAACTCACATATTTCAATATAATATTTTCTTTATTGTTAGTGTGGTTTCTCCATTTATGAATAATCCACAAGAAATGCACTGAAAATATACAAATGGAATTTTTGTTACATTAAGGTTACCTCTGATTTTGGTATCAAATAAAATCAATGTTTAGACTCGTTAGTCAACTTCAATGAATCTAAGTGGGTAGGTGATGGTGATAACCAAAAAATCCACTTCTGACTATATTTTTTCCCTCATTTCTATATTTGTAATTTAGTGACGCAATAAAAAACATGTAATCTATTCATCGACTACAAAATATGATCATCAAATATGTTAACATAGGGATGGAAGAATATTGGATTTGTCAACACTTGGGATAACTTGTATTTCATTTTAATTCCGCAATTAATATTTATTTCTGAATTCAAAGTGTATCTCAAGTTTTTGAAAATCCTATTTCACAGAGTAAGATGATACATGTCAAACATTAAGCTCACTACATTAGAAAATTGAGTCAAGAGAACGTTTCCACCATTCTCTATTGCATGAGAGATCATTAGGTCATTGGTATTTTACAAATATGTTGTTACATTATAGAAAGTTGACTCAACAGAAAATTTGCACCATTTTGTATTGTAGGATAAATGAATATATCATTGATATATTATAAAGATATTTTCAAACTTTAATAGTTGATGCTACCTATTTAACGGTATTCGGATGGTAGCCTAACTCGCATTCAACCTAATATTACTTTTATTGTTATTATGGTTCCACATTTATTGTATCAAATATAGTAGATGTTAAATTTCATGAATGAGATTCACTAAATCTAAGTGGGTCAGTGAGGGTAAACTACAAGGAAAAGACCCTCTAATAGAGGTTTTTTTAGAACGTCGGGCTATAAAAGTAGCACAAGAATTTGTTTGAAGTGGAGGTCACTAGCAGAGGTGGGAAGGAAGATGTTTTGATGGACCTTTTTTTAATGGTGCCTCTATAATGTACAAATTAATCAATTCTTTACTATGAATATAAGTATCGATACCTAATAGAACATGGTGCACTGTGGTATATTTTTATTTTTTTAAATTAAAAAAAATGATGTGCTAAATAGAAAAGCGCACTTGTACATATACTACTCTATAACCCAAGAAAATGGTTAAATTTAAGAAAAAGTTAGTCATAAAATTTATGTTTCCCAGTCTCGTGCTATACTATGATGATGAACCAATGCTAAACTAGTACTATATCACCCTCTTGTGCACACAATATACAATACACCGATTCTTACACTAATCGATAACACCAGATAAAGGTTAAAATTAAAAAAATATTGTTGTTATATCCACCCGAAGCATCAATGTTATTATTGTGTTAGAACACTACAGTGCATACATAGAAAGAGAACCATTATAGGTTGCTAATTTTTAATCCAATGCGGTGTTATATGCCAATGAAGCACTAGTTTTGTTCATATATTAAAACACCCAAGTCCATCTTAGAAATAGAACTATTAGGGAATTTTTAATTTTTAAAAAATGAAGTGTTATATTTCCACGAATCATTTGTGTTGTTCATTATTTAAAATGTCCCAAGGAGACTGTACAATAACACCACTATATGGTTTTTAACTTTAAAAAAAGTACATTGCTATATTCTCATGAATCACTGGTGTTGTTCATGTATTAAAAAACCCTAGTTTGTTTGAGAAAGAGCATTGCTAGGCAATTTTTTTTTTTAAAGTGGTTCTATAATCCCACAAAACACCGATGTAGTTCATGTATTAGAATTCCCTAGTGCCTCTTAACAAGAGCACCACTATAGGGTTTTTAATTTAAAAAAAAAAGCTATGATATTGGAGATGTTACACATTGCTATAATTATAACAATGCACCAAAACAAGGTTAAATAAAAAATATATATCGCTCATAAATTTAATTTATATTTCCTCACAAAAGCTCCTTGTCATCGGTGCTTCTCTTTGCCATCATCCTTCCATACTATGCTCAGTGCCTGGCTTTTAAATTTTCTCAAATGGTAGTGAATTTTTTTTCTCTCAATTACGTGTCCACTATGCCTCCCCAATGAATGTCCGGGTAATGCCTATGTTTCTATATAATTTAATTTTTAGTAGATTAGAACTTAAAAATAGGTCAAAAACTCCAACTTTTTTTAATTATTCTCCTGCATGGTGCATTCAGATATTTCGGCTCACAGCAATAGCCATGCACCTTTTAAATTTAGAGGGTGCACCGCAGTTCGGTGAATGAACCTAACACACTCTGGTTTTGCAATGAATTTTGTAAATTACAATACATTGGGGAAATATATAAATTTTATGTCATTGCTTACATTTTTGGGTTATGCCCGATGAATTTATACTTACCAAACACACCACACACATAATATAAAAAAATATAGCACAGTGCATTCAATAACCTAAATGTTCTGTATCGGTGCAACATGGTTATGTGTACACATTGATGCATAAGTTTTTCTAGATGCACTGCGCTAAATATGTATGTATACGAGCTAAAAGTGGTGTGTCATATTTATTTACACACTATTTCCCCTGTTGTTGTGTTTTATAGCACACCCAACTCAGTGCATTATTATTTTTCGGGCGCGCTAAAGATTTTATTCTCCTTTTAATTGAAAGTTATGTTTCCATATTTATAATATATTTTTCATTTAATATATATATATATATATATATATATATATATCTGTGTGTGTTATGTATGAGGCTGATGTATTTTATTTTTCAATCATGTAGCAGAGAATTCAATGGATTCTGTAGTAATAAGAGCATGAGAAAATGGCGAACCAATGCAATGTGATCTAACCATGGGTGGCCCGAGAGAGGGAGAGGGATTTATACCCTCACCCTATTAACATAGAGAACCAAATTATATTGAGGAATGTAGGCCTCCTTAATTACTATGAGGAAGCTACATCCCTAAAGGCACAATCTATCTTTTTGGCACACATGACCCTCCGGTGGAGTTTCCAAGGGATGTAATTCCATGTTGGTCCTAAGACGTGGTATAGGCCCTCTGAGGAGGACATATTTTATCACTAACCTATCCAGGAGAGGGGAGGATTTACTCAAGTTCCCTGATTTCTCACATAGGGTTATAGCAAAGAGTTAGATTGTATACTCTCAAATATATTTTGGGGTTTATGTAGTCCATCCAGCGTATTTTCAGGTGTGTGGTGGAAAAATATGAATTAAATTTTTTGTTTCATAGGAGGTTAGGTGCCTGTCATTATTAGTGACCACCATTTTACACTATACTAGTGATGGGAAGCACATTATTTTCCCTCTTCCATATTATTTCGGTTATTTGATTCAAGCCACATGATATATTAGATGGACTGCCATTTTTTTGATGCATATTTGTAGGGCCTTAGATAGATGTCTTGTGATGATACATGGTAGGACAAACTTCCGCTTCGCTTTAGAGTTTTTTTTTTAGTTTTTGAGAGGTTTCCAAAGACAAGGCCTACATTTTATCGTTTCCCTCCTAGTTTGATGATTAAGGTGGGGATGTGCATGTGTGGCCATATGATGCATGAGAGGGGCATGCCAGAGTATCTGACCAGGATTTCTAGCGAGGCATTGACACTACCAGCCAGTGAGGATGACCACATGTTTATCTTGGGATTGTGTTTGTATGCGATGATGGATTAGAGAAAGTGTCCAAACATTTTATTAACATCCTCTTAAAACTATATGATCCTGTAGATGATAGAGGTAATATTATCATTTTCTTTAAATTTGTCTAGTTTCATTTTATTGTCTTAATTAATGAGAAAAAAATGTATTCTAGCATGTTCTTTAACTTGTTTTATTAAATTTTTTAATGAAATTGTCTAATTATTATTGTGCACTATATATTTTCTAGACATCAGAAGATTCATTGGGGAGATGCCTCCTCCCCCACTAGAGGGATTGGATGCAGAGATTTCCAAAGGCCAAGATGATGAGGCACACGATGCTCAGATGTAGAGGGGTAGTGTTGGAATCTAGGCCCTTAGGTCTAGTATCATATTTACGATGCACTATTGTGACTACTTTTCTATACTTTTAGTGGGGGGTAGAGTCTGCCCTATGAGGGCTCAAGAGATCAGGGAAGATCCTAGGCTTCATGTAGCTCTTCAGGGACTATCTGCGTGATATGATGACTCTTATATGTCGTATCATTAAAGCTACAAGATACAAACATTTAGGAGGGATGTAGGGCATGTAGTAGAGTTGTCACATGAGTCTTCACACAATGTTATCTTGTTCGATCATGATGATGAGGGTAGTGATTATGCTTCTGGTAGTACTACCCCTTTGGGTCATGGTCAGTGTATCGATGATCATTCTGGTAGTACTCCACCTCAACATCATTCTCCTCATGATGATAACCCATTACTAGTGACAATGCCTCATATTTCTTCAGACTGAGCAGACCAACCAATACCTTCTAATTCACCTGATAGTTCAATTGTTGAGGCAATACTTGACTAGGTTGCAGACTTAGTTGTGACTACTATGTTTGATACAACCCAGATAAGCAAACAATTCACTGAAAAACTCATCCTTAACACCTGGTATCCATGCCAATGATAGCACTTCCAATTTGTGCATATTCTTGAATGTAAGAAAAATCTTGAAGGGTTCTAGCTGCTCGCAATAGTCCAGACACAATTCCTTAAACATTGGAGCCAAAGTATCGGCTAGAGTATTAATGCCAGATATAGATAATAAGGAGCACTGACTCAATTCAACAAGACTTAGCAAAATATCCATTCACACAAATTATCTCAATCCAACATCGGATAGGCCATATGCACCCTTCAGAGAGAGGTAATTTAAGTAAGGAAAGCCTGCAGAGGAACAAGAAAAGGTAGCTTCTAGTGAACAATCTGAAAAGTGCATCCACGCATGCCCAACTGAGGTACCTCTAGATTAGTTGTTGAACATTATGCAATGATATTAGTAAGATCATCCTCTATTATAAGAGAGCGGTCTAAAATGAAAATTTGTGTTGGAGACCCTATAATGAATAATCCTAAGGTTCAAGGAACAATGCACATAAAGAAGTACAGATTTTGTTCTTGAATGCATTAGGGATTCCTTCCAACATCTCAATATTTTCAACATGTTTCCACAAAAGGTTTAAACATAAATCATATAGCGAAAGGGGTATAACTTGGGTCACAAGCCAACTAATAGTTAAATATAGTCGATAATTAATGCCAACATTACATAATTGGTGATTGCGATCGGTTCCTCGCTGAGAAAAACCACGTGATATAACACTCTGAGTCAGGTTCCCTCTTAGTTAGGTCTGCATATACTTAGTTCTAGAGATAAATAAAAGCTAGAAATGGTGATAAAATTTTGCACGTGTTAGTGGCAATTTTTAATAGGATGGAATGATGAAAATCGAGTAAGGAGATTGGTTGGGCTGAACAATTTTTGCCCAACCAACTCCACCTTTCACTATAATTATAATGTATGAGTAGCATGATAATTTAAAAAAAAACTTTTTTTTCATCACGGGAAAGCAAGGACATTAAAATTTACAAATTACACAAGCATAATGAGGGAGAATGAAAATAGTTTATTTTTTATCTAAAGAAACTCCCAATATTGCACATAAATTTCCAGATTGCTTCACATACAACCTTGTGTGCAACCTCCTTCATTGGTTCTAGGTCCTCTAGTGTAAGAAGCCTGAGTAATCTATAGGGTTGTTGTAAAATTCTAGACATGTGCATTTTCTTCCTTTGTAAGTCCATAAGAACAATTTCAAATGTGATCACGAAACACTCAGAAGAGTGGTAGTGTCTAAAAACACTATTGCTGGCATCCCACTGGTCACTTGGACCAAATTTACCTCGAGGCTTGTTTCCTTTAAATAGTTTGTATTCCACATGAATACCATGTACAAAATCATGAGTTATCATAAACCTAGAGTTGAAAACCATAGTTAACTTGACCTATTCAATTTTATCTAAACTGCTTGAACAAAATGTTCTTCCTCCTAAAGAAAGCTCCTGGAGGATATTTTTAGGTAGTCTTGTCTCCCTGATTGGTAACAAGAAATGTTGTACTTTTTTCGCTAAGCTCAACCAGTCGATTGCATTGAGTACTAGCCAACATGAGGTCATTAGCCAAACCACCAGGGCACTTGTTTGTGAGTTGGTCAGTAAAACCATTTCTACAATCTACGAGCCTGAGGAGTTAGCAATTTTTGCGCCGAGAGGCGCATCTACAGCCCAGAATGACCCCGATGTCAGGTGGGTCACGTCTTCATACAAAATGTTGACTTAGGTATTAAATTAAAAAAAAAAAAAAAAAAAAAAAATCGCATTCTGCTAGAACATATATCAATTTCTAATACAGTTATGTATTATTTATATAATTTGAATGGATAGTAAATTATATACGTGAATTTGAATGGATCATAAATTTACCTTTAACAAAAAAAAATTACCACATTGAATTTCCAAATTAAGTAAAATTTTAAACATCTTTACTCTTTACTAAAGTCAATACCATTTCCTAAATCAAAGGAAAAGAGTTAATTCAATACAAACAATCAAAATCCAAAATCTTTTAATATTTCTTTTAATTAAATATTTGTAAAATGAATTTATACTTACTTCAGAGCTATGGTAAGTAAATAAAAATATATATAAACTAGATGTATGGTAAATAAATAAAAATTCTTTTTATATTTATTCCATAAACCTTTTTATATTTAAAAAAACTTTAAAAAGAGGTTTTATTTAGATGAAGCCTATGGGACGAATACCATGGGACAAATTAATATTGATACGATGGGCCAAATACCATGGGTAAATAAATAAATATAAAAGAGGTATAAACAAGTATGACAATAAATAAATAAATATAAAATAGATATAAAGAGGTATGGTAAATAAATAAATATAAAAGAGGCATAAAGAGGTAAGGTAAATAAATAAAAATATATCAAATAGGATTATAAATAAAATCTAATTATATAACAAGCCTATGGGCCAAATACCATAGTAAAGAAAAGGGGTATGGTAAATAAATAAAAATATAAATAAACTAGAGGTATGGTAAGTAAATAAAACCTCTTTTCATATTTACTCCATAATTTGCTTTATATTTACGAATGTTTATGTTCATTAGTTTACATAACTAAGAATAAATAGAGAGAGAGAGTGATAAGGGAGAGAAGGAGAGAGAGTGTGTATGTTTAGGGGTGAGATAAAGAGACAAAGTAAGATGTATGGAAATAAGGGGGGAGAGAAGAAGTGAGAAGGAGAGAGGGAGGGATATAATAATGTAGTTGGAGAGAGAGAGTGGTGGAAAGAGAGAGAGAAAGAAAGGGATGGGGGAAGAGAGAGGATTAGAGAGAGAGAGAGAGAGAGAGATATGGGGGAAGAGAGAGGATTGGAGGAAAAAGAGAGAGAGAGAGAGAGAAGGACAGTGATGGGGGAAGAGAGAGTATTGGAGAGAGAGAGATTAGGGAAGAGAGAGAGAGAGAGAGAGAGAAAGAGAGAGAGGAAGGATGAGAGAGAGAGAGAGCAGGAGAGAGGGATCAATAAGAGAGATGGAGTTGTAGGGGGAGAGATGTATGAAATAAAAAATATAGAGAGTGAGAAGTGGAGAGAGAGAAGGAGTGACAAGGGAGAGACAGAGAGAGAGAGCGTGTATGTTTGGGGTTGAGATAAAGAGACAAATAAGGAGAGATGGAGATAGGGGGGGAGAAGGAGATATAAGGAGAGAGGGAGGGATATAGTAACATAGTTGGTGGGTGAAGAGAGAGAGGGAGAGGGAGAGAGAGATGGGAGAGAAAGGGAAAGAGAGGATGTGAGAGAGTGGAGAGAGGGAGGGAAAGAGAGATGGACTTGGAGGGGGAGGAGGAGAGAGGTTAGAATAAAGAAATAGAGAGAGAAAGGTAGAGAGAGAGAGAGAGTGAGTGAGTGATAAGGAAGATGGAGAGAGAGGAAGAGAGGGGGAAGATAGAGATATAGATGGAAGGTGAAGAGAGGGAAGAAGAGAGAGATGGGGAGAGGAGGGGATTGACAAAGAGATTGATATATATGGATTGCGAGAGTGTGTGTGTTTAGGGGGGTGAGATAGAGAGACAGAAAAGAAGATATGGAGGGAGATATAGATATGGATGGAGGGTGGCGAGAGGGAAGAATATTTCTCACACTAGATGGATTGATATAAGTGGAGATGGTGATTTATAATCCTATTTGATTATTTGCACTATATGCATCGATTTTAGTGTAGATATTTATTTCTAATGATATTTGATTACTTGCACTAGATGCATTGATTTTAGTGTAGGTGGTGATTTCTAATACAATTTGATTACTTGCACTGAACTTGTTGATTTCAATTTAGATGTCGATTTATAATTATATTTGATTACTTGCACTAGATGAATTGGTTTCAATGTAGATTTCTAATCCTATTTGATTGTTTGCACTAAATGCATTAATTTCAGTCTAGATGGCTATTTCTAATCCTATTTGATTTATTTGAGTAAATGCATTGATTTTAGTGTAGATGTTGGTTTCTAGAGAGAGAGAGAGAGAGAGAGAGAGAGAGATAAGGAAGATGGAGAGAGAGGGAGAGTGGACAAAAGGAGGAAAGAGAGATATTAATGGGGGAGAGGGAGAGAAGGGGAAGATAGAGATATTGATGGAAGGTGAAGAGAGGGAAGAAGAGAGAGATGGGGAGAGGGGGTGATTGAAAAAGAGATTGATATATATGGAGTACGAGAGCACATGTGTTTAGGGGGGTGAGATAGAGAGACAAAATGAAATAGATGGAGGGGGATATAGATATGGATGGAGGGTGGAGAGGGGGAGGAATATTTCTCGCACTAGATGGATTGATATTAGTGGAGATGGTGATTTCTAATCCTATTTGATTATTTGCACTAGATGCATCGATTTTAGTGTAGATATTTATTTCTAATGATAGTTGATTACTTGCACTAGATGCATTGATTTCAGTGTAGGTGGTGATTTCTAATACAATTTGATTACTTGCACTGAATGTGTTGATTTGAATTTAGATGTCGATCTATAATTATATTTGATTACTTGCACTACATGACTTAATTTCAATGTAGATGATTTCTAATCCTATTTGATTGTTTTCACTAAATGCATTGATTTCAGTGTAGATGACGATTTCTAATCCTATTTGATTTCTTTGAGTAAATGCATTGATTACAGTGTAGATGTTGGTTCCTAGAGAGAGAGAGAGAGTGAGTGATAAGGAAGATGGAGAGAAAGAGAGAGAGAGGACAAAAAGAGGAAAGAGAGATATTAGTGGCGGAGAGGGAAGAAGAGAGAGATGGGGAGAGAGGGTGATCGACAAAGAGAATGATATATATGGAGTGCGAGAGCGTGTGTGTTTAGGGGGGTGAGATAGAGACCAAAAAAAAAAGAGATGGATGGGGATATAGATATGGTTGAAGGGTGGAGATGGAAGAATATTTCTTGCACTAGATGGATTGATTTAAGTGGAGATGGTGATTTATAATACTATTTGATTATTTGTACTAGATGCATCGATTTTAGTGTAGATATTTATTTCTAATGATATATGATTACTTGCACTAGATGCATTGATTTCAGTGTAGGGATGATTCCTAATACTATTTGATTGCTTGCATTGGATGTGTTGATTTCAATTTAGATGTGGATTTATAATTATATTTGATTGCTTGCACTAGATGCATTGATTTCAATGTAGATTATTCCTAATACTATTTGATTGTTTGCGCTAAATTCATTGATTTCAGTGTAGATGGTGATTTATAATCCTATTTGATTGCTTTGAGTAAATGCATTGATTTCAATGTAGATGTTGGTTTCTAATTTTATTTAATTGATTGCATTAGGTGCATTTATTTCAATGTAGAAGTTATTTTCTAATCTTATTTGATTGCTTGCATTAAATGCATTGATTTCAATGTATATGTTGATTTATGATTTGATGTAATTGGAAATATGATGGTACATTAATATTAAAGTGATTGGATTAACAATATGCATTGATTTTAGTGTAAGCACAAAAAGTTATTAACAATGTAGATTGATTTTTGTGTTATAGTAAT
Source organism: Pinus albicaulis (assembly GCA_034641835.2). Classification (NCBI taxonomy): domain Eukaryota; kingdom Viridiplantae; phylum Streptophyta; class Pinopsida; order Pinales; family Pinaceae; genus Pinus; species Pinus albicaulis. Next base: position 380,375,223 of record CM076569.1, on the reverse strand, counting down.
TTAAGTTATTAATATTGGAGAGCAAGAGAGACAAGGTATCATGTTTACTACAACAGATCGAGCTAAAGATTTAAATGGTTTACGATTTAAATTTTCTTTTTCATATAATCGATATGAAAAGATAACAAAACTAACAAGAGAGGAAATAAGAATAGTAGAAGAAAATAGTTTGAGATTGATTGTAACATGAGTACGTTCTTATTATTCACATTTTCTATCTTTCAACACTATTATTGTCACTTTGCATTTAAAAAAAATATTTCATCATTTTTCATCATTATAGTTATTAATAATAATTATCATCTCAACGAACTGAGGTAACTAAGAAAATTTAAAATTAAAATGACCAAGTTAATCTCAGAAATATTTAGCATATTTAAAATGATTATATTAATATTTGATATATTTATATATTACTGATAAAATTAATCATATCTTTGATAGATTTTCCTTGGCACCATAAATTCACCTAAAACTAGCTCAGATCCATCTGCACGAAAAATACAAAAATCTTAATAATCTAAAATGGATTGATTTTCCGATCGGAACGCCCATCTAACTCGGACGACTATAAAAATGAGAGGGATCAAATCTCTCGAGGTGCAAACCTTTCCTCAAGTTTTGCACTCACAAAATAGATTTGCACCTCGAGAGATTTGATCCCTCTCAGCGCATGATAGATCCAGAGTTAGATGGATCTAGGTTGGTGTAATATTCTCCTCGGGGGTGGTATTTCCACGTTCACATTAGGAAGTGAAAAAAAGGTGTGGCAAAATTTTGGCAAATGATTAAAAATGCCTAATCTATTATCAGTTTATCTAATATGTTTATGCTCACATAGTTTCAGCCTAAATTCCACTGTTCATGTCATCATGGCAGATTATGCTGTGGGAATTTTTTTGGCAAATTATAGAAAATGCCTAATCTATTATCAGTTTTATCTAAGTTTTTCATGTCATCATGGAAAATTCTAGCTAACGTCTCTAACAACAGATTCAGAAAAAAACAAGTAAAACACTAGCTAACGTCTCTAACTATTGACAATTATCGCAAGTAAAACATTAGCTAACGTCTCTAACTATTGACTTTGGGGAAGCCGAGCCATGCTTCCATGGACTATGCCAGCGCCAGTGATATGCCTTGTATTCATCACAGGATAATAATCTCCAGATTGTTTATTCTCCATGGAAACCCTGCTTTACTGGTGATCCTTGAAAACCAGAAACCCCAATTCCGATCGTGAAAAAATGATATAAATGACTGGGAGCCGACATGGGGTAAAGCGGCCTAGAATCTCAAATTTAATAAATGCAAGAACACTAAACAACTGGGGTAGTTCGCAACCAGAGTAGTTCATATCCTCGCAGAAAATCCCAAATAGGTGTGAACGGACTAGGAATTCCTATTTTTTTCAACATATTTCGAAATTTAGATTAATTTTCGATCTTTTACGAATCTCAGTATTGTTATCTTGATATAATTTATTACATGCAAGCTGGATAGTGGGCCAGTGTAAAGACTATACGCATCAGATCACGAGTGAATTTTCAGGTCCATATATTGATCTCTACGAAGTTTTCTTAGTGTATAATTTATTATATGCAAGATGGATAGTGGGCCAATGTAAACCCAGGCTAGACACATTGGACCACAAGTGAATTTTCAGGTTCATGTATTTATCTCTACACACATGTTCTTTATGTTCTTTATAGTTACGTGTACGCTAGTTAGATCTACACCAGATGCACATATTATGCAGATAATATTTTATAGTATTTTTTTTTGGTGGGTGTGGGCAGGCTTTAATTGAATGGAAGCGTACTTGGTGCAATAATTATGATTATAACTTAGTTGAGAAGAGGTAAAGGGTTCTTGAGTTTGTGTTCTAGAGTATGATTGATGGTAATTTATTAAGAAGTTATAAGTATGGTTATTATTATTAATGTAAGAGGTTATTTTATTTTTTTTAATTTGATTATAATGATAAATGTTTTGAAATTGTAATTTAATGTAGGTGTATGTAAATATTTTTGGATAATTTGGTTTATATTTTCAATTTTTTTATTTTGACAAAGAGAGGGAATCTTTTCACAACATATATTTCAAGAATCATTCAACACACTATGTTTTACTGTGGATTACAGGAGAGTTTAGTCTGATTTTGTTGATGTTTATTTTCTTCTTTACACTAGTTAAAATGCGCAAGATACTTTTGATATTTTAGATTAGGGTTGATCACCAAGTTCTAGTATCTTAGTTTTTCCTTACTCTCTCATATTTTATCTCACAACAATTTCTCTTCAAATTTAGATGTAATAATATTTATTGTTAATATTTTTTAGTATAATGATATCTTCTTTGATTCCTCAATCACTTAACCAAGCCTTGACATCGTCATGCTAACCCCACTTGCATCTTTATGCTAATCCCACTTAAGCGATAAGTGATTTTGACTAGAGCTTCAAGCAATCTTAGGAATTCTTATACTTACTCCAAAGTTATTCTAAGTAAATAAAAATATATATAAACTAAATGTATGGTAAAATATGTTTGCACCTCAAGTTTTTTACTCAAAAGATAGGTTTGCACCTCTAGAGATTTGGTCCTTCTATGACGATAACAAGATAAGTTGTGTAGACCTTATTTTTAAAATTACAAGTTATAAAATGTTTTTTTTTTTTTTTTCTCTATATTCTTCCATGACTCTCTAGAGATGTTGCATCCCCAATATTCACAACCATATAAAATAACAAGAGAGAGTCTCAAAAAGGAGTTTCCTCTTATTCAAAATTCACAACTCATTTGTTTACATCTAGTTCTAAGACAATAATAAGCTTTCTACCCACCATTCATATTTTCCTAATGTTATATATTCAAATAAAATCGTGATAAAAATTGAGTCCTAAATATTTGTGTTAAGTCACTTCCTCCAAGTTGTTGTGGTCATACACAAAATTTTCATAAGTGATCATTGAGATTCGATTATCATAAACTTTTGTCATTATTAACAATCATGCTAATACTAGAGTAATTTTTTTTGAGAATTTTTAGTTTTTTTGTGTAGATGAGAGGGATTCCTCACCATAACAATAATATCATTAGAATAAAAAGGGAGGGTGATGATTATACTAGCTAGATTTATGCCAACATAACCTACTTCTTCCAAACAAATCCTTTAACTTGTTGATCTATATACCAAAAAGGATAGGGGGATAGGGAACACCATTGTTTAACTCCTGTGTTATAATTATTTTCTTTTAATTAACCCTCATTATATTTAAACTTGGAAATAGCATTCCCATAAACACTTATAATTGCATCCATTTCAATGGTTAATTGCAAGCACTATGTTAAATGTCATTCTAAATTAAAATATGAAACACATGAGATTGGTTTATTATTGTGAAACTTATCTAAAATACTCCTAAAAATAAAGTGTGTAGTTGAATAGTAGCTCATGAATATAGCTTAGATGTCCAAATTTTTTCTTCTCTCCTAAATTAACTTGGATAAATGATGGTTAATTATAATAGTCCAATAATCAAATGAATTTCCTTATTCCTCACCTTCAAAAATATAACAATAAGAATTTAAGTCAAACCATTTACATAACCCTACTTACTTTTAAATAGAAACTAATAGAATTTAAGTCCAAGGATTTACATAATTTGATTCTTAAATTTGAAAAAATCGTGTATGTAAAATATTATGGTATTTAAATTCTAAGTAATTATCCATAATTAATAAGGCAAATTATTTTTTCTAAATACATAAAGTAGCATAAGTCTTTAGTTAATATCATTTAATGTTAATGTGAGTAAATATAAAAAGCAATTATATAATATATTGATGTAAAATTTCAATTATCTCATATCTCCTCAACAACACAAAAAAAACTACAAATTAAACTACAAATTTGCATCGATATAGTATATACTTGTTATAATTTTTTTTTATTTACTAGGTAATGTGTAATAATTAGAAATTTTCATTAATATATAGTATATATATTTTCTTACTATAAAATTAAAATAAAAAAAATTGTAAAATTTTAAACTTCGAAGACCTAATTTTTTTAATAATAATAATGTTAACTTTTACATTGTTGAATAAAATGCAAAAACATAATTGTTATTTCTTGTTTTCCTAATTTTTTAAATAATAATAGTGTTAAATTTTACATTGTTGAATAAAATGCAAAAACATAAGGTTCTTTCCCATTATTTCGAGGTTCTCCTTTTCTTCAATTTGAAGTTATATGATTGTTTTAGCTCATTTATTATGTTGTGGACTTATAAGCCATTTATTGGTGTTTCTTCATAATCTCATTGTAATCTTACAGAATTCCAATATAGATTATTGATATAGGAAAAGTTTCTTTCAACACATAAGGCAACAAATAGGGGTACTGTTAGGTCCCTATATTACTAGTATAGTCCCTCATTATTGTTAGTGTAACCCCCTTATTGTTATTGTTGTACTCCTGTAACCCCCATATTGTTATTATTATGCCCTTAAATTATTATTGTTAGGTCGGCTAGGATTACATTGTGGCCCCATGGACTCTTATATATGCAAAGGAGGTATTTTCATTTGTATCATCCAAGAATTGGTCATTTATGTAATGTATTGGAGGTTTCCCCCTCGAAGTGGCTGATTTCTAAGGCGTTGATATCTCTTTTCTTCTATTTTTGGAGCAGGTTTCATAACATTTGGTATCAAAGCTTTGGATTCTAGGGTTTCGTTGCTCCAAATAGGTCATCGTGGCATTTTCTCTATAAAAAAAATTTCTGCGAAGGTTCAGAAGCTGAAATTTTTAGAGCGCGAAGAAGAAATCATGAGGAACATTGTCGCAAAATCTCATAGCTTAGTTCACAATATTTTTGGAGATATGGTCTGTGGAAGTTAAGGCTTGTTCAGGCTCCCAAATTTCATCTCAAAGAGGTGATCATGGGAAGATCTTCATAACTCTCTCTCTGAGCATCAGATTGGAATGTTGTAAAAGGTAACCTCAAGTACATGGATTGCAGTTTCTTTTCTATCAATTTTAGAGCCAAAGGAGGAAACAGTGACACATGGCAAGTCGTACAAATTCACTCTACTCAACCAGTCCATAATTTGGTCATTGTGGGAGATTGGACATAGCTTTGCCTTGAAGAATCAAAATAAGGTCAGAACTGTGGCATTTGAAAGGGGATTCAGAGGGTTACCTTAGGGCCAAATTTCAAATATTGAAGATCCGAAATCACAGAGATAATTCAGTTTCAATATCGGGCTCCTCAAAAGTAAGAAAAAAGTGTGTATTTTTTTCTTGAATTGTGTAAGTCTTGTGTAAAAAATTAGTTTGAAGTGATTCCAAGGTTTTATTGACCATATATTTCAATAATTGGTTCTAAAATGCCTCCTAAAAAAAATTAAACACCCATTAAGCCCTCAGAATAATCTACTATGACTCATGAAGATGAATAATTGCTGCATGATCTATCAAAATTACAAGAGAAAGTGCACCAAATTTCGCTCTGGCAAAGAGCAACAAAAAATGAAATGGAAGTTTTGAAGAAAGGCATGGAATCGAAGATGGATGGTTTGAGGAAAGGCGTGGAAGATAAGATGGATGTCGTGGAAGCTAAGATGGAGGACATGGAAGAAAAAATTAAAGACAACATGGAAAACATGAAGAATGATCTAAAAGGAGACATGGAAAGTTTGAAAAATTTGATACAAGAAATGATTCCTAATGGTGAAAAGATAGTAGAGGAAACTCATGATGAGAACAAAATAAATGTTAATTGTGATTTCATACACTCTAATGTTGTATTGAAGAACCACCATATTCCAAAGATGGATATGAGGAAGTTTGATGGCAAGGATCCCGTAATATGGATACTACAGATGGAGCAATATTTTGATCTCAATAATGTTAAAAACACACAAAAGGTATGCATTGCAACTTTACATTTAGAAAAAAATACATTTTTATGGTATCGATGGCTTTGCTCCTGTAAAAAAATTGCCACTTGGTCAATTTTAACGGAGGAAATGATAGCACATTATGAGGATACAAAGAGCAACACCTTCTTTAGCCAATTAATAAATCTCAAATAAAAGGGTTTAGTGGCGGAGCACATTGAGGACTTCCAAAAATTGAATATAAGGGTAATTGATATTCCAGAGGAACATAAGATTGATGTCTTAATAGGTACTTTAAAGGATAACATCGAACACAAAGTTCATTTTTGGGAACCCAATTCATTGGAGAAGGCATTCAGGTTGGCAAGAAAAAATGAATGTAAAATTATGGCGACAAGGAAACCTACCACTCACATCTATAAAGATGTAAGTGTTGCTACTCTTAGACTTCCATAACCTATAAGGTTGACACCACAACAATTGGAAGAAAAAAGAGCAAAAGGGCTTTGCTACAGTTGTGATAGAAAATACACTAAAGGTCATAAGTGAGCTGAGAAGAAATTATTTTACATAGATTGTGAAGAGGAGGAAGAAAATGAAGAAGAAACTTAAAAAGTAGATGATAGACACCAGGAATAAACCCTAAAAGAAGAAGAAATGAGTCCGACCATATCATGTAATGCATTGGCAGGAATTACCACTCCTCAAACTCTCAAGAACAAAGTACATATCAAGAAGAAAAAGGTAATAGTGTTGATTGATTCGGGTAGTACCCATAATTTTATTCATTGTAAGGTAGCCAAGGAATTGAATTGTTTCCTATACCCAACACCAGAATGTCAAGTGATGGTTGCAAATGGAGGAACTATAAATTAATCTAGAAATGCCATATATCAAGCTATCCATGGGGGAATATGTATTTAATAGTCCAATTCTTTCCATCCCAATGGTAGGTGTTGATGTTGTACTAGGAGTACAATGGTTACAATCTTTGGGGACCATAGCTTTTAATTTTCAAGAACTTTTCTTGATTTTTTTTCGGAAGGAAAGAAAATCGAATTACGGGGTATCGCAGGGAAGCTAGGAAAGATAATAAGCTCTAATGTCATGAAAAAGCTTCTTAGAAAGAACAATGGGGCGTAATTGCACAATTATGCTCACTAGAAGTTCCAACATCAAAATCATCTATTTCTCCAGATCTCCAACAATTCTTGAACAATCATTCCAAGGTGTTTGATACTCCCAAAAGACTCCCACCTATTCGTGATCATGATGATGCTATTCATTTGATTCCAGGAAGTTTTCCTCAAACATCAAGCCTTACAGATATCCTTATGTCCAAAAGAGTGAAATTGAACATATGATTGTAGAAATGTTAGAGGCTGGTATAATTCAACCTAGTCAAAGTTATTTCTCTGCTCCAGTAGTATTGGTGCACAAGAAAGATGGATCATGGTGCATGTGTCTGGATTATAGGGAGATCAATAAGCTCAGTATTAAAGATAAATATCTCATTCCTGTGATTGATGAATTATTGGATGAATTACATGAAGCAATTTATTTTACCAAGTTGGATCTTTGTTTAGGATATCATCAAATTAGAATGAAGATTGAAGATATTCCACAAACAACATTTCAAACTCATTAGTGTCATTATGAATTTTTGGTCATGCCTTTTGGCCTTACCAATGCACCTTCTACATTTCAAGGGTTGATGAATTCCATTTTCAAACCCTTCCTTACAAAATTTGTGCTATTATTTTTTGATGATATAATAATCTACAATAGGTCTTGGAAGGATCATGTTCAACATGTTGACAGGGTGCTCAAACTATTGTAGGAGAAACAACTATATGAAAAAACATAAAAATGTTCCTTTGGAGTACAAGAGGTGGAATATCTGGGCCATATTGTATCTCACGAGGGCGTTAAGGTAGAACCTAACAATATTAAAGCCATTAAGGAATGGAAAGTCCCCACAACCGTAAATAATTTGCACAGATTTCTTGGGTTAACAGGGTATTATCACAATTTTGTTAAGAATTATGGGATAATGGCAGCACCTCTAACAACATTGTTGACGAAAGATGGATTTTCATGGACTCCTGAAGCAACTAATGCCTTTGAACATATTAAAGAGGCAATGTGCCCAGCACCAGTCTTAGCTATACTAGACTTCACAAAAACCTTTATTGTTTAATGTGATGCCTCAAGAAATGGAATTGGTGTTGTTTTAATGCAAGAAGGAATATCCTTTTCCTTTGAAAGTCGTTCAATCAAAGGAAAGTATTTAAAAAGGGCTATTTATGAGAAGGAAATGTTGGCAATACTACATGCACTAAAGAAATGGAGACCTTACCTAATGGGAAGACACTTCAAGGTAAAAATTGATCATGATAGTCATAAACACTTTTTGGAACAAAGACTATCCTCAGAAGAGCAGAAAAAATGGGTCACAAAGATGTTGGGTTGTGACTTTGAATTCTTTTACAAAAAAGGGAAGCTAAATGTTGTTGTAGATGCACTCTCAAGAAAGGATGAAGAGGTGGAAGCATTGCTTTATGCCATTTCAATTATCCAACCAGATTGGATAACTGAAGTAAGGGATGAATGGAAGAAGGAGGAAGAAGTGTGGAATATGAGAATCAAATAATATGAGACAATCAGTTGAGTATTCGACTGGAAAATTAGTTGACCTTGTGATTGAATGAGTGGTTGATATTGACTGAATGTTCAAGTTGAATCTAGTAGTCAACTAGAGAATGAAAGACGAGTTGAATATAATAACCAACTAGCTAAAAAAATAGCCATATTTCATGGAAATGGTTGGAACTACCAATGGTCCTTTACAGACCAAATCTTCCACAATCCAAGGGATCTAGTTAGATTTGGACATTGTATATAAATGACCGTATGGGTCAAATATAAATAAGTATAGCTCATATCGATCATGCGGTGATGTATTATATCATTACCATGCATTGTGATGTTTTGATCACAATGTGATCTACTTAAGTGTTGTAATGGCAACTTTAGATAACACCCATCATCTTGGAATGTGATTAATCTTATGCTTATTTTTTATATATTATGCTCTATGTTCTTTGGTTAGGTTCATTTTCCAAACATGGTATTATAGTTTTTAATTTTCTCCTATCCCTGTTCTCTTCAAATCATACCATGTTAGATACATTAACGATTTACTCTGTGCTAATTTATTTGCTGACTAGAATTAGAATTTTTTGAATATATCTTCAAATATTGATTCATAAATTTTGAATGGAAAAAATTGTGTTGTTTAGGCACCATGAATGGAAACCATACTAAAGAGAAATGGTTTTTGAAGCATACAAATACCACTATTATAGACCTGAAACATGACTAAATGAAGCGTATCATTAAAACCATACTAAAGAGAAAATGGTTTTGGAAGAATACAAAGACCACTATTCTAGATCTGAAAGAGGACCAAATGAAGCTTGTTATTGATGTAAAGAAATGAGGTCATTGAGATCATTATGACTTGTATTTCTTAAGAAATTCATGTTCATATGAGAAATATTGACTATCCTCGTGAGTTTTAGAATAATTTCAAGACATTGCTTGTCATTGATGTAAACAAAGAGGAGGTCATTAAGATCATTATGACATGTATTTCTTAAGAAACTCATTTTCATATGAGAAATATTGACTATCCTCGTGAGTTTTAGAAGAAGTTGAAGACATTGTTTGATAATGTCAGGTTATGCAGTTAAATAAAGAGTTGGTTTATATTGATTCCCATTCCTTTGAGAGGAGGACTATTTAGCTCATGTCCAGGAGCTACAATTGAAATGGGAAGAATGTTGGAGTAATTTTCCAAATAAATATGGAAAACTCATTGAACAAGTCCCGATGAATCTAAGAATACATTATGATGTGCTATGTTCCTCATTCCACATCAATTAAAGATCACACAAGGAAGATGGTAATGAATACACCTTTGATACACATTGTGAATTAATGATCAAGGACCAATAGAGGCTACTTGATTAAGGAAATCTTGGTGGTAAGATCCAAGTACACATTCTCAACAAAAAGAGAAGGTTGAGTAAGATGAAAAGAGTAAATATGTAAAAATGCCTCAAGTAGAAAGCCAAAGAGAAAGATGTTGGATAACATGAACCAAGAAGAGTTGATAAATGAAGGTATTCCACTATTGTGGGAAGATATGACATATGGAAAAAACATGTTGGAAGAAGATTAGGGAGCTGGAAAAAAAGGATAAGATGCTTGAAGTAAATCCCTTGGGTGAGAAATCAATAAGAAAAATGGCTGATTACTTCAATTTTTCCATTGGAATTCAATTATTTTATTCTCGCACCATGGAGAATGAATGCATTATAATGCTGAGAAATGATTCTCATTAATGTCAAGTTAATTCATTGATGAAAAGAAATATCAAGTTCATGGGAAGCTTTCAGGAATAAGTTGTTGCACAATAGTTTTTCCAAAGCTCAAGGGAAGAATAGATATTATGTTATCATGGTCATATTAATATGGTTGTTGAATAAATATGGCTAAGAATGCAGATAATTTCTTTTCAATAATTTATTCTCCATTGTCTGAGTACAAATACGAAAGTTCCATGTTCCCAGATAATTCCAACGATATATGGTTAGTATTTTAACTCCCATAGATTAAAGCGAAAATGAGTTATACATTTGCTAGTGTTTCGTCATATTGAATTATGTGGAGTACTCGTCTCATCAGATCCTTCATAAATCACATTAGCACAAGCAAGTTGAAGCATAGTGAGATGGAAAAAGCAATTAGGTTGCATGTGCATAGGTTAGCATGTAAAAAAATTGCACAATGAGATCCCATGGTAGGAATCCATTTGATTCGATAATCAAGGAGTAATATAGGACACCCCAACATGTTCAAGGAATAATATGTAGTCCATAGCATGATAAAATCCTATGGTGGAAAAATGGTCAGATCAATGGCTCAAGTTTCATATCTAGATCTGACCTCCAGAGATGATAAACAACAATCTAGAGCATGATGAAATCCAATGGTCAAGTTTGTATTGCATCAATAGTCCTGATTTGATATCAGACATCAAAATGCACAAAAGTTAAGTATTAGTCCAAAAGACAATATAATACAATAATGGAGATGAGTTTAGTTTAATGGTTCAAATTTGATATCGAATGCCAATAAGCACATATCTTAGCATGAAAACTCGCACACAATTTGATCCAATGGTTGCATATGTGTTGATCAGATGGCACTGATCAATGTTAGGCTCTCTTCATGCTTGTGTTAGAAAATCAAATATTACAGAGTAATGAAACACATAAAATATGCAGAAAACATAAGCACACAAAACACATAAAACTAGAGAGACACAAATGTACGTGGTTCACCCAGTTTGGGCTACATCCACCACAAACAGCCAGTCTGTCCTTTCTATTATCTAGAAAAACGAATAGACACAACCTACAACATATCCATTTTAATATCCACTATTATCTCTCACAGTATCCCTATTTCTTTCTCGCTAGGGGAATACACATACGCTACACAACCGCAATACAATACCTTCATACAAGTTAGGGGTTGTGTTCTAGGGAAAAAAAACCTAAACTAAACATAACTTCTACTGTCAGATCATCTGCCTAAGGAACGGGCCAGATTTACCCCCCAGGCAGCGTAAAAATTATGGGTGGCGTTTCCCCCCCATTAAGGTACAGGGGTCCAATGATGTGATACAAAATAAACAAGATAATTAGGCTCCACACCCAAAAATCTCCCACTTGTAGACTGATTGTAGCAACTCCACCGTTGCTTTATTTGCTGGACAATGACTCCTATTTGGACATGGTTGTTTCTCATCTTCAACGTCATCCTTGAAGACCAATTGAAATTGAGCATAATCTCATTTTCTCCCTGGTTACAACCTTTGTTAGCATATCTGCAGGATTCTGGCTAGTGTGTATCTTTTCCATCTTCAACTGTCCATCTTCCAATACTGACCGTATGAAATGGTACTTGAGCTGTATGTGTTTAGTCCTCGAATGAAATGTTGAGTTATTTGCAAGATGAATGGAACTTTGGCTATCATTGTATAATGTGCCAATATCATGCTTCGTACACAATTCATCCATAAACCTTTATAACCAAATCATTTATTTACTAGCCTCTATAGCAGCAACATACTCTACCTCTGTTGTTGAAAGTGCAACAACACTTTGGATTTTTGAAACCCATCTGACAGTTGTTCCACCTACAATAAATACATATCTTGTAGTGCTCCTCTTGTTATCTCTATCACCTATCATATCTGCATCAACATATCCCTGTAGAGCAATGTTTGAACCACCAAAGCATAATGCTTGATTTGTGGTACCTCTCAAATATCTAAGAATCCATTTCACTACCATCTAATGTTATTTTCCTGGATTGTTCATGTACCTGCTCACAACTCCCACTGCATACATGCAATATCGGGCCTTGTGCAGACCATTGCATACATTAATCTTCCAACTGTTGATGCATATGGAACTTTAGACATATAATCCATTTTTTCTTGGGTCTTTGGGTACATCTCCTTACTAAGTTTTAAATGGCTGGAAAAAGGTACTAACTATTTTTTCATTCTGCATATTAAATCTTTTCAACACCTTTTGTATGTACTCATTCTAAGACATTGTTAATTTGCGATTTTTCTTGTTTCTAGTTATTCTCATACCAAGGAATTGTTTTGCAGGTCCTAAATCCTTCATTGCAAATTAATTTTCCAATTTTCTTTTGAGCACATTTATTTCCTGCATGTTAGACCCTGCAACAAGCATGTCATCTACATACAATAACAATATTGTTGGGCATCGGATTTGTATACTTTCTTCTCTCATTTTTACCCTACCTTTATATCTCTTTGTGCAATTATTTATCTTAAAAGCATGAGGTAAAACCCTTCTTCCTATATTTTATGGGATATTTGATTAATGACGTACTTGTCATGGAGGTTTTACCTTTTTACATATTAACTCCTATATTTCTTCAGATTTGGCTACAACAGGCACATCGTGATCGCAAGTAAAGGCACAACCCATCATTTCTAGCATCTCCCTTATTTGCTGCTACATCGTGATAGCCATGGATGTATCATCACTATCTTTGGCTTTCTCACGGTTTCTTACTTGGCAATCCGGTTTCCGTTGTAACAATATGTATTTTTGTAACACTGGAGTCATTGGGAGGAATTGGGGGTTTTCAGGACTATAGTATAAAGGAGCCTATGGACTGTGAATCGAGAGAAATTTTACAGATGCATAGATTGTTGTAATTAATCTTTCTATTATTAATTGAATATACAACAGTTCGTTGTTTCTGTTGTAATCCTTGAGTTTTCGTAGCCCTGATTTAAGGGTTGGGCCCACTCTTGTGATCAAATGCTGCATTTCTCTTTATTTTCTTTCAGTACTGTGTTTCGTGTGATTCTTTAATTACTATTACATTTGCGTTAATTGTTGTGGATGATTTTTATTTCTGCGGTTTATTTATTTCTGTTACAATGGTATTTGTGTTATAGATTAAACCTGTGATCTACAGCAGACCATATGCATGTATATGCATATACTTTGTCGTTAGTCTTGAAATAACTAATGCCCTTGGGTTGATAATTTATGTGGAAAAAGGATTGAATCTTGTTCATATCCTTACACCAACAAATATAATATAGCTGCCATCATTTTTCCTTTTCAGATAAACACAATGATCAGAGTGACATCTAGTATAACCTTGTTCAGACATAAACTTATCAAATTTTAGATACCACTACCTTAGAGCCTGTTTTAAGCCATACAAGCTCTTCTTTAACCTGCACACTAATTTTTCTTTCCCTTTGACCTCATATCCTTCTAGTTGTTGCATATATATCTCTTCCTCCAAATCTCCATGGAGAAATGTTGCCTTTACATCTAAATGTTCAAGATGTAAATCTTCCGCTGCTACAAGACTTAAAATAGTTTTGATTGAAGTCATCTTAACAAAACGAGACAATATTTCACCAAAATCAATACCTTTCTTCTTTGAAAACCCTTTCACCACAAGTCTAGCTTTGTATCTCTATTTTCCTCCGTCTTCTTCCTTTAGCCTATAAACCCATTTATTCTGCAATGTAGTTTTACCTAAAGGTAACCTGACTAAGTCCCAAGTCTAGTTATGCATTAAGGAATCCATCTCTTCCTCCATGGCTAGCTCCCACTTCTTCCTTCTTTCAACCTGCATTGCTTCTTCATAACATTCGGGTTTACTAGAATCAGTCAACAATAAATAATATAATGAAGGAGAGTATCGTTCAGGGGGTCTACTTATCCTAGTAGATATTCTGACACCACTTTCAAGTGTTTCAAGTGCCTGTTGCTGTTGTGGTGGTTGTTGTTGTTGTGGCTATGGATTATTATTATTTTCAGGCACCTTTAATTTTTTTGTGATCTCATCAAGAACTGTGTATTCTTTGTTTTATTTTTCCTGTTTCTTTTCCTGCAACTGATTCTTATACAATACCTTTTAATTGAATATTACATCTCTATTCCTAATGATGTTGTGATTTTCATAATCATATAAGCGATAACCAAAATCATTAACACCATATCCAATAAAGGTACATTTCTTCGATTTTTCCTCAATCTTTGTTCTATTTTATTTATTAATATGGAAAAAGGCCTCACAACCAAAAGGCTTTAAAAAGGAGTAGTTTTCCTTTTGACCTCTCCATGCTTCCTCTGGAATACCACCATCCAAGGAACTTGAAGGTCCTCTGTTTATTAGATAAACAATAGTATCTACAACATCTACCCAAAATTGTAAAGGCAATCTTGCATGCAATCTCATGCACCTTGCATGCTGCATTATTGTTCTATTCATCCTTTCTGACACACCATTTTCTTGTGGTGTTCTTGGAACTTTCTTCTCTTTGTGAATTCCATGCTCTGAACAATACCTATCAAAATCTTTGCTGCAATATTCACCTCCATTTTCTGATTTGAGACACTTCAACTTATTTCCTGTCTCAATCTCAACCAAAGCTTTCCATTTCTTGAAAGTATCAAATACATCAGATTTATTTTGAATACAATAAATCAAAGTTTTTCTTGTTGCATCATCAATAAAAGTAACATAATAATGACAACCACCAAGAGATGATACCTGAGCAGGTCCCCATACATCTGTATGCACAAGCTCTAATTTTTCGCTCTTCTTTTCTTTCCTGACTCTGAGAAATCTGACTCTCTTCTGTTTTCCATAAATATAGTTCTCACAGAAATCCAAATCAACATTCTTCAAACCCACCAACAAATTTCTTGAGTGAAGAATCTTTATCCCCTTGTCACTCATGTGTCCAAGCCTATGATGCCATAATGCTGCATGTGCTTCTTTGGAAGTTAAAGCATTAACAAAGTTAGAAATACCATTGCATAAATACAATGTACCAAACATTTCACCTTTTTCTCTTACCAGTGCTCCTTTGGTGACCTTACAAGTTTTATCTGTGAAAGTTGTCACACAACCTTCACCCCCTAACTGCCCTGTTGAAACCAGAATTTTCTTCAGATCTGGAACATGCCTTACCACCTTTAATATCCATTGGTTTCCATTTCGCTATTTTACAAGAACCTTACCCATTCTAACAATTTTACAAGGTTTATCATCACCCAAATGGACTTGTCCAAAGTCTCCTTGACCATAGTCATGAAAATATTTCTTTTCAGGTGTGGCATGGAATGAGGCCCCTGAATCTACAATCCAAGAATCAATAACATTTTCGAAAGAAAGAATAAAAGCATATTATAACACATCACCTATCACATTTGCTTCATGATTGTTTTCTTGATGTGCATCTTCTTCTTTTCCCTTTCAAGATCTACAATATTTCTTTAGGTGTCTTTTCATTCAACATTTCTAGCACACTATCCCTGATCTAGACTTGGATCTGCCTTTCCTTGATTTACTGTGATATCCCGAGCTCTTTCCTCTTTCCATTCTTGTTCCCCTAGACTCTGCACTCAAAGAATTAACCGATGTCTCACTGGAGCTTTTCCATTACATTTCCTCGCTAAGGATAGCACTGACAACATCATCAAACCTTAAAGGACTGGATCCAGAGATAGAGCTACTTATGGCCATAACTAAACCATTCTCGCTTTCTGGCAATGAGCACAAAAATAATAGAGCTCTAACTTCATCATCAAAGTTTACCCCTATAGAACTTAACTGAATGGTAATTGTATTAAAATCATTTAAATGGTCTGCAACAGATCCACCTTCTGATATCTTCATATTAAATAAACGTTTCATAAGAAATACCTTGTTTGCAGCTGAGGGTTTTTCATATAGTTTCGCCAACGCCTTAATCAAACCCTCTGTTGTCGTTTCCTTCGAAATATTGAAGGCTACCAATGCCGCGAGGCACAACCATACTATTCTAAGTGCCTTTCTATCGAGAAGATCCCATTCTGCATTTGTCATAGTCGTCAAATTCTTTGTTTTTCTACTCAATGGTAGGTACAGATCTTTCTGATACAGATAATCTTCCATCTACATCTTCCATAGTGGGAAGTTTTGGCCATTAAATTTATCGACCCTAAATTTACCATCTTTCGCCATTGCTCCCACTTGAACTAGGAACCCTTCTTTCCTGCGAGTTTATCAGCCAAAAATACCTTCGGCTCCGCTACCAGTTGTTAGAAAATTAAACATTACAGAGCAATGAAACACATAAAATATGCGGAAAACACAAGCACACAAAACACATAAAACCAAAGAGACAGAAATATACGTGGTTCACCTAGTTTGGCCTATGTCCACCTCGAACAACTAGTCCTTCATTTATATTATCCAGCAAAATGAAGAGACACAACCTAAAATAGATTCGTTGTAATATGATTTGTTCTCTCTCACAGTCTCCCTATCTATTTCTCGCTCCGAGAATACACATACAATACACAGTCGCAATACAATACCCTCATACAAGCGAGGGGTTTCCTTCTACAGAAAAAAAACCCTAAACTAAACATAACTTCTACTGTTAGATCATCTGCCTAATGAATGACCCAGATTGACCCCCTAGGCAGCATAAAAATTACGGGCAGAGTTGCCACCCCATTAAGGTACAGGGGTCTAATACTGTGATACAAAATAAACAAGATAATCAGGTTGCACACCCAACAGCTTGAGGTTTAACAATAAATGTTTTCTTGATATAGAATTTTGATCCTGAAAAAGCTACACATATGGTACCACACAACAATGGCATGGTTTAAATAGTGATTTGACATTTTCAATTGATGATTGTGGCAGTGTCATGGCAATGATGTGGCTTAACATGTGGGAGTCAGTTATGGACAATGAGATGTGATAGGTACTCATTCCAGGTGGAATTCAAAGGAGTTATGTCCTTAAGTTAAAACTTAAATTATATAAAAAAATTAAGGAATAGTTCTAGGCATTTTGGATTCGACTATTGTTAAATAAAATACTTTTAACACATATGGATAAATTAGATCTAATGGTTAACAAGGGATATGTATTGGTTATATAAGAATGAATAATTAACATGATCTAATGGGGTTGAAGATTAAGAGGGTAGGTATTGCAGTGAAGAAATGATTCTCTGTAGTTTAATGAGAATAGGGAGAAAATGATGAAGCTAAATCAATTAATTGGTTTAGGTACATATATGAAACTACGACCAAAAGTGAAAAAGCCAAAGTTAATTATGTATAGAATAAAAGAAGGTATTTTTGAAGTTATGAAGTGGCAATTGAAAAGTGAAAATCTAAAATATATGACTTAGGTTGTAGAAAAGAAACTTAAGGAAATATGGACCAACAAAGGAGATTCTCAAAGAGAATTTATTGAATCAAAAAATTGAAGAAAGGATAGCCAATTGTGTAGGAATGGACCATGGATTTAAACCTTTAAGATTCAGGTTGAAAAAAATAAAATTATTAAAGACATATCATATTTTTATGTTGTTCAATTACATTAGAGAATCAGGGGAAACATGTAAATTAAATTCATGGAGAGACAAATGAGTTATTCGACAAATTGTATCAATGATATTTCAAACATATTCCTAAATATCCAAGTTGAAAAAATGATGAAAGAGGGATATGAATTTTTTAAAGGTAGGTGGTTGAAGAATCTTTTGGATTGGTGCCTATAAATATTAAGAGGTTGGTGCTTCCTGCAAGTTGGTGTTTGCAAATCTAGAATTAGAACTTCTAGCAAGTTGGTATTTGTTTAGATAAAAGGAGTTGGTGCCTCTTGCAACTATATGCTTGCAAATTAGTGGGTTGGTGCTAGTAAAATTGATGTAATAAAATATTGAAATTTGCATTAAGAACAAAGGGAATATTTGTGGTTTTATTCCTTTATGGGTTTCCATGTAAACATTTGTGTCTAATTTGTACTTAATGTTTTGTTTCTGGTACTTTGATATTATATTCATTGTGAATTAGATATTTGTAAGCATTGCTAAAAAGTACATAATACTGATTCACCTCCTCGCTCATTATTAGCATGGTTACTAAAAATTTGTATCATAAAGGGTTCCTTAATCAAGACTCTAATAATTAGAATGTAGATATAAGAAAACGGCTAACTAGGAAGGCAGTTCCACCAAAAAAGCACTATTATTTACTAGAACCAGGGAAACGTTTAAGGATGGAAGTTTATCTTAAATTTTAGAAACCTTGGCGAATGTTACTAGTCCCTAATATCCAAATTTTAAAATGTTCGGTGATAATTTTCTGAATATTTTTATATTTCTAATTATTTTATGTTAGACAATATATAATATTACCGATTTTTAAGGTAAAATAATTTTATACTATAAAATTTGGTCGAATTCATTTTTATAAAAATGGAAATTGGTGATTTTTTTTTTTTTGAAAAAACATGGAATATTATACCACGTGCAAAAATTAGCCCCTAGAAGCTTCCCTGACTGGAACAAATTATTCATTTTGGAATGTTTAAATGTGAGCCTAATTGATGTATATTGTTGCAAATATTTGGGACATAGTGAAAAATGGGTATGAAAATCCACCTACATTATTGAGCAATGATGATAAACAAGAATTCACCAACAATTCAAAATCTATGAATGAAATCCTACATGGAATTCCTGAATCTGGTATGGTAAAATTTGTGCATTGGAAGACTGACAAAGACATATGGAATAAGACGATGAGAAATTATGAAGGTGAAAATGAAGTCAAGAAAGCAAAACTCTAAGGCTTTATTATGAATTTTTAAGCACTAGAGATGCAAGAGGATGAGGATATATATTATTTTTTCCTTCAAGTAGATGAAATAATCAATACAATCAGAGGACTTACAAAAATTATGTAGGATTCTTAATAATTAATAAATTTTTGAGATAATTTATAGCTTGATTTGATGCTAGGATATCAACCATAAAAGAGATGCATGATATCAACATGGTAATGTTAGATCAATTGCATGGACCACTAATACCCTGTGAAATCCAAACTTTCAAAGGAAAATTTGTTTCAAGGGAGGTCATATTCAAAGAATATAGGAAGAGAAAGGGACAAGAAGAAGTCTGTAAGTGTGAATTTGATGAGGAAGGTGATAAATTCATTAGTAGGTTAAAGATAATATAAATAAAATAAAAAGGTAACTTACCTTTTAAGTGTTTTATGTAGAAATTATGTTGTAGATTTGCAACTTCTTATGATTTTTTAGCCAAAATCACAAGACACAAATGTACTCTACTTTTCTGTGGACATTATTTCATAATTTAGAACAAAAAATTCAGAAATGCACGAAGAAATAACAAACATGCAATAAGTATTTTTATCTTGGGAAAAAAATCTTCTAAAAACCCCAATGCCTATTACATTAAAGAGATGAAATAGATATGGTTACAATTTCTTTGATCAACTGATATCACCCTGTAAGTGCACAACCTATATCACTTCTCACTAAAGGCTTATGACCCAAACTTAATCAATTTTTGCCTTGGCTTGAGCCCCTACTTCCTTGCATTGTTCCTTGAGGAATTTTTCCCATATTAAATAGGAAATTCCTCTAATTCATTCCACATTTCCCAAGAATGGTCCACCTGACCTGATGCAACATTTGCACACTCAACTACTTTAACTAGTGGTTAATTTCCTTCGAAACTCCACTACAATTGGGAAGCCCGAGTTCTTTGCATGCATGAACTAGTTATTAGTTGATTGATCAGTTAACAAGATTATTTATGAGTTCGAATGATGTACCACTAATTATCCGGCCACCAACTAATTCTTTTAACAGTTAGAACTAGTCTAATTGATTACAACTTAATTTAACTTGACCTAGGCTCCTAAAATTTAGGAATCACTACATACAAAAAAATTCATCCCCTTAACTTGAATTAAGTGAGCTAGACTCATATTTTTTATGCATCAACACAAGCATACTGAACTTGACTCATTAAATCATATTATGTGTTCTTAATTGAGTGATAATAGCCTTGTCAACTCAATTAACTCGACCGAGTTTCCTACTGATGTGGAATTTCGAATTTCCTGAATTTTAATTAAGGAAAAATAAAATATCAAACTTTCTTGCTGCATTTTCAACATTTTAACTATGGAGAAGTAGACCATTGTGCATCAAAATTTCCTTACAAAATGAAAAGCATGAAAATGAACTTAAATAGAAGAAAAAACATAGGGAAAAGAAAAAGGAGAAGGGACACAATAAGAAGAGTTTATATACTAAAGAAAGCAACCCTCCCTCACTAGAATATGATGAGAAATACTCTAGAAAAGAAGAAACAAAATAAGTAGAAAAATAAATTAAGGAATTTATATGTATGGCCTTGGATAATTAATACTAAAAACAAAATGAATTTAATGAAGAGGAGGTAGAAGTTCACTTATAAGGTGAGCTAATAAGTGCTCTAATATAACTTTAAATGGTAGGAAAGAAAAATAAAAAAATAGAGGGAGATGCTTGCAATAATTAATGTTGAAAAAGATGACATAGAAGATTCATCACTTGTTTTTCTAAACATAAATTTGGAAGAAGCAAAGAAAGTTGAAGATAATCTACTACAACAATTAAAAGAGAAAGATAATGAGAGTGAAAAGAGACACAAAGAAATTGTCTCCCTCCTAAAAGAATTGGGAAATACTAAGGATTAACTGAACAAAAACGTACAATTTATTAAAAGTTGAAATAAGCTAGATTATGTTCTAAGTACCTATAGATATCCTCTCATCAAAAATAGGCTAGGATATGAAGCATATTTGAGTAGCAGGGAAGCTAAATAAAAGAAACACCTAGCTATGTTGAAATATGCAAAGGCTTATTCAACAATGCACCCTAAAGAAATCAACAACAAGGACAATAATTAATCTCAACAATAACAAGTAAAATATCATAATAATGAATTGAAAAACTGAACAAAATATTTAAAGAACCAAAAAATGCATCAGTTCCATCACACAAATATTTATTCATGAATCTATAGACCAAATCTACAAAGGAAAATTCTTTTAGGTACCAAATAATTTTCAATGGTTATTAGTTTTTTGTACTAATTTTGGACAAAAAGCTTTAGACTGTAGAGATTATCTTGAAAGCCATTAGTTAAGAAATACTATGAATGAGTTTTATCAGTGAAACAAGAGTGGTATATTTGTACATCCAAGAGAAATAGTTTCAAGGACAACAATCCATTTGCAACTTTATTTAATGATGTACAGTGTTACAACTATCACAATTATGGACACATAATTGTTGAGTGTAGGACAAGAAACATGACAAAAACTCCTTAGATTAAATAACCTCTAGAGAATTAAAAGATATGAAAAAAGAAAAGGGTAAGAATAAGGAATAATGTGGCATTGTGCTATATGATCAAAATGAAGGGAGTCACTAGTATGTGGATAGTGGATGATCTAAGCATAGGATTAGAGGTAGGAGAAAATTTCTATCATTAAATGAAAATAAATACATGAAGTAATATTTCTTTAAATGAGACACCAAGTAATATTAAAGGAAAAAGAATAGTATGTTTTGAAAATGGATGAATTAAAGCCCATAATTATGTTTTTGTAGAAGGACTTAAGAATAATCTCTTTAGTGTAAGTCAAATGTGCGACTAAGGATGTGTTGTTATTTTTTGATCCAATTATTATGAGATACAATTAAGAAACATAGGGGAAGTAATAGAAAAAGTTGTGAGAACCTCAAGTAATGTATACAAACTCAAGGAAGAAAATGAAAATTACTATCTTGGAAAGGTTATTGAGAGCTAGTTATGGCACAGGAGACTTGGTCACTTGAATTTTGATTTCCTAATGAAACTCAACGAAAATGGAGTTGTGAGGGATTTACCAATGGCTAAAAAGCTTGTAAATACTTTTTTAAAATCATGTCAAATCTATAAGTAAGTATGAGTGCCCTTCAAGACAAAGACAATTCATTTACTAGACCACTTCAACTTGTTCACATGGCCCTATGTGGACTTTTTAGGACCAATATTCCAAGTGGTGAGATATATTTCATGTTGAGAATTGTTTATTATATTAGACTTACATGGGTATCCTTTCTAAAGGAGAAGTAGGATTTGAGAAGTTTAAAACATTTAATGGCCTGGATGAGAAGAAAATTGGTTGCAAAATAAAGTGTGTACAGTCAAATTGAGGTGGATAATTCACTTCAAATGAGTTTAATTAATTCTTCGAAGAATATGGTATAAGGAGACAATTCACCAAAATTAACACACAATGGAAAAATGGTGTTGTTGAAAGATAAAATATGTTAGTATAACAATTAGAAAGGGTAATGATGGATGAAAGAGATATGCCAAAAATTAATTGGTTTGAAGCCATTAATACAACAATACATATTTTAAATAAGGCTCATCTTAGATCAAGCAATGATACAACTACATATGAGCTGTGGAATGTAGAACTAGCCACAATAAAGCACCTTACAGTCTTTGGTAGCAAATTGTACATAAAAATAATGATGATAATATAAGAAAGTTTGATTCGAGGGATGATGAAGGAATATTTTTAGGATATTCATGAAAAATAAAGGGATATAGTTACCATAATAAAAATATATGTGAACTATTTAAAATACATTGATATCAAGGTTGATGAGGAATTGTTAGTCAAAATCAGGAAGTCAAGATTTATTAGTCCACCTAATTATACCAACAATGAGGATTCTGATGAAGCTAAAGAATCAAGAGAAAAAGAAGAATAAGAGTAGAAAAAATTCTCTCACCCAAAAAAAAACCTTAAGGTATGTACAAAAGCATCATCCTACAAACCAGATTGTTGGTGATAAGAAAGATGGAGTTCAAGCTTGAAGAAGGTTAATGAACACTTCTAGTGAAACACATATTTTAATGTTGTTTATGAGTGAAGCAAAACATTTTCCCCAAGAAATTCAAGATAAACATTGGGTAAAAGCCATGAATTAGAAACTAGAAAAAATTGAAAAAAAACATACATATGAATTTATTCGAAGACCAATGGACAAATATTTCATTGTTACTAAATGGGTCTTTCGAAAAGAAATGGATAAATAAGGTTAGACTTGTATGCAAATTTTATTCTCAAATAGAGGGAATATATTTTGAAGATACCTTTTAACATGTAGCATGATTGGAGGCAATAAGGGTGCTTGTTGCATTTACATGTCATAAAAGTTTCAAAGTAAATTATATGATGTAAGATAAACTTTCTTTAATGAAAATATTGAAGAATAAGTTTACATAAAATAGGCTAAAGCTTCAAAACTATTTGAAAGCCATGAAGAAATGTGGAGAGTGAAAAATAATTTATGTGGACTCAAATAAGCATCGAGTGGATGGTATTCAACAATAAACAAGTATCTATAGTAGTAAGGATTCAAAAGAGGATTAGCAAACAATTATATATTTATCTCTCTCTCTCTCTCTCTCTCTCTCTATATATATATATATATATATATCAATTTCAGCGATGATGGTGATCCACCTAACCAAAAATATGCATTAGACATGAAAAATTAATTTGAGATTTCTATGCTTCGATAAATATCATTTTTTCTTGGGTTGCATCTCACTCAATGAGAAAAAGGTATATTTATCTTCTAGAGCAATTACCACAAGGAAACATTGAAAAATTTTGGAATGAAGGAATTCTCTCTCGTTAATACCCCTATGGTCACTAGATGCAAGCTTAGAAAGGATGATGAGTTACTAGAGGTAAATCTAATGATACATAGATAAATAATTGCTAGTATTTTGTATCTAACAACCTATCAACTAGAAATTAATCATGTTGTTGGTGTAGTTTCAAGGTATAAATCAATCCCAAAAATAGGTCATCTCTTAGCTACCAAGAGAATATTTATATATCTAAGACCTACAATGGATTATGGTCTTTGGTATCCAATAAGTAAAAATATTGCATTTATGTCATACACAAATCTTGATTAGGATAGAATCCTAGGTGTCAAGAAAAGAACAAGTGGTGATTAGTTTTTCCTCAAGATAACTTGGTGGAGGAGTTCAACAAAAAGAAAACATCTATCGCCCTTTCTATTTTTCAATTTGAGCATATAATAGTTGTAGAAATTTTTATTGAGATTTTATGGATGAAACAAAAATTTCAAGGCTTGAAGGTAACACACGATAAACTTATTCATATCCATTGTGACAATAAAAGAACTACAAGTATATCAAATAATATTGTTTTTCATTCCAAAAGCAAGCATATCCCTGTCAAGTACATTTCCTTACAGAAAAAGTAGTTGCATAGAGTGTGAAATTGGAGTATATTCTAACAAAAGAACAAGTCGTTGATATCTTTAACAATATTCTTGCCAATGGAACTTTCAAGTATTAAGGCAGAAGGTAGTAGTACTATCTCTCTCTTCTCTTCAGTAATTTTATTTAGTAACATGAAGTGTAATTTTTCACACATGAACTTGGATTGATGTAGAAATGTTAGATAATAGATAATATAAAATTCAGGGGATTTTTAAGATCAACGAGAAGAGTAAGAAATTATGAGGAGAAACTTAGCATTCCCAATTTTGACGCAAAATTTATGAATCATTTAGCACATTATTCGTAGAAGAAGCTTCCAAATAGGTCCACATGGGTCTCAATTTGGACACAAAACCCTCCACAGTTTGTTCCTGAAAATTGTTGTATATTTGGTGTTATCAACAGGGAAAGGTCTCAAGGGGAGAATCTATATCCTTTTCCATTAATGTAGAAGTGAGAGAGCAATGAGAAAACATTCCATACCTAGGTGATGAGAATACATAGTAAAAAATAAGTCGCATATGAACGTGGACATGAATATGAGTAAATAGCAAGAGTGGGAATTTTTTTAGCATGACAGTGAATGTTACTAGGTAGTGATGATGCTATCAATGAATGTCAATTTTAAGGTGTGCCCATCAATGCCAAAGGAGAATATTATTAAGCAATGATTTTCATTTATGTGAGGTTAAGTCATTGATAATAAGTGATATCAAGTTTAGGAGGAGCTTGCTAGAATAAGTTGTTGTATAGTACTTGCATCAAAGCTCAAGGGAAGACCAACTACTATGTTATCATGGTTGTATTAATATATTTATTTAATAGTTGTGGTCACGAATGCAGATAATGTATTCAATAGAAATTTATGTTCGAGTATTTCATTCCTAACACAAAAGATCCATGGTCTGTTGGAAAATATTTCATGAGAGAATTACAATGATATATATCTAGTAATTTCACTCCCACCTATTAAAGTGAAGGATTTATACATGTGGCAAACTATATCATTGATTTTATTAAATTATGGCGAGTACTAGACTCATCAAGATTCTTAATAAATCACATTAGCACAAGAAAGATGAAGCATAGTAAGATCTCAAAATTAATCTAGCAACATGTGTATAGCTTATCATGCATAGAGTTGCACAATGGGTAATATGTAGCCTACAACATGATGTAATCCTATGGAAGAAAAAGTGTATAGTCAAATACTCATGTTTGATATTAGGAGTTGACCTACAAGGAGGCTAACCATTAGTCCATTACGTGACATAATCTAATGGTAAAGTTTGTTTTTCATCACTGATTCAAATCCAATATAGGACATCAACATGCATGAAAGTTAAGGATTAGTACAAAACCAAATATAATACAATAGTGGAGATAAGTTCATTTTAATGGTTCATATTTGATATCGAATGTGAATAATTATGGAAGTTAAAATGAAAGCCTACATACGATGTGATACAAAATTTGCAAACATGTTGATTGGATGGCTCTGATTAACATCAAGCTATCTACATGCTTGAGGTTTAATGGAAAAAAATATTGATATAGAATTTCGATGCTGATAAAATTTCACATATGATACTAGAAAATAATTACGTGGTTTAACAATGATTTTATGTTCTCCAGTGATGATCCATGGTAGTGTCATAGGGATGATGTAGCCTCAATTGTAGAATTCAGTAATGGATAATAATATTTGACAATAATTCATGTTAGGTGGAAGTCAAAGGAGTTAAGTTCTTGAGATAAGCTTCACATTGTGGAAAAATAGTTAAGGAATAATTTTGTGAATCTTGGATTTGATAATTGTAAAATGAAAGGTTGTTAACAAGTATGAATAAATCATATCTAATAGGTAACAAGAGAACCATATTGGTTAGATAATAATGAACTATTAACATGATATAATGGGGTTCAATATTAAGAAGGTAGGTACTACAATCAAGAAAGTATACTCTGCAATTCAATGAGAAGAGGGAGATAAGGACACAACTAAATCGAAGAAGTCATTCAAATACACAAATTTGGAAACTACCAACAAAAGCACACAAGTAAGATTTCATTGTGTATAGAAGAAAAAGAAGGTATGGTTGAAGTTATGAAGTGGAAATGAGACCAAAAAGTGAAAATATGAAGCTTAAGAATCAAGTTGTAAAAAAGTCACTGAAGGAAAGATTGTCCAAACAAAAAGGAGATTCTAAAGGATGTTTAATAAAATCAATTAATTAATGAAAGGGTAGTAATTTGCAGGAATGGATCATGGATCAGAACACTTGAGATTCAAGTTTCATAAAAGAACATTTTTAGAGAATATTTCATATATCTAGGTGATTCAATTACATTAAATAATCAAAGGAAACACTTAAATAAAAAGCATATACAGATAGATCAATGATTTGACAAATTTTATCAATAATAATTCAACCATATAGCTATGAATCAAAGTTTGAAAATTAATGGAAGTTGGAAATGAAATTTTGTGTACGTAGGTGCTTGCATATAAAGGGGTTAGAGCCTCCTTTAGCTTGGTGCCTTTTCGAATCATGAGGTTGATTCTTCCTGCGAGTTCATCACTGCAAATAACTATGTACTGAGAATTTAGAAATTTGGTGTTTATGTAGATAAAAATGGTTGATTACTCTAGAATGTGGATGCCTAAAAATTATGGGGTTGGTTCTTCCTTCTCAATGGTGCTAGTAAAATTGTTATAATAGGAAATTGAAACTTTCATTGAGAAGAAAAAGAGGATTTGTGGGTTTCTACCTTTATGGGTTTCCATATAAAAATTTGTGTCTCATGTGTATCTAATGTTTGGTTTATGGTGTTGTGATATTATTCTTGATTTTGAATTAAATATGTTTTATTATTAAAAGGTAAATAATATTAATCCACCTAACCTCTCAGTATTATCCTGGTTACTAACATATTTATTTTGGTTATATACATCATATCCTGAAGTATTCTCCCCTATTTTTCTCCTCGGATAATTTTTTTGAGCCAAATATATATACTATGCCAACTATATTCTAAATATTGCTCCAAATAGGACTATAAGGTTCGTGAATCTAGCTGAATTATGGTGTCGAAAGAATCTCCCATTCAATCACCTCAAATTTTTTAGATCTATTTCTTGGGAGCATTTTTTCGATGACAACAAAAATAAATTGGATGCAAAAATTCATGGTTACATCATGAAGGGATCATCTAATGAGTCAAAATGCTATCTACTATTTGATCGTGTCAAGAAAAAAATCATTATTAGTAGAAATATGATATTTTATAAGAATTCGTTTGGCTTTATTTATTTTTAATTATTTTAGAAAAGTGTAGAGTGACCCCTTTGATGATCTTGAATATTATTGATTGATTGTCCCTTATTTTAGTGTTTCAACAAATTTTTAAGCTATGTTTACTAACCAATGGCCATATATAACTGAAGTTATAGCCTCCCTCGATAGAGTTTCTTAACCAAATGTTAGCTCATTGACTCTATGTTTACCTTGAGGGGATGATAAAATAATTGCAGCTATTGGACCTAATGTTCATGATGTTTCCTCACAATAACAAAATTGTAGTCACAAGTAGCAAGATGATATTGCATTAACCGCTCATGTTCATGAGACTTTATGTTTTTCATTAAAGGTCTTATGTTTCATATTTTTTCCACCTGCTGTTCATAAAACATCCTGTTGTTCGATCTCCACCGCTGATTATCATCTCCAAACCATGATCGGATGGTCGATACGCAGGTTTCGATCAAACCCTATTTGCTCACTGTTACACCATATCAAAGCATTTTCATCGTCATTTCATGTAAAACCACCATTTCACCACCGCCGCGCTACCACTTTGCCCATCCTCCACAACCATCCACCTCCTCCGTGCATGGTTTTATTAACACAAAGATGGGTTTTGCAGGGTACAGGAAATGAAACGCCACCATGATTACACAGTTTTGATACAACGGCAAGTTTTCACCGACAGAGATATAAATGAAGCGGCAGAGAGTCTGAGGCATGAGATAGAAGATCTTTGAACCTTAAACCAAGTTTTTCAAGGCAAGCTACTAGGTCAAAGACATCATAGACCACCATAGGATACATATGTGTATAAATTAATATATAGCATGTTTTCTACATCAGCAGAATGTTTTTCTCCAAAAAAGGACGATTTGCCCATACTGCTTTTACTCTATTTCATGCCCCAGGGAATATTTTTGCTTTAACCATAGTCCAAAGCCATAAGAACATTTGTTACGTGGAATGGCGGACTTCTTCGCCATTTACTCACCCTTTGCTCATTCACCACAAGTACTATAGGGAACTGCAAACTAGAATGCATTAGAGACATACCTGGAGTAAATGAAGCCTGAAGAAGACGATTTTTTCCTCCTAAGAGTGCCAGAGATTAATGCTCAGAGTTTAAAACAGAATGGGCTTCAGGACTTATTTCTTTTCTGAGTTTAATGCTTCATTTAGTATTTCACCTACCTCCTCTGCTCATCTTCTGCTATAAAACTCGTGAGAACAAATTGTAAAGGTTGTTGTTTGGCTGCTGCTGTTGCTATTAAAAGGATTCATTCTAACTGTTAAAATAGTCTTGGGAGGGAGTAGCAGAGTAGTTGTATGTAGTAGGATGGGAAGAGATGTTTTGATTGTAACAACCATTGAGCTCAGTGTATGTGACTGGTTTTGCATCAATTAATGAAAGCACATTTCACAGGATCATGGTCTATTACTATTGGTGATATTACCCTAACTCTGTTTGTTACATTTTCATGCTGTTCATTGTTCTTCTGGGCTCGCATCAGAATATTGACATAGGATTTACCCTTGTTAGGTACCCTATGTTCCTGCTCCCCTTTCCCTCAATGTTTTCTACTAAATGTGTTATCTGAGGGTTGATTTTAGTTAATTTGGATAGTGTAGTGGATGTCATTGCCTACTAGTTGATGTGTGAAATAAATGAATCTGTCCTTAGATGTTTTGTTGGGTTTAAGCTGGAAGATTTGGGAACACTGGGGATTAGAGTTAGCCCTGTTCACTAGGATCCTTGTGCGACTAGCTGCCCTTTCTAAGATCTCTTGTTAAACTTATCTTCGTTTTCCTTGGAGCATGCTAAAGCTGACCTGGAGTTAAATGACCTCTGGTCCGATCTATAAGCTGCCCCTTTGTCCCTCCTTTGAGAGTTTCCTATGAGTATGTCCAAGAAGGTCTGGAGTTAAATGACCTCTAGCCTAATCTATAAATAGAAATTAGGCTGCTTTCCTTCTCTCACTTTCTTTCCTTAATGTTCCATCCCACCATCTATCTAAAGAGATCCTTTAGTGTAGATGACTTGCCCTCTGAAAGCCTTGGCTAGTTGTTGCAAGTAATTCTCCTTTCATGAATCCATATCCCAATGGATGGCACTTTCTTGACTTATCCTCTTTGCTGAAACATCTTGCAGTTTTGTTCCTTTCCTTCCATTACTTTCTCACTCCATGATCTCATGACCAACCCAGCAACCAACCAACCAAATCATTTTAAACCTACTTTTGTGCTTCATACCTAGCCTGACATTTCATTTAAGCTTCAAAGATATATACCATTCTTTTTTATTTGGAGAGATCCCTCTCCGAGTCCAGGAGAGCGAGATCCTAGGGCCCCAAAGTGGTTATGATGTTGTCTCATCTTTTGGTCTTGCCAATCTGGCCAAAACATGGGAACCCCAACATAATGGCGACTCCACTAGGGAATTGAGTGCATTTCACCTTAAACATTCTTAGGCACTCAAAAGACCCAAGATCTCTGGTTAGATTGGCATTCAATTCTTGATGGTGGACAGCATCCTGCTTCAAACATTCATATACATCCACTTGGAAACTCCACACTCCCATAACTCCCAAAAGACCAAATGACTCCACTGGTAGAAGACTCTGAATTGGTTGATAAGGTACGGTGACCTCTTTCTAATTTACAAACATGCTTCCACGCATACAGAGAAGATATGTGCCAATTATTAGGGAGCATATCCCTAGATTCCCGCACAAAATGCCTAAAGTGGACTGGTTAAAAAGCCTGCCTACCTTTCTGGGTGAAAATGCTGACGACCCCTTGCTACATCTCATCAAGTTTCATGTTCATGTTTGGAAATTTAAAGTTGAATGGCATGAAGACTGCCTAATGAAAATGTTCATGGAAACATTAGAAGGAAAAGCTAGGGTCTGGTATGAATGGTTAGAACCTCAGAGTTTGTTTTCTTTAAGGGACATGCACCAAGTATTTTACCATAATTATAAAGTAAACTCTCCATCCATATCATGGGACTGTTGTGATCAATCTCAGAATATCATACAGTACCTGTTAGGTATCGATGAGGATTTGGTTAATATGCATCCTAAAGATATGTTAACAGCCATTCAAGGATTTCATACGCACCCTATCTATCACAAGAACGCAGATGAATCAGCTGAGGAAGAAAAAGGTCAAGAGACCATAGACATTCCTCAAGATATCCCTAAAAATTCATATGTTGATCCATTTTCCTTTGCAGTTGAGGCTTCATATAACATTATTCCTCAAATCCAGTCTTTAGAAGAAACAGAGAGCTGCTGCACTTCTGCACAGAGGAACACAAGACCATCTCCCCCTCTAACAGAAGAAGAAATAGATCATATCAGCAATGGACAACTAGCCTCTGAAATTTTTTGCACAACAAACATCCTTGCCCATTCATTTGATGAGCTTCATTGTACAGAGTTGGAAGGCTCACATGTAAGTTAGAGTGAAGAAAAATCTGTTGATAATCCAGTTTTTCTGGGTGGCAGCATTACTTATGTTCATGATTTTCCTATTTTTGATCTATCTGATGATGATGTTCTTCAAATAGAAGATGATCTTGCAGGGTCATCATTAGTAGATTTATGGGAGGAAAATTAGTCCCCTTTACTTCCAGAGAGTAATGAGCCAATGCAACCTGTTTATGATACTGATGAAGAAAGATTTAAGAGTGCAGAAGAGGGTGAAGGATCTCTAGATCTTTGCTTCACTCCATTACAACTCATCAGTAATGGTTTTCACATGATTGGAGGTCAGCAGCCGTTCATCTCAGTAGACGAAGAGGAAAACAAGGAAGAGATCTTTGAGCAGATTGAAATTAAGGGGCTTTCTCTTGAAAACGAGGAAGCAAAGGAACATACCCCTGCTCAGGAATACATGGATCTTTTCATAGAGCTCAGCACCTCAGAGCATAATATATCAGAGCTCCAAGACGACAACACTGCCATATATGATGATTCCTCTGGTTTAGAAAGTGTAGAAGATGAGGGAGATTCTCTCTCTCAATGGAGTCTTCTTCTTGATCCAGTGGAAGAATAAGAGATCCTAGTTGAAGTCAACCTGCTAAATATTCATAGCCAGGTATCTTTTCATGGTCCTTATGTTCATTTCCTGCAATCATTTGAATAAGGATCAAGGTTTTTTTTGAGCAGCATGTTGCAGACAGCAAGAAATTTTTTTTTAGCTACTGATGTGGAACAAAAAGAGTGGGAGCAGCCTTGCCTATCTAGCCGACTCAAGGAGTTGAGCAAGAAGGACCAGTCATGGGATCATTTGATGGATTGGTTACATTGGAAGACAATGTTTGTAATCTATACTTGTGAATATTCTAGTTAGAGTAGGGTAGGTAGGAAAAAGCTTAATAAAGCTCAGCCTGTGAGCATGTAGCTAATTTTTTTAATTTTTGCAAAGTCTAGTAAGCCAGAAAGTCTAATCCTGGCTTGAATGTTTTCAATTTTTGTCTTAGAATGTAGAGAAGAAATCTGGTGGACAGTCTAATCCCAGCAGATATTAGTTTAGGTAGAGAAACTATGAGGCCAACAGTCTAATTTGGTCTCCTGGAGTAATAAGGGTAGATTTAGAATAGGTTTATTTTCTGTTATAAAAATAAATGATGTAAAGGGTCTGCTATTTCAAATGCACCCTAGAAGAAAAAATGCTAGGATTGTAGGATGGGTAGGTAGATTGTTGGGAATGTTTGCTGATCTATCATTTTTGTGGCAGCTGACAATCAAAGAAGAAGGTGACTTATGCAGCAGGAATCTGGCCTACACCAAAGATCATTTTCTGAATTCTTGACTCCTTCAAGAAGAAGCCATCCCCATGTGGAGCCACTGTTAGCCCATTATGAATTCCTTGACAAGCAAGCAAGGGAGTAGATTGTATTATGAGCCTTCAAGGAATGCATTTCCCTTGAAAACACATCATCCTTGAAGCTTTTTTATGATTCCCTGCCTTTGACTATTTCCCTCTGTTGTTATGAAGTCAGTAAGCCTTGTTGATGATAAAAATTGTGCTCCAAAAGGCCATTATTTGCCCCTTGTACCTCTACAAAATGCTTCATTTCACCCCTTTTTCCCATTTTGATCAAAGTCCCCTTAGTTCCCCCTAAATCCCCCCCTACTCTCCTAAATCTCCCTATAATCCCCATGAAATCCCACCCTTGCCCTTTTTTTTGCCAAAATTCCCCTTAGTCCTCCTATCGTTACCCTCCCTAACTATTAAAATTCATTGAAATGGGAAAAACCCACTTTTCAACCTTATAATAGGGCTTAGCCCCTTTTCCCGCCAGCCCCAACCACTTCCCCACATATACTCTTTGCGCTAAGACCCAGCGCTTAGGGCCTTGGGAGCTAATCGCAATCCGAGAGTCGGGTGGGTGCAATTCCTTTGTATCATCGAAAAGATCCAATGCGATTGGGTTTTAACGCCAAGTGCCATGATAGGTTATACACCATCGATCTACTATTTCGATCCGACCGTGAAGCGCCAATCGCACCCCCCGCCTAATCAAAATCACAAGTTTCTTGTGTTACCCCTTCCGTTCCTCCCAATCACGACGCTCCAATCACATTTGGACCATCGATCTTCCCGCTGGATCGGACGGTCTAGCGCTAATCGCGCTCCCCACTCTAATCGCAATCGCAAGTTTCTGTTCAGTGTCACTTTCTGCCTTTTCGATTGCGATCATCCCGATCTCATCCTAGCCGTCCATTTCCCTGTTGATCCTATGGCCTGACGCTAATCACTCCATCACAATCGCAGCATTCAATTGCATCCAGCCTTCTGATCGCTCGATCACGCCATCCTCCAAACAGATCCTAACCGTCTGTCTCCCTGCCGATCCAATGGCTATCGCATGTCTCCACCCAATCGCAATTCGATTTTTTTTGGTGCCGCCGCTTTGTGTCCCCTCCGATTGCGATCCCCCAATCCACATCTCCACCGTCGATTCTCGGGTAGATCCAACGGTCATCGCATCCCCTTTCCCAATCGCAATCGGAACTTATGTATTGTGTCCCCCCTACCCCTTCCCGATTGCGATGCTCTGAATTAATCTCAACCGTCCGTTGGATCTAAAGATCTGACGGCTCGGATCTAATCACCCTCCACCACACTGGGTCCCACCATGTACGATCTTTCCCCTCACATTTCATTACATTTCGTCCAAATTCCTTTGTATTTCCACCGTTAACCAAAGTTTTATGTTTTTCATTAAAGGTCTTATGTTTCATATTTTTTCCACCTGCTGTTCATAAAACATCCTATTGTTCGATCTCCACCACTGATTTTCATTTCCAAACCATGATCGAATGGTCCATACGCAGGTTTCGATCAAACCCTATTTGCTCAATGTTACACCATATCAAAGCATTTTCACCGTCATTTCATGTAAAACGACCATTTCACCACCACTGCGCTGCCACTCTGCCCATCCTCCACAACCATCCACCTCCTTCATGCATGGTTTTATTAACACAGAGATGGGTTTTGCAGGGTACAGGAAATGAAACACCGCCATGATTACACAGTTTTGATACAAGGGAAAATTTTCACCGACAGAGATATAAATGAAGCGGCAAAGAGTCTGAGGCACGAAATAGAAGATCTTTGAACGTTAAACCAAGTTTTTCAAGGCAAGCTACCAGGTCAAAGACATCATAGACCACCATAGGATACGGATGTGTAGAAATTAATATGTAGCAGGTTTTCTACATCAGCACAATGTTTTTCTCCAAAAAAGGACGGTTTTCCCATACTGCTTTTACTCTATGTCGTGCCCCAGGGAAGATTTATGCCTTAACCACAGTCCAAAGCCATCAGAACATTTGTTACGTGGAATGGCAGACTTCTTCGCCATTTACTCACCCTTTTCTCATTCACCACAAGTACTACAGGGAACTGCAAACCAGAATGCATTAGAGACATACCTGGAGTAAATGAAGCCTGAAGAAGACGATTTTTTCCTCCTAAGAGTGCCAGAGATTAATGCTCAGAGTTTAAAACAGAATGGGCTTCAGGCCTTATTTCTTTTCTGAGTTTAATGCTTCATTTAGTATTTCACCTACCTCCTCTTCTCATCTTCTGCTATAAAACTCATGAGAACAAATTGTAAAGGTTGTTGTTTGGCTGCTGCTGTTGCTATTAAAAGGATTCATTCTAACTGTTAGAATAGTCTTGGGA
Organism: Pinus albicaulis; assembly: GCA_034641835.2. Classification (NCBI taxonomy): domain Eukaryota; kingdom Viridiplantae; phylum Streptophyta; class Pinopsida; order Pinales; family Pinaceae; genus Pinus; species Pinus albicaulis. The sequence continues at coordinate 380,339,955 of CM076569.1, read as the reverse complement.
GGGAGTAGCAGAGTAGTTGTATGTAGTAGGCTAGGAAGAGATTTTTGGATTGTAACAGCCATTAAGCTTAGTGTATGTGACTGGTTTTGCATCAATTAATCAAAGCACATTTCACAGGATCATGGTCTATTACTATTGGTGATGTTTTCCTAACTTTGTTTGTTACATTTTCATGCTGTTCATTGTTCTTCTGCGCTCACATCAGAATATTGGCATAGGATTTACCCTTGTTAGGTACCCTATGTTTCTGCTCTCCTTGCCGTCAATGTTTTCTACTAAATTTGTTATCTGAGGGTTGATTTCAGTTAATTTAACCAGTGTAGTGGATGTCATTGCCCACTAGCTGATGTATGAAATAAATGAATCTGTCCTTAGATGTTCTGTTGGGTTTAAGCTGGAAGATTTGGGAACACTGGGGATTAGAGTTAGCCCTGTTCACTAGGATCCTTGTGCGACCAGCTGGCCTTTCTAATATCTCTTGTTAAACTTATCTCTATTTTCCCTCGAGCATGTTAAAGCTGAGCTGGAGTTAAATGACCTCTGGTCCGATCTATAAGCTCCCCCTTTGTCCCTCCTTCGAGAGTTGCCTATGAGTATGTCCAAGCAGGTCTGGAGTTAAATGACCTCTGGCCTGATCTATAGAAAGAAATTAGGCTGCTTTCCTTCTCTCACTTTCTTTCCTTAATGTTCCATCCCACCATCTCTCTAAAGAGATCCTTTAGTGTATATGACTTTCCCTCTGAAAGCCTTGGCTAGTTGTTGAAATTAATTCTCCTTTCATGACTCCATAGCCCAATGGATGGCACTTTCTTGACTTATCCTCTTTTCTGAAACATCCTGCTATTTTTTTCCTTTCCTTCCATTACTTTCTCAGTCCATGATCTCATGACCAAACCAGAAACCAACCAACCAAATCATTTGAAACCTAATTTCGTGCTTCATACCTAGCCTAACATCTCATTTAAGCTTCAAAGATATATACCATTCTTTGTTATTTGGAGAGATCCCTCTCCGGGTTCAGGAGGGCTAGATCCTAGGGCCCCAAAGTGGTTCTGATGTTGTCTCATTTTTTGGTCTTGCCAATCTGGCCAAAACATGGGAACCCCAACACACCTATTTCCAAAGTAGGATACGAAAAGAGAAAACATCGCTAATATGATCTTAACCAAAATCAATTCTTGTGTACGCAAACATAGATATTATCAGAAGCACACAACAACCAAGTGACCTAAACCAGGTCATAGCATATAAGCATGTACGTAAGTCTTTCATACATAATATTATATCATTATATCAAAATCACCATCTCTAAGTGTCATCAAAGCTATCTCACTAAGAATGGACACTACATACTCCCCCTCTTGGGCTAAACTTGGCTCGAAGTTTTTCCTACAATCATAATATAGTTAGTTCTTTTAGATTCTCCTATCAATAAGTTGTTAACCTTATGTATATATATTTGATATTTTTTTTTTCCTTCATGCCAATCCATAGTTTAATGTTTTCTAAATTGGAAGCAACTCCATGAAAACTAAGCATACCATTCTTAATCAAGTAGAAAATATATCCATGTCATATTAGACATGTTTTGATATAAAATACCAAATATTTTTATCAAAACCAACCATACAATTTATAGTAACTTATAAAATAATATTGTATGTAATTGATATGATATCTACTTAATTTATCTATAATAATTTGATATTCTACATGTTTTTCTTTCTCATAGTCTATATGAATCCTACATGTGTCATCTTCAAGGTTCTGTAGTATGTTGATCTTCCTAAGCTATAAATAGAACACATATTGGTTGTCTACACAACAATGATGGTCCATCCCATATCACAATCAAATTGGCATACAATAAGCATAAAATAATCCACATACAATTGCGAGTGAAATTACGCAACAAAACATGATGTTATATATCAAACCCACTCTTACACAACAAAACATGACGTTATATATAAAACACACTCTTACATCCCACTTGATTTATGTCTTCTCAATCCAATTTTCCTCTTTTCATTCCATAAGACATCATTGCAATCGAAATATTTAGGATTTATCTTTAGTTTTTACTAAACGTTTACTCTTTAGGCAAAAATACAATTTGAGGTTCAAGGCACCATTTTTGTTATTTTTTTTTTTTTTTTTTTTTTTTTAACTAACAACCTAAGGTTAAATACAGTCCTCATTGACCCACTTATGTATTATAGATCATTCCTTTAGTTTGCATAATCTTCATTATTATTCAATTCTCTAACTTGAGAATCAATTATGAAATGACTTAGTTAGAATATCTTCATTCTAAAAGTAGAATAATGATATATTTTTGAAAGTGGCTTGTAATCAAGAACAACTCTCACAATTATGAAAATATGGTAACCTTGATAACTTTATTTCAATTTGTTTTCCAACTATGAAATCAGTCATGATTTATATTCAGTAATTAATCAATCATTTGATTTCATAGCTTATTCCTTACTATTAATACATACACAACAACAAGCTATGAAAACCGTACATTTCTCAAAATGTGATGAATCTTGTTAAATATACATAAGATTTAGACTATCACAAGGGAACTTCTAGCCTAAAGTTAGACCCCCCCCCCACCCCTTTTTTTTTCTTAAGGATAATTACCACCCTCTCAAATTATTACAACATTTTGTAGGACTAATAAATACTCAAACAACTATACATCCCAAAAAATTCTTAAATCCAACAATCTCTTGCATTCCACATACAATACACTCATCTTAGGCTTCTAAATCATGGAAGAATTCCAATTCATCAAAACGTGATCTCACTCTCCTTCAATTTCTTCCTCAAAAAATATCACAAGCACATATTCTTGTAAAACAAGAACTCAACTAAGCTTTTCATTAATCACATGTTTTTTTTTCTTTAATTTCAAATAAAAAAATTTCTCACCACATAAAATATTTACCTTCTAAACATGTTATTATTTTCACAATTTATAAACAATTTGAATTTTGACGCGATCGCCGAACTAGCAATAGCTTAGAGCAATACATGAGTTCAATCCTCATAATTTATCTAATTAATTTGGTTGAATAGAATGCAACCAATATTCAACTGATCAAATCATTAAAGAGACTATTATGGCTTTCCTAGACCTAGTTTGTCTTAAGCCAATAGAAAAGTTATTTCATCAACTTATCACAATAAACCTTTTCTACATTTCAAGAATTTGAAAGTCATTTTAATTCTACCTAAATTCAATATATACAAAAGGATTCAGTATATCTAGTTCACACTTCCATATATCAAAATCAATTATTCCAAACATTCTAAACCACCTAATGGTGTTTAGTATACCAATCTTAGTATCTTCATTTGTAATAAAAATGAAATAATGGATTTAATCATGAATATCAGAGTCCATCAAAATATTCTAACTAGAAAAATTACTTAGCTCATAGATATAGTTTACTTTGGATTCCACACCCATACCTTACCTCATCACTTATCTCATAGATATATACTAGTATGGATTCCACACCCATACATTTTCTCATAGATATATGCTAGTATGGTTTCCACACCCATACATTAGATCATAGATATATGTTAGTATGGATTCCACACCCATACATTTTCTCATAGATATATGCTAGTATGGATTCCACACCCATACATTAGCTTAAGGAAAGCATAGCATTCAAGTCTTCCTTAAAATGGCTTCCACAACCCATCATGCACCAATCATTTAAGCCTCTTGTTTATTAGGAAGGTCATACCTCAACCTTCTATTTGAGTAATTTAAAGTTATTTGATGCCTAATGTCAACCCAAAATACACAAAATCGTGTCAAAGAAATCAGAGAAATTTCATTCTTACTCATTAAGAATGTATTCCCAAATCATATTTTAACACATCTAATTAATACACATACATTACTCTTCAATTTACATTCACAGTTAAAAGTGACATCTTTCAAGGTAGCTTTTAGTTAAGTTTCCTTTAGTGTAGGTACGAAAAGATTCAAAATTATCATGATGAACTCAATCATCACGTTAATGGAATCTCAACCTTACATGTGTTACTCATTCCCAAAGCATACACACCAAGGCCATCACACTATAGTGTAGATTAAGCCAATATTCTTCTTGGTAGATACGATTTCAGCGAATAAAGATGGCTACTAAGCCCATATCACATTGAAAATGATGCACTAAAAATATATGAAACCATGCATTCACTCCACCTATCTCACTCATTGATTGAAAACCAAGTCATTCACATACTTGGGTTTAACCCCAACTTTCTCAAGCACATCCTTTCCCAGCACGTCTTTAAGCATTTTAACATATTGTTGATAATGTGTCTTAACAAAAATATAAAGGAATATATGGGATTTATTTATTTTATTTCATGAGTCACTAAATGACATAATGATAATAATATCCTCTATGCAACCAATATGCTTCCAAGTCAAGATGTACAACAACTCAACATGCATGCAAAATCAACATTCATACATCATCAACCTACAAGTAAGCCTGTTGGCCCATTAGGCCCTAGCATTGTAACTTTCTCTGATACCATATATGTAAGGTCCCACCTTACCCACCATCAATAGATAGAGAAGTAGATGTCACATAATCACTAATACTCATTTGCACAAAATCATAAAGAATTAGTCACTGTAAAATTGTTACCAACAAAAAGCCTTTTTTTTTTAAGCTTTAGATAATATAAGAAACAACTGTCTTATTCACACTTCAGCAAATTATTAATTTCATTTTCATATTCATACCAAAAACTCGCAGACATAGGAAGCTACACTCATTAAATAGTTTATTTATAATTTATAGTAACATAAAAACAACAATAACTAAGAATTTTACACTAACAATTTATATTCACAAAAGCTACAACCATTTAAGATTTTTGACAAACACTTTGCAGACATGCACTCTACACTCATTAAGCCCTTATGACAAACACTTTGCAAGCATGCAATTAAAAGTCATTGAGGCATTTTGTCAAACACTTAGCAACAATAAATTTAAGATTATTCTTCAACATATTTATCTCATAAAATTAATAATTGAAACCTTAAATGTTTCCATCTTAAAACAGGGACTAAATAATCTTAGACTTTCATCAAAGGCTCAAGAACAGGCACACATAACTCACAGCAGCAATCAGCCAAATTGCCCAGATTTCCGATTTGGGTTCTGAAAAGTATTTTTTTTGGAATGAAAGCAGCGGTTACATGACCAAGAGGCACGGATACCCCCTGATGTTGGGCTTAATTGAATTAAAAATGCCCAGGAATGCGATTCTTGAAAACTAAAAAATTTATAGCCTAAATGTTTCATTTATGAATTTTGTCAAACATATGGAATGAAAACTTACAACTACACCTCTACATGAGGAAAAACAACCCAAAGTTATGCTACTATGATATGCTCATTGAAATCACACATTTTTAAATCCATGATATGAGTTCTTGAAACATTTTACCACCCACAAGCTAATTCATTTGACATGATTGACAAGCTTTTTGCACAAATTGTTACAATTTAACAAACATATGGCAACCCTGAATGCTACAGCCATTAAGGCTTTCTGTCAAAATTCTGATAGTACTATTACAACAACTTGAATTACAAAACATTGAATTATTGATAAGAATATGAAACATAAGCCATAACTGAAATTTATCTCCAACTTACCTCAAGCATTTGATCTTCCAAACCATATTTTAGTTGCCATTACATTTTCATTTTCTTTTAAGGGTCGATTCTCTAATTCCTCCAGGTATGTTTTGGGTACATGTCCATTTTCTTACTTCTGATATAAGCTACAAGTTAGAACTTATTCATGCATAAATAACATTACTCATTCACGGACTTTGTCAAACACATTTAAAACTATCCTAAAACCATTTCTAAAACATACATCTAATTACTTGAAACAAAACCATAAATCATGAAATACTTACCCAAGTCCTTTGGAATTTATTTATTGCAATTACCTTCAATAATATTTGGCTTTCCTTTCTCAAATGCAACAATACCAAGATTAGTACCATAAACTACACCAATAATAACTCCAATATTGAGATCTAAACATCCATACATATAGATTAATCTAGTCTTCATTTTTAACTAATCAATAATATTCTAGATAACATAAGCCTAAACCAAAATTAGATGCTTACAACAATTTAAATGTCTACTTTTTATTTTATGCTAAAGCTATACTATAATTTTAGGACAATGAAAATTATACCTGAAGAGATATTCAACTCCAATCGTTGAGAATATGATACACCTTCAATCCCTTAACCAACTCATTTGAACCATCCGGTTTTCCACCCAACCATATCCAGGGAGAACTCCTCCCCCTGGAACCCCCGAGTTGTAAAAGCTCACAAACAGTACCAAAATACAACAATAGAGAGAGAGATGCAAGGAAAACTAAGGAAGATAGTTTTCACTTGCTCTAAATACCACTCATGTTCAACCTCAATAGATACTTAGTAGATTAGTAAGAAATTCATATTTGTTTTGGAAGTAATTGGATACTCTCCATATCTCTCCCTCCCACAATATTCCTCAAGTCTCTTCCACTCTTGGCATTACCCCCTCTCCCCTCAAACAAGAATACATGAGACTCATATATAGGAGCAGAAACAAATTCTTTTCATAAAGGAGGATTAATATGCATGCATTGTATTCCATTTAGAGAGTGTAACTTATGCCATTAAGGATAGGTATGCATGCCTTATTTAAGGAGAGTGTAACATATGCATTAAAGTGAGTGTAAGAGGAATATTTTATGACATATATTTAATGAGTGTAAGAGGAATATGCCATTCCTTGATGTGTACATAAAAGAGAGTTGTAATGTAATATTTAAAATAGAGAGAGTTACATAGAGCCATGAGAGTCATGAAGGAGAGAGGTGTGAAGTGATTGAGGAGATATAATTCCCTTTTAATAATAATATCATAGTCTCATAAAAGATAATAATAATATTCATAATATTTAGGATTAAGTCGAGATTGAACTATTACAATTGATTAATCATAAGTTAAGTGATTTTCCTTCAAGTATACTTGTTTACCCATTGATTCGACGTGATTTACTATTTTTGGAAAGTCATACATGAAATAGTAGACATGACTTTCTATTTTTAGAAAGTCACTCCAAAATTGTTAGGAATGAGATCTTATTAAGGAAATTCATATGTGAGCTGCCCATGAGTGGTATTTTGGATAATAGGGATTCTGCACCCCTATTGTATGCATCTTCATGCCTTAGTAGATTGAGGACTCCGCGCCCTGATCTACTCTAAAGATCTCTCTCTCTCTCTCTCTCTCTCTCTCTCTATATATATATATATATATATATATATATATATATATATATCAATTTCAGCGATGATGTTGATCCACCTAACCAAAAATCTGCATTAGACATGCAAAATTAATTTGAGATTTCTATGCTTCGATAAATATCATTTTTTCTTGGGTTGCATCTGACTCAATGAGAAAAAGGTATATTTATCTTCTAGAGAAATTACCACAAGGAAACATTGAAAAATTTTGGAATGAAGGAATTCTCTCTCGTTAATACCCCTATGGTCACTAGATGCAAGCTTAGAAAGGATTATGAGTCACTAAAGGTAAATCTAATGATACATAGATACATAATTGCTAGTATTTTGTATCTAACAACCTATCAACCAGAAATTAATCATGTTTTTGGTGTAGTTTCAAGGTATAAATCAATCCACAAAATAGGTCATCTCTTAGCTACCAAGAGAATATTTATATATCTAAGAGCTACAATGGATTATGGTCTTTGGTATCCAATAAGTAAAAATATTGCATTTATGTCATACACAAATCTTGATTAGGATAGAATCCTAGGTGTCAAGAAAAGAACAAGTGGTGATTAGTTTTTCCTCAAGATAACTTGGTGGAGGAGTTCAACAAAAAGAAAACATCTATCACCCTTTCTATTTTTCAATTTGAGCATATAATAGTTGTATAAAGTTGTATTGAGATTTTATGGATGAAACAAACATTTCAAGGCTTGAAGGTAACACACGATAAAATTATTCATATCCATTGTGAAAATAAAAGAACTACAAGTATATCAAATAATATTGTTTTTCATTCCAAAACCAAGCATATCCCTGTCAAGTACATTTCTTTACAGAAAAAGTAGTTGAGTAGATTGCGAAATTGGAGTATATTCTAACAAAAGAACAAGTCGTTGATATCTTTGACAATATTCTTGCCAATGGAACTTTCAAGTATTAAGGCAGAAGGTAGTAGTACTATCTCTCTCTTCTCTTCAGTAATTTTATTTAGTAACATGAAGTGTAATTTTTCACACATGAACTTGGATTGATGTAGAAATGTTAGATAATAGATAATATAAAATTCAGGGGATTTTTAAGATCAACGAGAAGAGTAAGAAATTATGAGGAGAAACTTAGCATTCCCAATTTTGACGCAACATTTATGAATCATTTAGCACATTATTCTTAGAAGAAGCTTCCAAATAGGTCCACATGGGTCTCAATTTGGACACAAAACCCTCCACATTTTGTTCCTGAAAATTGTTATATAGTTGGTGTTAGCAACAGGGAAAGGTCTCAAGGGGAGAGTCTATATCCTTTTCCATTAATGTAGAAGTGAGAGAGCAATGAGAAAACATTCCATACCTAGGTTATGTAGAATACATAGTAAAAAATAAGTCGCATATGAATGTGGACATGAATATGAGTAAATAGCAAGAGTGGGAATTTTTTTAGCATGACAGTGAATATTACTAGGTGGTGATGATGCTATCAATGAATGTCAATTTTAAGGTGTGCCCATCAATGCCAAAGGAGAATATTTTTAAGCAATGATTTTCATTTATGTGAGGTTAAGTCATTGATAATAAGTGATATCAAGTTTAGGAGGAGCTTGCTAGAATAAGTTGTTGTATAGTACTTGCATCAAAGCTCAAGGGAAGACCAACTACTATGTTATCATGGTTGTATTAATATATTTATTTAATATTTGTGGTCACGAATGCAGATAATGTATACAATAGAAATTTATGTTCGAGTTTTTCATTCCTAACACAAAAGATCCATGGTCTGTTGGAAAATATTTCATGAGAGAATTACAATGATATATGTCTAGTAATTTCACTCCCACGTATTAAAGTGAAGGATTTATACATGTGGCAAACTATATCATTGATTTTATTAAATTATGTCGAGTACTAGACTCATCAAGATTCTTAATAAATCACATTAGCACAAGAAAGATGAAGCATAGTAAGATCTCAAAATTAATCTAGCAACACGTGTATAGCTTATCATGCATAGAGTTGCACAATGAGGTAATATGTAGCCTACAACATGATGTAATCCTATGGAAGAAAAAGGGTATAGTCAAATAATCATGTTTGATATTAGGAGTTGACCTACAAGGAGGCTAACCATTAGTCCATTACGTGACATAATCTAATGGTCAAGTTTGTTTTTCATCAATGATTCAAATCCAATATAGGACATCAACATGCATGAAAGTTAAGGATTAGTACAAAACCAAATATAATACAATAGTGGAGATAAGTTCATTTTAATGGTTCATATTTGATATCTAATGCGAATAATTATGGAAGTTAAAATGAAAGCCTACACACGATGTGATCCAATATTTGCAAACATGTTGATTGGATGGCTCTGATTAACATCAAGCTATCTACATGCTTGAGGTTTAATGGAAAAAATATTGATATAGAATTTCGATGCTGATAAAATTTCACATATGATACTAGAAAATAATTACGTGGTTTAACAATGATTTTATGTTCTCCAGTGATGATCCATGGTAGTGTCATAGGGATGATGTGGCTTCAATTGTAGAAGTCAGTAATGGATAATAATATTTGACAATAATTCATGTTAGGTGGAAGTCAAAGGAGTTAGGTTCTTGAGATAAGCTTCACATTGTGGAAAAATAGTTAAGGAATAATTTTGTGAATCTTGGATTTGATAATTGTAAAATGAAAGGTTGTTAACAAGTATGAATAAATCATATCTAATAGGTAACAAGAGAACCATATTGGTTAGATAATAATGAACTATTAACATGATATAATGGGGTTCAATATTAAGAAGGTAGGTACTACAATCAAGAAAGTATACTCTGCAATTCAATGAGAAGAGGGAGATAAGGACACAACTAAATCAAAGAAGTCATTCAAATACACAAATTTGGAAACTACCAACAAAAGCACAAAAGTAAGATTTCATTGTGTATAGAAGAAAAAGAAGGTATGGTTGAAGTTATGAAGTGGAAATGAGACCAAAAAGTGAAAATATGAAGCTTAAGAATCAAGTTGTAAAAAATAAACTGAAGGAAAGATTGTCAAACAAAGGAGATTCTAAAGGATGTTTAATAAAATCAATTAATTAATGAAAGGATAGTAATTTGTAGAGGAATGGATCATGGATCAGAACACTTGAGATTCAAGTTTCATAAAAGAACATTTTTAGAGAATATTTCATATATCTAGGTGATTCAATTACATTAAATAATCAAAGGAAACACTTAAATAAAAAGCATATACAGATAGATCAATGATTTGACAAATTTTATCAATAATAATTCAACCATATAGCTATGAATCAAAGTTTGAAAATTAATGGAAGTTGGACATGAAATTTTGTGTACGTAGGTGCTTTCATATCAAGGGGTTAGAGCCTCCTTTAGCTTGGTGCCTTTTCGAATCATGAGGTTGATTCTTCCTGTGAGTTCATCACTACAAATAACTATGTACTGAGAATTTAGAAATTTGGTGTTTATGTAGATAAAAAGGGTTGATTACTCTAGAATGTGGATGCTTAAAAATTATGGGGTTGGTTCTTCCTTCTCAATGGTGCTAGTAAAATTGTTATAATAGGAAATTGAAACTTTCATTGAGAACAAAAAGAGGATTTGTGGGTTTCTACCTTTATGGGTTTCCATATAAAAATTTGTGTCTCATGTGTATCTAATGTTTGGTTGATGGTGTTGTGATATTATTCTTGATTTTGAATTAAATATGTTTTATTATTAAAAGGTAAATAATATTAATCCACCTCACCTCTCAGTATTATCCTGGTTACTAACATATTTATTCTGGTTATATACATCGTATCCTGAAGTATTTTCCCCTATTTTTCTCCTCGGATAATTTTTTTGAGCCAAATATATATACTATGCCAACTATATTCTAAATATTGCTCCAAATAGGACTATAAGGTTCGTGAATCTAGCTGAATTATGGTGTCGAAAGAATCTCCCATTCAATCACCTCAAATTTTTTATATCTATTTCTTGGGAGCATTTTTTCGATGACAACAAAAATAAATTGGATGCAAAAATTCATGGTTACATCATGAAGGGATCATCTAATGAGTCAAAATCTTATCTACTATTTGATCGTGTCAAGAAAAAAATCATTATTAGTAGAAATGTGATATTTTATAAGAATTCGTTTGGCTTTATTTATTTTTAATTATTTTAGAAAAGTGTAGAGTGACCCCTTTGATGATATTGAATATTATTGATTGATTGCTCCTTATTTTAGTGTTTCAACAAATTTTTAAGCTATGTTTACTAACCAATGGCCATATATAACTGAAGTTATAGCCTCCCTCGAGAGAGTTTCTTAACCAAATGTTAGCTCATTGACTCTATGTTTACCTTGAGGGGATGCTAAAATAATTGCAGCTATTGGACCTAATGTTCATGATGTTTCCTCACAATAACAAAATTGTAGTCACAAGTAGCAAGATGATATTGCATTAACCGCTCATGTTCATGAGACTTATGATCTAGAAACCTAAGATGATGTAGAATGATGATCTGAATGGCAATAGGGTATGAAAACTAAATTATAGTAAATTTTGGCTTAGTTTCTCAAGAACAAGAGAAGAATGTCATGAAGTTTCAATGGGTGTATAAGAACAAATTCACTTATGAAGGTGTTTTTGAGCATCATAAATATCATTTGGTATCAAAAGGATTTTCATAGAAAGAAGGAATCAACTACACCAAAGCGCTTCCCCCTATGTAAGGTCCCACCTTACCCACCATCAATAGAGAGAGAAGTAGATGTAACATAATCACTAATACTCATTTGCACAAAATCATAAAGAATTAGTCACTGTAAAATTGTTACCAATAAAAAGCCCTTTTTTTTGAAGCTTTAGATAATACAAGAAACAACTGTGTTATTCACACTTCAGCAAATTATTAATTTCATTTTCACATTCATACCAAAAACTTGCAGACATACAAAGCTACACTCATTAAATAGTTTATTTATAATTTATAGTAACATAAAAACAACAGTAACTAAGAATTTTACACTAACAATTTATATGCACAAAAGCTACAGCCATTCAAGATTTTTGAAAAACACTTTGCAGACATGCACTCTACACTCATTAAGCCCTTATGACAAACACTTTGCAAGCATGCAATTAAAATTAATTGAGGCATTTTGTCAAACACTTAGCAACAATGAATTTAAGATTATTATTCAACATATTTATCTCATAAAATTTAGAATTGAAACTTTAAATGTTTCCATCTTAAAACAGGGACTAAATAATCTTAGTCTTTCATCAAAGACTCAACAACAGGCACACATAACTCACAGCAGCAATCTACCAAATTGCCCAGATTTCCGATTTGGGTTCTGAAAAGTATTTCTTTGGAATGAAAGCAGGGGTTACATGACCAAAGGGCACATATACCCCTTGATGTTGGGCTGAATTGAATTAAAAACGCCCAAGAATGTGATTCTTGAAAACAACAAAATTTATAGCCTAAATGTTTCATTTATGACTTTTGTCAAACATATGGAATGAAAACTTACAACTACACCTCTACATGAGGAAAAACAACCCAGAGTTATGCTACTATGATATGCTCATTGAAATCACACATTTCTAAATCCACGATATGAGCTCTTGAAACATTTTACCACCCACAAGCTAATTCATTTGACATGATTGACAAGCTTTTTGCACAAATTGTTACAATTTAAAAAATATATGGTAGCCCTGAATGGTACAGCCATTAAGGCTTTCTGTCAAAATTCTGATAGTACTATTACAATAACTTGAATAATAAAACATTGAGTTGTTGATAAGAATATGAAACATAAGCCATAACTGAAATTTATCTCCAACTTACCTCAAGCATTTGATCTTTCAAACCATATTTTAGTTGCCATTATTTTTGCATTTTCTTTTAAGGGTCGATTCTCTAATTCCTCCAGGTATATTTTTTGTACATGCCCATTTTATTACTTCTAATATAAGCTACAAGTTAGCACTTATTCATGCATAAATAACATTACTCATTCACAGACTTTGTCAAACACTTTTCAAACTATCCTAAAACCATTTCTAAAACATACATCTAATTACTTGAAACAAAACCATAAATCGTGAAATACTTACCCAAGTCCTTTGGAATTTATTTATTGCAATTACCTTCAATAATATTTGCCTTTCCTTTCTCAAATGCTACAATACCAAGATTAGTACCATAAAATACACCAATAATAACTCCAATATTGAGATCTAAACATCCATACATATAGATTAATCTAGCCTTCATTTTTAACTAATCAATAATATTCTAGATAACGTAAGCCTAAACCAAAATTAGATGCTTACAACAATATAAATGTCTACTTTTTATTTTATGCTAAAGCTATACTATAATTTTAGGACAATGGAAATTATACCTGAAGATATATTCAGCTCAAATCGTTGAGAATATGATCCACCTTCAATCCCTTAACCAACTCATTTGAACCATCCAGTTTTCCACCCAACCATATCCAGGGAGAACTCCTCCCCCTGGAACCCCCGAGCTGTAAAAGCTCACAAACAGTACCAAAATACAACAATAGAGAGAGAGATGCAAGGGAAACTAAGGAATATAGTTTTCACTTCCTCTAAATACCACTCATGTTCAACCTCAATAGATACTTAGTAGATTACCAAGAAATTCAGATTTGTTTTGGAAGTAATTGGATACTCTCCATATCTCTACCTCCCACAATATTCCTCAAGTCTCTTCCACTCTTGGCATTACCCCCTCTCCCCTCAAACGAGAATACATGAGACTCATATATAGGAGGAGCAACAAATTCTTGTCATAAAGGAGGATTAATATGCATGCATTGTATTCCATTTAGAAGAGTGTAACTTATGCCATTAAGGAGAGGTATGCATGCCTTATTTAAGGAGAGTGTAACATATGCATTAAAGTGAGTGTAAGAGGAATATTTTATGACATATATTTAATGAGTGTAAGAGGAATATGTCATTCCTTGATGAGTGCATAAAAGAGAGTATAATGTAATATTTAAAATAGAGAGAGTTACATAGAGCCATGAAAGTCATGAAGGAGAGAGGTGTGAAGTGATTGAGGAGATATAATTCCCTTTTAATAATGATATCATAGTCTCATAAAAGATAATAATAATATTAATAATATTGAGGATTAAGTTGAGATTGAACTATTACAATTGATTAATCATAAGTTAAGTGATTTTCCTTCAAGTATTCTTTTTTACCCATTGATTGGAGGTGATTTACTATTTTTGGAAAGTCATACTTGAAATAGTAGACATGACTTTCTATTTTTAGAAAGTCAGTCCAAAATTGTTAGGAATGAGATCTTATTAAGGAAATTCATATGTGAGTTGCCCATGAGTGGTATTTTGGATAATAAGGATTCCGCACCCTTATTGTATGCATCTTCGTGCGTTAGTAGATTGAGGACTCCGCACCTTGATCTACTCTAAAGATCCAAGATTCCACACCTTGATATTTTTAAATATTCAGGACTCTGTGCCCCAAACATTTCATTATAGATTCAAGACTCCACATCTTTATATTTCATGGATTTAGGACTCCACATCCTAATCCTTTTATCATATATCCAAGACTCCATGTCTTTATATTTCATGGATTTAGGACTTCGTGCCCTAGTTTCCATGGCTTCTCATCTATTCTGCTTTGAAACTCCATGTTTCACCTTAAGCTACTGATTGTGAGCTCATACTCATCTGATAGTTCGTTGTTAAGGTCTTCTTCCAAGACCTGCACACATCACAATCTCATTGATCAAATAAATCAAATGAATTTCATAATTAACTTATTCAAATTTTACCAAATATTGTGCATGACTTCCACAGTCATTTATAACTTGAGCATCCCTATTGGCAATGACCAAGTCCCCTGCCACATCATTCTTAGTACGATATTACGGACATATAATCATACAAATCATGTATCATCCATAAATCATAATTAACCATATGTTCCACCTAACCATGATCATCCATGGATATGTGTCTCAACTCTGAATCACCATTCATGTCATACTGACCTTGTTAGCCCCTTATGAATTCCTTGACAAGCAAGCAAGGGGCTAGATTGTCTTATGAGCCTTCAAGGAATGCATTTCCCTTGAAAACACATCATCCTTGAAGCCTTTTTATGATTCCCTGCCTTTGACTGTTTCCCTCTGTTGTTATGAAGCCAGTAAGCCTTGCTGATGATAAAAATTGTGCTCCAGAAGGCCATTATCTGCCCCTTGTACCTCTACAGAATGCTTCATTTCACCCCTTTTTCCCATTTTGGTCAAATTCCCCTTAGTTCCCCCTAAATCCCCCCCTACTCTCCTAAATCTCCCCATAATCCCCATGAAATCCCACCCTTGCCCTTTTTTTTTCCAAAATTCCCCTTAGTCCTCCTATCGTTACCCTCCCTAACTATTAAAATTCATTGAAATGGGAAAAAACCCACTTTTCAACCTTATAATAGGGCTTAGCCCCTTTTCTCGCCAGCCCCAACCACTTCCCCACATATACCCTTTGTGCTAAGACCCAGTGCTTAGGGCCTTGGGATCTAATCGCAATCGGAGAGTCGGGTGGGTGCAATTGCTTTGTATCATCGAAAAGATCCGATGCGATTGGGTTTTAACACCAAGTCCCGCGATAGGTTATACACCGTCGATTTGCTTTTCCAATCCGACGGTGGAGCACCAATCGCACCCCCCGCCTAAGTGCAATCACAAGTTTCTTGTGTCACCCCTTCCGTTCCTCCCGATCGCAACGCTCCGATCACATTTGGACTGTCTATCTTCCCGTCGGATCGGACGGTCGAGCGCTAATCGTGCTCCCCGCTCTAATCGCAATCGCAAGTTTTTGTTCAATGCCACTTTCTTCCTTTGCGATTGTGATAATACCGATCTCATCCTAGCCATCCATTTCCCTATTCATCCTACGGCCCGAGTCGAATCGCTCCATCACAATCGCAGCATTCAATCGCATCCCGCCTTCCGATCACCCGATCACGCCATCCTCCAAACAGATCCTAACTGTCTGTCTCCCTGCTGATCCAACGGCTATCGCATGTCTCTGCCCAATCGCAATCGGAATTTTTTTGGTGCCACCCCTTTCTGTCCCCTCCAATTGCGATCCCTCAATCCACATCTCCATCGTTGATTCTCGGGTAGATCCAATGGTCATCGCATCCCCTTTCCCAATCGCAATCAGGACTTATGCATTGTGTCCCCCTCTGCCCCTTCCCGATTGCGATGCTCCGAATTAATCTCAACCTTCCGTTGGATCTGAAGATCTGACGGCTCAGATCTAATCACCCTCCACCACATTGGGTCCCACCATGTACGATCTTTCCCCTCACATTTCATTACATTTCGTCCAAATTCCTTTGTATTTCCAAAGTTTTATGTTTTTCATTAAAGGTCTTATGTTTCATATTTGTTCCACCCGTTGTTCATAAAGCATCCTGTTGTTCGATCTCCACCGCTGATTTTCATCTCCAAACCATGATTGAACGGTCCATACGCAGGTTTTGGTCAAACCCTATTTGCTCACTGTTACACCATATCAAAGCATTTTCACCGTCATTTCATGTAAAACAACCATTTCACCACCGCCGCGCTGCCACTCTGCCCGTCCTCTGCAACCATCCACCTCCTCCGTGCATGGTTTTCTTAACACAATGATGGGTTTTGCAGGGTACAGGAAATGAAACACTGCCATGATTACACAATTTTGATACAGCAGCAAGTTTTCACTAATAGAGATATTAATGAAGCAGCAGAGAGTCTGAGGCATGAAATAGAAGATCTTTGAACCTTAAACCAAGTTTTTCAAGGCAAGCTACCAGGTCAAAGACATCATAGACCACCAGAGGATATGGATGTGCAGAAATTAATATATAGCAGGTTTTCTACATTAGCAGAATGTTTTTCTCCAAAAAAGGACGGGTTGCCCATACTGCTTTTACTCTATGCCGTGCCCCGGGGAAGATTTCTGCCTTAACCACAGTCCAAAGCCATCAGAACATTTGTTACGTGGAAAGGTGTACTTCTCCGCCATTTACTCACCCTTTGCTCATTCACCACAAGTACTACAGGGTACTGCAAACCAGAATGCATCAGAGACATACCTGGAGTAAATGAAGCCTGACGAAGACAATTTTTTCCTCCTAAGAGAGCCAGAGATTAATGCTTAGAGTTTAAAATAGAATGGGCTTCAGGCATTATTTATTTTCTGATTTTAATGCTTCATTTAGTATTTCACCTACCTCCTCTGCTCATCTTCTGCTACAAAACTCATGAGAACAAATTCTAAAGGTTGTTGTTCGGCTGTTGCCGTTGCTGTGAAAAGGATTCATTCTGACTGTTAGAACAGTCTTGGGAGGGAGTAGAAGAGTAGTTGTATGTAGTAGGTTGGGAGGAGAAGTTTGGATTGTAACAACCATTGAGCTCAGTGTATGTGACTGGTTTTGCATCAATTAATCAAAACACATTTCACAGGATCCTGGTCTATTAATATTGGTGATGTTTCCCTAACTCTGTTTGTTAAATTTTCATGTTGTTCATTGTTCTTCTGGGCTCACATCAGAATATTGGCATAGGATTTATCCTTGTTAGGTACCCTATGTTTCTGCTCTCCTTTTCCTCAATGTTTTGTGCTAAATGTGTTATTTGAGAGTTGATTTCAGTTAATTTAACCAATGTAGTGGATGTCATTGCCTACTAGATGATGTATGAAATAAATGAATCTGTCCTTAGATGTTCTGTTGGGTTTAAGCTGGAAGATTTGGGAACACTGGGGATTAGAGTTAGCCCTGTTCACTAGGATCCTTATGCGACCAGCTTGCCTTTCTAAGATCTCTTTTTAAACATATCTCTGTTTTCCCTAGAGCATGCTAAAGCTGACCTAAAGTTAAATGACCTATGGTCCGATCTATAAGCTGCCCCTTTGTCGCTCCTTCAAGAGTTTCCTATGAGTATGTCCAAGCAGGTCTGGAGTTAAATGACCTCTGGCCTGATCTATAGACAGAAATTAGGCTGATTTCCTTCTCTCACTTTCTTTCCTTAATGTTCCATCCCACCATCTATCTAAAGAGATCCTTTAGTGTAGATGACTTGCCTTTTGAAAGCCTTGGCTAGTTGTTGCAAGTAATTCTCCTTTCATGACTCCATAGCCCAATGGATGTCACTTTCTTGACGTATCCTCTTTGCTGAAACATCCTGCTGTTTTGTTCCTTTCCTTCCATTACTTTCTCACAACATGATCTCATGACCAGCTGAGCAACCAACCAACCAAATCATTTTAAACCTACCTTTGTGCTTCATACCTAGCCTAACATCTCATTTAAGCTTCAAAGATATATACCATTCTTTGTTATTTGGAGAGATCACTCTCCGGGTCCAGGAGGGCTAGATCCTAGGGCCCAAAAGTAGTTATGATGTTCTCTCATCTTTTGGTCTTGCCAATCTGGCCAAAACATGGGAACCCCAACATAATGGCGACTCCACTGGGGACTTGAGTGCATTTCACCTTAAACATTCTTAGGCACTCAAAAGACCCAAGATCTCTAGTTAGATTGGCATTCAATTCCTGATGGTGGATAGCATCCTACTTCAAAAATTCATATACATCCACCTGGCGACTCCACACTCCCATAACTCCCAAAAGACCAAATGACTCCACTAGTAGAAGACTCTGAGCTGGTTGAGAAGGTACGGTGACCTCTTTCTGATTTACAAACATGCTTCCATGCATACAGAGAAGATATGCCCCAATGAGTAGGGAGCATATCCGTGGATTCCCACACAAAATGCCTGAAGTGGACTGGTTAAAAAACCTGCCTACCTTTCAGGGTCAAAACGCTGATGACCCCTTGCTACATCTCATCAACTTTCATGTTCATGTGTGGAAATTTAAAGTTGAATGGCATGAAGACTGCCTAATGAAAATGTTCATGGAAACATTAGAAGGAAAAGCTAGGGTCTGGTATGAATGGTTAGAACCTCGGATTTTGTTTTCTTTAAGGGACATGCACCAAGTATTTTACCAGAATTATAAAGGAAACTCTCCATCCGTATCATGGGACTGTTGTGATCAATCTCAGAATATCATACAGTACCTGTTAGGCATCAATGAGGATTTGGTTAATATGCATCTTGAAGATGTTTTAACAGCCATTCAAGGATTTCATATGCACCCTAGCTATCACAAGAACGTAGATGAATTAGCTAAGGAAGAAAAAGGTCAAGAGACCGTAGACATTCCTCAAGATATCCCTGAAAATTCAGATGCTGATCCATTTTCCCTTGCAGTCGAGGCTTTAGATAACATTTTGCCTCAAATCCAGTCTTCAGAAGAAACAGAGAGTTGCTGCACTTCTGCACAGAGGAACACAAGACCATCTCCCCCTCTAACAGAAGAAGAAATAGATCAGATCAGCAATGGATAGCTAGCCTCTGAATTTTTTTGCACAACAAACATCCTTACCCATTCATCTGATGAGCTTCGTTGTACAGAGTTGGAAGGCTCACATGTAAGTTAGAGTGAAGAAAAATCTGTTGATAATCCAGTTTGTCTGGTTGGCAGCATTACTTCTGTTCATGATTTTCCTATTTTTGATCTATCTTATGATGATGTTCTTCAAATAGAAGATGATCTTGCAGGGTCATGATTAGTAGATTTATGGGAGGAAAATCAATCCCCTTTACTTCCAGAGAGTAATGAGCCAATGCAGCCTATTTATGATACTGATGAAGAAAGCTTTAAGAGTGGAGAAGAGGGTGAAGGATCACTAGATCTTTTCTTCACTCCATTACAACTCATTAGTAATGGTTTTCACATGATTGGAGGTTAGCTGCCGTTCATCTCAGTAGACGAAGAGGAAAACAAGGGAGAGATATTTGAGCAGATTGAAATTAAGGGGCTTTCTCTTGAAAAGGAGGAAGCAAAGGAACATACCCCTGCTCAGGAATACATGGATATTTTCATAGAGCTTAGCACCTCAGAGCAGAATATATCAGAGCTCCAAGAGGAAAGCACTGCCATATATGATGATTCCTCTGGTTCATAAAGTGTAGAAGATGAGGGAGATTCTCTCTCTCAAGGGAGTCTTCTTCTTGATCCAGTGGAAGAAGAAGAGATCCTGGTTGAAGCCAACCTGCTAGATATTCATAGCCAGGTATCTTTTCATGATCCTTATGTTCATTTCCTGCAAACATTTGAAGAAGGATCAATGTTTTTTTTGAGCAGCATGTTGCAGACAACAAGAAATTTCTTTGTAGCTGCTGATGTGGAACAAAAATAGTGGGTGCAGCCCTACCTATCTAGCCGGCTCAAGGATTTGAGCAAGAAGGACCAGTCATGGGATCACTTGATGGACTGGTTACATTGGAAGACAATGTTTGTAAGCTAGACTTGTGAATATTCCAGTTAGAGTAGGGTAGGTAGGAAAAAGCTTAATAAAGCTCAACTTGTGAGCATGTAGCTAATTGTTTTAGTTTCTACAAAGTCCAGTAAGCCAGACAATCTAATCCTGGCTTGAATATTTTCATTTTCTGTCTTAGAATATAGAGAAGAAAGCTGTTGGACAGTCTAATCCCAGCAGATATTAGTTTAGGTAGAGAAACTATGATTCCAACAGTCTAATCTCGTCTCATGGAGTAATAAGGGTAGATTTAAAATAGGTTTATTTTCTGTTATAAAAATAAATGATGTAAAGGGTCTGTTAGTTCAAATGCACCCTAGAAGAAAAAATGCTACGATTGTAGGATGGGTAGGTAGATTGTTGGGAATGTTTATTGATCTATCATTTTTGTGGCAGGTGACAATCAAAGAAGAAGGTGGCTTAAGCAGTAGGCATCTGGCCTACACCAAAGATCATTTTCTGAATTCTTGACTCCTTCAAGAAGAAGCCATCCCTATGTGGAGCCATTGTTAGCCCCTTATGAATTCCTTGACAAGCAAGCAAGGGGTTAGATTGTCTTATGAGCCTTAAAGGAATGCATTTCCCTTGAAAACACATCATCCTTGATGCCTTCTTATGATTCCCTACCTTTGACTACTTCCCTCTTCTGTTATGAAGTCAGTAAGCCTTGCTGATGATAAAAATT
The DNA here is from genome assembly GCA_034641835.2 of Pinus albicaulis. Classification (NCBI taxonomy): domain Eukaryota; kingdom Viridiplantae; phylum Streptophyta; class Pinopsida; order Pinales; family Pinaceae; genus Pinus; species Pinus albicaulis. Next base: position 380,318,426 of record CM076569.1, on the reverse strand, counting down.
GTGCTCCAAAAGGCCATTATCTGCCCCTTGTACCTCTACAGAATGCTTCATTTCACCCATTTTTTCCCTTTTGGTCAAATTCCCCTTAGTTCCCCCTAAATCCCCCCATAATTTCCTAAATCTCCCCATAATCCCCATGAAATCCCACCGTTGCCCTTTGTTTTTCCAAAATTCCCCTTAATCCTCCTATCGTTACCCTCCCTAACTATTAAAATTCATTGAAATGGGCAAAAACCCACTTTTCAACCTTATAATAGGGCTTAGCCCCTTTTCCCGCCAGCCCCAACCACTTCCCCACATATACCCTTTGTGAGAGTTGGGTGGGTGCAATTCCTTTGTATCATCGAAAATATCCGATGCGATTGGGTTTTAACACCAAGTCCCGCGATAGGTTATACACCACCGATCTGCTGTTCCAATCTAACGGTGGAGTGCCAATCACACACTGCGCCTAATCGCAATCGCAAGTTTCTTGTGTCACCCCTTCTGTTCCTCCCAATCGTGATGCTCCAATCACATTTGGAACGCCGATCTTCCCGTCGGATCGAACGGTCCAGTGCTAATCGCGCTCCCCGCTCTAATCACAATCGTAAGTTTCTGTTCAATGCCACTTTCCGCCTTTGCAATTGCGATAATCACGATCTCATCCTAGCCATCCATTTCCCTATTGTTCCTACGACCCGGCACTAATCTCTCCATCACAATCGCAGCATTAAATCTCATCCCACCTTTCGATCGCCCAATCACGCCATCCTCCGAACAGATCCTAACCATCCATCTCCTCGCTGATCTAATGGCTATCGCATGTCTCCGTCCAATCGCAATTGAAATTTTTTTGGTACCGCCCCTTTGTTTCCCCTCCGATTGCGATCCCCTAATCCACATCTCCGCCGTCGATTCCTGGGTAGATCCAATGGTCATCGCATCCCCTTTCCCAATCGCAATCGGAACTTATGTATTATGTCCCCCCTGCCCCTTCCCGATTGCGATGCTCCGAATTAATCTCAACCATCTGTTGGATCTGAAGATCTGACAGCTCAGATCTAATCGCCCTCCACCACACTGGGTCCCACCATGTACGATATTTCCCCTCAGATTTCATTACATTTCGTCCAAATTCCTTTGTATTTCCACCGTTAACCAAAGTTTTATGTTTTTAATAAAAGGTCTTATGTTTCATATTTGTTCCACCCACTGTTCATAAAACATCCTGTTGTTCAATCTCCACCATTGATTTTCATCTCCAAACCATGATCGAATGGTCCATATGCAGGTTTCGGTCAAACCCTATTTGCTCACTATTACACCATACCAAAGCATTTTCACCATCATTTCATGTAAAACCACCATTTCACCACTGCCATGCTGCCACTCTACCCATCCTCCGCAACCATCCACCTCCTCCATGCATGGTTTTCTTAACACAAAGATGGGTTTTGCAGGGTACAAGAAATGAAACGCTACCACGATTACACAGTTTTGATACAGCGGCAATTTTTCACCGACAGAGATATAAATGAAGCAGCAGAGACTCTGAGGCACGAAATAGAAGATCTTTGAACCTTAAACCAAGTTTTTCAAGGCAAGCTACCAGGTCAAAGACATCATAGACCACCAGAGGATACGGATGTGCAGAAATTAATATATAGCAGGTTTTCTACATCAGCAGAATGTTTTTCTCCAAAAAAGAACGGGTTTCCCATACTTCTTTTACTCTATGCCATGCCCCAAGGAAGATTTCTACCTTAACCACAGTCCAAAGCCATCAGAACATTTGCTACGTGGAATGGTATAATTCTCCACCATATACTCACCCTTTTCTCATTCACCACAAGTACTACAAGGCACTGCAAACCAGAATGCATCAGAGACATACCTAGAGTAAATGAAGCCTGACGAAGATGATTTTTTCCTCCTAAGAGTGCCAGAGATTAATGCTCAGAGTTTAACACAGAATGGGCTTCAGGCCTTATTTCTTTTCTGAGTTTAATGCTTCATTTAGTATTTCACCTACCTCCTCTACTCATCTTCTGATATAAAACTCATGAGAACAAATTGTAAAGGTTGTTGTTCGGTTGCTGCCATTGTTGTTAAAAGGATTTATTCTGACTGTTAGAATAGTCTTGGGAGGGAGTAGCAGAGTAGTTGTATGTAGTAGGCTAGGACGAGAAGTTTGGATTGTAACAACCATTGAGCTTAGTGTATGTGACTGTTTTTGCATCAATTAATCAAAGCACATTTCAGAGGATCTTGGTCTATTACTATTGGTGATGTTTCCCTAACTCTGTTTGTTAAATTTTCATGTTGTTCATTGTTCTTCTGGGCTCACATCAGAATATTGACATAGGATTTACCCTTGTTAGGTACCCTATGTTTCTGCTCCCCTTGCCCTCAATGTTTTCTACTAAATGTGTTATCTGAGGGTTGATTTCAATTAATTTGGCTAGTGTAGTGGATGTCATTGCCTACTAGCTGATGTGTGAAATAAATGAATCTGTCCTTAGATGTTCTGTTGGGTTTAAGCTGGAAGATTTGGGAACACTGGGGATTAGAGTTAGCCCTATTCACTAGGATCCTTGTGCGACCAGCTGGCCTTTCTAAGATCTCTTGTTAAACTTATCTTCGTTTTCCCTGGAGCATGCTAAAGCTGACCTGGAGTTAAATGACCTCTGGTCCGATCTATAAACTGCCCCTTTGTCCCTCCTTTGAGAGTTTCCTATGAGTATGTCCAAGCAGGTCTGGAGTTAAATGACCTCTAGCCTGATCTATAAACAGAAATTAGGCTGCTTTCCTTCTCTCACTTTCTTTCCTTAATGTTCCATCCCACCATCTATCTAAAGAGATCCTTTAGTGTAGATGACTTTCCCTCTGAAAGCCTTGGCTATTTGTTGCAAGTAATTATCCTTTCATGAATCCATATCCCAATGGATGGCACTTTCTTGACTTATCCTCTTTGCTGAAACATCTTGCAGTTTTTTTCCTTTCCTTCCATTACTTTCTCACTCCATGATCTCATGACCAACCCAGCAACCAACCAACCAAATCATTTTAAACCTACCTTTGTGCTTCATACCTAGCCTGACATTTAATTTAAGCTTCAAAGATATATACCATTCTTTGTTATTTGGAGAGATCCCTCTCCGAGTCTAGGAGGGCTAGATCCTAGGGCCAAAAAGAGGTTATAATGTTGTCTCATCTTTTGGTCTTGCTAATCTGGCCAAAACATGGGAACCCCAACATAATGGCAACTCCACTAGGGAATTGAGTGCATTTCACCTTAAACATTCTTAGGCACTCAAAAGACCCAAGATCTCTGGTTAGATTGGCATTCAATTCCTGATGGTGGACAACATCCTGCTTCAAACATTCATATACATCCACCTGGAAACTCCACACTCCCATAACTCCCAAAAGACCAAATGACTCCACTGATAGAAGACTCTGAATTGGTTGATAAGGTAAGGTGACCTCTTTCTGATTTACAAAAATGCTTCCACGCATACAGAGCAGATATGCCCCAATGATTAGGGAGCATATCCCTAGATTCCCACACAAAATGCCTAAAGTGGACTGGTTAAAAAACCTACCTACCTTTCTAGGTGAAAATGCTGACGACCCCTTGCTACATCTCATCAATTTTCATCTTCATGTCTGAAAATTTAAAGTTGAATGGCATGAAGACTGCCTAATGAAAATGTTCATGGAAACATTAGAAGGAAAAGCTAGGGTCTGGTATGAATGGTTAGAACCTCGGAGTTTGTTTTCTTTAAGGGACATGCACCAAGTATTTTACCATAATTATAAAGGAAACTCTCCATCCATATCATGGGACTGTTGTGATCAATCTCGGAATATCATACAGTACCTGTTAGGTATCGATGAGGATTTGGTTAATATGCATCCTGAAGATATGTTAACAGCCATTCAAGGATTTCATACGCACCCTATCTATCAAAAGAACGCAGATGAATCAGCTGAGGAAGAAAAAGGTCAAGAGACCGTAGACATTCCTCAAGATATCCCTAAAAATTCAGATGTTGATCCATTTTCCCTTGCAGTCGAGGCTTCATATAACATTCTTCCTCAAATCCAGTCTTCAGAAGAAACAGAGAGCTGCTGCACTTCTGCACAGAGGAACACAAGACCATCTCCCCCTCTAACAGAAGAAGAAATAGATCATATCAGCAATGGAAAACTAGCCTCTGAATTTTTTTGCGCAACAAACATCCTTGCCCATTCATCTGATGAGCTTCATTGTACAGAGTTGGAAGGCTCACATGTAAGTTAGAGTGAAGAAAAATATGTTGATAATCCAGTTTTTCTGGTTGGCAGCATTACTTATGTTCATGATTTTCCTATTTTTGATCTATCTGATGATGATGTTATTCAAATAGAAGATGATCTTGCAGGGTCATCATTAGTAGATTTATGGGAGGAAAATCAGTCCCCTTTACTTCCAGAGAGTAATGAGCCAATGCAGCCTATTTATGATACTGATGAAGAAATATTTAAGAGTGCAGAAGAGGGCGAAGGATCTCTAGATCTTTGCTTCACTCCATTACAACTCATCAGTAATGGTTTTCACATGATTGGAGGTCAGCAGCCGTTCATCTCAGTAGACGAAGAGGAAAAAAAGGAAGAGATCTTTGAGCAGATTGAAATTAAGGGGCTTTCTCTTGAAAAGGAGGAAGCAAAGGAACATACCCCTACTCAGGAATACATGGATCTTTTCACAGAGCTAAGCACCTCAGAGCAGAATATATCAGAGCTCCAAGATGACAACACTTCCATATATGATGATTCCTCTGGTTTAGAAAGTGTAGAAGATGAGGGAGATTCTCTCTCTCAAGGGAGTCTTCTTCTTGATCCAGTGGAAGAATAAGAGATCCTAGTTGAAGTCAACCTGCTAAATATTCATAGCCAGGTATCTTTTCATGATCCTTATGTTCATTTCCTGCAATCATTTGAAGAAGGATCAAGGTTTTTTTTGAGCAGCATGTTGCAGACAGCAAGAAATTTTTTTTTAGCTACTGATGTGGAACAAAAAGAGTGGGAGCAGCCTTGCCTATCCAGGCAACTCAAGGAGTTGAGCAAGAAGGACCAGTCATGGGATCATTTGATGGATTGGTTACATTGGAAGACAATGTTTGTAAGATAGACTTGTGAATATTCCAGTTAGAGTAGGGTAGGTAGGAAAAAGCTTAATAAAGCTCAGCCTGTGAGCATGTAGCTAATTTTTTGAATTTTTGCAAAGTCTAGTAAGCCAGAAAGTCTAATCTTGGCTTGACTGTTTTCAATTTCTGTCTTAGAATGTAGAGAAGAAATCTGCTGCACAATCTAATCCCAACAGATATTAGTTTAGGTAGAGAAACTATGAGGCCAATAGTCTAATTTGGTCTAAGGGTAGATTTAGAATAGGTTTATTTTCTGTTATAAAAATAAATGATGTAAAGGGTCTGCTATTTCAAATGCACCCTAGAAGAAAAAATGCTAGGATTGTAGGATGGGTAGGTAGATTGTTGGGAATGTTCGCTAATCTATCATTTTTGTGGCAGCTGACAATCAAAGAAGAAGGTGACTTAAGCAGTAGGAATTTGGCCTACACCAAAGATCATTTTCTGAATTCTTGACTCCTTCAAGAAGAAGCCATCCCCATGTGGAGCCACTGTTAGCCCCTTATGAATTCCTTGACAAGCAAGCAAAGGACTAGATTGTCTTATGAGCCTTCAAGGAATGCATTTCCCTTGAAAACACATCATCCTTGAAGCCTTTTTATGATTCCCTACCTTTGACTGTTTCCCTCTATTGTTATAAAGTCAGTAAGCCTTGCTGATGATAAAAATTGTGCTCCAAAAGGCCATTATCTGCCCCTTGTACCTCTACAGAATGCTTCATTTCACCCCTTTTTTCCATTTTGGTCAAAGTCCCCTTAGTTCCCCCTAAATGCCCCCTACTCTCCTAAATCTCCCTATAATGCCCATGAAATCCCACCCTTGCCCTTTTTTTTTCCAAAATTCCCCTTAGTCCTCCTATCGTTACCCTCCCTAACTATTAAAATTCATTGAAATGGGAAAAAACCACTTTTCAACCTTATAATAGGGCTTAGCCCCTTTTCCCGCCAGCCCCAACCACTTCCCCACATATACCCTTTGCGCTAAGACCCAGCGCTTAGGGCCTTGGGAGCTAATCGCAATCGGAGATTTGGGTGGGTGCAATTCCTTTGTATCATCGAAAAGATCCAATGCGATTGGGTTTTAACACCAAGTCCCATGATAGGTTATACACCATCGATCTACTGTTCCGATCCGACGGTGGAGCGCCAATCGCACCCCCCGCCTAATCAAAATCAAAAGTTTCTTGTGTTACCCCTTCCGTTCCTCCCAATCACAACGCTCCGATCACATTTCGACCATCAATCTTCCCGCTGGATCGGACGGTCCAGCGCTAATCGCGCTCCCTGCTCTAATCGCAATCACAAGTTTCTGTTCAGTGTCACTTTCTACCTTTTTTATTGCGATCATCCCGATATCATCCTAGCCGTCCATTTCCCTGTTGATCCTACGGCCTGACGCTAATCACTCCATCACAATCGCAACATTCAATTTCATCCAGCCTTTCGATCGCTCGATCACACCATCCTCCGAACAGATCCTAACCGTCTGTCTCCCTGCCGATCCAATGGCTATCGCATGTCTCCACCCAATCGCAATTAGAATTTTTTTGGTGCCGCCCTTTTGTGTCCCCTTCGATTGCAATCCCCCAATCCACATCTCCACCGTCGATTCTCGGGTAGATCCAACGGTCATCGCATCCCCTTTCCCAATCGCAATCGAAACTTATGTATTGTGTCCCCCTTGCCCCTTCCCGATTGTGATGCTCTAAATGAATCTCAACCGTCCGTTGGATCTGAAGATCTGACGGCTCGGATCTAATCACACTCCACTACACTGGGTCCCACCATGTACGATCTTTCCCCTCACATTTCATTACATTTCGTCCAAATTCCTTTATATTTCCACCGTTAACCAAAGTTTTATGTTTTTCATTAAAGGTCTTATGTTTCATATTTTTTCCACCTGCTGTTCATAAAACATCCTATTTTTCGATCTCCACCACTGATTTTCATCTCCAAACCATGATCGAATGGTCCATACACAGGTTTCGATCAAACCCTATTTTCTCACTGTTACACCATATCAAAGCATTTTCACCGTCATTTCATGTAAAACCACCATTTCACCACCGCCACGCTACCACTCTTCCCATCCTCCACAAGCATCCACCTCCTCCGTGCATGGTTTTATTAACACAGAGATGGGTTTTGCAGGGTACAGGAAATGAAACGCCGCCATGATTACACAGTTTTGATACAACGGCAAGTTTTCACCGACAGAGATATAAATGAAGGGGCAGAGAGTCTGAGGCACAAAATAGAAGATCTTTGAACCTTAAACCAAGTTTTTCAAGGCAAGCTACCAGGTCAAAGACATCATAGACCACCATAGGATACAGATGTGTAGAAATTAATATATAGCAAGTTTTCTACATCAACAGAATGTTTTTCTCCAAAAAAGGACGGTTTGCCCATACTGCTTTTACTCTATGTCGTGCCCCAGGGAAGATTTCTACCTTAACCATAGTCCAAATCCATCAGAACATTTGTTACGTGAAATGGTATACTTATTCGCCATTTACTCACCATTTGCTCATTCACCACAAGTACTACAGGGAACTGCAAACCAGAATGCATCAGAGACATACCTGGAGTAAATGAAGCCTGAAGAAGACGATTTTTTCCTCCTAACAGTGCCAGAGATTAATGCTCAGAGTTTAAAACAGAATCGGCTTCAGGACTTATTTATTTTCTGAGTTTAATGCTTCATTTAGTATTTCACCTACCTCCTCTGCTCATCTTCTACTATAAAACTCATGAGAACAAATTGTAAAGGTTGTTGTTTGGCTGCTGCTGTTGCTATTAAAAGGATTCATTCTAACTATTAGAATAGTCTTGGGAGGGAGTAGCAGAGTAGTTGTATGTAGTAGGCTGGGAAGAGATGTTTAGATTGTAACAGCCATTGAGCTCAGTGTATGTGACTGGTTTTGCATCAATTAATCAAAGCACATTTCACGGGATCATGGTCTATTACTATTGGTGATGTTTCCCTAACTTTGTTTGTTACATTTTCATGTTGTTCATTGTTCTTCTGGGCTCACATCAGAATATTGGCATAGGATTTACTCTTGTTAGGTACCCTATGTTTCTGCTCTCCTTGCCCTCAATGTTTTATGCTAAATGTGTTATCTGAGGGTTGATTTCAGTTAATTTAACCAGTGTAGTGGATGTCATTGCCCACTAGCTGATGTATGAAATAAATGAATCTATCCTTAGATGTTCTGTTGGGTTTAAGCTGGAAGATTTGGGAACACTGGGGATTAGAGATAGCCCTGTTCACTAGGATCCTTGTGTGACCAGCTGGCCTTTCTAATATCTCTTGTTAAACTTATCTCTATTTTCCCTCGAGCATGTTAAAGCTGACCTGGAGTTAAATGACCTCTAGTCCGATCTATAAGCTGCCCCTTTGTCCCTCCTTCGAGAGTTGCCTATGAGTATGTCCAAGAAAGTCTGGAGTTAAATGACCTCTGGCCTGATTTATAGAAAGAAATTAGGCTGCTTTCCTTCTCTCACTTTCTTTCCTTAATGTTCCATCCCACCATCTCTCTAAAGAGATCCTTTAGTGTAGATGACTTTCCCTCTGAAAGCCTTGGCTAGTTGTTGAAATTAATTCTCCTTTCATGACTCCAGAGCCTAATGGATGGCACTTTCTTGACTTATCCTCTTTCTGAAACATCCTGTTGTTTTGTTCCTTTCCTTCCATTACTTTCTCAGTCCATGATCTCATGACCAAACCAGAAACCAACCAACCAAATCATTTGAAACCTAATTTTGTGCTTCATACCTATCCTAACATCTCATTTAAGCTTCAAAGATATATACCATTCTTTGTTATTTGGAGAGATCCCTCTCCGGGTTCAGGAGGGCTAGATCCTACGGCCCCAAAGTGGTTCTGATGTTGTCTCATTTTTTGGTCTTGCCAATCTGGCCAAAACATGGGAACCCCAACACACCTATTTCCAAAGTAGGATACAAAAAGAGAAAACATCGCTAATATGATCTTAACCAAAATCAATTCTTGTGTACGCAAACATAGATATTATCAGAAGCACAGAACAACCAAGTGACCTAAACCAGGTCATAGCATATAAGCATGTACGTAAGTCTTTCATACATAATATTATATCATTATATCAAAATCACCATCTCTAAGTGTCATCAAAGCTATCTCACTAAGAAGGGACACTACATACTCCCCCTCTTGGGCTAAACTTGGCTCGAAGTTTTTCCTACAATCATAAGATACTTAGTTCTTTCAGATTCTCCTATCAATAAGTTGTTAACCTTATGTATATATATTTGATATTTTTTTTTTCCTTCATGCCAATCCATAGTTTAATGTTTTCTAAATTGGAAGCAACTCCATGAAAACTAAGCATACCATTCTTAATCAAGTAGAAAATATATCCATGTCATATTAGACATGTTTTGATATAAAATACCAAAGATTTTTATCAAAACCAACCATACAATTTATAGTACCTTATAAAATAATATTGTATGTAATTGATATGATATCTACTTAATTTATCTATAATAATTTGATATTCTACATGTTTTTCTTTCTCATAGTCTATATGAATCCTACATGTGTCATCTTCAAGGTTCTGTAGTATGTTGAGCTTCCTAAGCTATAAATAGAACACATATTGGTTGTCTACAAAACAATGATGGTCCATCCCATATCACAATCAAATTGGCATACAATAAGCATAAACTAATCCACATACAATTGCGAGTGAAATTATGCAACAAAACATGATGTTATATATCAAACCCACTCTTACACAACAAAACATGACGTTATATATAAAACACACTCTTACATCCCACTTGATTTATGTCTTTTCAATCCAATTTTCCTCTTTTCAATCCATAAGACATCCTTGCAATCAAAATATTTAGGATTTATCTTTAGTTTTTACTAAACGTTTACTCTTTAGGCAAAAATACAATTTGAGGTTCAAGGCACCATTTTTGTTTTTGTTTTTTTTTTTTTAACTAACAACCTAAGGTTAAATACAGTCCTCATTGACCCACTTATGTATTATAGATCATTCCTTTAGTTTGCATAATCTTCATTATTATTCAATTCTCTAACTTGAGAATCAATTATGAAATGACTTAGTTAGAATATCTTCATTCTAAAAGTAGATTAATGATATATTTTTGAAAGTGGCTTGTAATCAAGAACAACTCTCACAATTATGAAAATATGGTAACCTTGATAACTTTATTTCAATTTGTTTTCCAACTATGAAATCAGTCCTGATTTATATTCAGTAATTAATCAATCATTTGATTTCATAGCTTATTCCTTACTATTAATACATACACAACAACAAGCTATGAAAACCGTACATTTCTCAAAATGTGATGAATCTTGTTAAATATACATAAGATTTAGACTATCACAAGGGAACTTCTAGCCTAAAGTTAGACCCCCCCCCCACCCCTTTTTTTTTCTTAAGGATAATTACCACCCTCTCAAATTATTACAACATTTTGTAGGACTAATAAATACTCAAACAACTATACATCCCAAAAAATTCTTAAATCCAACAATCTCTTGCATTCCACATACAATACACTCATCTTAGGCTTCTAAATCATGGAAGAATTCCAATTCATCAAAACGTGATCTCACTCTCCTTCAATTTCTTCCTCAAAAAATATCACAAGCACATATTCTTGTAAAACAAGAACTCAACTAAGCTTTTCATTAATCACATGTTTTTTTTTTCTTTAATTTCAAATAAAAAAATTTCTCACCACATAAAATATTTACCTTCTAAACATGTTATTCTCTTCACAATTTATAAACAATTTGAATTTTGACGCGATCGCCAAACTAGCAATAGCTTAGAGCAATACATGAGTTCAATCCTCATAATTTATCTAATTAATTTGGTTAAATAGAATGCAACCAATATTCAACTGATCAAATCATTAAAGAGACTATTATGGCTTTCCTAGACCTAGTTTGTCTTAAGCCAATAGAAAAGTTATTTCATCAACTTATCACAATAAACCTTTTCTACATTTCAAGAATTTGAAAGTCATTTTAATTCTACCTAAATTCAATATATACAAAAGGATTCAATATATCTAGTTCACACTTCCATATATCAAAATCAATTATTCCAAACATTCTAAACCACCTAATGGTGTTTAGTATACCAATCTTAGTATCTTCATTTGTAATAAAAATGAAATAATGGATTTAAAGCTCAAGCAAATTTGTGTTACAAATCTCTATCCATTTAACTTTAATTACACATAATCACTCCTTAATCATGAATATCAGAGTCCATCAAAATATTCTAACTAGAAAAATTACTTAGCTCATAGATATAGTTTACTTTGGATTCCACACCCATACCTTACCTCATCACTTATCTCATAGATATATACTAGTATGGATTCCACACCCATACATTTTCTCATAGATATATGCTAGTATGGTTTCCACACCCATACATTAGATCATAGATATATGTTAGTATGGATTCCACACCCATACATTTTCTCATAGATATATGCTAGTATGGATTCCACACCCATACATTAGCTTAAGGAAAGAATAGCATTCAAGTGTTTCTTAAAATCGCTTCCACAACCCATCATGCACCAATCATTTAAGCCTCTTGTTTATTAGGAAGGTCATACCTCAACCTTCTATTTGAGTAATTTAAAGTTATTTGATGCCTAATGTCAACCCAAAATACACAAAATCGTGTCAAAGAAATCAGAGAAATTTCATTCTTACTCATTAAGAATGTATTCCCAAATCATAGTTTAACACATCTAATTAATACACATACATTACTCTTGAATTTACATTCACAGTTAAAAGTGACATCTTTCAAGGTAGCTTTTAGTTAAGTTTCCTTTAGTGTAGGTATGAAAAGATTCAAAATTATCATGATGAACTCAATCATCACGTTAATGGAATCTCAACCTTACACGTGTTACTCATTCCCAAAGCATACACACCAAGGCCGTCACACTATAGTGTAAATTAAGCCAATATTCTTCTTGGTAGATACGATTTCAGCGAGTAAAGATGGCTACTAAGCCCATATCACATTGAAAATGATGCACTAAAAATATATGAAACCATGCATTCACTCCACCTATCTCACTCATTGATTGAAAACCAAGTCATTCACATAGTTGGGTTTAACCCCAACTTTCTCAAGCACATCCTTTCCCAGCACGTGTTTAAGCATTTTACCATATTGTTGATAATGTGTCTTAACAAAAATATAAAGGAATATAAGGGATTTATTTTATTTTATTTCATGAGTCACTAAATGACATAATGATAATAATATCCTCTATGCAACCAATATGCTTCCAAGTCAAGATGTACAACAACTCAACATGCATGCAAAATCAACATTCATACATCATCAACCTACAAGTAAGCCTGTTGGCCCATTAGGCCCTAGCATTGTAACTTGCTCTGATACCATATGTAAGGTCCCACCTTACCCACCATCAATAGATAGAGAAGTAGATGTCACATAATCACTAATACTCATTTGCACAAAATCATAAAGAATTAGTCACTGTAAAATTGTTACCAACAAAAAGCCCTTTTTTTTTGAAGCTTTAGATAATACAAGCAAAAACTGTCTTATTCACACTCCAGCAAATTATTAATTTCATTTTCACATTCATACCAAAAACTTGCAGACATAGGAAGCTACACTCATTAAATAGTTTATTTATAATTTATAGTAACATAAAAACAACAGTAACTAAGAATTTTACACTAACAATTTATACGCACAAAAGCTACAACCATTTAAGATTTTTGACAAACACTTTGCAAGCATGCAATTAAAAGTCATTGAGGCATTTTGTCAAACACTTAGCAACAATAAATTTAAGATTATTCTTCAACATATTTATCTCATGAAATTAATAATTGAAACTTTAAATGTTTCCATCTTAAAACAGGGACTAAATAATCTTAGACTTTCATCAAAGACTCAATAACAGGCACACATAACTCACAGTAGCAATCTGCCAAATTGCCCAGATTTCCGATTTGGGTTCTGAAAAGTATTTTTTTTGGAATGAAAGCAGGGGTTACATGACCAAGAGGCAGGATACCCCCTGATGTTGGGCTTAATCGAATTAAAAATGCCCAGGAATGCGATTCTTGAAAACTACAAAATTTATAGCCTAAATGTTTCATTTATGAATTTTTTCAAACATATGGAATGAAAACTTACAACTACACCTCTACATGAGGAAAAAAAACCCAGAGTTATGCTACTATGATATGCTCATTGAAATCACACATTTATAAATCCATGATATGAGTTCTTGAAACATTTTACCACCCACAAGCTAATTCATTTGACATGATTGACAAGCTTTTTTCACAAATTGTTACAATTTAACAAACATATGGCAGCCCTAAATGCTACAGCCATTAAGGCTTTCTGTCAAAATTCTGATAGTACTATTACAACAACTTGAATTACAAAACATTGAATTATTGATAAGAATATGAAACATAAGCCATAACTGAAATTTATCTCCAACTTACCTCAAGCATTTGATCTTCCAAACCATATTTTAGTTGCCATTACTTTTGCATTTTCTTTTAAGGGTCGATTCTCTAATTCCTGCAGGTATGTTTTGGGTACATGTCCATTTTCTTACTTCTGATATAAGCTGCAAGTTAGAACTTATTCATGCATAAATAACATTACTCATTCACGGACTTTGTCAAACACTTTTCAAACTATCCTAAAACCATTTCGAAAACATACATCTAATTACTTGAAACAAAACCATAAATCGTGAAATACTTACCCAAGTCCTTTGGAATTTATTTATTGCAATTACCTTCAATAATATTTGGCTTTCCTTTCTCAAATGCTACAATACCAAGATTAGTACCATAAACTACACCAATAATAACTCCAATATTGAGATCTAAACATCCATACATATAGATTAATCTAGTCTTAATTTTTAACTAATCAATAATATTCTAGATAACATAAGCCTAAACCAAAATTAGATGCTTACAACAATTTAAATGTCTGCTTTTTATTTTATGCTAAAGCTATACTATAATTTTAGGAAAATGGAAACTATACCTGAAGAGATATTCAACTCCAATCATTGAGAATATGATCCACCTTCAATCCCTTAACCAACTCATTTGAACCATCCGGTTTTCCACCCAACCATATCCAGGGAGAACTCGTCCCCCTGGAACCCCCGAGCTGTAAAAGCTCACAAACAGTACCAAAATACAACAATAGAGAGAGAGATGCAAGGAAAACTAAGGAAGATAGTTTTCACTTCCTCTACATACCACTCATGTTCAACCTCAATAGATACTTAGTAGATTAGTAAGAAATTCAGATTTGTTTTGGAAGTAATTGGATACTCTCCATATCTCTCCCTCCCACAATATTCCTCAAGACTCTTCCACTCTTGGCATTACCCCCTCTCCCCTCAAACGAGAATACATAAGACTCATATATAGGAGGAGAAACAAATTCTTGTCATAAAGGAGGATTAATATGCATGCATTGTATTCCATTTAGAGAGTGTAACTTATGCCATTAAGGATAGGTATGCATGCCGTATTTAAGGAGAGTGTAACATATGCATTAAAGTGAGTGTAAGAGGAATATTTTATGACATATATTTAATGAGTGTAAGAGGAATATGCCATTCCTTGATGAGTGCATAAAAGAGAGTTGTAATGTAATATTTAAAATAGAGAGAGTTACATAGAGCCATGAGAGTTATGAAGGAGAGAGGTGTGAAGTGATTGAGGAGATATAATTCCCTTTTAATAATAATATCATAGTCTCATAAAAGATAATAATAATATTCATAATATTTAGGATTAAGTCGAGATTGAACTATTACAATTGATTAATCATAAGTTAAGTGATTTTCCTTCAAGTATACTTGTTTACCCATTGATTGGACGTGATTTACTATTTTTGGAAAGTCATACTTGAAACAGTAGACATGACTTTCTATTTTTAGAAAGTCACTCCAAAATTGTTAGGAATGAGATCTTCCTAAGGAAATTTATATGTGAGCTGCCCATGAGTGGTATTTTGGATAATAGGGATTCCGCACCCCTATTGTATGCATCTTCATGCCTTAGTAGATTGAGGACTCCGCGCCCTGATCTACTCTAAAGATCCAAGATTCCACACCTTGATCTTTTTAAATATTCTAACTCCGCACCCCAAACATTTCATTATAGATTTAAGACTCGACGTCTTTATATTTCATGGAGTTAGGACTCTGCGTCCTAATCCTCTTATCATATATCCAAGACTCTGCGTCTTTATATTTCATGGATTTCTATTCTGCTTTGAAACTCCACGTTTCACCTGAAGGTACTGATTGTGAGCTCATACCCATCTGATAGTTCGATCGTAAGGTCTTCTTCCAAGAACTGCACACATCACAATCTCATTGATCAAATAAATCAAACGAATTTCATAATTAACTTATTCAAATTTTACCAAATATTGTGCATGACTTCCAGAGTGATTTTGGTTTTGGAGCTTCCACAGTCATTTATAACTTGAGCATCCCTGTTGGCAATGACCAAGTCCCCTGCCACATCATGCTTAGTACGATATTACGCACATATAATCATACAAATCATGTATCATCCATAAATCATAAATAACCATATGTTCCACCTAACCATGATCATCCATGGATATGTGTCTCAATTTTGAATCACCATTCATGTCATACACCTATGTCCAAAGTAGGATACAAAAAGAGAAAACATCACTAATATGCTCTTAACCAAAATCAATTCTTGTGTACGCAACCATAGATATTATCAGAAGCACACAACAACCAAGTGACCTAAACCAGGTCATAGCATATAAGCATGGACATAAGTCTTTCATACATAATATTATATCATTATATCAAACTCACCATCTCTAAGTGTCATCAAAACTATCTCACTAAGAAGGGACACTACACCCTATCACAAAGATGAATTATGTTTGACAATCCTATCGTTCACTTCTATTTTTAGTTGGGAAATTCAAGAAATGGATGTTAAGAGTTCTTTCTTTCAGGTGAATATTCCAAAGAAATATACATCGAGAAACCCCCTATTTTTGTGATATATTTTAATATTATATGTCAACTGAAAAAAAAAATTCATGGTTTGAAGCAAGCCCCTTGGGCTTGGTATGCTTCATTTTCAGTCTTGGATTCTAATGTTATGAATCTTATCACAATATTTATGTATTTCATTGTAATGGTGATACTTTCATTTATTTTATATATGTTGATGACTTTGTTATCACTGATAGTAACATTGAACAAGTTATTCAATTAAAGAGTCAACTTGTTGACATAATTGAGATGACTAACCTTAGTATTTTGAATTTATTCCTTGGTCTTTAATTTTTACCATTATATAATGGTCTCTTTTCTCTTAATCAAAATATGTATTGGAATTGTTGGAACACTTTAACATGAATGGTTGTAAGCCATGTGCTACACCTTTTCAATTGGGTTTTAAGTTGACTAAAGAATGTCAACACTTAAAAAAAATTGCTACCCTTTTATTGATTACTAGTCAGTAACCTAACTCACATATTTCAATATAATATTTTCTTTATTGTTAGTGTGGTTTCTCCATTTATGAATAATCCACAAGAAATGCACTGAAAAATATACAAATGGAATTTTTTGTTACATTAAGGTTACCTCTGATTTTGGTATAAAATAAAATCAATGTTTAGACTCGTTAGTCAACTTCAATGAATCTAAGTGGGTAGGTGATGGTGATAACCAAAAAATCCACTTCTGACTATATTTTTTTCCTCATTTCTATATTTTTAATTTAGTGACGCAATAAAAAACATGTAATCTCTTCATCGACTACAAAATATGATCATCAAATATGTTAACATAGGGATGGAGGAATATTGGATTTGTCAACACTTGGGATAACTTGTATTTCATTTTAATTCCGCAATTAATATTTATTTCTGAATTCAAAGTGTATCTCAAGTTTTTGAAAATCCTATTTCACAGAGTAAGATGATACATGTCAAACATTAAGCTCACTACATTAGAAAATTGAGTCAAGAGAAGGTTTCCACCATTCTCTATTGCATGAGAGATTATTAGGTCATTGGTATTTTACAAATATGTTGTTACATTATAGAAAGTTGACTCAAGAGAAATTTTGCACCATTTTGTATTGTAGGATAAATGAATATATCATTGATATATTATAAAGATATTTTCAAACTTTAATAGTTGATGCTACCTATTTAACGGTATTCGGATGGTAGCCTAACTCGCATTCAACCTAATATTACTTTTATTGTTATTATGGTTCCACATTTATTGTATCAAATATAGTAGATGTTAAATTTCATGAATGAGATTCACTAAATCTAAGTGGGTCAGTGAGGGTAAACTACAAGGAAAAGACCCTCTAATAGAGGTTTTTTTAGAACGTCGGGCTATAAAAGTAGCACAAGAATTTGTTTGAAGTGGAGGTCACTAGCAGAGGTGGGAAGGAAGATGTTTTGATGGACCTTTTTTTAATGGTGCCTCTATAATGTACAAATTAATCAATTCTTTACTATGAATATAAGTATCGATACCTAATAGAACATGGTGCACTGTGGTATATTTTTATTTTTTTAAATTAAAAAAAATGATGTGCTAAATAGAAAAGCGCACTTGTACATATACTACTCTATAACCCAAGAAAATGGTTAAATTTAAGAAAAAGTTAGTCATAAAATTTATGTTTCCCAGTCTCGTGCTATACTATGATGATGAACCAATGCTAAACTAGTACTATATCACCCTCTTGTGCACACAATATACAATACACCGATTCTTACACTAATCGATAACACCAGATAAAGGTTAAAATTAAAAAAATATTGTTGTTATATCCACCCGAAGCATCAATGTTATTATTGTGTTAGAACACTACAGTGCATACATAGAAAGAGAACCATTATAGGTTGCTAATTTTTAATCCAATGCGGTGTTATATGCCAATGAAGCACTAGTTTTGTTCATATATTAAAACACCCAAGTCCATCTTAGAAATAGAACTATTAGGGAATTTTTAATTTTTAAAAAATGAAGTGTTATATTTCCACGAATCATTTGTGTTGTTCATTATTTAAAATGTCCCAAGGAGACTGTACAATAACACCACTATATGGTTTTTAACTTTAAAAAAAGTACATTGCTATATTCTCATGAATCACTGGTGTTGTTCATGTATTAAAAAACCCTAGTTTGTTTGAGAAAGAGCATTGCTAGGCAATTTTTTTTTTTAAAGTGGTTCTATAATCCCACAAAACACCGATGTAGTTCATGTATTAGAATTCCCTAGTGCCTCTTAACAAGAGCACCACTATAGGGTTTTTAATTTAAAAAAAAAAGCTATGATATTGGAGATGTTACACATTGCTATAATTATAACAATGCACCAAAACAAGGTTAAATAAAAAATATATATCGCTCATAAATTTAATTTATATTTCCTCACAAAAGCTCCTTGTCATCGGTGCTTCTCTTTGCCATCATCCTTCCATACTATGCTCAGTGCCTGGCTTTTAAATTTTCTCAAATGGTAGTGAATTTTTTTTCTCTCAATTACGTGTCCACTATGCCTCCCCAATGAATGTCCGGGTAATGCCTATGTTTCTATATAATTTAATTTTTAGTATATTAGAACTTAAAAATAGGTCAAAAACTCCAACGTTTTTGAATTATTTTCCTGCATGGTGCATTTAGATATTTCGGCTCACACCAATATCCATGCACCTTTTAAATTTAGAGGGTGCACCGCAGTTCGGTGAATGAACCTAACACACTCTGGTTTTTGCAGTGAATTTTGTAAATTACAATACATTGGGGAAATATATAAACTGTATGTCAGTGCTTACATTTTTTGGTTCTGCCCGATGAATTTATACTTACCAAACACACCACACACATAATATAAAAAAATATAGCACAGTGCATTCAATAACCTAAATGTTCTGTATCGGTGCAACATGGTTATGTGTACACATTGATGCATAAGTTTTTCTAGATGCACTGCGCTAAATATGTATGTATACGAGCTAAAAGTGGTGTGTCATATTTATTTACACACTATTTCCCCTGTTGTTGTGTTTTATAGCACACCCAACTCAGTGCATTATTATTTTTCGGGCGCGCTAAAGATTTTATTCTCCTTTTAATTGAAAGTTATGTTTCCATATTTATAATATATTTTTCATTTAATATATATATATATATATATATATATATATATCTGTGTGTGTTATGTATGAGGCTGATGTATTTTATTTTTCAATCATGTAGCAGAGAATTCAATGGATTCTGTAGTAATAAGAGCATGAGAAAATGGCGAACCAATGCAATGTGATCTAACCATGGGTGGCCCGAGAGAGGGAGAGGGATTTATACCCTCACCCTATTAACATAGAGAACCAAATTATATTGAGGAATGTAGGCCTCCTTAATTACTATGAGGAAGCTACATCCCTAAAGGCACAATCTATCTTTTTGGCACACATGACCCTCCGGTGGAGTTTCCAAGGGATGTAATTCCATGTTGGTCCTAAGACGTGGTATAGGCCCTCTGAGGAGGACATATTTTATCACTAACCTATCCAGGAGAGGGGAGGATTTACTCGAGTTCCCTGATTTCTCACATAGGGTTATAGCAAAGAGTTAGATTGTATACTCTCAAAGATATTTTGGGGTTTATGTAGTCCATCCAGCGTATTTTCAGGTGTGTGGTGGAAAAATATGGATTAAATCTTTTGTTTCATAGGAGGTTAGGTGCCTATCATTATTACTGACCACCATTTTACACTATACTAGTGATGGGAAGCACATTATTTTCCCTCTTCCATATTATTTCGATTATTTGATTCAAGCCACATGATATACTAGATGGTCTGCCATTTTTTTGATGCATATTTGTAGGGCCTTAGATAGATGTCTTGTGATGATACATGGTAGGACAAACTTCTGTTTCTCTTTAGAGTTTTTTTTTTAGTTTTTGAGAGGTTTCCAAAGACAAGGCCTACATTTTATCGTTTCCCTCCTAGTTTGATGATTAAGGTGGGGATGTGCATGTGTGGCCATATGATGCATGAGAGGGGCATGCCAGAGTATCTGACCAGGATTTCTAGCGAGGCACTGACACTACCAGCCAGTGAGGATGACCACATGTTTATCTTGGCATTGTGTTTGTATACGATGATGGATTAGAGAGAGTGTCCAAACATTTTATTAACATCCTCTTCAAACTATATGATCCTGTAGATGATAGAGGTAATATTATCATTTTCTTTAAATTAGTCTAGTTTCATTTTATTGTCTTAATTAATGAGAAAAAAATGTATTCTAGCATGTTCTTTAACTTGTTTTATTAAATTTTTTAATGAAATTGTCTAATTGTTATTGTGCACTATATATTTTCTAGACATCAGAAGATTCATTGGGGAGATGCCTCCTCCCCCACTAGAGGGATCGGATGCAGAGATTTCCAAAGGCCAAGATGATGAGGCACACGATGCTCAGATGTAGAGGGGTAGTGTTGGAATCCAGGCCCTTAGGTCTAGTATCATATTTACGATGCACTATTGTGACTACTTTTCTATACTTTTAGTGGGGGATAGAGTCTGCCCTATGAGGGCTCAAGAGATCAGGGAAGATCCTAGGCTTCATGTAGCTCTTTAGGGACTATCTGCGTGATATGATGACTCTTATATGTCGTATCATTAAAGCTACAAGATACAAACATTTAGGAGGCATGTAGGGCATGTAGTAGAGTTGTCACATGAGTCTTCACACAATGTTATCTTGTTCGATCATGATGATGAGGGTGGTGATTATGCTTCTGGTAGTACTACCACATTGGGTCATGGTCAGTGTATCGATGATCATTCGAGTAGTACTCCACCTCAACATCATTCTCCTCATGATGATAACCCATTACTAGTGACAATGCCTCATATTTCTTCGGACTGAGTAGACCAACCAATACCTTCTAATTCACCTGATAGTTCAATTGTTGAGGCAATACTTGACTAGGTTGCAGACTTAGCTGTGACTACTATGTTTGATACAACCCAAATAAGCAATCAATTCACTGAAAAACTCATCCTTAACACCTGGTATCCATGCCAATGATAGCACTTCCAATTTGTGCATATTCTTGAATGTAAGAAAAATCTTGAAGGGTTCTAGCTGCTCGCACCAGTCCAGACACAATTCCTTAAACATTGGAGCCAAAGTATCGGCTAGAGTATTAATGCTAGATACAAATAATAAGGAGCACTGACTCAGTTCAACAAAACTTAGCAAAATATCCATTCACACAAATGATCTCAATCCAACATCGGATAGGCCATATGCACCCTTCAGAGAGAGGTAAGTTAAGTAAGGAAAGCCTGCAGAGGAACAAGAAAAGGTAGCTTGCAGTGAACAATCTGAAAAGTGCATCCACGCATGCCCAACTGAGGTACCTCTAGATTAGTTGTTGAACATTATGCAATGATATTAGTAAGATCATCCTCTATTATAAGAGAGCGGTCTAAAATGAAAATTTGTGTTGGAGACCCTATAATGAATAATCCTAAGGTTCAAGGAACAATGCACATAAAGAAGTACAGATTTTGTTCTTGAATGCATTAGGGATTCCTTCCAACATCTCAATATTTTCAACATGTTTCCACAAAAGGTTTAAACATAAATCATATAGCGAAGGGGGTATAACTTGGGTCACAAGCCAACTGATAGTTAAATATAGTCGATAATTAATGCCAACATCACATAATTGGCGATTGCGATCAGTTCCTCGCTGAGAAAAACCACGTGATATAACACTCTGAGTCACGTTCCCTCTTAGTTAGGTCTGCATATACTTAGTTCTAGAGATAAATAAAAGCTAGAAATGGTGATAAAATTTTCCACGTGTTAGTGGTAATTTTTAATAGGATGGAATGATGAAAATCAAGCAAGGATATTGGTTGGGCTGAACAATGTTTGCCCAACCAACACCACCTTTCACTGTAATTATAATGTATGAGTAGCATGATAATTAAAAAAAAAACTTGTTTTTCATCACGGGAAAGCAAGGACATTAAAATTTACAAATTACACAAGCATAATGAGGGAGAATGAAAATAGTTTATTTTTTATCTAAAGAAACTCCCAATATTGCACATAAATTTCGAGATTGCTTCACATACAACCTTGTGTGCAACCTCCTTCATTGGTTCTAGGTCCTCTAGTGTAAGAAGCCTGAGTAATCTATAGGGTTGTTGTAAAATTCTAGACATGTGCATTTGCTTCCTTTGTAAGTCCATAAGAACAATTTAAAATGTGATCACGAAACACTCAGAAGAGTGGTAGTGTCTAAAAACACTATTACTGGCATTCCACTGGTCACTTGGACCAAATTTACCTCGAGGCTTGTTTCCTTTAAATAGTTTGTATTCCACATGAATACCATGTACAAAATCATGAGTTATCATAAACCTAGAGTTGAAAACCATAGTTAACTTGACCTATTCAATTTTATCTAAACTGCCTGAACAAAATGTTCTTCCTCCTAAAGAAAGCTCCTGAAGGATATTTTTAGGTAGTCTTGTCTCCCTGATTGGTTACAAGAAATCTTGTACTTTTTTCGCTAAGCTCAACCAGCCGATTGCATTGAGTACTAGCCAACATGAGGTCATTAGCCAAACCACCAGGGCACTTGTTTGTGAGTTGGTCAGTAAAACCATTTCTACAATCTACGAGCCTGAGGAGTTAGCAATTTTGTAATATTCTCCTCGGGGGTGGTATTTCCACGTTCACATTAGGAAGTGAAAAAAAGGTGTGGCAAAATTTTGGCAAATGATTGAAAATGCCTAATCTATTATCAGTTTATCTAATTTGTTTATGCTCACATAGTTTCAGCCTAAATTCCACTGTTCATGTCATCATGGCAGGTTATGCTGTGGGAATTTTTTGGCAAATTATAGAAAATGCCTAATCTATTATCAGTTTTATCTAAGTTTTTCATGTCATCATGGAAAATTCTAGCTAACGTCTCTAACAACAGATTCAGAAAACAACAAGTAAAACACTAGCTAACGTCTCTAACTATTGACAATTATCGCAATATTTACAATAAAAAAGTTTAGATGCATTCCACACATCACGATCTAGAATCTTTGAATCACGATGGTGGTAAAGCGATGCAATGGAGCAACTCCACTCACAGATCTGAAGAGGCCTTGACAATGATTATTGATCAAGAGCAACTCCTTTTACCATAAAAAGCTAATAAGGTTCAATGGTTCGTTTAAGCACCAATTAGCAAACCCTAACCTGATTGACAAAGGATCCAACCTTAATGGGGACACATGCTCACAATTTTACTGAACTAATTACATCTAGATCATTACAAGCTGCTAATTCAACTAGAACTACGGTATTTACATATGCTTACAAGTTTTCATCCTGGGAAGGGGACACCTAACATTCACAAAGAAAAAAAATTTGAATCCTGAACAAGAAGAAGTCATTTCCAGGGTTCAGCAAAGTGGTAAAGAAAATAATATACTACTAAGTCAGAGGTAAGTAGAGCACCTTGTGCCTCTGGTGCTAATTTTTATGGAAAAATAGCGATCACAAATTATAATAATTCCCGTAGAAAATAAATCTTGATTTTGGACCTTTTGTATATATGTGTCTTTATACTACAACAACAATATTGGAAGAAAAGTTAAACGAAATAGGAAAGAAACAAAAAAAGGCACTTCCGTTCGGGTGAACTAAAAATTACTTCAAACTGGAGGATCTCGCTCCCCTTTTAAGTAAATCTTCAACAACACCATGAGCTCCAGAAATCTTCTCAGCCGTGAAATATTCTCAGCTGTTTTGTGGTTGAGTCCCAGAGATGGAGTATGTTTTTCTTTCTGAAAAAAAAAAAAAAAGTATGTTTTTATGGCATTCATTGTTACACTACACTTGAATAAAGAATGGTATTTTCCCTAGTTTCCAGTTTGGTATACGGGAAATGGACGAGTACTGTTATGTAATCTCTACTTCAAAGATTAGTAAATTGAATGAAGAATACCCAAAGTACTAAAACAGTAATGAAAAGACGCACTTTTAGAAGTATGGTATTTTCCCTAGTTTCCAGTTTGGTATACGGGAAATGGACGAGTACTGTTATGTAATCTCTACTTCAAAGATTAGTAAATTGAATGAAGAATACCCAAAGTACTAAAACAGTAATGAAAAGACGCACTTTTAGAAGTATGGTATTTTCCCTAGTTTCCAGTTTGGTATACGGGAAATGGACGAGTACTGTTATGTAATCTCTACTTCAAAGATTAGTAAATTGAATGAAGAATACCCAAAGTACTAAAACAGTAATGAAAAGACGCACTTTTAGTCAGGTCCCCCATCAGTCACGTTCGCATATACTTTCCGAATACGAGATTAAAAGGTTAATACAAAATTTTCACATTTTTAATACGAGGGAACGACCAAAATCAGACAAAAAGATTAGTTGGGCTGAACAGTGTTTTCTTAGCCAAAGAGAAAATTTAGACGTAATTAGCACTCTTTTAAATTTGCAACAAGAAACAGTGAAATTGGCATCCAAAAAGGACATATATTCACCACATAACTAGTGTGGGATTCCAATCACACACACATGAGTGCAGAATTCAGTTACACACTAGCACTAAATTTGGGCATCTAATTTATTTATCCCTTGAAAAAAATGGAAATTAAATTGTAATTTCATCTCATAACAACTTGCATCAGTTAACTAAGTCAGAAAGACTGAGTTAGCTCAAGAATTTCAAGTTGAGGGTCAAAAGTGAGGCATGTAGAGTGATTCTATTATTTTGGGGGTCTAGTTGCAGTTGTAGCACTAGTGTGGGGTGAGTGTAATCAGCGATGTCAAATTAATGGAGTTAGAATTAGTTTAACTAGTTCTAACTCAATGATGAGCTAGTGAGAGGTCATGTGAATTAAATTAGATTTAATTTACAAGTAGTGATCTATCAATTAATAAATGATTCACTATTAATAATTGCATGCATGTAAATTCTGATGACGACCCAGTTGAGACAGAGGTTAAAGGGAAGATAACTATCAGTTGTATTATTAGAAAATTTCCAGAGCGCTATTATAAAGTCATGGGCAGCCCATGATGGATTGCACAATAAAGGAAGGTTGATTATCCTATTTAATAGGGATTAATTTCCTAGGGATTTCACAAGCAAGATTGGGTTAAGCAAGGGCTGAGAATTGGCTAAGTGTTGGTGATTTTTTCCTAATAATTGCTAGTTAGTTTTGAGCAGGATCAGGGTGAGACGATTGGTAACGTGTAGGATTTTCTCAGTGTGAGAAAGCATTGTATTTTTTCATGATTCTTTAACTATGTACAATATATGATGGAGGGGTTTTGAGAAGGTACTATCCCGAGGTACATCTTGTGTTGTGTAATTGATAATTTCATTTATCTTACTTGCATGTGATTGAGCGATCATGTTTTATATTCCACAAACATAGTAGAAGGATTTAGTATCTTGTTTTAGTACATTACATGATCGGATTGAATCCATTGGTATAGAATTTATATATAATTTCTACACTCCATGAAAGTTGTGTTAGATATTTTCTATAGGTATGGGTGTACTTGTGTGATGTTGATGAATTTTTAATTATGAAAGATTAAATATTGAAGATTAATGTTATTCCGCTGCATTGTTAAAGAACACTTGATTGGAAATTGACTAAGTGTTGAATTTAGGCATAGTCTATGCACTTAAGTACTGGTAAAAAGAGAAAGTGTAGTAGTGCCACACCCACTATACGTGGTTGCAAGAGCACCACAAGTATAGGGTCGTGAGATGCATGCTTTCACGCCTGTTAGATGCCTTTGTGTCTTTGCCCATTAACATGTTTCCTTATGTTCAACAATGATGATCTCTTAACCAAGAAGAAGCAGTTTTATGGTATACTCCATGCGTAATCGAATAATTTATATTTCAAAGAATATATTAAAATTAATAGTTGAAAATTTTTTATTTATCTAATTCAATATTAATATATCAGATTATATTTTAATAGATATTATTTTATTTCAAAAAATATAAATTATAAAAATTATGATATATATAAATATATTTTTCTATTTCTCATTTTCAATTATGGTTTTAATAGAGATAATTTACTGTACTAATTATTTTGATTTATGAATCTACTTTCAACTATGAGTTTGATAGAGATAGTTTACGGTGACTAGTATACATCCATATGTGAGAATCTTAACCATAACTTAGGAAAGACAAAATAATGAAAAGAGGAAAAATTAAGTCACGAGATGTAACAAATTAGGCAAAAATTTAGGAGAATAATACCTAAGGGTGCACAATTGTGTAAAAGTCTCAAACTCCATCAAAGTATTAGACAATATTTCTAGGTAAAAAATGAATAGAAGCCTAAAAAAGTGTATTCACTAGGGTGGAATATGTGAACCCTCGTGGAACCTACAAATTAAGAACATCCGAACAAGTTAGAAAAACTAATTGGGATTGAATAAAACATCAAATATAAACCTCTTCATAATGAAAAGAATGGATATGAAACTACCTTCGAATACCATGCATTCAGCCATGTGGAGAGGAAAATTTTGAACAAGAAAGAAAAAATTTGAACCTAAAATGGACAAGGGAGAAAAATAAAACTTGTCATGAGTGAAATTTCTAGGTTTGAAACCTAATTTGGACCTCTACAAAGAAAAATCACAGTGACAAAGAAAGAAACAGAAAAAACACAAATAAATATAATTAAAACAACGATACATTAGTCGTATAACCCTTCTTTAATATAATCCATTGGATCACTTCTGTTCATCACCATTATATAACATGGACGATAGGTGAACAAGGTGAGTTGGCCCATTGATAAGTTTCCAAGTGGTAGCAATCACATGGGTATCAAAACCTACCAATAAGCTTAAGCTCACGTGGGCATACGTATAGTTCAAATATTTATATAAAGATGTGCCCCACACACACACACACACACACACATATGTTGTGATAGGATTGAGGGGAGACATCAATATTATGGTGTGGTATATATAAAACATAATATCCAAATATTGTAAAGGCTAATGTGTACATAATGTAATTGACACCAATAATTTTAAGTGGCATAATATTGTTGTGGTGTATTATGTAGAGACTTGAGTTGGGTGAGGAAGAGCAGAAAAAGTGGATTTAATTAAAACATTACTTGTTACTTATGTCTCTAATTAGAACATAAACATGGATATAGAATGAATGAGATTAAACTAATGAAACTCTATTTTTTTATATGAAACTAGGCAATTTTTTGTAGAGGTGTACGTGTCAACATAATACTCATAAATTTAAAGGAGGAATAATATACTTATTCTTCATCTCAAGTGTCATTAGCCTCACCCTCCTTCAACGAACTGGTAAAGGAGAGCCCTGCCTCAATGACGAAGGAAGGTCAAACTGATGTTGAGGATATATGAATCCATCTGCATTGTTAAAATTTAAAGACAAAAGGGTATTCATAATTTTAACATTGTAGATGGATTCAGAGACCACTTTGTCTCTAAATTTTGACACTGCATATGGAGTCCGAGACCCTTGTAGTGAAATGAAACACTTTAGTATCAAAATTGAATTTTTTTATTTTTGGAGTAATCCACAAATAAAAATTACTAACATAAATGACTAATTCATATAATTCTTGTACTTATTATTTTGTCATATTTTTATTCTTGTACTATAGTAGTCGTTTACATTAATCATTCTTAATTTTTTCACTTATTATCTAGTCATATATTTTAGTCATGGACTAAATTAGTCATTTCAGTTAGTCGATTTTAGTTTGATCACTTATTATCTAGTCATATATTTTTTAACTAGACTAAATTAGTCATTTAAGTTAGTCATTTTTAGTTCGGTCACTTAAATTAATCAATTTTAATATTAATTCACTTAAAATAATTGTGGTGACTAACTTTTTTATTCACCTAGTCACTAATTTTATCATTTTATACTAGTTCATATTCACTCTATTGAGTGTGAGAATCATCTTTATATAGGGAACTTGAATCGATACATTTGTCATGGCATAAATAACACTACCAATATTCCTCAAATTATAGAATCCACTCGCAAGTAAATGTATTATACTTGCTTTTTTCCACCAGTTTTACGATCTCCAATCCCACATCCATGCATTCCTAAATCCTGTTTTCATGAGACCTTTTAGATTTAGTTTTGTAACTAATTATTGATGGAATAGTTAAACATATAATAAATTAATAATAATTTTATGAATTCCACCTGTAATTACATGGTTATATGGATATTACACTTCCTCTGTCTCATATTTTTGTACCTCTCCTACAAAATTATATCTTCTATCAACTCTTCCTGGGCATCTAGTGACAAATACTCCACAAAAGCCATGACACATTCCTTTTCCTGATCAGGCATGAAAGTCTCATGGAGCTGCATATTATCCACATTCATAGTTGAGTGAATGTGCATGTATGGGGGTAGACTAAGTCAGTAGGCATTATCTCCAATCTTTTAAAGTATCTCAAATGGACCGTATAACAAAGCCTTTATTTTCTTACTAGGACCCCATAACAGAGGCACGAGAAAATTAGGCTCATCTTCTAGACACCGAACAAAACATCATTAATGGTATATTAGGATGGAAATCTATTCCATAATTAGTTTCCTCTATATTCCTACTCATTTTTTCAATTTTAGAGCCTATGCGTATGTTAAAGATGGTCACACAAACTCTGAGGAAATCAAGGAAAACACCCTTCACCCCCCTTCCCCTTACATTGGAAATTATATGTATTTGTAGTGTATCCTAGGCATCTCAACATGGTTGTGGTGTCTAACAATGAGAAATCATGCCATGAAAAATATTACGCCTTACAACCCACGCATGTAGCAAGTCCATTCTTAGGAAAATATTGCAAACCAATCTTCACCCTTGTACTAGATTTATTGATGACTTTATGGCGGTGAGAATTAGTGGAATTCATTGTGTAAGAGATCCATGCTACATTCGAGCTCTTGGGTCCCATGACTGAATATATGGATTGTGTTAAGCTGATTTGTATCTAAATTACATCAAGCTTGTGTTTGTATGGGGGATGAGTTAAATTCTCTTTGTGATGGGGGGTAATTCAAGTTCGGAAAAGTTCCATAGCTTGTGGAAAAAGGAGAAGCTATGGTTGTTGCTAATATAATGTTGTAGATGGTAGAAGGAGGTGCCAATTACGTTTCCTAAGGGGTGAATTGAATTGAAAGGTTAGAATCAGGGCACTGTGGTTTCCCCTCCTTTATTACGAAGCCAAAATTATCTTCTTCTTTGCTATGAGATGTGAATTATCCTCATCTGGTTAATTTTTGGTCTCTATGGAGGTTCAATGGGCCAATTCAGGGGTCCTTCAAGGAAAAGTAGTAATCCTATCTTGAAAGTACTGCGCTCGTCTGTAGTATCAGGGACTTTACACCCTCGATTCTATGGGTAGTGGTGGTTCTAATCGAAGCAGAATCATATGAGTTTCTAAGTAAATTTTGGCTCGCTTGTTCTTTGAAGGTACCTCTCCATCTATATTTTTTTTAATTTAGGTGATGCATTTTTCTTGGTAAAGTACTTCCCTTCACATTCCTCTCATTTATCTCAGTGGACCTCTCCCTTTCCTCTTTCCTATTTGTTGAGTTTCATGTGCCTCGAGCACCTAAATCCTCCCCCCACCTTTCAATCAAACTCTTTGGGTGCTCCTTCGTTTATTGGCCTCCTTACTCCTTTCACACTTGGTACAAGCTATGAGCCTATTTGACTCAGACCTCCTTGGAATTTGTCTCCCTTCCTTTGGAAAGTCACTTATTCTCCACAACATGAATCGTTTAGCCACTACTGGTGGCACTAGTGCATGCAGTAAGTGTTGGCACCACGCTATTGAATATCAAGTCTAGAACCCAAATATGCAATGGAAAATTCATCAACAATCAAACACAACCATATTTTTGGTTGAGGAATTGCAAATGCTCAAATCCCAAGTGAATTAATAGAAATATGAAATCAATGCCTTCCATTGCCAACTAGTTGAGTTACAAACTCATAGGTTTGTTGGTGAACAACACAAGACTGCAAGAAGTTCATTTAGATGCCAGTATAAAAAGTTGTCAAATGATCTTAACATGAATATGGTTGATGATCCCCCTCTTGAAGTATGATTCGATATTGTAAATTCACTTTTATGTCTAGACAAATTTGCAAAACTTAGTCATTTGGTTAGAAGAATGTATATCAACCATAGTTTTCTAGATAAGAATTTTGGGACTTCCTTCTTTTTCTGTTTTGAAGAACTTGAATCTTAGAAATAAATGTAAACATTTCCCAAATATTTTTCTATGATTAAGCATTGAATTAGTATCATACTTATTGGTGTCGAAAATAATTATTCATAAAAAAAATTACAATTTTTTTAAATAATATTTAAGAAAACTTTAATATTAAATATTTAATAAAAAATTTACTAAGATTATGATTTTGAGACCTTTAATATTTCTTTCAAAATTAAATTGGGTTTAAATTTGATTATCAAATTAAACATTATAATCCATTTATATATATTTGTATTTATATATAGCCACAATTTTCTATGTATAATAGAAATATTTAGAATACATTAAATTACATTGATTTATTATTTTAATTATATTCTATTTCAAAGAAAAAAATGTAAAGAATTTTTATTGGAAGTTGAACTTTCGCGTGCATATAATTAATTTTAACTTTGTAAAAAATTATTCTTGTAGTTATAAGACGAATCCAAATTGATGATTAATTATATTTGGAACTCACTTGGATATAAATATTTTGATAAAAGATTTAGATGGAAACTTATATATCTATTATTTCCTTATTATCATAATCTATTAATTATTATTATAATTATTTTTCAATAATATATTATACTTTAGTCTATTAAAATAAATTCAAAATAATATATGAAAAGTCAACTAGAAAGGGCTAATCTGAATATTTTATATTAATGTATTCATGTGTCCACATTTTTTTGGAACTTAGATATACGAAGTTAGATATACATGTATGTACTCGTACCAAACCTTGGTATTTCTTGCAGGGATTAGTTTAAATGTGAATATCTTATCTTATAAGACAATTAAATAAGATAATCAATTCATCATATTTATATTAAGAAAAGTATTTCTAACCTGTTTAATTATTTTAAGTTAAATGATTTTATCACTTTTCTGTGTATAATAAATATATTTAGAATACAATAGTTTAAGTTGTAAAAAAATTTTAATTTCTTGTTTGAAATAAGTTACTTAAAATTATGTAAGAACTTCTTAACTCTATATACACGTACTTATTTTTTTATAATTTATTATATATTTAAAAAATATTTGTTAGGTTTTAAATTATACATAAATAAAATTAATTTGTTATATTTTATTATGGAATAATAACTTTCTAAAACATTATTCTTATATTATAAGAAAGAAACAAGTCTAAATTAATAAATAATGATATCTAAATATTTTTAGATATAATTAATAAAAAAAATAAGATGAAAATGAATATATATTTTTTGTTTTATTATTGTATTTTTATAATTATTATAATATTCATTTGTTTTTCTCTTTCGTGTATTTTTTATTATATCTAATTAATTAATGTATTTATATGTGTAAATTTGAAAATAATATCTAAATTATAAATGAATTTCAACAAAAATGCTAATTTTATGCTTAACCATTTTTTTAAACTATATTATTGATTCTTGTTTTTTTTAAATATATTGTTAATTAATATGTTAGATACCATTTTTAAGATTCAATTCCGTTAAGAAAATTATTCAATTATGACTATTTCCATGAAAATTAAGAAAGTCATTCAACTATGCTCATTTTCATGAGAGGTAGTCGTTAGACATCTTTGACTCTTTGGAATTCAACTTAGTTAAAAAAGTCATTCAACAATGATCATTTTCATTAGAGGTAGTTGTTTTCTCAGATTCAAAGTCATTCACCTATGACCATGGTAATTGACTAATTTCTCATGATTTTTGAATAGTCTACTTAGCACTCATTGCATCGGGTGATGCTCACAGGGGTGAAGAAGTGAGATTGAAACTCGTGAAATGAATCACATAACATCAATTGTCACTTCCCAGGGTGACGATAACCAAGACTTCCTGGGTGGTAACCCATCCCAGAACTCCTTTGGCTCAAGCTAGCTTCACTGTGGAGTTTTCCCCACAATCAAGCCCACTTAACTTGCTACCCCATTTCCTACACTTAATTGAATGACTTTCTTAAAGCAATTATATCCAAAAAATAATATCTAATACAACGCACTGCACAAATCCCTCAATACTTAATTAATATGATGTTCTTTATATTTTATATAATATATATTATAATTAACCAATTATCATAATAAGAAATATTATTTTATTGTAACTATTAATATTAATAAATTAAATATAATTATATAATAAATTATTTTTTAAATAATATAAAATTCAATTTTTAATAATATAAAAATAAATTTAAAAAACATAATTGTATTGTTTAATTTAATAACAAAATTTTTAAATATATATCCAATATTATATAATATAAATATAAAAATAGGAATCATAACCATCAAATATCATAAACAAATAATCTAAAACTTCAGCAAAGGCACTTAGGCCGAAATGTTATGACTATGAGTCAATGATATGAATGAAAATAAATCAATACATTATTATCTTATCCCACAAAGAGTACAGTAACTAGAATGAAATCTTTCTCCTATAGATGATTAAAGGGACAATTAACAGATGTGGTTAACCGGTACATAATATGATCTTTCAGTTATATTCTCTTTCAAAAATCACATGAAAATAATTTTAATAAAATGCTAATAACATCACAGATTATTATTATTTTTTGAGATTCAGTTATTTTAAGTAATTAATATATAAAATGCTAATAATATCACAGATATTATTATTATTTTTTGAGATTCAATTAAGTAATTTATATATAATTTATATATTTAAACATTGACATATGAACGATATGTTTTAAAGATTCATATATTTTTGCACGTAAATATGGCCAAAAATCAAATCTATTACTCGAGGAAATGGGACTTTTGTCTGGAGACCGGAAAACACGTGCTGGACTGCGGAAGATGAAGTGGTTCAATAATTGGGTGCATACACTGAATGGATATTAATTTGGTATACCATGACAATATATGTGTTTCTGGACAATAATTTTTCCAAAGTCAATAGTAGGTCGGTTAAGGCGGTGCAGTGAGCTCTCCGACTAAGGGTTTCAACATTTCATAGAGTCTGATGTGTTTGGTATTATCTTGTTTTTGTGGGATTAAGAAATTAGTATTATTTTTAATTAGCGTTGAGTGTAATAATCATCGTGTTTATCATCCTGTTTCTTGGAGTTAAAATGAATAATATTTATATATTTATGTATTTAAATTTATTTTAAATATTAAATAT
This sequence comes from Pinus albicaulis, assembly GCA_034641835.2. Taxonomy (NCBI): domain Eukaryota; kingdom Viridiplantae; phylum Streptophyta; class Pinopsida; order Pinales; family Pinaceae; genus Pinus; species Pinus albicaulis. The sequence goes on along the minus strand of CM076569.1, from coordinate 380,284,584 downwards.
TCACAATTGTGTAAATATATTATTATGATTTTAAATTTAAAAATAAAAAAAATTATAATTTTCTTTGAAAATTTTAATTAAAAGCATTTTAAATATTATAATTTTATAATTTTATTAAAATATTTATTATTGTAAATAATAAATATTATTTATAATATTTAATATTAAATGGATTTTACTAATTTACTAATTTCATAATTTATATAAAGATATTAAACTTAACATTATAGTGCAATTGAATTTTATAAAATTATTGTTTTTTGTTTATTAATATTTTATTTAAAATTGAAACATAATTAATTTTTTTAGAATTATAGTTATTAACCAGATAATTTAGTGATAAATAATTGTTAAAAGAGTATTAAAAATAGTTTATTATGTGAATCAAAGATGTATAATGACTGAAATATATTTAGATTTTGTGAATATTAAAAATAATTTATTAGCCAAAGATGTATAAGGACTTGAATACATTTAGATTTTGTAAATAATTTTATATTTTATGAGTTTATATTAGATTTTGTAAATGATTTTATATTTTATGAATGTGTTCTATGTATTAGTTTGCATTTGATTATGAAGAGTAATGTTCTTTCTTTTACATTACATATATTTAGAAGTAATGTCAATGATATATAAGAAAAAATATATATTTTTTTATTGAAAGAAACAAATTTAAATGGTAGTAATGTTACTTGACCTATAAGTGGAAGCATAAGTTATATATTTACGTGCAAGGATAATTAAATAAATTTATATATTTACTTATAAACATAATTAAATTATTAAATTAAATTATTAAAGGTTGGAAAAAGATTTAATCTCAAAATAAAAAGAATATGGGTTGAAATATGGTGTGAAGGAGGTATCAATCAATTTGATAAACAAATAATTACTTTCATCAAAATTAAAATATGATTGAGCCAAGTAGGAAGTAGGCATGGTCAATCATTTCATTAAATACTAATCTTACTTATTTATTATGACAAACTTTTATATGTTCAAATTTCAAAAATGTTTTATAAAAGATATTTAGAAAAATAAAATTTTATAATAATTTATGTTTAAACAAAAAAACACTTTAAAAAAAATTATAATAGCCAAGGATATTGTTACACATTAATACCAGATATTCTTGAACATGGTTCACAAGCCAAGGATATCGTTACACATTAATACCAGATATTCTTGAACATGGTTCACAAATTGGTAAATTAGTTGAGAATATTACTGGATAATTAAAGCATTCTTCTCATGGGGACTTTGTCTTCGAGAGGTGCAATTCAAAATTCTATATCATAGCTACCCATCCCATAACTTGTATTGCTAGATGTGTACATAATACAGAACATCAACACTAGCACATATAGACTTTTTAATGGAGTAGAAAACATAAGGATGACATACAATCCCATTTATCACATAAGCTCATAAAATATATTTTAAATGTCAAATACGATAAGGGATTGTAATCATCTTGTAGAATTTTATAAGGGTCACCTTTCCAATATCTTAGAATGATATAAATGATGAAATAGATAAATGTCTTTTGTTCTATATCTTGTAGATTTAAAAGAAATATTAAGAAGTGATATTATATATATATATATATATATATATATATATATATATATATATATATATATATATATATATATATATATATATATTTGGAAAGTGAATTTACATGGTATTAATGCTAGTTGATAAATAGGTAGAAGCATCATTTATATGTTGGTGGCTTGTTGTTGTCTTTGATATTATGTGATGTCAATTTCAAGGAGAATCTACTGATTTTATTAGCATTGTGTTAAGTAAATTGCATCATTTATATATTGGTTGCTTACAGAGTGTTGGAAGTATGATGTATAGCTTAATTTCTTATCTTTGAATGCATTTTGTTTGCAAGTAACTAGTGCAAAAACACAAGAAAATTTATTGGTTGGATAACTCTCTCCAAGAGTTTCCTAATGATATATGGCACTTTGGATAATTCCCAAAGAATGATGATAAATCATGGTTTTAAGTGTTGCATTTAAGGCAAGGTTCTAGTTGATCACGGTTCCAGGATGGCCCCCCTAATGGACCAATACCAAATTTGAAAGAAGCTCATAAGGGAGCACGAAGATCAGTGAGTGGTGGAGTAGTAAGTTGTTGGTCATAGCCCCTGATCACACAGAGCTAGGATAAAGAGCCCATGCACTTATTGAACTACCTAGTTCATTCAACATGCAAATAGTAGCAAGGAGTAGCGAGCGACAAGTGGCAGGAAGTGGGGCAGTGAGGTGCCTGGTCATAGCCCTCAATCATAAGATGATTTTCCTAATCACCCAAGGGCTTATCATACCTCCCTCCCAAAATGATGCACACAAAAAGCACGGGAAGCAAGCAAGGCCCCTAAAATATCCCTTAGCCATAATGTGCTTAGCTTAAGCACCCAAGGGCTTATCAGACTACCTAGTCTAAATGATGTGCATACAAAACCATGTGTGGAAAGTAGTAGGTGGCACAACGTGGTAGTACAAGTTGTGCCTAGATGTAGATTCCACGTGGCAATGACATGGATGTCAGGTGACTTGTGCAGATGGTTCAGTTGATTAAAAACCTAGCCCACAGAAAAACCTAACCCACAAAAAAACCTAGCCCACAGAAAAATATGACCTTAAAGGAAACCATAAATAGATTATAAATTTGATGTTCATATGCATCAAACTTAATGAAATTCACAATTTGAGACAAACTAAAATCACATCGTATTTTCCTTAAACAAAACCCTATGTTGATTGTTAGTCCATTGTTGGGTTGTTATTTCACTTTTTATTGGTGACATTACGGCCATGGCTAGTTCTCCTTTTCCTAGTTATAAATACCTATGTGTGCTTTGAAAGTCCGTGAAACGCCAACACTAGGGCTTCCAACATAGAAGAATCCATACTAAATTGCAAAATTCAAAATTTAGAAATTGGTTGTCAAAAGTGAATTTGGAATATTTCCAACATCAAAAGAAGTTTTACAAGTGGTAAATTCCATCATAGGAAGTTAAAATGAACTAGATACAACTCATAATCCACTGAAGCTACCTTGAGCTAAGATGCTACCAAATTTTCTAAGGACTTGCACCTAGTCCCATCATCATAATAGGGTTTGTTTATAAAGGAAAGATGACTTGTGAGGGGTGAAAAAGTCAATAAGATATTTCAACCTCGGTGGGGAATGCCAACGTCCCTACTTTACTAACCAATTATGCCATGGTTGACAATATCATAAACTTCAAAGAACATTTGTCATGGAATTCAAGACAGCAATATAGTTTTCTCTTGACAAACCAGTATTGAGGAAACACAAGATGATTTTGTATTCTAGTACAAATATTCTTCCAAAAAATTCAAAAATCATTTCCAAAGAGGAGAATATCATTTTAAGGTATTTGAAACCTATGTTATAGGCGTTTTGTCAAAAAATAGAAAATATGCAGCAAGCAAGTCAAAGTGTAGAAATTTTAGAAATAACTCCTTTGAAGGTCTTGTGATGCTTATGAGAAGGTTGTTGGACACCATTAAGAGAGAATGTAAATTTGAATGGTGACTTCCAATGCTTTGCTATAAGCTTTTATTCTCTGACTGCTCTTATCGAGAGTTAAAATTGTAATTTAGAATGTATTTTTCAAACCACTCAATGGTTCTACTCCAAAGTGTTGATAAATTGATTTGTATCTGTGATAGGATGAATAATAATTTCCAAAAGAGTTTGTCTCAAGATTTTATCATTAACTCATCACAATATATGGGATAGCTCAAGGGGAATCAAAATAAATATCTCAACGAATTTCAAGGAAATTGGGATGAATGGGTGGGAAGGAAAGAGGATTTGAGAGGGTTCAAAACAACTATAAGATGGCCTTGTGAGGAAAAAGTGGGGGACTATAATTTTTCAGAAGAGTTTTATTGGAGGACATGAAAGTATAATGTTTAATAATTATTTTTTCGATTGAGCATAGAAGGAGTTGAGTCTAGAGTGTGTCTTTGTAACAATGTTGTTTGGATGTAATTTGTGAGCCATAATCGAGTATGTCACTATTTCACAACATTATTGTAATGGGTTAGTTATTGATTATGCCAGTTTGTTATAGATGCTCTAAGGTTCAATTTTTCATGTTGTTTAACAATATCATGGATGGTTGGAGAGATAGGTGAACTGGTGTATGTGACTCGATATTTTTCCTTTCCTGTTAATATATATGTGAATTATTGTTGGATAAACAACTATAATATTTTTTGAATATAAATTGTTGTTTAGAGAATCCGTTGTGGTCCTTTTGATGCATATTTATGTGTAGGGTTTGTTTTAATCTCACATTTATGTGAATATATTGCATTAATCTATGGTTTACTTCATATTTTGTTGATTGTATATAATGGTGTTACTAGGTTTTACTTTTGTTAAATAATAGTAATGATTATCCTATAAATGTTTTTTAGAATGGTGGTTTATGGTGATGATCAGGTCTAGTATGGACACACAATGTTGTGATTGTATGTTCTATATGAATGAGCATGAAGTTTTGCCTGATTAATAAGGTTTAAATGGTCAATCTGGGTCATGTATCAGTCACAGCTGTGTGATAGTTCTAAATATGCTAGTGTTTAGGGTCGACTCATATTTCACCATAAGGATTTCATCTCAAAGGTTTCGCACCATACATGAACACTATATGCATGCACTATGGTTTTGATAATTGATGTTTGGAACACTATGGTTTATATAATCGATGTTCGACACTATGCGTGATGTGCAGTAATGGCATAGTGTTTTAGTATGCGTCAATTAGGAGTAGCGCATTGCACCCACAAGACAATCCTATCATACTGCAGAAACCTAGTTCTGATAGTCATTAGAGGAAATTACAACCTAAAAGTCCCCATCAAATTTTCATGTAATTTCCATGAAACAATATGTAAACCAATCAAAATAATTTAAATTTAAAAAGAGGTACATGTAAATATTTTGGAGGGAAAAGAAGAAAACTACTTTTTGTAATTGTATTTTTTCCTTATCTCCTTATAGGTTTACTCAAATTTCCAATGTAGATACTCATTGGATGTGTTATTAAATTCCACATCCAATGAGCACCCATTATGCATACTTTTGAGAAGAACCACATTAATAAAAATTTCACATACATCAAAAAATGTGTTGAACACATTTTTTAATATATCTTCAATTTTTATCAATATCGGTCTTCTCAAAAGTATGCATAATGGATACTCGTTGGATGTGGAATTTAAATATGCATCCATAAAGTGTCAACACATGAAGTTTGAGTAAAACTATAAGGAGATAGGACAAAAACACAATTAAAAAAATTTAGTTTTCTTGTTTTCCCTCCAAAATTCATAGCTTTTATTTTATTATTTTAACCATTATTTTATTATTTTTTCTTTAGGAGGCCACTTTTAGGCTTAAATTTCCTCTAATGCACCCATTAGCATATTGTATGATACTTCACTCACTTTGTGGGTGTTACCAAAAGGGTCAATGCAAAGCGGGTATTTGTTAGCCACTTTTTCACAAATCTCGGAACCATTAGTATCTCACACACCAACAAATGGTTTTGTTGTCTGGACTAGGCTAGTTGTGTGATAGGAGTGCCTCTTAGGTATGTAGAAACCATTTAATCCTCCATAAAGGAGATCAGTCGCTTGCTTACATAAAAGGAGCATGATTTTTTTGTGAAAGAAATAGGAGACAAGAGTAAGAGCATGGAGAAGTGCATGCATAAATATATGTATACTGATTTTCATGAAGTTTTATTTTCAAAGTTCCCAAATATTCTAACGAAGTGGATCCAAATTTTGAATGATAATAACCCCACATATCACCATGACGAGCTGAGATGGTGGACACCAGAGTAGGTGAATCAGCTACAAGCAGAAAGCAACACGACTTCATGGGATTTTCTATTTTTGATTTGAATGTGTCTTAGAAGGATATATTGTTGAATTTGTGGTGGAATCGATGATGTCATATACTATAACAGAGTGAAATTTTCTAAAGGGGCCAAGATTTAAATTGATAAGGTCGTTACAATTGCTGATAAAAAAGTTGTTGGGTGACCACTATTTTTTGCCTCTAGAGTTTTATACCATGAGAATCAAAACAACCTGCACAAATGGGGAAGCAGGGGATATACGAGAGATCGTTTGAGGAGTGAAAAAGGGATGGAAGAAGACAAAATGTGGTGGAAGCTTCCAGTGCGTCCAAAACTACACATAAAAAAAGAGAGGAAAAGCATGTAACCAGAGAACTACGAGGATGGCATATTGAATACTTGTAGAATATATTTATTGAGTGACACAGGAGGAGGTCATTCAATATCGATACTTATGCTTAGGGTCCCGTGATTTGGCTGATTGGCAAGCCAAATGACAGTGTAACATCAAACCAGTCTTTGGAGCCCAAGGACCTAGCCTTCTTGGACTCAGAGAGGGCTCTCTCTATTTGTGTAAGGTATATCTGTGTGTTTGCTTATTGTGTTATGATTTTAGGCTAGTTATGAAGTAGGTTTTTTGGTTTTGGTTTTTTAGGTTGTGAGGGATGAAACTGATAAAAGATATAAGATAGGTAAAAATATGTCAGATAAACTGGGCTATGGGGTCGAAGAGGTCAAGAAAGCTTTAAAATGGTGATACAAGGTTGTTGAAGGGCCGATTTTATTTGAGGTGAAATGGATCTTTGGGCAAAATGGAGTAATATGGACATCAAGTTTGTGAATAACAAAGGATTTCAAGCACAAAAAGTTTAATAGCTGACATAAACATGGTAGGGAAAACCATTAATCATGAGAAATGTAACTTTAAGCTAATCAATGCTTAGAAATAAACATTCAAGCCATGCATAGAGATATATAACTCTCTAACTTTAGGAAATGACTATCAGACTTTGGGGAAATACATTTAAGACAAACAAACAACTCAACTCACTATGTCGGAACACCTAAACATAGTACTTCATGCTATTGGGCACTTTGAAAACAAGATTTCATAGTCTTAGGCAAAGGGCAAGATCAAAACAAGACCTCCTTGGTTCAACAAATGACAATCTAGTCAGTCAAAGAGGAGTTTCATAGATGGAGCTATGGTTAGCCATGAGTAAGTAGGGCATACCGTAAATCATACTTAGCATGCATAAGACCATAAATGAAACAATCAAACAATATTCTTAAGTTATTAAAGAGCAATCAAGAATTCTTTAATGTGATTAAGAATGAAGAAAACATGGAAGCTATGAAGGAACAAGAAATTTGAGGTGCCTCCAAGGGCATGTCTCAAATTTGTTCTCTATTGTCCTATAGCAAGAAATAACATGGATTTATGAATGAAAATTATAAAGAAAAACAGAGAGAGAGACACTATACCATTCTACCAAGTCATGGAATCCAACAACAGTCCTCTTTCATCATCCAAGAACATCCAAGAAACTATCCAAAAGCATGAGACAAGTATTTCTTCCAAAGTTAATATGACCATATATTGCATCTCTTCATCAAGTTAAGCCTTTTTTACAATGAAAGCCTTTGGAATATATAGGCCAAAGTGAGGAAAACCTCTAGTTCAACTTGCAATCTCGTTGGCCTATCCAAAATATCTGATTTTGTCCTTGAGGATTTGGAAACCCAAGGCACAAAATATATAATAAAATATCTCAAAAATTCTAAAAAAGGGAAATAAATTGACTTTTCATAACTTATCATGTAAAAAAATAGCTAAACACACATGAAGAAAAGTCACTTTTGAAAGGTTCAATTTTTACAAAAATACTTAAAAAATACATCAGCAAAAGGTCCTCTGATTTGATGACAACTTTTAGAGGCCTTCCCGATGTCAAAACGAGGCTCATGATGGCTAGTTGGAAAGCTATGAGTGTCTAATTTCTCAAAATGTTTAGCTTGTTTCCAACTGACCATTGAAAGTCCTCCAAAAACAGGCCTGTGTGTAAAAAACCAAAAAATAGGCCTTGCTGATAAACGGGGCAGTGTAGAAAAAGTGAGTGTTTTTCACCATTTTGGGGGAGAAAATGATCTTGAATTGATATAAAAATTGCTAATTATGTGCCCCTGAAATTATGGCATCCAATGATACAATTTTCATCCTTTGAGGATGCCCCAAACTGAAATGGCGATGCCCATGAGTTTTGGCCAGAAACCCAAAAATGACAAACAACAAAAATATGTCGAATTTCGCCCAAACTTGGCGAGCATGACCCTCAAGGGTTTTCAGATAAATTTTGTGAAGAAGAGGCCAAAATTTGGAGCCTTGAGGTGTCTTTCCTCAATTTTCATGCCAAGCGCTTCCCTTTAGCCTCCTTGAGTTTTTTTTGAGCAGCCTTCAACTTCTGCCAAGCAAACTGATTGAGCTTTATATAATGCCTGGTCATCCTCTGTTGAAGGTCCAAGTCCCTGTTTTCCTTCTCCAATTTCTTCTCCAAGTGATCATTAACTCTCTCAAGCCATGCTTCCCGATTGTTCTCTATCTCTTGTTCGAACAATGCAGTGAGAGGGGTAGATTGGAGAAGGGCATCTTCTTCTTCTTCTTGTTTCTTAAGAGCCTTTTTGAGCCCCATGGTTCTTGGCCTCTTTCGCCTAGGCTGATCTTCACCTTCACTTTCATCGAACTCACCCATGAGTTCTTCCAATCTCACCTGTGCTTTGGAGGCCTCATTTTTGTATTTTATGGCTCGTGTCTCATAAACAGCCATATGGACACTCATTTGCTTGTTTTGGACTTGCAAAAAGTGGTTGAAGTTCCTGGCCCTATCAAGATCAGTCTTTAAGGCATCAATTTGGCTTTTTCTATGGATCAAGAGATTTTCCAAGATCTAGGCTTCATTATCACTATCATCACTTTGGATTTGGATGATGTCGAATTCCCTTTCCTGTTCATGACTACTTTCTTCCTTGTCCTTCCCTTTGCTTTGGGTGGCTCTTTTAGTCTTTCTCCTCTTGGGCAATTCGACCATGGGCTTTTTGAGCAATTTTCCCGTGCTTTGGAGAGCCTTAGTCATATTTGGAGTTACAACCCTAGGCACCCTTTTCTTTGATGTTCGGGGTTTGGCCACTTTCAGAGAAGAGAGCATGGCCCCTTGCCTAAGAGAGGCAGCTAGCACATGCTCCATGGGATTTTTACCCTTGCCACTTTTCTCCGTTTTTTTGCCACTGTCTTAGATTTCTTCATGGATGCCTTGGCTATCCTTTTGCACTTCCTTTTGAGGGTTGTCCTCCTCACTGTGTTGCACCTTTTTATCTTGTTGCCCCTCTTATTCTTGAGGATGTTGTTCCTTTTTAGGAGGCTGATGTTCATCTCCCTGAGGATACCTCTATTCATCATGCTGTGGCTGCCCCTGTTCAGCATCTTTATGAGTCTGCTCACCCTCACTGTGTTGCACATCTTCATGCTGTTGCCCTTCATCATCTTCCTCATCATCCCCTTGCTGCCCTATTTCATCTTGCTGCTGCTCATCATCACTTCCCTCTTCTTGCTCCTACTTGTCTTCCTCATCATGGTCATTCTCTTCTCCCTCTCCAGGCTCTTTTGTTTGTTCTATGGTAAACTTGAGTGTCTTGGGAATAGGTCTACTAGAAGAAGGCAAAGGATGGTGAGTAGGAAGTGTAGGGGATGTATGAACTGGAGGGACAGTGGAGAAATCCGGATGGGTGATGAAAGTATCCCAAGAGACCTCCCTCTTCTCAAGCTGATGAAGAATGATGACTTTGATGAGGGAGTGATGGAAGAGGTAGGCTGTTTGCTGTGAAGGAGGCTTTTTCTGAATAGTGGAGGCCATTTTCTCAATGCTTGTATGTAAGAAGAAAGGAAGATTTAGCAATTTTGCCCTCGTGAAATGCATGAGAAATCGAATGTGATAGCCATAGACTCAGGAGAATCTTCCTTCACAAGTGAGGTATTTCATGATGATCTTCATGAGGGGGGCGTAGCTAGTCAAAAGATATGAGAAGGGGAAAATGGAAGGACATGAATCTCTGTGCTTAGGCTTTAAAAAGGGTTTGTAATCTTCTAAGTCTAGGTGGCTTTGTTTAAACAACTTCTCCTCGACATAAGGGATTTTAGTGGCCTTGGAGATGGACCTCGGAGAGAATTTGAAATCTAGGTCTGCCAGCTGGAAAAGCTTCTCTTGAAACCTCAAAGCGCAAAGATGTGTCAAAGGGGAAAAGCTCTTCACCTCTTGCACTCTTTGACAAAAATCTAAACACCCAACCTAATGGAAATTGAACAAGACTGATGGGTGCACATTCACTTCTTCAGTGGAGATAGAATCAAATCTCTTATGAAAGACACTCCTACTATCTTGCCTGGGAGGCATCTTGTTTTGAATACTCTCTGCAACACCAAGCTGCCTCAAATGGCGTTTTGAAATTATTTCTCAAACACAAATCTTTCCCCTTTGTTAGTCACTGTTTGACAAAGGTAGATTTCTTCAAATGCTGTGTGAAATGGTTCTTTAACACCAACCTCCTGTTCCTTACAAATCACTGTTTGTCTTCCTTTGTATGTCAATCAACAAATAGTTATCAAATAAAAAGGTACACACAGTCAAATGATTATTGTGTTTGGGTAAGGTCACAAAGCTCTTTTGTGTTTTGGTATAAGCAAAACAGCCTTGTAGAAAACAAAACACCCCTCCCAATTAAAAAACACTCCTCTTTTACTTCACTGTTTCACATACACAGGTAGACAAAAACACTTTCAAATTGATTTAATAGCTTCACTCACCATATTCTGGTTCATGGATCAAAGGAGGCAGCATTGATTTTGCTTTTTACCACACGGAGAGGACTTGTAAAAGTGACAAAGTCATTCATGCATGATCACTATTGTTAAATTAGGCTCACTGTTTCACCTTAGGAACACTGTGTTTTCCTTTCAAAAACTGCCTTCACCTTCTAACACTGTTTTCACCTTACACTTGACTAACATAGGTTTAGCTTTGTCCTATCATAGTTAGGACATCTTCAACAATTTTACATAACCTCTAATACTGTGTTTATTTTGACTTTCAGGTAGTGTTATGTTTTAGCACTGTTTTGAGGGTAGTTTTAGTCCTCTCGACACCAATATAAACACACCACTTTTACTATGTCAATCTTGGGCAATCATAGCCACAACAATCTCGGATTTTAAACAGAACACTCAACCCTCCTTACCATTATTTCTCCATGACATATTGTTGACAAAGGTTATGGTTTATAACTGTCTTGAGGGTAGCTTTAGGTATGTTGAAAATAATATGAACACTCTACTAGCCTCCCACCATAACAAAATTTGTCAATAAATTTAACAAATCACTTTGATTTTCCTACCAAGACCTCCATTTTTTCACCACCATTTAGTATTGAAAAACACAGCATTGATCACCCTTTTATAAAAATGAATATACCAAGGAAGCAAACAAAAATACCTCGAAGATGGATGGTGGATTTTTCTTGAAGAGTTTAGCAGCTTCAAGACCCTTTTGGAGGCGTTTTGACTGTTAAAACCTGCGCGGCAAGTTGAAATGGAAAGGCGCCGCGCAATGGATAGGGTGTCGAGTCGATGATTGGGTGGTTGTGACCAGCGCCTATAGGCATGCCGCGCAGACGTTATAGCACTGTGTAAATTCACTCCTGAACATGCCGCACATTTTTCCAGGTGCACTGTGCGGGCTAAAAAGCCTGAACTTCTACAACTTTTGCTTGAAAACGCCTTGTTTCAATCAGAGAGTAGCCTAGGGGAGTGTTGCTCGTGTTTTAAATTGCAAATAGAGTTTGGCAATGGTCATTCCACCCTTTCTATTTGAAAAAGCCACAGATCCTTTGAAATGCTTTATGGGGGTTTTGAAGGCTTTTTGAAAAAGGTATTGGTTTAAACAAAACATGAAGCTTATGTCCTTTTAAAACATAATCAAGACTCTTTTTGCACTAATCCTTTGACAAGATGTGGATTTTTGACTTTTGAAAAGGTAACATAGTGATGGATTTTGTTTAAAATAAAAACAAAGGCCTTGTTCAGGAACTACAAATCTCCTTTGCTGCCCTTTCACTATGCTTTATTAAAAAGGAAACTCTGCCGCTGCTGACCTTTTTAATGACATTTTCAAAGGAAAATTCTACTCAAAAAACATACCAATGAGTTGTGAAGCATCTTTTTCCATTCTCACAAGGAGATAACTCATCTGTTTAAAAATTAATTGACATTTTCTGCTCCTGATGTTTTGAAGGCGGTCATGCCCATTGTGAAACCGATTGAGCTGGCAGGTGCTACTTTGAGCCCTTCTCTTGACTATGGGTGAATAACCTTAGCTGAATTTGTAAATGAAAAACTCTGCTATAAAAATCTTCCATCATCAAAGCAACTGACTAATCCTGGATTGCTAAAGTAATGAGTCTTTAACTTTTATGGAGTTAAAGCAGGGGATGATGGCCTGAAGTTTAAGATGTAAAATTTGAAAACTTTCCCTTTGTTCCTCTGTGAAGGAAGTCAACAAGGATAATGAATTTCTCATTCATTTTACCATTTGGATAGCAGTCCCTTTGAAATTTGAACCATATTGAAAATGAATGTTCTTCATCTTTACATAATGGTGAGCCTTCTACTTGTAATGAAGGTGGCCTATTTTTGACAAATGCCTGGGTTATTCTCAACTCCTGTTTTAACCAAGTGAAAAAGGTTTGTGAATACACTGTTAGTGGTTTTCTTTGTACTTGATGGCAAAAGCCAGTTTGAGACCAACACTGTTTGACTTCTTTGGCCATTTGCTTAAAAATATCTCTTCATTGATAATCACCCCAGTAGCTTCACATTGTATTTTAATAACAGTGAAACTTATGTAAACAACTTTTAAAAGAACCACTGTTTTGCCTCTACTTTTAACACCATTTTTTATTCAGAAACCTTCAGTTGCTTTCCCACTGCACCTAAAATTTTCCTTTCAATAAGTGAAAACCTAAAATCAAATTCTCTCCCTGGCCTTCTGCTTATAGATGAAGGAGGCCTTTATCATAGTGCCAAAACCCTCTGCTTGTATAATGAAGGAGGTTTTCCCAGTCTTCAACCCTCTACTCATGTATGGAGGAGGTTCTCAGTGATGCCATTTCATTAGCTTTTAAACAGTGCTCTCTTTCCTTTACTGCCTATTCATGCTTGAGTGAATGAAGATGACAAACTTTCAATAATTGATGATGGGCATTTCTCTGAGACATATAATTCTACTTTCCAAATACCTTTGAGCCTCTTTTAGATATTACAAATAGTTTGGCTAGTATTTGCAAAGCACTTCTTTTCATTCATAATTTACTAACTTTTGACTATGATTGCAAGAGCTTAATGAAACAACTCTCTGCCCTATGGCTGCATCCTAGGCTCAAAGTCACATGAGAAGCAGTTGTCTTCTCATGTTGAGCTAAATATTGTCTTATGGGATGCTGGTACACTTCTGCTCTTGAAATATCCTTTGAGACATTGTAAAATTACCTAATATCAATTTCACCTATTGCACATGCATTGTTGAGACTTCAAGGCTTGTTAGTGGCGTGACTTAAGGGTGTAACCAAACTTTATTTGCAGAAAAGGAAGGTCAGTTAGGAATAGTTGATCATAGATAGAGGTTCTTTGGCATATGATAGTTTGCCAAGGGAGAAATGCCTAGAGCGCCACTACCTAACTGAGGGGGAACCTCTTGGACAGATTTGGATTGTTTTCCTTGGAGCTGATGGACAAGCTAGTATGGCTGAGGCTAGATAGGGCTTGATAATGAGGTTTCATCTCATCATGGGAAAATTGAAAAGGTAGGAGGGAAAAAAATGTTTATGGGTGTTTTCCAGCTGGAAAATTTGACAATTTTTTAGATTAGCTGCTAGAAAACTTGGCTATTACAGCTAGTCATCACCAACAAGTGAAAAATATTGATGACTAACAGTGACTCCATTTGGGGAGAGCAGCTCCTTTTCAGGAGGTGTCTAGAATTTCAGATCTTTGGCTTATAAAGACCAGTGCCTTATCCATTGGCGCAAATTTCATTCTTCCTTGATGCTATTTCTGAAAATTGACAGCATGATTAGAATCAATGATATTTCTACCTACCCCACCATCTTTCCTAACATTTTTTCTTCTTTTGGGTGCATTTGGACTAGCAACCCTTGGACAATATATTTTTGAAAAATGAACCTATCTAGTTCTACACTTATATCTTCCTGGAGTTCAGATTAAGCTGAAGAACTCCTTCATTTCTCTACCTATTCTAGATCGATTGTCAAGGTTAAGCTGTTTGACAAGATTTTGTTCTCTAATCTAAAACATGAAATTGAAAAATGACTAAATCAAGGTTAGACAGTCTGATTTGTCATGTACTTGTGGCATGAAAGACAAGCTGCACACAAATATTATTTTGCATAAAATGAAAACTAGGAAAAACGGGGCTAGGATACACAATTTGTTTTTTGTCTCCGCTTCCCTCTTTGGTTATGTTTTGAGCATGTGGAACCAATATCTTCTCTTAATCTATTCTCCCTGATAAGTCAATCTTACACAATGTTGACCATATTTTCCACTCACTAACTTATCAACAAATCAATTTAAAACATGTTAATCTATGATTAGGCTAGATAACTGAACAAGACATTTGAGCACTAGTAGCGGCATTTAGACTTGCGCGCTTTCCGAATGACTATTTTTTGAAAACAATGCCTTCTTTCTATTTTTCAAACTACCCTCTTTTCTATTTTTCTATTGTTTTTTAATTTTATGTTTTTTATCTTATTTTCAAACAATGGTATATACAATGATTGAAAATGTTTGAAACTCAAAAATCTTGGAAATGGCGAAACTTAAGCAAATTATCCTCATAAGGATCTCCTACCACTCTTGGTCCACTTAGCTCTTGAAAATAAAAATTTGAAAAGTTTTCCCTTTCAAGCATGACATAAGGATTCATGCATGAATCTCTGAAAAAACCCATATATTCCTACTATATCTCTTTATACCTTTGATTTCCACTCCTTCCTTTGTTGTACATCTTTTTCAAATAATGAAGATATTCTTTGTCATTTTTGAAGTATATGAGGATATCATCTAGGTATGTCAAAATGCAGAAATTCAAGTCTAGAAACACGACTTTTAGGAGCATATTTTTGACATCTGGTGGTTTTGCAATTTTGAGTTTGAAATTGGAAATACTTCCAGCATACTGGAAAAAATCTTTGAGTCGTCTACTTTGCAAGGGCATCATTTGGCTATAACCTGAAACATCATCTTGCAAAGACATATGATTAAAAGCACTTATCATCGGTATATCATGGTTTTGGGAAGGAAGGATAAAATTTATGTCACAAGGGTGTGTATTAGTGCTTCTAAAATCAAAACAGATCCTATGACTAGCTATTTTATCTTTGACTATTACTGATTGGTTTAGATTTTTGTATTTTCTTTTGTCGAAGTTGTTTCTTGGGGTGATGGCAGTGACATAGTGTTTCTTACTGTTTTCTCGATGTGAAGTAGTATTTTGAATAAGATTTCCAATTCTAGCAGTTCTAAGTCTTTGGTGGAGTGACAGAATATTAGCCAGTTCAAGTAACTCAGGTATATTCGGATTGCAGTCATCATCTCCTCTCATAAGAAGTTTATCAAGCATTTTTTCTAGATTTTGAGTTGTTATGGCTGCAGTCAAGGTTTCATTTGCAGTGGTAGAGTTATGTGATGGTAAATCCTTGAGGTATGGTAAGAACATTAAGATTCCCTGCTCCTGAGTTCCAAAGAGGTTTGTGATATGTAAGTCTTATAATTCCTCTATTCTGAAAAAGTTTCCTGATGTTACTGTCGATGTTTGCCTAAGGTTTGAGTGATTTTCTTGATAGTACATAATGGTTTGTGCTTCTTGCTCTATCCCCGTTTTAAAAGGGACACACTCACTTTCCTCAAGACATAGCTGTTCATGATCATGATAGCTTTGAGTGTCCAGTTCATCATAGAGAACTAGGGGCAATTGATGTGGTGGGTCTAAGTTTGTTTCAAATCCTTCTGACTGTTCTTCAATGTCCTCATCAATGTGTAAAATGAAAGAGTTCAGATTGGAATGCAAAGAATACATCAAACACAGGAATAGTGGCATAGGACATATCAAGTTGAATAATTCCTTGAAGCTTGGCTCCCCAAGATCTGGATAAAAGCATTCCATACTTGGGAGGGATGTCTACTACCACTATGTCCATGATCAGATGTTTTGCAGGTACTTGGGCCAAACTGAAACAAAGATCTTTGATTAAGCCCAGACATTTGACCCTACTCAAATCAAATGAATATAAGTCTTTGTATGGTCTTGTGATTTCTAGGCCTAATCTTTCCATTACAACCTTCAGCATGAGATTATGCGAGGCTCTGGAATCTAGCATGGCATTGTCAAGGATTTGGTCATGGATATTCAGACTGATGTAAAAGGGAAGAGTGGATCCTTCTTGGAATTTCCCTTCTATTTTTGGACCAAACAACACTTCGGGAGTGTCATCAGCTAGATTAAGGGTGTTCGCATCATTTCCTATATTCAGGAATTTTAGCACTTGGGATTTTATAAGAGCCTTGGGCGATAAGTTCAGTGAGAGGCATGGTGATATTTATTTTGGTGATTTCTCACTCAAAACTGAAAGGTGCTTGTAGTTTAGACAGGTTTTCTTCAGCTTTTTCAGCCATGACTTTTTCTATGTTCTGAGTTTGTTGGCTTTGTTTTGGGATTTTGCTTGACACAACGACCTTGGGAATCTTTGTGGAAGTACTAGGAGCATCTGAGCCAAGACTTGTTTGAGTAGCTTTATCTTTGTTTTGGTCAGTTTTCCTGACCATGATTTTATTGTTGTCCATTTCTTTTTTAAGGATGGTATCAAGGGTTCTAGTAGTGTCTGAGCTACCTTTCGTGAATTTTTCATGGTTTTTTCTACTTCTGAGGTCATATTGCCTATGAGCTTCTACTATGGCATTCTGAAAATCTATGGCTAGATCATCGGGATCTTCATAGTTGGTTTCATCTTGATTCAGAGAGAAGAATGCTTGTTCTTCTTCTGTGAGGTACACCTCACTCTCATTATCAAACCCTATGAGGTTCAAATGATTTTCATCAATGGGTTCTGTATCCCTATCATATTCTTCCACATAATTTTCATTAAAGGGTGGCCTAATTTGTTGGTCATTTTCCCTTGGTTTGTTTTGAGTTTGTTCCCTCCTAAAGTTTTGGTTCCGGTTTCTGTTTGGAGGGTTTGGCTGTTGTCCCTGAGAGGGGTATTTTCACTTATCTTTTCCCACATTTTTGCCATGGACCTAATGAATTCATCTATTATAGGATCTAAGGAAGGGGATGAAGTGGAGACCTCATCCCGGTATGTGACTTTCCTTTATGATCTAGTCCCAGCTCTTTTTTCTGCTAAGTTGGCTTTTGCACTTATGGCCACTTTTTGCATTTCCTCTAAGGTAGGGGGGTCCGTGTCTCTTAGCTGATAAGTCATGTCTGGGTCAAAACCCTCGGGGAAATTTTCCAAGGCTGAGCCAAGTGGAGGTGTGAAGTGAGGTGGGAGGGCGTTATACACACTGTTGAACCTAGTGCAGTAACCCTGGACACTTTCTCCATTTTCTCATTTTATATTGTTATACTCTGACAGGATTTGAATGGGGTTCTTTCAGATTTCCCACTTGTTTATGAAGGTTTGGTAAAGTTCTGGGAGATTATGGATGTTGTTTGGAGTTAAGCTCTTAAACCATTTTTTGGGTTCTATGCCTAGGATTTGGGAAAAATCCTCATTCTGATTGTCTCGTCTTCTATTTCCATGTATTCAAAGGCATCGCTAATCCTATCTACATGTTGTTGAACTGTGGTAGTCTCATCTCCGGTAAAGTGTGGGATTTTGGATTGATAATCATTTTGTAAGGGAGCCAAAGGCTGTGGCAACACTAAAGGTGCATACCAGGCTGCCATGACAGGAGCTAATGGATGATGTACAAAATGAGGGCTTGTGGGATGAGTTGAGGTGGTTTGAACAGCAGTGGTTTGGATGTGTGTGGCGGATGTACTTGGACTAGTGATCTAGTTTTGAGCAGAACTAGGATGGTAGGAGCCAAAGTGATGGAGAAGGTAAAATTCGGGAGGTGTGGTAGGTGAGGCTTCTCTACTAGGACTCTGTGGCAGATCTAGGGGCTCAAGATCGTCAAAGGATATCTTACTTTGTGAATTGCTTCTAAAAATGGTTTTTGATGATTTTAAGTCAAAGGGGGAATCCAGCAAGGCTACGAGATGTTCAGGTACTGATCTTGCTTTACAGATGGACCTATCGGTAGCTAAATTGCTAGTTCTGGAAGCTTGCCACGGAATCTTCTCTAGGTCGTCTACTATGATAGGGGGATTTGGGTCTGGATGAGATCTAGTGTTGATTCTTTATGAAGCTAGATTTCGAGTCTAGAGTTTAGAGAGGATGGTATTTGGGATTGTTTTGGATGGATGGCCTCTCTAAGGTTTTACTAATGTGAGGGATGGTCAAAACCAAAAATATGGACTAGTGGAATCGTTAGGTGGATTTCTATGAGAACTATGGTCCACCACCAACACTATCAATGATGCTTATGTGAAAAAGTTTTATAGCAAAATTTGAGATTGAAACTTGCAAATAAGAGTGATTCACTTGGTTTCAACAGTTTTCTAGGTTGTATGGACAAGATAATGGTTCTCTTGGCAAGAAGACTTTTGCTTATCTCCCATGTTTAGGTGAGGTCTTCTGAATTGCTAAGTTATACTTAGTTTGTCACTGATTATATAGTTTCCACCCTAAGCTTAAGTTTTTGGAAGGTGAGTTAGCAGAAAGGTATGGTTTATGAATTTTTTGGTCCTTTATGGAGTCTTTAAGCCTACTGGAGGCTAGTGGAGTCGCCAGGTGGAACTTGGTTGTTTTTGTGAAGATGTAGCTATGGTCTACCACCAGTAACTAGGGAAAAGCCAATCTGGGAATGTTTTGGGTTTTTTTTTTTAGTTTTATGTGCCTATGAGGTTTGGAAGAGTTTCCTATAACTGAATCATCATTTTGCTAAGATAGTGAAAGAGCTATCTTCTACTCTTCAAACAACACTTAAGTTTTCTAAGTTTGATTGAGAATTCGGGAGTTACTAAGGAGTACTTAGATTGTCACTAACTCGGAAGTTCCCACCGTGATCGCCACTATGTTAGTGAGCGATGGGATAAGTCAATTGGATAGTATTCTTAAGGCTGCTGGAATGTTTAGGGAAAACTAAGTTTATTTATCATTCAGATTCCCACCGTGATCGCCATTATGTTAGTGTGGCGATGTGGTGGCTAAATGGCAAGTATTCTTGAAGATAGTAAAGCAGTAAGGCCTAATGGAGGCTAGTGGAGTCACTATGTGGATTTTGAGTTGTTTTGAGAGTAGATGTGTATGGTCCACCACCAATATTGATAAACACCAATCTAGAGATATTTTGGGGTTTTCTAAGTTTCCTATATGTAGCCCTGAGGTTTGGAAGAGTTTCCTATAACTGAATTAACATTTTTCTAAGATGGTGAAGGAGATAGTTTCTACTTTTCAGACAATACCTAAGCTTTCTAATTTTGACTGAGATTTTGAGAGTTCCTAAGGGATACCTAGGATGTTTTGACTCAAAGTCCCACCGTGATCGCCATTATGTTAGGGTCCCGTGATCTGGCTGATTGGCAAGCCAAATGATAGTGTAACATCAAACCAGTCTTTGGAGCCCAAGGACCTAGCTTTCCTGGACTCATAGAGGGCTCTCTCTATTTGTGTAAGGGATATCTATGTGTTTTCTTATTGTGTTCTGATTTTAGGCTATTTATGAAGTAGGTTTTTTAGTTTTGGTTTTTTAGGTTGTGAGGGATGAAACTGATCAAAGATATAAGATAGGTAAAAATATTTCAGATCAACTGGGCTATGGGGTTGAAGAGGTCAAGAAAGCTTTCAAATGGTCATACAAGGTTGTTGAAGGGCTGATTTGATTTGAGGTAAAATGGATCTTTGGGCAAAATGGAGTAAGATGGACATCAAGTTTGTGAATAACAAAGGATTTCAAGCACAAAAAGTTTAATAGCTGACATAAACATGGTAGGGAAAACCATTAATCATGAGAAATGTAACTTTAAACTAATCAATTCTTAGAAATAAACATTCAAGCCATGCATAGAGATATAGAACTCTCTAACTTTAGGAAATGGCTATCAAAATTTGGGGAAATACATTTAAGATAGACAAACAACTCAAATCACTATGTCGGAACACCTAAACACAGTAATTCAAGCTATTGGGCACTTTAAAAACAAGATTTCATAGTCTTATGCAAAGGGCAAGATCAGAGCAAGACCTCCTTGGTTCAACAAATGACAATCTAATCAATCAAAGAGGAGTTTCATAGATGGAGCTATGGTTAGCCATGAGTAAGCAGGGCATACCGTAAATCATACTTAGCATGCATAAGACCATAAATGAAACAATCAAACAATATTCTTAAGTTATTAAAGAGCAATCAAGAATTCTTTAATGTGACTAAAAATGAAGAAAACATGGAAGCTATGAAGGAACAGGAAATTTGAGGTGCCTCCAAGGGCATGTCTCAAATTTGTTCTCTATTGTCCTATAGCAAGCAATAACATGGACTTATGAATGAAAACTAGAAAACAAAATAGAGAGATAGACACTATACCATTCTACCAAGTCATGGAATCCAACAACAGTCCTCTTTCATCATCCAAGAACATCCAAGAAACTATCCAAAAGCATGAGACAAGTATTTCTTCCAAAGCTAATATGACCATATATTGCTTCTATTCATCAAGTTCAGCCTTGTTTACAATGAAAGTCTTTGTAAGATATAGGCCAAAGTGAGGAAAACCTCTTAGTTCAACTTGCAATCTCATTGGCCTATCCAAAATATCTGATTTTGTCCTTGAGGATTTTCAAATCCCAAGGCACAAAATATCCAACAAAATATCTCAAAAATGCTAAAAAAGGGAAATAAATTGAATTTTCATAACTTATCATGTACAAAAATAGCTAAACGCACATGAAGAAAATTCACTTTTGAAAGGTTCATTTTTTACAAAAATACTGAAAAAATACATCAGCAAAAGGTCCCATGGCTTGCCGACAACTTTTAGAGGCCTTCCTGATGTTGAAATGAGGCTCATGATGGCTCGTTGGAAAGATTTGAGTGTCTACTTTCTGAAAATGTTTATTTTGTTTCCAAATGACCATTACACGTCCTCCAAAAATAGGACTATGTGTAAAAAAACCAGAAAATAGGCCTTGCTGATAAACGGGGTAGAGTGTAGAAAAAGCAAGTGTTTTTCGCCATTTTGGGGGAGCAAATGATCTTCAATTGATCTGAAAATTGTTGAGTATGTGCCCCTGAAATTATGGCATCCAATGATACCATTTTAATCCTTTGAGGATGCACCAAACTGAAATGGCGATGCCCATGAGTTTTGGCCAAAAACCCAAAAATGACAAAAAACCAAAATATGTCGAATTTCGCCCAAACTTGGCGAGCATGACCCTCAAGGGTTTTCAGATACATGTTGTGAAGCAGAGGGAAAAATTTGGAGCCTTGTGGTGTCTTTCCTCAATTTTTGTGTTGGGCGCTTCCCTTTAGCCTCCTTCAGTTTTTCTTGAGCAGCCTTCAAATTCTGCCGGGCAAACTGATTGAGCTTTTTATAATGCCCGGTCACCCTCCGTTGAAGGTCCAAGTCCCTATTTGCCTTCTCAAAATTCTTCTCCAAGTTATCATTAAATCTCTCAAGGCATGCTTCCTGATTGTTCTCTATCTCTTGTTTTAATAATGTAGTGAGAGGGGTAGATTGGAGAAGGGAATCTTCTTCTTCTTTTTGTTTCTCAAGGGCCTTTTTGAGCCCCATGGTTCTTGGCCTCTTTCGCCTAGGCTGATCTTCACCTTCACTTTCATTGAACTCACCCATGAGCTCTTCCAATCTCACCTGTGCTTTGGACGCCTCTTTTTTGTATTTGATGCCCCGTGTCTCATAAACGGCCATATGGACACTCATTTGCTTGTTTTGGACTTGCAAAAAGTGATTGAAGTTCTTGGCCCTATCAAGATCAGTCTTTAAGGCATCAATTTGGTTGTTTCTATGGATCAAGAGATTTTCTAGGATCTAGAATTCATTATCACTATCATCACTTTGGATTTGGATGATGTCAAATTCCCTTTCCTGTTCATGACTGCTTTCTTCCTTGTCCTTCCCTTTGCTTTGGGTGGCTCTTTAGTCTTCCTCCTCTTGGGCAATTCGACCATGGGATTTTTTGGCAATTTTCCCTTGCTTCGGAGGGCCCAGGTCACATTTGGAGTTACAACTCTAGGCAACCTTTTCTTTGATGTCTGAGGCTTGGCCACTTTTGGAGAAGAGAGAATGGCCCCTTGCCTAGGAGAGGCAGCTAGCACATGCTCCATGGGCTCTTTACGCTTGCCACTTTGCTCCTCATTTTTTCCACTGTCTTGGATTTATTCATGGATGCCTTGGTTGTCCTTTTGCACTTCCTTTTGAGGGTTGTCCTCCTCACTCTATTGCACCTGTTTATCCTGCTACCCCTCTTCTTCTTAAGGTTGTTGTTCCTTTTTAGGAGGCGGTTGTTCATCTCCCTGAGGCTGCCTCTGTTCATCATGCTATGGCTGCTATGCATATTGCTATGGCTGCCCCTGTTCAGCATCTTTATGAGTCTTCTCACCTTCACTGTGCTGCACATCTTCATGCTGCTGCCATTTATCATCTTCCTCATCATCCCCTTCCTGCCCTGTTTCATCTTGCTCCTGCTCTTCTTCCTCATCATGGTCATTCTCTTCTCCCTCTCCAGGCTCTTTTGTTTGTTCTGTGGTAAACTTGAGCTTCTTGGGAATAGGTCTACTAGAAGAACGTGAAGGATGGTGAGTAGGAGGTGTAGGGGATGTATGAACTGGAGGGACAGTGGAGAAATCCAGATGGGTGATGAAAGTATCCCAAGAGACCTCCCTCTTCTCGAGCTGATGAAGAATGATGACTTTGATGAGGGAGTGATGGAAGAGGTAGGTTGTTTGCTGTGAAGGAGGCTTTTTCTGAACAGTGGAGGCCATTTTCTCAATGCTTCTATGTAAGAAGAAAGGAAGATTTAGCAATTTGGCCATCGTGAAATGCATGAGAAATCGAATGTGATAGGCATAGACTCAGGAGAATCTTCCCTCATCAGTGAAGTATTTCATGATGATCTTCATGAGGGGGACGTAACTAGTCAAAAGATATGAGAAGGGGAAAATGGAAGGACATGAATCTTTGTGCTTAGGCTTTAGAAAGGGCTTGTAATCTTCTAAGCCTAGGTGGCTTTGTTTAAACCACTTCTCCCCAACATAAGGGATTTTAGTGGCCTTGGAGATGGACCTCGGAGAGAATTTGAAATCTAGGGCTGCCAGCTGGAAATGCTTCTCTTGAAACCTCAAAGCGCAAAGATGTGTCAAAGGGGAAAAGCTCTTCACCTCTTGAACTCTTTGACAAAAATATAAACACCCAACCTCATGGAAATTGAACAAGACTGATGGGTGGGCATTCACTTCTTCAGTGGAAATAGGCTCAAATCTATTATGCAAGCCACTCCTACTATCTTGCCCGGGAGGCATCTTGTTTTGAATGCTCTCTGCAACACTAAGCTGCCTCAAATGGCTTTTTGAAATGCTTTCTCAAACACAACTCTGTCCTATTTGTTAGTAACTGTTTGACCAAGGAATATTTCTTCAAATGGTGTGTGAAATGGTTCTTTAACACCAACCTCCTATTCCTTACAAATCACTGTTTGTATTCCTTTGTATGTTAATCAAAAAATAGTTATCAAATAAAAAGGTACACACAGTGAAATGATTACTGTGTTTGGGTAAGGTCACAAAGCTCTTTTGTGTTTCGGTGTAAGCAAGACAGCCTTGTAGAAAAAAAAACACCCCTCCCAATTAAAAAACAATCCTCTTGTACTTCACTGTTTCACATACACAGGTAGACAAAAACACTTTCAAATTGATTTAACAACTTCACTCACCATATTCTGTTTCATGGATCAAACGAGGAACCACTGGTTTTTCTTTTTACCACATGGAGAGGACTTGTAAAAGTGATAAAGTCATTCATGCATGATCACTGTTGTTAAATTAGGCTCACTGTTTCACCTTAGGAACACTGTGTTTTCCTTTCAAAAATTGCCCTTACCTTCTAACACTGTTTTCACCTTACACTTGGCTGACAAAGGTTTAGCTTTGTCCTATCATAGTTAGGACATCTTCAACAATTTGACATAGCCTCTAATACTGTGTTTATTTTGACTTGCAGGTAGTGTTATGTCTTAGAACTATTTTGAGGGCAATTTTAGGCCTTTTGACGCCAATATAAAAACACTACTTTTACTATGTCAATCTTGGGCAATCATAGCCACAGCAATCTCGGATTTTAAACAGAACACTCAACCCTCCTTACCATTGTTTCTCCATTACATATTGCTGACAGAGGTTATGGTTTATCATTGTCTTGAGGGTAGCTTTAGGCCTGTTGAAAATAATATGAACACTCTACTAGCCTCCCACTGTAACAAACTTTGTCAATAAATTTAACAAATCACTTTGATTTTCCTACCAAGACCTCCATTTTTTCACCACCATTTAGTCTTGAAAAATACAGCATTGATCACCCTTTTAGAAAAATGAATATACCAAGGAGGCAAACAAAAATACCTCGAAGATGGATGGTGGCTTTTCCTTGAAGAGTTGAGCAGCTTCAAGACCCTTTTGGAGGCGTTTTGACTGTTAAAATATTCATGGCACGTTGAAATGGAAATGCGCCATGCAATGGATAGGGTGTTGGGTCAATGATTGGGTGGTCGTGACCGGCGCCTATAGGCACGTCGCTTAGACGTTATAGCGATGTGTAAATTCACTCCTGAACACGCCGCACATTTTTCTAGGTGCGCTGTGCAGGCTAAAAAGCCTGATCTTCTGCAATTTTTTCTTGAAAACTCCTTGTTTCGGTCAGAGAGTAGCCTAGGGGAGTGTTGCTCATGTTTCAAATTGTAAATAGAGCTTAGAAACGGTCAGTCCGCCCTTTGTATTTGAAAAAGCCACTGATCCTTTGAAATGCTTTATAAGGGTTTTGAAGGATTTTTGAAAAAGGTATTGGTTTAAACAAAACATGAAGCTTATGTCCTTTTATAACATAATCGAGACTCTTTTTGCACTAATCCTTTGAAAAGATGTGGAGTTTTGACTTTTGAAAAGGTGACATAGTGATGGATTTTGTTTAAAATAAAAACAAAGGCCTTGTTCAGGAACTGCAAATCTCCTCTACTACCCCTTCACTATGCTTTATTAAAAAGGAAAATCGGCCACTGCTAACCTTTTTAATGACATTTTCGAAGGAAAATTCTGCTCAAAAAACATACCAATGAGTTTTGAAGCATCTTTTTCCATTCTTGCAAGGAGATAACTCATCTTTTTAAAACTTAATTGATAGTTTTTGCTCCTGATGTTTTGAAGGTGGTCATGCCCATTGTGAAACCGATTGAGCTGGCAGGTGCTGCTTTGAGCCCTTCTCTTGACTGTGGGTGAAGAACCTCAGCTGAATTTGTAAATGAAAAACTCCACTATAAATAGCTTCCATAATCAAGGCAACTGACTAACCCTGGATTGCTAAAGTAATGAGTCTTTAACTTTTATGGAGATAAAGCAGGAGATGAAGGGCTGAAGTTTAAGATGTAAAATTTGAAAATTGTCCCTTTGCTCCTCTGTGAAGGAAGTCAACAAGGATAATGAATTTCTCATTCATTCTACCATTTGGACAAGAGTCCCTTTAAAATTTGAACCATACTGAAAATGAATGCTCTTCATCTTTACATAATGGTGAGCCTTCTACTTGTAATGAAGGTGGCCTATTTTTGACAAATGCCTGGGTTATTTTCAACTCCTATTTTAACCAAGTGAAAAAGGTTTATGAATACACTGTTAGTGGTTTTCTTTGTACTTGATGGCAGAAGCCAGTTTGAGACCAAGATTTTTTGACTTCTTTGGCCATTTTCTTAACAATATTTCTTCATTGATAATCACCCGAGTAGCTTCACATTGTATTTTAATAACAGTGAAAATTATGGAAACAACTTTTAAAAGCACCACTACTTTTCCTCTGCTTTTAACACCATTTTTTATTCAGAAACCTTTAGGTGTTTTCCCACTGCACCTAAAATTTGCCTTTCAGTAAGTGAAAACCTTAAAATCAAATTATTTCCCTGGCCTTCTGCTTATAGATGAAGGAGGCCTTTATCATAGTGCCAAAACCCTCTACTTGTATAATGAAGGAGGTTTTCCCAGTCTTCAACCCTCTGCTCTTGTATGGAGGAGGTTCTTAGTGATGCCATTTCATCAGATTTTAAATAGTGCTATCTTTCCTTTACTGCCTATTCATGCTTGAGTGAATGAAGATGACAAAGTTTCAATAATTGATGATGGCCATTTCTCTGAGACATGTAATTCTACTTTCTAAATACCTTTGAGCCTTGTTTAGATATCACAAGCAGTTTGGCTAGTATTTTCAAAGCACTTCTTGTCCTTCATAATTTACTAAATTTTGACTGTGATTGCAAGAGCTTAATGAAACAACTCTCCGCCCTGTGGCTACATCCTAGGCTCAAAGTCACATGAGAAGCAGTTGTCTTTTCATGTTGAGCTAAACATTGTCTTTTGGGATGTTGGTACACTTCTGCTCTTGAAAGATCCTTTGAAACATTGTAAAATTACCTAATATTAGTTTGACCTATGGCACATGCATTGCTGAGACTTCAAGGCTTGTTAGTGGCGTGACTTAAGGGTGTAACCAAACTTTATTTGCAGAAAAGGAAGGTCAGTTAGGACTGGTTGATCATAGATAGAGGTTCTTTGGCATATGATAGTTTTCCAGGGCATAAATTCCTAGAGCGCCACTACCTAACTTAGGGGGAACTTCTTGGATAGATTTGGATTGTTTTCCTTGGAGTTGATGGACAAGCTAGTATGGTTGAGGCTAGATAGGGATTGATAATGAGGTTTCATCTCGTCATGGGTGGATTGAAAAGGTAGGAGGGCAAAAAATGTTTATGGGTGTTTTCCAGCTGGAAAATTTGACAATTTTTTAGATTAGCTGCTAGAAAACTTGGCTATTACAACTAGTCATCACCAACAAGTGAAAAATACTGATGACTAACAGTGACTCCATTTGGGGAGGGCAGCTCCTTTTCAGGAGGTGTCCAGAATTTCAAATCTTTGGCTTATGAAGACCAGTGCCTTATCCATTGGCGCAAATTTCATTCTTCCTTGATGTTATTTCTGAAAATTGACAGCATGATTAGCATCAATGATATTTATACCTACCCCACTATCTTTCCTAACATTTTTTCTTCTTTTGGGTGCATTTGGACTAGCAACCCTTTGAAAATATATTTTTGAAAAATGAACCTATCTATTTCTACACTTATATCTGCCGGCAGTTTAGATCAAGCTGAAGAACTCCTTCATTTCTCTACCTATGCTAGATCGACTATCAAGGTTAAGCTGTTTGACAGGATTTTGTTCTCTAATCTAAAACATGAAATTAAACAATGACTAAATCAAGGTTAGACAGTTTGATTCGTCATGTACTTGTGGCATGAAAGACAAGCTTCACACAAATATTATTTTGCATAAAATGAAAACCAGGAAAAACGGGGCTAGGATACACAATTTGTTTTTCATCTCCGCTTCCCTCTTTGGTTATGTTTTGAGCATGTGGAACTAGTATCTTCTCCTAATCTATTCTCTTTGATAAGTAAAGCTTACACAATGTTGACCATATTTTCCACTCATTAACTTATCAACAAATCAATTTAAAACATGTTCTGCTATGATTAGGCTAGATAACTGAACAAGACATTTGAGCACTAGTAGCGGCATTTATACTTGCGTGCTTTCCGAATGACTATTTTTTGAAAATAAGGCCTTCTTTCTATTTTTCAAACTTCCCTCTTTTCTATTTTTCTATTGTTTTTGAATTTTCTGTTTTTTTATCTAATTTTCAAACAATGGTATATATAATGATTGAAAATGTTTGAAACTCAGAAATGTTGGAAATGGTGAAACTTAAGCATCATATCCTCATAAGGATCTCCTACCACTCTTGGTCCACTCAGCTCTTGAAAAGAAAAAACTGGAAATTTTTCCCTTTCAAGCATGACATAAGGATTCATGCATGAATCTCTGAACAAACCCATATCTTCCCACTATATCTATTTATACCTCTGATTTCCACTCCTTCCTTTGCTGTACATATTTTTCAAATAATGCAGATATTCTTTGTCATTTTTGAAGTATATGATGACATCATCAAGGTATGTCAAAATGAAGAAATTCAAAACTAGAAACATGGCTTTTAGGAGCATATTTTTTACATCTGGTGGTTTTGCAATTCTGAGTTTGAAACTAGAAATACTTCCATCATACTGGGAAAAATCTTTGAGCTGTCTACTTTGCAAGGGCATCATCTGGCTATAACTTGAAACATCATCTTGCAAAGACATATGATTAAAAGCACTTATCATTGGTATATCATGGTTTTGGGCAGGAAGGATAAAATTTCTGTCACAAGGGTGTGTATTAGTGCTTCTAAAATCAAAACAGATCCTATGACCAGCTATTTTATCTTTGACTATTACTCATTGGTTCAGATTTTTGTATTTTCTTTTGTCGAAGTTGTTTCTTGGGGTGATGGCAGTGACATAGCATTTCTTACTGTTTTCTCGGTGTGAAGTAGTATTTTGAATAATATTGCCAATTCTAGCAGTTCTAAGTCTTTGGTGGAGTGACAGAATATCAGCCAGTTCAAGTAACTCAGGTATATTCGGATTGTAGTCATCATCTCCTCTCATAAGAAGTTTATCAGGCATTTTTTCTGTATTTTGAGCTATTATGGCTACAGTCAAGGTTTCATTTGTAGTGGTAGAGTTATGTGATGGTAAATCCTTGAGGTATGGTAAGAACATTAAGATTCCCTGCTCCTGAGTTCCAAAGAGGTTTGTGATATGCAAGTCTTCTAATACCTCTGTTCTGAAAAAGTTTCCTGATGTTACTGCTGATGTTTGCCTAAGGTTTGAGCGATTTTCTTGATAGTACATAATGGTTTGTGCTTCTTGCTCTATCCCTGTTTTAAAAGGAACAAAATAACTTTCCTCAAGACATAGTTGTTCATGATCATGATAGCTTTGAGTTTCCAGTTCATCATAGAGAACTAGGGGTAGCTGATGTGGTGGGTCTAAGTTTGTTTCAAATCCTTCTGACTATTCTTTAATGTCCTCATCAATGTGTAAAATGAAAGAGTTCAGATCGGAATGTAAGAAATACATCAGGATGTTATCTGGCCTCTCTTGGCTGCTAATCATGTATTTCATGTGTGATTCTCGATAGAGTATTCTAGTTTGGTCAAACACATGAATAGTGGCATAGGACATATCAAGTTGAATATTTCCTTGAAGCTTGGCTCCCCAAGATCTGGATAAAAGCATTTCATACTTGGGAGGGATTTCTGCTACCACTATGTCCATGATCAGATGTTTTGGAGGTACTTGGGCCAAAATGAAACAAAGATCTTTAATTAAGCCCGGACATTTGACTCTAATCGAATCAAATGAATATAAGTCTTTGTATGGTCTTATGATTTCTAGGCATAATCTTTCCATTACAACCTTCGGCATGAGATTATGTGAGGCTCCGGAATCTAGCATGGCATTGTGAAGGATTTGGTTATGGATATTCAGATTGATGTAAAAGGTAAGAGTGGTTCCTTCTTGGAATTTCCCTTCTATTTTTGGACCAAACAACACTTTGGGAGTGTCATCAGCTAGATTAAGGGTGTTCGCATCATTTCCTATATTCAGGAATTTTAACACTTGGGATTTATAACAGCCTTGGGCGATAAGTTCAGTGAGATGTGTTAGTGTGAGCCTTTGTAGCTTTCCCTCAGTGATCAAAAATGCTCTTAAAAAGTGATTTTAAGGTGTCAAGGTCAAATTTTGTCATTTCAATGAGTCTTCAAGCAAAATTTGGTCACCAGGCATTAGGTCTAGGGTTTGTTTTTACTCTTGTCAAAGTTGTCCAAATGTCAGTCCATGTCACCATTCAGCTGAGTGTACCATCATTCACAGGGTTATCATCATCATTTCAAGTTCCAATGCGTCATTTTACACCTTGTTCATGCTTCAGTTGTGCCTATGTAAGGTTCATTTCCCTCTCCTAGGGTTTTGAAGGTAATTTCTCTTGGATGGTCAAATCATCAACAAAACTTGTATCCTGATGTTCATACACCTTCCCCTATTCTTAATTTACCTTATTAAACACTTCCCATCACTGAGATCCCCCAAATTCCTCATTTTTGCACAAACCCTAGTTTCTTGCTACAACTTGGCAATTTTCTAGGCTAGGCCTGTGTTTTGCCCTTTTGGACCCCTTCCCCTCACTCAATATCTTAAATTCCACTTTCCCCTACTTCCTAACATCCCTCCATACTTCCCATAATTTTCTCAAGAATTTAGAAGCCCCTTATCCCCTTCATTTCACTTCATTTCGACAAATCCCTCGTTCCACACATCGAGATAGGTTTCACTAAAATGATGTTTCAGAGCAATAAAAGATGAATTTTTGAAAACTGACAGAGGTTTTTGTCCAACACATGCCAATTAAAAAAACCCTCCTTCACGTTTTACACAAGTATCATGGTTTTAGAGAAATGTCAAAAATATCGTTGCCTCAGGAGAATTGAATGCACCTCTGAAGTGACCTTGGGAAAATCAATATTTCTCCTAGTATGGTTGGCCAAATGACTTTCTTGATGCGTTAAATGATAACTAGACACAAATATATTTCCAATGAGCTATCATGAGCTCAATTTGGAGTTGTGGAAGACCTTCAAAAGTTGACTGAAACAGCACTCTGCCGTGAGGTAGCCTCATTCTGCTCATTTTGACCAGTCTTGGGAGATTTGATTTTTTACAAGGAAAATTAACTCAAAATTAAAACATTCCACTTGGGTTGGAAAGTAGACTCAAAGAGCTTTCCAAAGCGATATCATGTGCCCAATTTTGACACTAGGAAGGCCTCCAAACGCCTCCTGCAAAATGAACTATTTATGGCACGACCCATTGGGTAGGAGCGCGACACACTGAAGGTGCGCGGCACATAGAGCAATTTTTCCCAGTGTAAAATTACACTGGCGCGGCACATCCATCCTGCGTGGCACGTTGGGTTGGGGCGCGGTGCATAGGGCCGGAACACCAAAATTTCACCACTGCTTTATCAAAATTTCAAAATAACTCAAATTCCTCGCTCCAAGTAGGTTTGTAAAGCTGTGGATTGCTATTGGACGACGTTTGGTGTATTTTGGAAAGTGGAATATACAAGAAGTTGAATCTCAAAGTAAACCCTATCATTTGGATTGGAAAATTGCTCCTTAGGGTTTGACTTCGATTGTTAAAGTATGGTTGTTGGTGCTAATTTGTTTAAATCCCATTTCCCACCTGTGATTCCTTTCCTCCTCACTGTCACATTATCATCATTGCCAATCCCCTATTCCGCAAACCACTCATACCATTTAAGCCCTATTTCCCTATCATTTGCAAAAAATTCCTAAATTCTCAAATACTTTAACTTCAATTGACTAAACCTAATTTTTCCCACTATCCTTATCCCTAAAGTCCCTATCCCTAAAGTCATTGCATTCCTTATCATTCATTTCACTTATACAAATTCCCAAAACCTCAAATTCGCTAAACAGTTCATTGGTTGTCCCTTTTCCCAAAGTTTGTCAAATCAAAGTCTTCCCTTCCTATTTGGAAACTAAGACAAAAAAACTAAATTCTCATTTCTCATTTTCAACAAGCTAAACATACACTTGACATACACATTTGCAACACCATGACGGACACCGACACATCCAATGAATGAGACAGTGATTCCGCCACTGAACTGCATGCACCAGGAGGGTACTGAAGTGCCGAAAAAGGCCTGATCCACTTAATGTTTTGGCCGAAGCTTCCTTTACTGAGCATAGTACTTCATGAGGGTCCTTCACTCCAAGTTTTAGCAAATTTGGAGTAAATTTTGTCATTTTTGAAATTTTGGTTGCAAAACAGGTTTTTCTGCCCAACGCGTCGCGCCACCCGACACGCGCTTATGATTGGGACATCTTCTGGAGGAAAAATTGATATTTTTGGGTTTTTTATGATAAATTATGTATGGTCAGGAATGGCTGAGATATTTCATGAAGTTCTGGGTGGTCTTAAAGGTCAAAAACACTCCAAAAATGGCCTTTCTGCCACCTTTTGCACCAGCAGGAACAATTCTTGGAATATTGAAGGTTTGGAGGGGAAAATGACATCCAAATCCACAAATTCCACTTGGGTTGGAAATTAGACAGGAAGGGCTTTCCAACGAGCTATCATGAGCTCAATTTGGACTTCGGGAAGTGCCCCAAATATAGGCTCAAATTAGCACGACGCATTGAGTTTTTGGGCGCGGCGCATAGAGAAATTTGGCCTCACTTTGACTCTTCCGCTCAAAAATTTGCCCAGTTTTGACTAGTTTTAAATTTTGATGTAACTATTGATATATCTTGCTATAATTTCATGTTCATGATGTAATTTGGTCATATTTTTACTTGTTCTAGAAGATTCATTCACCAAAAGGTGAAATTTGATTGAATGGATCAGTTTCCTAGCATATAGAGGTAAGTTGTTTGGCTGCCTAGATTTCAGTTCCATGTTTAGAATTGGTTGAAACAACTCCTAGAAGGATGAGCTCGACCCCTAGAGGCATTGGAAGGGGTTAGGATGGTCTATATGATGTATTTTCTCAATCATTTTTAGAGGTTGGATACTTGGGAAAAGTTTGGCACCTCATTGTATATTCATTTCAGATTTTTGGCAAAGGAAAGAGCAGAGTTTTGCAGCACTTGTTGGGATCCTTGTGGTTTCTGAGTTTTGATGATGTTTTTCTCCATGTTATTGTAAGTTTCATTAATGTTATATGTATTCCATTTCCCTTCTCTTTGCTTATGAATTAAACAAATGAGTAATTGAGGTAGAATTCATTAGTTTGCTGGTGCTCTGCCTTAAACTTTTGTTTAGTTTTATATGTTTTCGTCAGTTTGAAGAGGATCCTTGCACTCTCTTGCCCTCTTCAGCTCCTCAAAAGTATTTTCTATCCATTCATTGAATCTAAGACATCAAAATCATTGCCTACCCTGCCCCAACTTGAACTCTGCAAGAATTTGGCCTCATCCCCAAGCCCAAAAATTGCCTTTCCCTTTTTCTAGCAAAAAACCCTAAAAATCAAAATCAAACCCTCCTATTTGTTTATCTAGCCTAAGATCAGTTTTTGTTTTAGTCATCTCAAGCCCCTTTGAATATTTTCATTGAGATTGACCCGGAGAGAGCCCTCTCCTGTCCTCGTAGGGCTAGCTACGAGGCTGAGCATGGTTTGGTGTTGTCCTTTTTCTGCCTCATTTCAGCCTAAGGTAGATTTGGGAACTAACATAGTGGCGACCATACTAGGGAAGAAAATTGTTTGCATGTTATTGTTATTGGTTTTATAAGCTACAGACGGAGCCTGAAGTATGCCAGGTATCCTTCGAAACGCTCTTGCTTTGCATTAGCGAAAGTAGATAAAAGTTGCTTCAGTCAATCTCCGGTCTAGTTTGTAAACGTAACACCTGACTTGTAAATTGCCCCAGTACATGTATCAAGTTTATATCTGATGGGTGATGGTGGACAACGATTAGACATAAGAAAGGTTGAAATCATTCACCTAGCGACTCTAAATCAGTTTCGAGATCAAATCCAAGGACTCCACTGGAGGATGAACCTGACCAGCAGAAACATGAAAGGACAATATGCAAAGATCAGGTATTCAAGTTGGAATTTCATCCAAGACATTTTGTTCTTTGTCATAAATTATTTCTTCTCTTTTCCCGAGAATATCAAGAAGGCTTTGCAAAGTATATTATATTTGAGAAAAGATCCTTGGCCTACATTTGATTCATTCCCTTTGAAGATTGTGAATACCAAAGATTTCCATGCTTTTAAGCTTGATCAAGACCATTCTTCTGAATATTGTGATGACCATCTTCAAACTGATGAACCTCAAGAGACCAAGACTAATTCTGCAGCATTTGTACATACCCCTATACCTTGTAAAATTCCAGATCGATACAAGCCTCTGATTTTACCTCCTATATCCCATGCTTTCCCTAAAAATCATGACCTATATCTACCAAGATTTGATGGCGAATGCGACAATGTCAACGCTGAGCAACATGTGCAGAATGTTGAGACTTTTCTAGACCTTTTTGAAGTTGATGAAGAAGATGTTAGTATTAGGCTTTTTGCTCTTTCTTTGCAAGGCCAAGTGAAGAGTTGGTTCAAAACCTCGCCTGATGCGAGCATCTCAGATTTCCAGCAGTTCGTCAAAGTTTTCCTCCACAGGTGGGCAATCGGACAAAACCTTCTCTTGATTATAGAAGAGTATAACCAACTAAAAAGACTGCCAGGGGAGATAGTACAACAGTTTTCTGCCAGATTTAACCAAGTATATTATTAGATGCCAGCTGATATAAGACCTCCTCCTAGATCTACTCTCTTGCACTACCCGGGTGCCTTTGATCTGGAAATGGAGTTTCAGTTGAGAGAAAGGAATATTGCAACACTTCACGAGATGCAGAATAGTGCAGTGAATGTAGAGGCTCATTTGTTGATCTTGAGGGCAAGGTTGAAGGAAGAAGAGACAAAAAACATAGATCCGGAGAAGTCGACATCTCTAGAGGTAAAGCTTGACATGTTGGTAAGTGCTGTAGAAGAGATGATGCAAAAGATCAGCACAAGGAATGAGTATAGCGTTCAAACCCATGGCTCGATGATTGAAGAAGAACAGGTTGCTGATCCAAAACATTTTGTTTCTTATCCCAGTTGTCATAGTGATTGCTTTATAGATCATTTTGAAGAAGAGAGAGTTGTTGATATGACATGTATGCTTGATGATGTGTTGTATACTGATGATTTACATCAGTTTGATCAGTATGATGATGATTATGTTCTCCAAACAGAAGCTAATCTTGCAGACAAATCAGCAGCTAGTTTGTGCGAGGAGGAAGTTCACTTTCAGTAGCTTGAGTACAGTGATCAACCGATGCATATTAGCTATGACAATGATGAGGAAAGTGCAGCAAATTTTGAAGTAAGTGAAGGATCTTTTCCTTTTTGTTTTGACTCATTTCAGTTCATGAGAGATAACTTCCATGCAATCAGAAATCAATTGCTAACAAGCCTTGATTTGGACCATCTTGAGCGCAATGAAAACCTTTTTCAAGACTTCTCATATTCAGATTTGCAGTCCCCAAATGCCATTGATTGTCAAGTTGTAGATGAAAACATGGAAACTGGCACGTATGATCAAATGCTACAAGGTGATTCCGTTCCATTTTGTTTTGAATCATTCCAGTTGTTGAAGGGTAAATTGCATAGTAAATCTTCAAATGAGTAGCCTGTAAGAAATCAACAATCTCTCAGTGTTAATGTTGAGGATGAGATAGATAATGAAATTCTTGAGCACCCTGCAGCATCATATTTGCAGCCACCAAATGAAATTGAAGGTCAGATTACAGATGAAGTCGTGGAAGCTAAAATACATGATTTAATGATGCAAGAGGATTCTGTACCCTTTTATTTCGAAGCATTTCAGTTTATAAGGCAGAATCTTCGTAGTATCTCTAAAGAAAAACATGAACAGCTGGTAGGATGTCATACAGTTTCAATGGACACATTGCAATAGTCTTCTCAAGTTTTTGATGATCCTATTGCTCGTGTGTTGGATGATGTTTGCTGTAAAAATTCAGCTCCATTAGTTAACCATGTGCCAGGAAAGAATGTTGATAATAATCTTATTCAAAGGTCGCCTTCATTGTCTTGCTTAACAGATTTTTCATTACAAAGCTCATCACAAAGCTCAGATCAAATTTTGCATTCATGGTATGAGGAGAAGAGAAGTAATCCATTGGATAAGCTAAGTCCTAGTGTGCATTTTGAGATCCTTATGAAGCATGAATTTCAAGATCCTTATGCAGTGTTTTTGGAGGCAGATAGAGAATCCATAGTATTCAACAGCTCTGTTCACAATTTTTCATGGGAGTTGCCTTTTAGTAGTTCTCTCTTGTTGTTCATAAATGAGCACTTGCGGAGAATCCAAACAGCAGCTGAAATATGTACTTGGTTGCATTGGTTGTTTCATTTCACTTGATCAGGTGATGAATGGAACAATTAGAGTAGGTTGTATTGAATAAGCTCTATTTTGAGCATATTTTTCAGTTTTTCGGTTGTGTTTAAGTATCAAGTCAGTTTTTAGTCGAGTGAGAGTCAGTTTGTGTCGTCAAGTCATTAGTTTTCAGTCATGCATTTCAGCTTGAGTTTTTGACTCCATTGCCCAATGGATGAAGGCACTGTCTGCTTTCCAAAGATCTGTAGTTCTTGGCACCTCCAAGGAGCTACCATCCCCATTGGAGCCAATGTTAGTTTCAGCCTTTGCAGCTTTCCCCCAGTGATAAAAAATGCTCTTACAAAGTGATTTTAAGGTGTCAAGGTCAAATTTTGTCATTTCAATGAGTCTTCAAGCAAAATTTGGTCACCAGGCATTAGGTCTAGGGTTTGTTTTTACTCTTGTCAAAGCTGTCCAAATGTCGGTCCATGTCACCATTAAACTGATTGTACCATCATTCAGAGGGTTATCATCATCATGTCAAGTTCCACTGCGTCATTTTACACCTTGTTCATGCTTCAGTTGTGCCTATGTAAGGTTCATTTCCCTCTCCTAGGGTTTTGAAGGTAATTTCTCTTGGATGGTCAAATCATCAACAAAACTTGAATTCTGATGTTCATACACCTTCCCCTATTCTTAATTTACCTTATTAAACACTTCCCATCACTGAGATCCCCCAAATTCCTCATTTTAACACAAACCCCAGTTTCTTGCTACAACTTGGCAATTTTCTAGGCTAGGTCTGTGTTTCGCTCTTTTGGACCCCTTCCCCTCACTCAATCTCTGAAATTCCACTTTTCGCTACTTCCTAACATCCCTCCCTACTTCCCAAAATTTTCTCAAGAATTTAGAAGCCCCTTGTCCCATTCATTTCGCTTCATTTCGACAAATCCCTTGTTCCACACATCAAGATAGGTTTCACTAAAATGGTGTTTCAGAGCAATAAAAGATGCATTTTGGAAAAATGAGAGAGGTTTTTGTCCAAAACATGCCAAATAAGAAAACAATCCTTCACGTTTTACACAGGTATCATGGTTTTAGAGAAATTTCAAAAATACTGTTGCCTCAGGAGAATTGAATGCACCTCTGAAGTGACCTTGGGAAAATAAAGATTGATTCTAGTATTGTTGGCAAAATTACTTTCTTGATGAGTTAAATGATAACTAGACACAAATAGCTTTCCAATGAGCTATCATGAGCTCAATTTGGAGTTGTGGAAGACCTTCAAAAGTTGATTGAAACAGCACTCTGCCGTGAGGCAGC
Source organism: Pinus albicaulis (assembly GCA_034641835.2). Classification (NCBI taxonomy): domain Eukaryota; kingdom Viridiplantae; phylum Streptophyta; class Pinopsida; order Pinales; family Pinaceae; genus Pinus; species Pinus albicaulis. Next base: position 380,246,914 of record CM076569.1, on the reverse strand, counting down.
CTCATTCTGCTCATTTTTACCAGTCTTGGGAGATTTGAATTTTTACAAGGAAAATGAACTCCAAATTAAAAAATTACAATTGGGTTAGAAATTATACTCAAATATATTTCCAACGAGCTATCATGCACCCAATTTGGACACCAGGAAGGCCTCCAAAAGCCTCCTGCAAAATGCACTATTTATGGCGCGACGCATTGGGTAGGAGCGCGGCACACTGAAGGTGCGTGGCGCATTGAGCAATTTTTCCCAGTGTAAAATTACACTGGCAGGGCACATCCAGCCTGCGTGGCGCATTGGGCTGGGCCGCGGCGCACAGGGTTGGAACTCCAAAATTTCACCACTGCTTTATGAAAATTTCAGAATAACTCAAATTCCTCGCTCCAAGTAGGTTTGTAAAGCTGTGGATTGCTATTGGATGGCGTTTGGTGTATTTTGGAAAGTGGAATATACAAGAAGTTGAATGTCAAAGTAAACCCTATCATTTGGATTGGAAAATTTCTCCTTAGGGTTTGATTTCAATTGTCAAAGTATGGTTGTTGGTGCCAATTTGTTTAAATCCCATTTCCCACCTGTGATTCCTTTCCTCCTCACTGTCACATTATCATCATTGCCAATCCCCTTTTCCCCAAACTACTCATACCATTTAAGCCCTATTTCCCTATCATTTGCAAAAAATTCCTAAATTCTCAAATACTTTAACTTCACTTGACTGAACCTCATTTTTCCCACTATCTAGTCATTGCATCCTTATCGTTCCCATTCACTTCCACAATTAGCTTTCATTCTAAACAGTTCATTGGTTGTCCCTTTTCCCAAAGTTTGTCAAATCAAACTTTTCCCTTCTTATTTGGCAACTAAGAAAAAACAACTAAATTCCCATTTCTCATTTTCAACAAGCTAAAAATACACTTGACATACACATTTGCAACACCATGACGGACATCGACACATCCAATGAACGAGACAGTGATTCCGCCACTGAACTGCATGCACCAGGAGGGTACTGAAGCGCCGAAAAAGGCCTGATCCACTTCAAATTTTGGTCGAAGCTTCTTTGACTGAGCATAGTACTTGATGAGGGTCCTTCACTCCAAGTTTATGGTCCCAAATAAATTGTCATTATGAAATTTTAATTACAAAATAAGTTTCACCTTTAATGGCGTCACTTTTAAGCAACATATGATTAAGTTGTATACTGACAGTATTTTTAGGTTTTGTATTAAATTATATTCTCCAAGAATGGCGGAGAATTTCATGAAGTTAAGAGTGGTCTTGGTCAACTTATCAACATCACTTCTACACCTCCATGACAAAGAACAAGTCTTGGGAAGATTAAGTTTTGAAGAAATGGTAACATCCAAATCCAGAGAAATTCCTTAGGTTAAAGTATCTGAGTGGGGATTTACAACAAGCTATCATGAGCTCAATTTGGACTTCACGAAAATGCCCCAAAAATAGGCTCTGGCATAACGCGCATTAGTGCAATGGCAATCAACGTAAATTTGACACTCATTTTTGACTCTTGACTCAGTGTTGATTTTGAGCTAGTTTTAAATTTTAATTTTAACTACAGTCTATACCAATGTTTTCATTCATGTTCATGATGTAATTTTGGCACATTTTACTTTCTAAGTTAAATGCCCAAGGTAGTGGTCGATGGATACGATTTCTTTAACCTTATGATGGAATTGTTTTTGTTTGCCACTAAATTTCGGTTCCATGTTTAAGAATTGGTTGAAACAACTCCTAGAATGATGAGCTCTACCCCTAGAGGCATGGGAAGAAGGTTAGGATGATTATTATAGCATAGTGTATTTCTCAATCATTTTTCATAGGTTGGATGTAGGAAAAATTTAAGCACACTCACGTTGTATGTTCATTTGAATTTTGGCAGAAGAAAGACAATTTCGCGCAATTGGATCCTTGTGGTTTACGAGTTTGATGATGTTTTCACTCATCGTGACATGGTTTCATTAATTTTATGTGTGTACCATTCCCTTCTCTTTGCTTGAATTTAAACAAATAGGTAATTGAGGTAAAATTCATTGGTTTTGCGGGGCCTTTACACGCCTTAAACTTTTGTTTAGTTTTAATTTTCGTACGATTTGAAGAAGGATCCTTGCTCTCTCTTGCCCTGTTAACTCCTCGGCGTTCTTTTCTATCCATTCATTGAATCTAAGACATCAAAATCATTGCCTACCCTGCCCCAACTTGAACTCTGCAAGAATTTGGCCTCATCCCCAAGCCCAAAAATTGCCTTTCCCTTTTTCCAGCAAAAAACCCTAAAAATCAAAATCAAACCCTCCTATTTGTTTATCTAGTGTAAGACCAGTTTTTGTTTTAGTCATCTCAAGCCCCTTTGAATATTTTCATTGAGGTTGACCCGGAGAGAGCCCTCTGCTGTCCTCGTAGGGCTAGCTACGAGGCTGAGCATGGTTTGGTGTTGTCCTTTTTCCACCTTATTTCAGCCTAAGGTAGATTTGGGAACAAACAAGATGCATGGTAATCTTTATTTTTTCGATTTCTCCCTCAAAACTGAAAGGTGCTTGTATTTTAGACAGGTTTGCTTCAGCTTTTTCAGCCATGACTTTCTCTATGTTCTGAGTTTGTTAGCTTTGTTTTGGGATTTTTTTTGACACAGCGACCTTGGGAATCTTTGTGGAAGTACTAGGACCATCTGAACCAAGACTTGTTTGAGTAGCTTTATCTTTGTTTTGGTCAGTTTTCCTGACCATGATTTTGTTGTTTTCCACTGCTTTTTTAAGGATGGTATCAGGGGTTCTAGTAGTGTCTGAGCTACCTTTCTTGGAGTTGTCTTGGTTTTTTCTGCTTCTAAGGTCATATTTCCTGTGAGATTCTACTATGGCATTCTGAAAATCTATGGCCGGATCTTCGGGATCTTCATAGCTGGTTTCATCCTGATTCGGAGAGAAGAATGCTTGTTCTTCTTCTGTGAGGTACACCTCACTCTCATTATCACACCCTATGAGGTTCAAATGATTTTCATCAATGGGTTCTGTATCCCTGTCATCTTCTTCCATATAATTTGTATTAAAGGGTGGCCTAATTTGTTGGTCATTTTCCCTTGGTTTGTTTTGAGGTTGTTCCCTCCTAAAGTTTTGGTTCCGATTTCTGTTTGGAGGGTTTGGCTGGTTGTCCTTGAGAGGGGTATTTTCACTTATCTTTTCCCACATTTTGGCCATGGACCTAACCAAGTCATCTATTATAGGATCTAAGAAAGGGGTTGAAGTGGAGACCTTATCCTGGTATGTGACTTTCATTTCTGATCTAGTCCTAGCTCTTTTTTCTGCTAAGTTGGCTTCTATATTTATGGCCACTTTTTGCATTTCCTCTAAGGTAGGGGGGTCCTTGTCTCTTAGCTGATAATTCATGTCTGGGTCAAAACCCTTGGGGAACTTTGCCAAGGCTGAGCCAAGTGGAGGTTTGAAGTGAGGTGGGAGGGTGTTATACACACTGCTGAACCTAGTGCAGTATCCCTGTACACTTTCCCCATTTTCCCATTTTAGTTTGTTATACTCTGACAGGATTTGAATGGGGTTCTTTCAGATTTCCCACTTGTTTATGGATTTTTGGTAGAGTTCTAGGAGATTTTGGATGTTGTTTGGAGTTAAGCTCTTAAACCATTTTTTGGGTTCTCTGCCCAGGCTTTGGGTGAACATCCTCATTCTGATGGTCTCGTCTTCTATTTCCATGTATTCAAAGGCATCGTTAATCCTATCTACATGTTGGTATGGTGATCTGTCCGTGAGATATTAAGTTTTGGGTTCATTAAGTCATTTTGAGAACGGTGCATGTACAAATTACATACAGAGCTACCATGATGGGAGCTAATGGATGATGTAAAAAATGAGGGCTTGTGGGATGATCTGAGGTGGTTCGAACAGTAGTGGCTTGGATAGATGTGGTAGATGTACTTGGACTAGTGATCTGATTTTGAGCAGACCTAGGATGGTAGGAGCCAAAGTGATGGAGAAGCTGAAAGTCGGGAGGTGTGGTAGGTGAGGCTTCTCTACTATGACTCTGTGGTAGATCTAGGGGCTCAAGATCGTCAAAGTCTATCTTACTTTGTGACTTTCTCCTAAAAAGGGTTTTTGTAGTTTCTTCAAAATCAAAAGGGTAACTAAGTGAGGATGTGAGATGTTAGAATGGTCTTTTATCATAGAAAGTCTTTATCAGACGATGTCCGATTTGAGCTTGTGCAAAACACAGAATCTTCTCTAGGTCATCTACTATAATAGGGGGATTTGGGTCTGGATGAGATCTGGTGTTCATTCTTCGTGAAGCTAGATTTTGGGTCTAGAATTTAGAGAGGATGGTATTTGTGCCTATTTTGGATGGATGGCCTCTCTGGGGTTTTACTAATGTGAAGGATGGTCAAAAGAAAAAGGATGGACTAGTAGAGTCACCAGGTGGATTTCTATGAGAACTATCATCCACCACCAACACTATCAAAGATGCTTTGGGAAAAAATTTTATACAAACTTTGAGATGGAAACTTGCAAAGAAGAGTGATTCACTTGGTTTCAATAGTTTTCTAGGCTGTATGGACAAGTTAATGGTTCGCTTGGCAAGAAGGCTTCTACTTATCTCCTATGTTTAGGTGAGGTTTTTTGAATCACTAAGTTATACTTAGTTTGTCATTGATTACAGATTTTCCACCCTAAGTTTAAGTTTTTGGAAGGATGAGTTAGTAGAAAAGTATGGTTTATGAATTTTTTGGTCTTTTATGGAGTTTTTAGGCCTACTGGAGGCTAGTGGAGTCGCCAGGTGGAACTTGGTTTTTTTTGTAAATATGTAGCTATGGTCCATCACCAGTAACTAGGGAAAAGCCAATCTGGGAATGTTTTGGAGTTTTTTTTAATTTTTACATATTGCCTATGAGGTTTGGAAAAGTTTCACATATTTGAATCATCATTTTGCTAAGATAGTGAAAAGAAACCCCAAACATATAGCAAATAATAGGATTTTCTAAGTTTGATTGAGACTTGAGTTACTAAGGAGAACTTAGATTGTCACTAACTCGGAAGTTCCCAGCAGTCACCACTATGTTGGTGAGCCTACATATAAGTCAGCTCCAGAATATTCTTAGAAATTTTGCTGAATATTTAAACGAAAACTAAGCTTTTAATCACTCAGAGTCCCACCGTGATCGCCAGTATGTTAGTGTGGCGATGAGGTGGTTAAATAGGATGGAATTCTAAAATTTGGCAAGGTAGTAAGGCCTACTGGAGGCTAGTGGAGTCGCCAGGTGGATTTTTAGTTGTTTTGAGGTATATGTGTATGGTCCACCACCAGTACTGACAAAAACCAATCTAAAAGATATTTTGAGTTTATAAATTTCTGTATGTAGCTTTAGTTTGGGTTTCTTTAACATGATCTTATTTTATAAATTAAAATAGTTTTAATATTTAAGAAAAATACAATTCTAATTTGTTTAGTTTTAATTCTGGAAGATTCTCTGGATGGTGACTCAAGTCTGTGTGTGGTTCATACATTCTCTTAAATTCTCATTGATCACATTTTAATTTTAACCATGTTTGATATACATCAATAGGTTTGTATTCAGAGGATAGCTGTCACAGTTCAGAAGAAACATCTCTGTTATTATAAAGAGATATCTGTGTGTTTACTTATTATTACAATTTTAGGCTAGTTATGAATGGGATTTTTGGTTTTGGTTTTTAGTTGTGAGGATAAGAAAATAGATCAAGATATAAAATGAGTAAAAATATTTGAATCCCAGTACAAAATTGTAAATTAGAAAGAAGGTCAACAAATGGTGATATGAGTTGTTGAAGAAGGCAAGTTGATTCGAGGTAAAATGGATCTTTGGGCAAAATGGAGTAAGATGGACATAAAGTTTTTTAATAACAAAGGATTCCAAGCATAACTACTTTAATAGCTGACATAAAAATGGCAGGGAAAACCATTAATCATGATAAATGTAACTTTAAACTAATCAATTCTTAGAAATAAACATCCAAGCCATGCATAGAGATATATAACTCTCTAACTTTAGGAAATGGCTATCAGACTTTGGGAAAATACATTTAAGATAGACAAACAACTCAAACCACTATGTCAGAATGCCTAAACACAGTACTTCAAGCTGTTGGGCACTTTGAAAACAAGATTTCATAGTCTTAGGCAAAGGGCAATATCAGAACAAGACCTCCTTGGTTCAAGAAATGACAATCTAATCAGTCAAAGAGGAGTTTCATAGATGGAGCTATGGTTAGACATGAGTAAGCAGGGCATACCGTAAATCATACTTAGCATGCATAAGACCATAAATGAAACAATCTAACAATATTCTTAAGTTATTAAAGAGCAATCAAGAATTCTTTAATGTGGCTAAGAATGAAGTAAACATGGAAGCTATGAAGGAACGGGAAATTTGAGGTGCCTCCAAGGGCATGTCTCAAATTTGTTCTCTACTGTCCTAAAGCAAGCAATAACATGGATTTATGAATGAAAACTAGAAAACAAAACAGAGAGAGAGACACTATACCATTCTACCAAGTTCTTGGGTGTAAATATGTTCGTTTAATTCTGTTTTAGTACTTGCCCAACTATTTAATTTGTCAATCCGAGGTTCGTAGGATTACGAGGCACATGCACTATATATGCAGGACCGAAGTGGAACTAATTTAATCTAAATTACTGAAATCGAATTAATCTAGGAAGGCATTGAAACACTAACTAGGAAAGCAGGAAATTGCATAAGGGAAAAGAAATACAACATGTGAAAAGTTGAATGAAAATCAACATATGTGAGCTCACAACAATAAAGCTATCTCAAATTATATTACAAGAATAAAATGAAAAACCATGAAAGTGTACAATATGAATCAAAGTTAAGAATCCCCTTCTCCTAATTACAAGACTATCTCTCCAAACTCAAAAACTTATCAACTAATAGCTTATTCTTGCTATATTTCATCCCCAAAATGAAGAGGGAACGCTCTCTTATGTAGATGAGGGAAGATAACCATCTCATGATACCTGTCAATGACCTATAAGGCATCTCAACTGTGCCCATTATTACAAAATATGATCCCTTTGAATCCTCCACACATCTCTCACATATCTTGGATAAGATATGCCAACCAAATCCTCCATGATCTTCTCCTTAAGAATAGGCTTGAATAATTATCTCCTTAATATGGTGGAGGAGATATTTGAGAAGTCTCTTGGAATTAATCCTTCACATATTTCCTACACATCACAAAGCTCACATATTCTTGAGATATATATAAAAACATGTATATTTTCTAATATTTAATTAGAAATTCACTTATAATACAAAAATGAATAAAGTGGAAAATAAGAAGGTGAAACGCAAATGTATTTATGAAAATGATATGATAAAAGGTTAATGGGATGATGAAATGTAAGGAATAGTGAAGGAAAAGGTGGATAAAAATATGACATTTCTGAGTCCCAACACCCTCCCCAACTGAACTTGTTGCATGTCCTCATACAACCATGCATGGATCTCTTTAAGAACATTTGGCATTTGAACTTTGACTTTACATGATGATATCTTTTTAATAATGAATGTTTCCAGGATATGTGAAAGACATGAGTAACAACTTACATTTTCTTATGGTTGGTTCTTGTGTGACAACCATGAATACAAAGAATGTTGGTTCTTGTGTTAACAACATTCATTTCATTTTCTGTTCTCTTTTCTTATGGTTGGTTCTCATGAATACAAATAATGTTGGTTCTTGTGTTAGCAACATTGATTTCGTTTTCTATTCTCTTCATGCAATAATAATGTAAACACTCACTGGAAATCATAAGCTATAAATCTGCATAAGAAAGCCCTTTTTGTAATATTCATGAAACATGCCAATCTGCGTATGAAGCAAAGTGTAACAAAGTATCGTTGGAAAAAAAATGTGGGTGAATGGTAAATGAGAAAAAAAATGGAGTGATAGTGGTGAAGAAATGGAATCATGGTAGTGACTATGTAGCGAATATAGTCCCCCCCCGCAACTGAATTGGTTGCATGTCCTCATGCAACTTCACATGGCTCATGAAAGGAAATGTAGCATGGTGAGGGAATTTTCCAAAATATTCAAGTTAGCATATAAGGAATTGTATGATTAAAGATTAGAAAACAACATACCTCTACTTACCCAAGAATCATGAACTATGCAATAGGAATGTAGCTGCTGCTGCTGCTGGATCAAGAAAATGTGACTGATGTTGTTGTAACTGGATCCTGGGAAATGAAGGAATCTGAACTGCTGATGCTGAATCATGGAAAAGATAAACGCTGAAAGTGAAACTGTGGTACTCTCGTCAATCAGAATTCATGCTGCGGTAACTGCTGAGGGAGTCATGAAAAAGTGTATAGTCTTCATCTGCTACAAAACTGATGGTACAAGTCTAATCATGCGAAAGAATGTGTTGATGTCGAGCATGAAAAGAGATAATTAGATTACCGGCCATTGATGCATGCCATTAACCAATGCGAGGCAAACTCACCATTGATGTCAATGAGTGCCAAGGTACTCGAGTACATCTTGCGAAATGCAAATAAAGGGGTTGACATCGAGCCGTTTGCAAGATCTGACGTTCAAGGGACATTGATGTATTCCCATGATTGTCAGCGAGAGAACTTGCCATTGAGGCATGCAAGTCTCAAGGTACCCAAAAGGAACTCTAGTCTATTTCCCAGATAAGGTGCTGAAGTCGATGGGGCAAGACTTATTGAAAGGTGGGCCTTAAGGAATCCCACATCAGTCAATGCGAGTTTGTACAAAAAGATTTGGTAGGACTATAAATGGAAAGAACTCACGGGTAAGCAGTGTGGATCAGCATGGCTAGGAAAACAAGGCAATGTAATCATGGAAAGGGAATGAGTTTTATTCAGAAGGAAAAAATAAACTGAAAATGATAAAGGAATGTATGCGATTCAGAAAAATAGGCATGCATGAAATCGTGAAAGATAAGGTAATGGAAGATGGGCTGCAACATAAGGATGGTCTAGGCGTTTGGAAGGAAAAAGGTGAGTAATCACGACGCAAAAGGATTTTTGTGTAGTGGAAAATGTCATGATATGTGTTGTGAATAATTAATTCCTTCAAGCGTCCAATGATGCATGTTTCATTGTGATTTCGAAAAATCACTTTTGCATTAGATTGTCTTCAACTCTGAAGAACTTAGCACCATTCCGGCATAAAAATTGTCACCTTTGTGTGCGATCTCCATCGATCATTCCTGTATGAAGTGACTCAAAAACAAATTAGCTCATTTTCAAGAATTTATGAAATATCCATTTTTTTTAATTATTTTTCGAAGTTACACTAATTGTGGATGAAAAGGGTGTCGCATCGTAATGTTGAGCTTTCTGCATAAGCTTCTTGTTGACCTACACATAACACCAATCTCATTTCACTTGTCAGTATATGCATCCTAACTTTTGCCCACAAGTTCACTTTAAAATAAATGATAAAACCCAACATACTTTTATTTCCCCCCAACTATAATAATTGCATGTCCTCATGCAATTTAATAATTGATTGTGCAATACTTTTTCAAAATGTTTTTATTGGTTTGCAGGAAAATTAGTTTAAAACATTTGAAAAGGCTTTTGTATTTGTTGGGGAACGAGTAGTTGGTTTTTATGAATTTTTATGTAAATGAATGAGGGCAATTTTTTTAATTTTATTATTTTTTTTTAATTTTTTATTTATTTATTATTATTATTATTATAATTATTTTTTATTTATTTATTTTATTTTGTTTTAAATTTATTATTTATGTTGATTTTTTTAAACCAACAAATAAATCAAAACAATTTTATTATTTTTATTTTTTATTTAAACTAATGTAAAACTAAAATTGTAACTAATTTACCATTCGAAATAATAAAACTAAAATTCGAACTAGACTAACCTTCACCCATGACAAGAGACTAACATTTTAGGCGTATCTTTTACCGTGCATGGGTGCAGCTTTTGAATGCATCTAACTATTTTTGATGGCAAGCCTCATCCACAAACTTATTAAATTGAGCCAGCAGCATTAGGTCTCCTCGTGAATCACATGCTGTGAGAAATTTAACAACTTCAGGGACCTTGTTTGCAATAGCCCGAGCCAAATCAGAATCTTTTAGAGCATCACCACTTTCATTTCCATAGTAGACACCATTGATGCAGCATCGCCTTAATAGAGATAGGAATCATGATTGAGTAGAGAAGCTCGAAACGCAGTGACAATAAAGTCGTACCAAGGTCCTTCTTTCGGATATTGCACATATCATTTCTTTCGTGCTTCAGAGGCTTTCCAAACATTTCCAACAACACCCAGAATCACGACCACAACTAACTGGAACAAAAATATTGCACCAGTTAACTTGTCAATCATTGCATCTACAACTGTAAGTTTGGGTTCTGGCAGACCTCTGATCATACCCAATTTCGTTTCGTTCCCAGTATAAACAGATACTCCACATGCCCATTCTCTGTTCCTAAGATAAGAGGATTGTAGCAATGTTTTTTGTTAAAGGGCATAAATCATTGTCAATGAAAGGTGGAAACAGTCATAGGTTTGCATCAAATCTTCTTATATATTTATCTGGACATGGACATTGAATGACACCCTTGATTTTATGCAGCAGATCTAGAGTCAAACCAGCACAAGGAGGAAGTATAATTCTTATTTGGTTCTTGTTGAATCTGCTTCCATCCTACATCAGATAACGCACGTTCACGGACATGGCACTGTAGAGCATCCATTCATGCGTCATGATCAAATGTGAAACCTTCCAAGAGGCCACGAATTCTGTGGTTCTAAATATTAAGATAATGCCAAACTGGATCTGACTCGGGCTCCAACTCCAGCAACAATCGCATCTGAACCAACTCCTTCAACAGCCTATACAGCCAGTTAATCCCTTTCAAAATAGACATTTTAATTCAACGCTTGGAGGCCAGATGAATGTTTCTATACAAAATCCGAGCATTTTCCTCGTCAGCCTTCTCCAACACCATATAACAATTCAATCGCAAATTTGGCACTCAACTTCAGATTCTGGAGTATATAATAGATTTTTTGGTGCTCCATATCTTGCTTGATGACAGTAGATTCCTCAACACTTGTCATTCACCATCATAAATTCGTTGATACGGTTTCCATTTCGAGGAAGAGATATCTGGAGTAACTACCTCCTCTAGCAAAATTTGGCATTTAAATCTCTTGGCTCAAATTTTTTTCTTTAAAAATAGCCCGATGTTTTATGGATTTTTGATGATTTTATGCTAGAAATATTGTTTCTATCAATATCGTTCTCTTCTTCTAGAAATTATAACGCTGAACCAAAACTTCTGGGCACGCTGGTGCTTCATTTTCGGAACAAACTACTGGGCTTCTATCATAAATTTTGATTCAATTCTACCACCGCCCTCCTTGACTCCTCGAAATAGTAGCTTGTGGTATGAATCCCCAGATATCTGCCAAATGAACGAATTTCTAGAAGGAGAGTTATTTATTTAAAAACCATTGCATATTTTTATTGAATTCAAACTCGGCCTTTTGCAAAAATAAAAATATGGATAAGCCCAATTTTCTCAACGCCATTTCAATTTCAAAGTTCAACTCTTTAACCTTGATTTAAATATTTTGCAGGTTATAAAGGCCAAGGCCGGAGTAGTGGCTTGAATCTGAATCTAAAACTAAGTGCTTTTGAATTGGTTGCACGATTCAGTTGAGACCCTTTACCATCATTTTTAATGCAATGTTTGTTTTATATGATTTTGGTTTTTTTTTTTAATGGTCTTTGCCATGGTTTTTTTTTTTTAATGCGCTGCCCCAATCTTTCATGGATTTATTGTGTGGTTTTGTTTTATGGTTCCTGTCATGTTTTTTTTTTTTTTTTTAAGTTTTTGTTTCATTATATGGCGTGGTTTTTTTTATGTGTTTTGTTTTATTTTTTAAATGATTTCGTTTTGTTTTATTTGTTTTGTTTTGTTTTTTTTTTTTAAGTTATTTTTTTTTTTTTTTTTAACCAATGAAAAACTAAAATTTAGAAAGAAACTTAATTTTCTCTAGACTTAATAATTTTTTTTTAACAAATGGACACAATGATTTGCATATTGAAAGATGTTTTTGATGAAGCATATTGCAAAACATGAATTTATTTATTCTTGAAATTAGTCTAAATCATCCTTATTTTCTGATCCTCACGATCGCACTAAGCGCAGAGGAGAGCATACTTATTCTAGGTAAAAGAAAAACTGAAAATGAAAGCAAAAACTAAAAATGAAAGCCAACCTACTCTATACTAATTAAAAAAAAATTAGTTACGTGTAATTAAACTTCCAATGAAGCCATTCACGTAGCAGTAACAACAATATATTCAATAGAAATTTTTTAAATGATGGATGAAAATATTCGAGAGTGAATGATTCTAGTTGTTGTAACTTCAAATCAACTAAAAAATAAAAAGATGAATCTAATCTAGTACTTAACTGGAACCATTGTTCGATAAAGCTTTGATAGGCACAGTTTCTCTCACTTAGATCATGTTGTAACTCCTGTTGTTCTTCTTCCTCGATCTCCTCTTCGAATGATTGTTCACCATCAGATATGCAGGATTATTCAGATGTTGAATCTTCATTTTTTTCTTGGGGAGTAGTTGAACTTTCAATTCTTGTCAAGATCTCCTTTTCTAGGGAAGAGGAGATTTCGACTTCTGCAAGGATCTGAGTGAGTAGTTCCAAGTTGACACTCATTATAAAACCATGTTGAAAGAGATTCTAAAAACAAAGTGCTAATAATTGTCTGAGTTTTTAATCCTTTTACAAGGTTTTAGTTCACAAAAACTTTTTCAAATAAGCACACTAAAAATTGAATTTATTAAAAACAAAGACCACAGAGATAATATTGAATTCAATACTCAATTAAACCCTCTTACAAGGACTGCTCATTAATTTAGTAATTGAATTCTTCAATTATAAGCATGAACCATGAATTCATAAACACAATTTAATCAAACACTCTTCACAGTTGCGAAAATCAAATACACTTGCAGAAATTGAAATTCACACTTGCATAAATGGAAACACACCCTACATGCCCTGATCCATAAGAGGTCGAGCCCGTTACGGTATCTCGAATGCGATGCGTAGGCTGTTCCCCACGTCTTACTGCCTTAACACCTCGGAGTTAGGAACATGTCTAAACACACTTGCATGAAAAATCAAACTAAACTTCAATCCATCGTGCCTCCCCGGCAACGGCGCCAAAATGTTGGGTGTAAATATGTTCGTTTAATTCTATTGTAGTACTTGCCCAACTATTTAATTTGTCAATCGAAGGTTCGTAGGCTTACGAGGCACATTGTTAGGAATTTACTGCAGAAATCAAATATTTACCAAGAGAATAATACACATACAAAACCCAGCAAAAAATCACATAAACATTAACACAAATATTTAACCAGGAAAACCCCAAATCCGGGAAAAACCCATCCTAATGAAATCTCATTAACCATTGGCAAAAACCCTGACCAATCTAGCCAAGTGAGCCTTCACCACTCACCTCCAGGCCTACATTACAATGAAGTCTTCCTAGCCTTTTTATAGGCTCCATTACATGCAATACCATGGGCCAAAACCATGGGTACACAAAACCATGTGCCCCAAAACCACTACTATCTACCCTAGTCAACATTAACTCTACCTTGAGTCATGTTTTCCTAAAAATTCCCCCCTTAAACTTGACTTGGGGATTATTGAATAAATCCAACCAAACCTACTATATGAGACAACACCGCTCACTCTAGCTCTTCCCTCCTGAAAATTTTACCCAGGGTAATTGTTAACTTGACATCCCCCTATCACCTAGGTCTAACCCAGACTTTACCAGTGATTAACCAGGGGTACACATGCCATACTAGGTCTTACATCAGTATGCCCATTTACATGTAAAAAATTAACTCCATTATAATAATATTTTTTTGTTTCATTGTTGCTCTTTGTACATATGAAATCAATGTCCATATAAAAATAAACCATCTACCAGATTACATGGGTCACCAGCCTCTATAACCGCCAATCCTCTAGGAGTTCTCTTGAGATACATGGTTCATCAATTAATTAATCCATGTGGAAACATCCTCTCATCTCTGAATTTCTCGAACCAACTTCTTATCATTGCTAGTTGCCAGATCGGAGTTGTGGCAACACCATTGTTCTCTTTATCCATTGATAAACCCTCCATGGAATTCTCCATGGAATCAATCAATTCGATATTTCCTATTTCCTAGAAACACCATGCTCCATATGGCCAGATCTGCAAAAGGCTGCATTGATTTCTCCATTCATAGGCCAATAAAACCCTTGGCTGCAAAAGCGTCCCTTTGAAGCCAAATATGGCTCTGATACCATTTGTTAGGATTCTGGACACCACATATCTCCACAATGGTATGATATTGTCCACTTTGGGCCTAAGCCCTCATGGCTTTGCTTATGGGCTTTACCCCAAAAGGCCTCATACCAATGGAGATATTTGTCCATCCTTATATACCCATGATCCTCCCCACTTCTAGTCAATGTGGGACTTTGGTCGTATACCCAGCAATCCTCCCCTCGAACAAAGGACCATCGAGCCTCTCGACCGGGTTATCCATCGTCACTCTACCCGCGGTCTCCGCTCCCGGCTTGGAAGCACACGCCTTCCATGGGCACCACGCACCAGGAAGCTTGCTGTCCGGGTCGACTCCTCTTCACCGTGTGGGGAACCGGGGACACGTCCGCGAAGAATGGGAGCATGCCACCTTCTGGCAAGGCTCATGTGGATCCCCAGCAGCACCTACGGGGCCCTACACCTTCGTTCGGCATTAAGTTCATCCCGGTTCGCTAACCGAGCATCGCTCGGGTACCAGAAATGTGGGTTTAACCACTGAACACATAAATTATCTACACACGAATCTTATAACAAAAAATAAACGATAGCGAGAGCATAAAACATAAAATAGATAAACACAGAGATTTTCCCCTGGATCCCAAATCGGGACGACCAGCTTGATTTTTCATTATATTCCTTTTAGTGTTACAACACATATATATACATGCTGAAGCATACATAAACCCCAATCCATTAACCCTGGATTAGAACATAACCGTAGTTCCCTTGACCGGATCTACAAAAATACTAGGGGCCGAAAACCATCGTACCCCAATACCATGTGCAAAACCATGCACAAAACCATGGATGCGGACTACCCACCGGAAATTAAGGAGAAAAAAATAACACATACCCAACATTCTCCCACTTGTTGTTTTCTTTCCACAGGGGGTCACAAGAGAGCTTAGTCATTGGCCCAATTCTCCAACACCCATTGTTTCTCTACACCAAGAGAACTTCTGAGTGCTCACAGACTTTGTTAATGCATCTGCAGCATTCTTCAAAGTGTCCACCTTTACCAGCAACACCCTTTTAGCCTAAAACATATCTCTAACAAAGTGATATTGAACATCAATGTGCTTTGTCTTTGAATGATAAGCAGGGTTCTTAGCCAAGAAAATTGCACTTTGGCTATCACAATCTATCCTTATAGCTTGTTATGCCAGCATACTTGAAACACAATATACGCAACAAGTGCTTCCTTGCTTGCATAGAAGTGGTACATATGTGCCTTTCTGTGGTTGAAGAAACCACTACGATTTGTCTTTTACTCGTCAGCCATTGCGCCTCCAAATAGGCTAACAGATACCCGCGAATCTTCTTTGGTCCAAATCTCGACCCGGTCTTGCGTACGACAAAATGCAGTGTCGACATTCTTCAATCACGGATATTCCTTGTTGGATTAAGCCATAATCACCTGGTACTCTGCAATTAACAAAACCGACTTCCTCTTGTCAGTACTCCTTCCCTGGGTTTGACATAAACCTGCTCAATACTCCCACTACATGTGCAATGTCTGGTCTAGTACAGACCATTGCATACATTAGGCTACCCACTGCACTTGCATATGGAACATGGGACATATACTCCTCTTCTTCTTGTGTCTTGGGACAATGTTCAGCAGACAGCTTTACACCTACAGGAATAGGAACATTCACCGGTTTACTATCCTGCATATTGAACCTCTGCAATATAGTCTCGACATACTTCCTCTGGTTTAACCAGAGCTTCCTCTTTGCCCGATCTCTCTTAATTTCCATGCCCATAATATAGTTTGCAGCACCCAGATCCTTCATGTCGAATTTGGAGAACAGTTGGGTCTTCAAATCTTGGATAATTTCTTTGTCATTTCCAATCAACAACATATCATCCACATACAAGACCAAATAAATAACATGGTCACCAATTAGTTTAAAATAAACACAGTGATCCTCCTTGCTCGGTGACAAGTCCCGTGTAGATATCAAATTACGATACCGAGTGCTTGATAAACATTTATTGTCTGAGACTTCTCTGTGCATACCGATTCTTTCTTACCCTTCTGTAAAACCTTCGGGTTGTTATTGTAGATCTCCTCTTACAGATCCTGGTAAGAAAATGTTGTGTTACGTCATCTTATTCTGTCTCGAAAATCAAATACGACAACGGATAAAAGTAGTCTATTTTGTAACTTTGTGCTTCCGAGGCGAAAAAATGTCATAAAAAGATATTCTGACACACAGGGAATAGTTTTTGCTATAGCAAGGCACCTTGTTTCTCCACCTTGCCTTCTACATTCATCTTCTTCTTAAACACCCATTTGCTCCCAATGGGCTTCCTTCCAGCCGGCAACTCCACGAGATCCCATGCATCGTTTTTGTGCAAGGATGCCATTTCATCAGCCATGGCCTCCTTCCAGAGTTTTCCATCCTCTAAATCTACTGCCTCCCTGACAGTTCTGGGTTCATCATCAGTTATAGTTAAGGAAAAACCTGAACAGAAAGCAGATGGAATATACCTTTCTGGTTGCCTTCTTTCCCGAACTGATCTTCTCAAAGCTGGAGTTTGTGGCTCTTCATCTTCTGAGTCTTCTTTTGTTGTAGAGTCTGATTCATCCTCCTTTAGCTCAAACTCTATCTTCTCAGGTTCCTTTGGTAGGACTTCATGTTTAATAACATATTTCACTTCTCTAAACACCACATCTTGGCTATACACAACCTTCCTTGTTTCTGGGTTCCAAAGCTTGTAACCCTTTAAACCATCCTTATACCCAATAAAGATGCACCTTTCAGATTTATTATCCAACTTGGTCCTTTTCTCATTTGGAACATGTACATATGAATCACATCAAAATACCCTTGAATATCGAAGGAGTTTTATTGCAGTCATACCTCATAGCAGGGTCTTATCCTCACATGGTGAAAGGTGATACGGTTGAAAAGTAACATACGATGGGTTGCCTCACCTTGGTCTTGTCCTATTGATGCTGTAGGCATGCTTCTTGTCCACTACTCAGTAATGCCCATTTTCATTCTTTTCTGCCAGCTCCCATTTGTTTGAGTGTGTATGGAAGTAGTCTTCGCCATTGCTATACCACACTTCTTACAGAGCTATTCAGAATTCCTTCTTCACGAGAACTCCCCACCATTATCTTGTCCTTGTGCCTCAATCTTCTTCTCTTATCGGTTTTCACAGAGCCTTGGGCGCAACGTCCCTCTGAAGCCAAACCTGGCTCTGATACCACTTGTAAGGATTCTGGACACCACATATCTCCACAATGGTATGATATTGTCCACTTTGGGCCTAAGCCCTCATGGCTTTGCTTATGGGCTTTACCCCAAAAGGCCTCATACCAATGGAGATATTTGTCCATCCTTATATACCCATGATCCTCCCCACTTCTAGTCAATGTGGGACTTTGGTTGTATACCCAACACACATGCACTATATATGCAGGACCAAAGTGGAACTAATTTAATCTAAATTACTGAAATCAAATTAATCTAGGAAGGCATTGAAACACTAACTAGGAAAGCAGGAAATTGCATAAGGGAAAAGCAATACAACATGTGAAGAGTTGAATGAAAAACAACATATGTGAGCTCACAAAAATAAATCTATCTCAAATTATATTACAAGAATCAAATGACAAATCATGAAAGTGTACAATATGAATCAAAGTTAAGAATCCCCTTCTCCTAATTACAAGACTATCTCTCCAAACTCAAAAACTTATCAACTAATCAACTTCTCTATTCTTTTTCAAATGAAGAGAGAGCACTCTCTTTTATACATGAGGAAGATAACCATCTCATAATTACATATCCAATATTCTCTCAAGCACTCTCAACTACTTTCCCATTATTACAAAATATGATCCCTTTGAATCCTCCACACATCTCTCACATATCTTGGATAAGATATGCCAACCAAATCCTCCATGATCTTCTCCTTAGGAATAGGCTTGAATAATTATCTCCTTAATATGGTGGAGGAGATATTTGAGACGTATCTTGGAATTAATCCTTCACATATTTCCTACACATTAAAAAGCTCACATATTCTTGAGATATATATAAAATATGTATATTTTCTAATATTTAATCATAAATTCACTTATAATACAAAAATGAATAAAATGGAAAATAAGAAGGTGAAACCCAAATGTATTTATGAAAATGATATGATAAAAGGTTAATGGGATGATGAAATGTAAGGAATAGTGAAGGAAAAGGTGGATAAAAATATGACATTTCTGAGTCCCAACACAAGTCATGGAATCCAACAACAGTCCTCTTTTGTCATCCAAGAACATCCAAGAAACTATCGAAAAGCATGAGACAATTATTTCTTCCAAAGATAATATGACCATATATTGCTTCTATTCATCAATTTCAGCCTTGTTTACAATGAAAGCCTTGGGAATATATAGGCCAAAGTGAGGAAAGCCTCCTAGTTCAACTTGCAATCTCATTGGCCTCTCCAAAATATCTGATTTTGTCCTTGAGGCTTTACAAAGCCCAAAGCACAAAATATCTAATAAAATATCTCAAAAATGCTAAAAAAGGAAAATAAATTTACTTTTCATAACTTATCATGTACAAAAATAGCTAAATGCACATGAAGAAAATTCACTTTTGAAAGGTTCGGTTTTTACAAAAATACTCAAAAAATACATCAGCAAAAGGTCCCCTGACTTTCCGACAACTTTGGGAGGTCATCTCGATGTTGAAACAAGGTTCATGATGGCTCGTTGGAAAGATATGAGTGTCTAATTTCTGAAAATGTTTAGTTTGTTTCCAACTGACCAATAGAAGTCCTCCAAAAATGGGTCTGTGTGTAAAAAACCAGAAAATAGGCCTTGCTGATAAATGGGGCAGAGTGTAGAAAAAGTGAGTGTTTTTCGCCATTTTGGGGGAGCAAATGATCTTCAATTCATCTGAAAATCGCTGAGTATGTGCCCCTAAAATTATGGCATCCAATTATACCATTTTCATCCTTTGAGGATGCCCCAAACTGAGATGGCGATGCCCATGAGTTTTGGCCCCAAAAATGACAAAAAACCAAAATATGTCGAATTTCGCCCAAACTTGGCGAGCATGACCCTCAAGGGTTTTCAGATACATGTTGTGAAGAAGATGCCAAAATTTGGAGCCTTGAGGTTTCTTTCCTCAATTTTTGTGCCAGGTGCTTCCCTTCAGCCTCCTTGAGTTTTTCTTGAGCAGCCTTCAACTTCCGCTGGGCAAACTGATTGAGCTTTTTATAATGCCCGGTCATCCTCCATTAAAGGTCCAAGTCCCTGTTTTCCTTCTCCAAATTATTCTCCAAGTGATCATTAACTCTCTCAAGCCGTGCTTCCCGATTGTTCTCTATCTCTTGTTCAAACAATGCAGTGAGAGGGGTAGATTGGAGAAGGGCATCTTCTTCTTATTTTTGTTTCTCAAGGGCCTTTTTGAGCCCCATGGTTCTTGGCCTCTTTCGCCTAGGCTGATCTTCACCTTCACTTTCATCAAACTCACCCATGAGTTATTCCAATCTCACCTGTGCTTTGGAGGTCTCTTTTTTGTATTTTATGGCTCGTGTTTCATAAACGGCCATATGGACACTCATCTACTTGTTTTGGACTTGGAAAAAGTGATTGAAGTTCTTGGCCCTATCAAGATCAGTATTTAAGGCATCAATTTGGCTGTTTCTATGGATCAAGAGATTTTCTAGGATCTAGGCTTCATTATCACTATCATCACTTTGGATTTGGATGATGTCGAATTCCCTTTCTTATTCATGACTTCTTTCTTCCTTGTCCTTCCCTTTGCTTTGGGTGGCTCTTTTAGTCTTCCTCCTCTTGGGCAATTCGACCATGGGATTTTCAGGCAATTTTCCCTTGCTTCGGACGGCCCTAGTCACATTTCGAGTTACAACTCTAGGCACCCTTTTCTTTGATGTCTGGGGCTTGACCACTTTTGGAGAAGAGAGCATGGCCCCTTTCCTAGGAGAGGCAACTAGCACATGCTCCATGGGCTCTTAACCCTTGCCACTTTGCTCCTCAGTTTTGCCACTATCTTGGATTTCTTCATGGATGCCTTGGCTGTCCTTTTAAACTTCCTTTTAAGGGTTGACCTCCTCATTCTGTTGCACCTTTTTATCCTACTGCCCCTCTTCTTCTTGAGGTTACTGTTCCTTTTTAGGAGGCTGTCGTTCATCTCCCTGAGGCTGCATCTATTAATCATGTTGTGGCTACTGTGTATATTGTTGTGGCTGCCCCTATTCAGCATCTTTATGAGTCTTCTCACCCTCACTGTGTTGCACATCTTCATGATGCTGCCCTTCATCATCTTCCTCATCATGCCCTTGCTGCCCTATTTCATCTTACTGCTTCTCATCATCACTTCCCTCTTCTTGCTCCTGCTCTTCTTCCTCATCATGGTCATTCTCTTCTCCCTCTCTAGGCTCTTTTGTTTGTTCTATGGTAAACTTGAGCTTCTTGGGAATAGGTCTACTAGAAGAAGGTGAATGATGGTGAGTAGGAGGTGTAGGGGATGTATGAACTGGAGGGATAGTGGATAAATCTAGATGGGTGATGAAAGTATCCCAAGAGACCTCCCTCTTCTTAAGCTGATGAAGAATGATGAATTTGATGAGGAAGTGATGGAAGAGGTAGGTTGTTTGCTGTGAAGGAGGATTTTTCTGAACAGTGGAGGCCATTTTCTCAATGCTTCTATGTAAGAAGAAAGGAAGATTTAGCAATTTGGCCCTCGTGAAATTCATGAGAAATCGAATGTTATAGGCATAGACTCGGGATAATCTTCCCTCACAAGTGAAGTATTTCATGATGATCTTCATGAGGGGGGCATAGCTAGTCAAAAGATATGAGAAGTGGAAAATGGAAGGACATGAATCTCTATGCTTAGGCTTTAGAAAGGGCTTGTAATCTTCTGAGTCCAGGTGGCTTTGTTTAAACCACTTCTCCTCAACATAAGGGATTTTAGTGGCCTTGGGGATGGACCTCGGAGAGAATTTGAAATCTAGGCCTACCAGCTGGAAATGATTCTCTTGAAACCTCAAAGCACAAAGATGTGTCAAAGGGGAAAATCTCTTCACCTCTTGCACTCTTTGACAAAAATATAAACACCAAACATCATGGAAATTGAACAAGACTGATGGGCGGGCATTCAATTCTTCAGTGGAAACAGGCTCAAATATCTTATGCAAGCCACTCCTACTATCTTGCCTGGCAGGCATCTTGTTTTGAATGCTCTCTACAAAACCAAGCTGCCTCAAATGGCTTTTTGAAATGCTTTCTCAAACACAACTCTGTCCTCTTTGTTAGTCACTATTTGACCAAGGCAGATTTCTACAAATGCTGTGTGAAATAATTCTTTAACACCAACCTCCTTTTCCTTACAAATCATTGTTTGTCTTCCTTTGTATGTCAATCAACAAATAGTTATCAAATAAAAAGGTACACACAGTCAAATGATTATTGTGTTTGGGTAAGGTCACAAAGCTATTTTTTGTTTTGGTGTAAGCAAGACAGCCTTGTAGAAAACAAAACACCCCTCCCAATTAAAAAACACTCCTCTTGCACTTCACTGTTTCACATACACGGGTAGACAAAAAAACTTTCAAATTGATTTAACAGCTTCACTCACCATATTTTGTTTCATGGATCAAAGGAGGTAGCACTGGTTTTGCTTTTTACCACACGGAGAGGACTTGTAAAAGTGACAAAGTCATTCATGCATGATCACTGTTGTTAAATTAGGCTCACTGTTTCACCTTAGGAACACTGTGTTTTCGTTTCAAAAATTGCCTTCACCTTCTAACACTGTTTTCACCTTACACTTTGCTGACAGAGGTTTAGCTTTGTCCCATCATAGTTAGGACATCTTCAACAATTTGACATAACCTCTAATACTATGTTTATTTTTACTTGAAAGTAGTGTTATGTTTTAGCACTGTTTTGAGGGCAGTTTTAGGCCTTTTGACACCAATATAAACACACCACTTTTACTATGGCAATCTTGGGCAATCATAGCCACAACAATCTTGGATTTTAAACAGAACACTCAACCCTCCTTATCACTGTTTCTCCATTACATATTGCTGACAGAGGTTATGGTTTATCACTGTCTTGAGGGTAGCTTTAGGCCTGTTGAAAATAATATGAACACTCTACTAGCCTCGCACCGTAGCAAACTTTGTCATTAAATTTAACAAATCACTTTGATTTTCCTACCAAGAACTCCATTTTTTCACCACCATTTAGTCTTGAAAAACACAGCATTGATCACCCTCTAATAAAAATGAATATACCAAGGAGGCAAACAAAAATACCTCTAAGATGGATGGTGTCTTTTACTTGAAGAGATGAGAAACTTCAAGACCCCTTTGGAGGCATTTTGACTGTTAAAACATGTGCAGCACGTTGAAATGGAAAGGCGACGTGAAATGGACAGGGTGTCGGGTCAATGATTGGGCGGTCATGACCGGCGCCTACAGGCGGCCGCTCTGACGTTATAGCACTGTGTAAATTCACTCCTGAATGTGCTGCACATTTTTCCAGGCACACTGCATGGGCTAAAAAGCCTGAAATTCTGCAACTTTTGCTTGAAAACTCCTTGTTTCGGTTAGAGAGAAGCGTAGGGGAGTGTTGCTCATGTTTCAAATTGCAAATAGAGTTTGGCAACGGTCAGTCCACCCTTTGTATTTGAAACTTTGAAATGCTTTATGAGGGTTTTGAAGGCTTTTCGAAAAAGGTATTGGTTTAAACAAAACATGAAGCTTATGTCCTTTTCAAACATAACCGAGACTCTTTTTGCACTAATCCTTTGACAAGATGTGGAGTTTTGAATTTTGAAAAGGTGACATAGTGATGGATTTTGTTTAAAATAAAAAGAAAGGCCTTGTTCAGGAACTGCAAATCTCCTCTACTGCGCTTTCACAGTGCTTTATTAAAAAGGAAACTTTGCCACTGCTAACCTTTTTAATGACATTTTTAAAGGAAAATTTTGCTCAAAAAACATACCAATGAGTTATGAAGCATATTTTTCCATTCTTGCAAGGAGATAACTCATGTTTTTAAAACTTAATTGACAGTTTCTTCTCCCTATGTTTTGAAGCTGGTCATGCCCATTTTCAAACCGATTGAGCTGGTAGGTGCTGCTTTGAGCCCTTCTCTTGACTGTGGGTGAAGAACCTCAGCTAAATTTGTAAATGAAAAACTCTACTATAAATAGCTTCCATCATCAAGGAAACTTACTAACCCTGGATTGCTAAAGTAATGAGTCTTGAATTTTTATGGAGATAAAGCAGAGGATGATGGGCTGAAGTTTAAGATGTAAAATTTGAAAACTATCCCTTTGTTCCTCTGTGAAGGAAGTCTACAAGGATAATGAATTTCTCATTCATTTTACCATGTGGACAATAGTCCCTTTGAAATCTGAGCCATACTGAAAATGAATGCTCTTCATATTTACATAATGGTGAGCCTTCTACTTGTAATGAAGGTGGCCTATTTTTGACAAATGCCTGGGTTATTTTCAACTCCTGTTTTAACCAAGTGAAAAAGGTTTATGAATACACTGTTAGTGGTTTTCTTTGTACTTGATGGCAGAAGCCAGTTTGAGACCAAGACTGTTTGACTTCTTTGACCATTTGCTTAACAATATTTCTTCATTGACAATCACCCCAGTAGCTTCACATT
This sequence comes from Pinus albicaulis, assembly GCA_034641835.2. Classification (NCBI taxonomy): domain Eukaryota; kingdom Viridiplantae; phylum Streptophyta; class Pinopsida; order Pinales; family Pinaceae; genus Pinus; species Pinus albicaulis. The sequence goes on along the minus strand of CM076569.1, from coordinate 380,222,787 downwards.
GTATTTTAATAACAGTGAAACTTATGTAAATAACTATTAAAATCACCACTACTTTGCCTCTGCTTTTAACACCAATTTTTATTCAAAAACCTTTAGTTGCTTTCCCATTGCACCTAAAATTTCCCTTTCAGTCAGTGAAAACCTTAAAATCAAATTCTCTCCCTGGCCCTCTGCTTATAGATGAAGGAGGTCTTTACGATAGTGACAAAACCCTCTGCTTGTATAATGAAGGAGTTTTTCCCAGTCTTCAGCCCTCTGCTCATGTATGGAGGAGGTTCTCAGTGATGCCATTTCATCAGTTTTTAAATAGTGTTATCTTTCCTTTACTACCTATTCATGCTTGAGTGAATGAAGATGACAAAATTTCAATAATTCATGATGGGCATTTCTCTGAGACATGGAATTCTGCTTTCAAAATACCATTGAGCCTCTTTTAGATATCACAAGCAGTTTGGCTAGTATTTGCAAAGCACTTCTTGTCATTCATAATTTACTAACCTTTGACTGTGATTGCAGTAGCTTAATGAAACAAATCTCTGCCCTGTGGATGCATCCCAGGCTCAAAAGCACATAAGAAGCAGCTGTCTTCTCATGTTGAGTTAAATAATATCTTTTCGGATGTTGGTACACATATACTCTTCAAAGATCCTTTGAAACACTGTAAAATTACCCAATATCAGTTTGACCTATGGCACATGCATTGCTGAGACTTCAAGGCTTGTTAGTGGCATGACTTAAGGGTGTAACCAAAATTTATTTGCAGAAAAGGAAGGTCAGTTAGGACTGGTTAATCATAGATAGAGGGTCTTTGGCATATGATAGTTTTACAAGGGAGAAATGCCTAGAGCGCCACTACCTAACTTACGGGGAACTTCTTGGACAGATTTGGATTGTTTTCCTTGGAGCTGATGGACAAGCTAATATGGCTGAGGCTAGATAGGGCTTGATAATGAGGTTTCATCTCATCATGGGTGGATTGAAAAGGTAGGAGGGAAAAAAATGTTTATGGGTGTTTTCCAGCTAGCAAATTTGACAATTTTTTAGATCAGTTGCTAGAAAATTTGGCTGTTACAACTAGTCATCACCAACAAGTGAAAAATACTGATGACTAACACTTATCGAAATGATAATTAGGGGAATTTTGAGGTCTAAAATGAGCATCCTAAGGAAATAATAAAATAATAGCTAAACCAATAAAACAATATTTATGAATTTTCAATTCACTTTTTGGACCACAATCCATGTAACCATAGTTAAATTCAGTTCAAAATTTGTACCAAAATAAAATTAATAAAAAAATTGTATTGATGTGACTATAAAAAAGAATGATATTTTCAAGAAAAATTCATTATGATTGAGAAACTAATGCATTTCTCCTTTTCACTTAAATAACTTAAATTAAAATATAAATATAAATTTATAAATTCTTAACTATATTATATGCTATTAATTAAATTTTATATTATTTAAATTTTATAATAACATGTAATTAATATACTATATAAATATAATATAATATAATATAATATAATAAATATATAGGGATATGCACTATTTCTTTCAAGAAATATGACATGACACTAATATTGTACTATTCAAAAAGTGTGAAATAAGATCTATTATGAGTACTTTACTTTATGACTTTAAAAGTTATTAGAGCACTACCATGGTTAACCATGAGTTTTTATCCACCATTGAGAATGTGAGAAGTAAGTACCTTTAACTCAAGCAATGCCACCTCAACCATTAGGGTTTGTCATCCCCTAAAATTTGATTGGTTCTCATAAAGTAAATTTTGATTGTGCATTTTCCTTAGGAGGCCCATTTTAGACCTCAAAATTCCCCTAATGGATCCTAGAGGGAGGGGCTAGGAGAGGTCATCGTAGGACAAAAATTAATGCTATTGATTATTTTTATGAAGGGACGTAGTTTAGCATGCCACATATGGAGGTAGGAGAAATGAAATATCTAAGACAACACACTATGAAATATTCAAAATCGGATACACAAGATGAGATCATACCCAATGTTGAACACACCACCCCACAAACGCATCTACAAATCAAGAGGTAAGATATCAATGCACTCATTCAACTAGATTAATAGGTAACTATAGTCGGGGGGAGAAAATTGTAGTAGTATCAAAGTTGGTCCACTCATAGGGGGAAACATGAAGTATTCAGACTCTGAGTGGTTCGCAGAAAATCACATTGTTTTATGGTAGTATAGAATGCACGGAAGGGAGTACATTTTCAAGGAGCACCGTTAATAACTACCATTATGGGCGTAGACTTGAGGATTCCCATGTTCCACGGTGTTCGGAACGAAGACCCAAAACAACATATGTTTATGTGTGAGGTTTTTTCGATAGCTAAGCAGGTCCAAGATGAGTCCCCAAAGATTAAGTAGCTGGAATCCACATTCAAGGAATGCACACTAAAATGGTACATGACATTCAAAAGCGCTATGCCAAAAGGACAAAACAAGACTCTAGTGTATATTAAGAAGTGCCTAATCACAAAATTTCAAAGGCCTAATTCGTAGTCCCAGTGTATCACTGAACTGAAGGAGATCAAGAAGAGTATAGGATAATCAATATGGGATTTTCATCAATTATTTAATGTTTTGAAGGAGAGACTAACATTCAAAATTATGGATGCGCAACAGAAGGAATGGTTTATTACGAGACTTCTACCACACATCAGAATACCTTTGATGTAATAGAGGATTTGTACCTAGTAGAAGTGTTATTCTAAATTCTTAACGCAAGTGTACGAAAATAGCCTACTTTAGCTGTATGTGACAAACAACCCTAACAACATAAATGGTTTCTTAACTCCTTATATCTGCAATGAATATTTAGAACAAATACTGCAAAAACCCATATCTATGCAGTAAAAGTAGTTAAACAATGAAAAGAAATAGTAATTACTCCATACATCCAACAGACAAGAAAATATTTAATAAATTTTTTCATATATTATAACACCTGGTGAAGGGAACAAATATATATTACTATTCCCCCTCAATGGTATGGGTTCTTGGTTGTCCTCAACACTTCAACTCCAAAATTTTCTCTCCCTTAATGGTGCAGAAAACCCAAAATGTGTTAAACTCTATGAGAGCTCAAGAGGTAAAAGAAAATATTAGTGACAATGACAATGATCAAAGCGTGAAAATGAAAGGGGTCAAAATGAATAATGAATGGAAAAAACCTTATATTTATAACAAAATATTGAGTTATGCTCGATAATGGTGAATAATAAAATATTATTAACCAAGATCTAGATCTAACTGCTTGGAATATTTTATTATATTTTTTTGGAGGGAAAAGGTATTTAAATTGGTTTGGAAATAATAAACAAATAAATGATTTATTTATCATTTCAAGAATATGGTGAAATAATAGTAAAAAAAATAGTGATTTGCTTAATTATTCCTAGATGATTTAGTCATATTTAACAAGTAATAATAACTAAATAATGATTTAATTAATCATTCGTAGAGAAAAATAACATAAATAATGATTTATATAATTATCTCTCATAATTGGGTTCAACATGACCAAGAATATTATTTAAACAATGGTTTAATTATTTATTCCTAGAGGAAAATAAAATAAATAAGGATTTATTTAATTATTCCTCATGGGGTTTCTTGTTTTAACCAAAAATAACATAATAAAATATGGTTTATTAAATTATTTCGTATAGTGAAAGAAATTTTACTATGGTAAAGTTGGTCCTACATGGTGTACTTCGATCCATCTAATTAGGAATTGTTAGATGACTAATTTTTGGTGATAATATATTTCCCCCCAACATGTGAGCATTAGGAGAAAATCATATGACCGAAGTAAGTTGTAAGAACACAATCACTAGACACTAAAGGGGAGTCAGAGAGAGAGAGACCTGAGTGAAGTGAAGTGAGAGAGGAAAACGACTTAGGGGGTGAGACCTACAAATGATATAACTCTGCTTTTATCTTTGGGTACTTTTTCTCAATGAGGTGGGGGAGACATAACTATGCCTGCCGAGATGAAAAAGTACAAATAATTACAATGTGCTCAATAATATGAAACTGAGAAATAAAGTACATGATAAATGGTACATGACATGCTGGCATAAATGGGCCAGAAAAAAATGTAATGGATCCCACATACATATTGTGTCTGGAGAAACATTAGTCAATACTGAATACAATATTATCTGAATACACGAGACATAATAACAACCAAATAAGCCATGTTGAATAGGAAAGGTATCTGAAAATATGAATGGATCATATAAATGATACATGCATTCTATGGGCGTTGCAAGCGACTGAAACCGAACCCATCAAATCTGTGAAACTACATCTGAGGTTGTAGCATAATCCAAGGTCATCCTTGTATTTTGGGGCTACCTAAAGGGACACCCCCTCATGAGGTCTAAAACATCTCACACACACCTGGGAATCACTGATACAATCTGCTGGATCACTGGACTATCAAGTATACGAATCTCAATCATGTAATAATGAGATGAGGCTGAGTGGATGAGAAACAACCAAGTCAAAGGGAAATTATGATTCCATTTCCTTGATCTAAGGCATCGAACAAGAATGGAAGTTCGAACCAAGGTACACTGCCCTCTAGGCCTACCTTCTAGAATGAATGTGTTGATGTCAATAGAAGGAGGTCCACCATAGGTGAGGTAATGATTAATCCTCAAATAAGGCACGAGGGATCATAGTAAAGTGACTAATGCACTAACACCAGGGATGATGATGGAAAAAAGGGGATACTGAGTAGAGGATGGACGACTTCCCTTCTCAGAGCATAGAAAGCATGGATGACATGGCAACAATTGAATCAAATCTAGAGGGAATGAGGGATAGTATGACTGGAGGAAAAAATGGGCAACACGGGATGAATACGACGCAAGTATGGATTGAATATTGTAGCAAGAGATAAAGTGACTCAAGACAGATTCTATGAATGCGATGATGACTCAACTTGGATGATCTAAACAAGGTTGACTCGATGATGCTACCGCACATGATAGGAATAGGCAATACCATGAAAACATGAGAAAAATATGGTTACTCATGAAGAAAATGAATGCAATGTTGGTAAGTATGAAGGAGAAGTGGTGCCCAAAATAAAAGCAACACATGTGAAGAAATTTGATTTTAAGAGGCGATAAAGTGACCCTTCTTAGAAAAATGGCTTCCTAGTGAAGTGTAAAATCACCAAAAAAAAAGATGACCCATTTTTTTTCTTAGTGAGATATTTCCAATGGTGCTAACGGTTCGTCAAACTGAGCTATGGTTTGGTCGTAATTGGCGATGGAAAATTTGAGGGTTTTCCATTAAAAGGGTGATTTCCCTTCAATTTAATTCATTTTCTATGTGAGATGCAGTGAATGTGGAGAGGAGAAGAAGGCCCTAAATATTGTGGAAATCGTAGCGAACAAACCAACCTTGGAATCAGGATCCGTGACTTTCAGGTAGGTGTCCTTACTTGTCTAAGGATGGTATTAATGCTTCTTGGAAGAATAGTTCCTCATGAAGAATCAAGGTAAGAAAGGAATACAAGAACGAACTACTAGAAAAGTGTTAAAATCATCCCCACCCACCAAGTCAAACATGGGGGCTAAGTGGTAAATGTGGTATCACATAAAGTAGAATATTTGAAGATATGGTATGAATCATCGATGTTATATGGCTCGCTAGAGAGGTCGGTAGGATAAAATATCCAAGGAATGGGAGGATAATCAACGATACCTATATCGGTGGAGTCTAGGTCGACACTTATGTTAACCAAGTAAGAAGGTGGGAAGGGTAAATCATGCCCACAACCATAGGATATTTTCCACCAGCATATGTGCTGGAGGGGACTGATCTAGTATGCAATGGTGGGAATGGTGCCCCTAGCTAGAGGAGTTTGTAGAGCACCATGGTATTCCAAATGTTGAAATAATAGATTCAAGCATTCAGTCTCATAGGAACTAAATCCTAAAGATGATGGTGAGAATATATAGGGGCATAGGTGCCCCCAATAATTCTATGGACATGCCAAATGTATTTGTAATATTGGACTCTAAACACATTTTGATGATGTGGTTCACAATTTGATTATCTTATGGCTATCTTGTTATGGGAAGAATGGATACATATAGTTAGAGAAAGTAAATAATGGATTACCAATATCATTTGGAATCGCATATATGAATCAAATGGATTGAATTTTGGTGTTTGCATACATGGTGTCACTATACCAAAGAGTGGCTCTGGAGATAATGAATTGGTGCTCACCAAGAAAACATAGAGGTTGGTCAACAAAAATGTCAAGGGACCGGGTTGTTGATGTAAGATGAAGGAATTATTAAGTTGATCATACCTAGAGTGATCTAAAGTGATATGAGACTGGAGTGGACACCATCAGCTGCACTAGGAGGATTGGAGAGGTCTTCTTCTCCTGGACTCTCAAATATGGGTGCCCCTTTACCCAAACACTGGGTGTCAATGTAATGGGCATAGGGTGTGTGTGGTTCAAATGCATGGGTTCTAAGTAAGGTGTTATATAACCAATCAACCTCACTATCGATGAATTCTTTGGAATCCACATCATGTTGGTCATGGGTCTGTTGTGGAAGGAAATACGCATGATTATGCATAGCATTCCAAGGAAAATCAGGGGTGGTCATGCATTCCATAATTTATTCATCGGAATGGAAGATGGGAGGACTGGCAGAAGGGAGACCACTTGATGTGGTAGGGCTACTTGGCACACCTTCATGAGAAATATCGTTCACATACATGTCACTACGAAGGGTAGATGAAGAGCTAGTAGATGAAAAATCTACCGATGTTGAGACCAAGGTGTTCGAGGAGGGAGGTTTGACCAAAATAGAATGGGAATCCCTAGAGCAGTATTCCACTGTGGATCCCATGGATAGAATCAAATAGAGAATAACGACCAAAGAATCTTTCATCTCGACATCCAGGGGAGGTATCAAAATGGGCACAAAATTATCCTCTGGTTTTGGTAAATCAAAACTCACAAGTAGAGGAGTGGATGGTCCACTATGAGCGGCCTCTATTTCATGAATCACCTAAAGGGTATCATGAAATTTTTTGAGACGGGGAAAAGAATGAGAATAGTGGTCATAAAGGTTTCAAAAAGAACATGGGTGGTTCATGCGGAACGATTTGATTTTCTTCGATGAATCAGGTAAGGTTACATGGACCTCTAGGATGTCAGATTCAGGAAATGTTGTGTTGGTCACAGGTTTGAGATGAGGAAGCTTAGGAAAATTATTGGTGGCATGCCCAACAAAATCACACAAATCACATGGAGGGGTCAGCTTTGGAGGCTTAGGTGGAGGTGGAGCTATTTGGGGAGCCTTTTCCTTTGGTTCCTTTTTTTGGGCTTTACCCCCCTCACGGGATGCTTTCGCAACAGGACTAGGTTATTTTTGAGGTGGCAGTGGCATTGAAGCAAAGGCAGGGGTCATGGCGACCAGTTGAACTAGGGTCAAAGCGGTATATGGTTTGAGTTAACTAGGTGGAGTGTTTTCTAAGGGATCAATGTACCATACTGGGATCCCCAGGGTTAAATTGGGTAGACTCAATGTAGCCATAACGAGCACTGAAAAGAATCCAGATGAGGGTGCTAAAAACTGTATCTGATGGGAAGGGTAATGGCCTGGCAGAATGGCTCCCGAATGGTTAAGGCTTGGGGGAACCCTTCTTGGTTGAAAAATATTGACGGAGACACCAACATAAGGAGAAGGTCCTTGAGGAGATGGTCTTGAAGGCTGTGTCAAGTGAAAAAAAATAAGTTGCGAAGGCGCTGGTTGCTCGGTATTCGTACCAGGCCACTTTCGGCTAGCCCAAGATGCTTGCAACATGCAAACACTCGATGATCTAGGCTCAGTGATAAGAGGGGGGGTACCAGGGATTGACCCAAGTAAGGTGGAATATTTATAGACCCTTGGTGAAACACTGGTGAGAGGCGTGATAGATTGGTTATTGGCCACCAAAGATATGATGGAATCAGGGGAGGTCTAAGACTCTCATTCGTAATAAGTAAACTAATCTATGGTGACGATATTTCCACTGTGGGCGAAGCAAATATTATGGTGAATCATAGATGTGACAGTTGACATCGCATAGGTGTAGCTACAACCAAAAATGATATTATAATCCAAGGGAGCATCAATGACTTTTATGGCAATAGAAATAGTCTTTCCCACAAGTGTCACTGAAAAATTGCAGAACATGCTAAGGGGATGATAAGGGTGACCATCCCAAGCACGCAAATTGATGGTGGATGGGGACATATCGGATGATCCAACATTCTTACAAACATAGTCAGACATCACATAGGTGGATGTGCCCTCATCAATGATACATCTCTGAACATGGGAATTATAGATCTTGACTAGTATTTGGAAGGAAATGGATGAAGGTAAGGGGGGATGTTCTGACTTTTCAACATCAAATATGATCAAACGATCATCTGCAGGATCCATAGCACCCAAACTAGATAGTAGAGCTTTTCAATGAGATGGGAATGTCTAGAATACTTCCAACATTGACATGGAGACAGGAGATTGCACCAAGTCATCTACTATGTTCTAGGTGTGGGAGGATTTGGAAAAAGCATAATTTTAGCCTAAATTCCCTTTAGAGATATTGTGAATAACCCCTTCCTGAGGTTGAGGGATCTGGAAGGCAATATTTGGCATCGAAATGGACCTTTTTCAGACTTTGGTTTGGGACTCAGCTGCAAACGTTGCAGTTTTCTTGTCATGTTGGTGCGATTGGGTCTGAAGGTTGACATCAATGGTATTGAGTTCTTCAGAATTCATCATGAGAATCTAGTAGTTAGGAGTACCAGACTGCGGAGGTTGAGGAGCAGCCTAACCCTGAGGTGGTTGGGCAACAACATATCCTTACTGAGGGAAAGGATTAGTGAACACAACCAGTTGATTTGGCGACAGTGATTGGAGGAAGTGACATGGTGCATTCCTGTCCTCTAGACGTTGCTTGGGCTTCCCACAACTGGCACGTCTGGGGTAAAATGGGACATCATGAGTATAATGGCCATGGACACCACAACATGAACAAGGTTTATTCATACGAAGGGTCGTGTTCTTCTTGGGCTGATCACAATGTTGCTCATTTATGGTGGTAGGTTGGTTCCTATGGGGTGCGTTTGGATGATTACATTGGTGACCTTAGTTACCTTGTGCTTATTAATTCTATTTGTATTTCCCCTTATTATTTTTCTTTGAATTAGGAGGACTAGTCATGCTCTGCTGAGCATACACTTGATCTTCAAGAGGTGGTGGTTGTTGTGGTAGAGGTTGAGAAGGCATGGGAGATTGGGGTGCTGATGCCAGAGGGGTTGGAGCATTTGGTTGTGCATAAGGATAGAAAGGAGAGGGGAAAAAAATTGGGTAGAGAGGTTCAACAATATCTAGCCCTAACATCAACATAAAGTGTTCTTTGATCGAGATACAAGTTTCTTGGACGGGGATAGGTGTTGGAGGAACTAGTCCCCTTGCAGGTAACCATAACTCATGTGAGGAGGATCATATGGATTTGAAAGAGATCCAACAATACCATCGGTAGAATGAGATGCCCCCAGTGTGTTGGCACCACCAGGCCTAAGAAGATCTAGTAAAATGGTATAAACATAACCAGATTGGTCATAGATCAAGTCATATTTTAATGTGACCTGGAGAGATTCTTCCTGTGAATAAGGAAAATTAGGTGTGAAATATTTACTGATGGGGTCTAATAATGTTCGAAGAAACCAATCCATATAGAAACAGGTGTTGAATTTAAGAGCTCTACACAAACTTCTTCTCCTATGCCATTCTTGGACATGGTCAGAAATGCGGGTGACAGAAGATTGATGGAATGTGGTCAACAACTCGGTATCAGTATCATAGCGGACGGGTATCTAGAAATATAACATAAATGCTTTAGCGAGAGTCATAAAATTGGTATGAGATGCAATAGGCGGATCGACATACCATACTTTGCAGCTTCTCCAGTGAGCGTAGTAGTATCATGGAAATTTTTAAGGATGGTAAATTATTTTAAAGTTTAAAACATTAGCGAATCTCATTAGTTACTAATATGAAAACTATAAACTGTTCATTGATATATTTGTAAAATTATTCAAATTTATAATGGTTTTCTATATACTCTCTATATAATTTGGTGATTTTTAAGTTAAAATAATTTTATATTGTAAAATTTGGGCGAATCATTTTTATAAGAAATGGAAATTGGTGAAACTCTTTTTTGAAAAAAACATGGAAAATTAGCCCACCTACGAATATTAACCCCTAAAATTTTCCATCGAGCATACGTTGGAACAACCAAAGGCAAATAGATTCATTGGTTATGGAATTAGACGAATACCATTACGTGAAAATGAATTCTTCAAATAGAAAAATAAGCAATTGCCACAATAAAAAACAAATATACACAAACATTTTCCCCTGGATCCCAAAATCGGGACTACTATATTTATTTTTCATTATATTCCTTTCAATGTTACAATACATATATATACATGTCGAATCATTCATAAACCCCAATCCATAACCCTGAATTAGAACATAGTTGTAGTTCCCTTGGCCATGTCATCAAAATACCATACGCAAAAAACCATCATTCCCAAAACCATATGAAAAACCCATACACAAACCATGGGTAGGTCCACCCACAATACTTTTTTCTTCCCCCAATCCTTAGGTCCTCCCAAAAATTATTGGGTCAGCATAAGAAATAATTCTCGAGGCATTGCCCCAAACATCGTGCAGGGGGGCTACTGCTCCCTACCAACCACCAGGGGTGTGGCCCTGTGACGTCCCTACTACATCCGATGCAACATACAATGTGTGAGGCTAGTCGTGGAAATAATATAACACACACCTAACATTATCACACTTATTGTTTCCTTTCTAGACAAGGGGTCGCAAGAGAGCTTAGTCATTGGTAAAGCCCTACAACACACATTGTTTCTATACACGAATAAAACTTTTGAGTGGTCACAAAATTTTTCAATGCATCTCTAACAGTCTTCAAAATCTCCACCTTTAATAGAAACACATTTTTATCCTCAACCATATCGCTCACATAGTTATACTAAACATCAATGTTCTTTTTCTTGGAATTATAAGCAAGGTTCTTAGCCAAGAAAATTTCACTTCGCGGTCACAGTCTATCCTTATAGACCATTGCACCAACCCCATAATTGAACACAATCTATGCAACCAAAATTCTTCCTTTCTTACATGAGTGGCTTCCAAGTATTCAACCTATGTAGTTGAAAGTGTCATTGCACACTATCTGTTACTCATCCAACTAGTTGCTCCTCCAAATAGGTTAAACACATAACCACTTGTAGATATTTTTTGATCTAGATCTCTAGCCTATTATGCATAAACAAAGCCACAAATGCGAAAAAATATTTCCAATCCTGTTCTTCCTTGGTAGCACAAACCATAATCACTAGTGACACACAAATACCTAAAAAATTTCGCCAATGTTGTCCAATGCTCCTTCCCTTGTTTATATCTCCCAGTGCATGTGAAATGTTTGGTTTAGAGAAAACCATTGCATACATTGGGCCACCAATTGTACTCAAATATGGAACACAGGACATTTCCTCTTCCTCTTATTGTATCTTAGGACACAATTCATTAGATAAATTTACACCTGTAGGAATAGGAACCTTCACCGGCTTACTACCCCGCATATTAAAACTATATAATATTGTCTCAACATAATTCATCTGGTTTAACTAGAGATTTCTCTTTTTCTTATCTCGTTTAATTTCCATGCCCAAAATATACTTTGAAACACCAATATCCTTCAAGTCAAATTTCTAGGAAAATTTGTGAAAAATCCTAGATAATCTCTTTTTCATTTCCAATCTGCAACATATCATCTACATACAAAACCAAATAAATAACATAGGCACCAATTAATTTAAAATACACATATTGATCTGCTTTTCTTTTAGTGAATCTAAGTCCCCATATATGTATCAAATTTATAATACCACATCCTTTGTGATTTTTTTAACCCATAAAAAGACTTTTTTAACTTGGATACAAGTTCTTTCTTACCCTTCACTGTTGGAAACCTAGTCCTCAATGCGTAGGTGTGGAAGACGAATGGACAAAAGAATTCCAAGTGACCTTGGAATGTAGAATCCAAGAATCACATAAATTTAATGTAAATGCACATCTATGGTTAATAGTAAAGCATCTCATGCTTATATTTCTATGTGTGTGTGTTTTACATATCATTGTTTAATATGGTATCAGAGCCATGATGAGTGGCCTTCTTCCTCATTTTGAATTTATGTGTTAGGTATTTTTCCCTGCCAACTATGTCAACTCTAACGTATGTTTATTTTGAATAAAAACAACAACTGCAGATGTTTTTCAATACCTTGAATAGCACTGGTCTCTATGCTAGACAGGGTGTTGGTCTCTAATGCTCCTCCTTGCTAACAATTATTAGATTCTTTTCTCCCGTGTGCCTAATCTTTTGTATAATAACATTGTTTTGTCTTCCATCAAGCTGCTCCATGGAGAGCACTCTATATATATCACTGTGCTCAGTTGAATCCGTTCAACTTCGAGTAGCATAATACTACCAGTCAAGATCTCAGCCCTCCATGTGTAGCAAGAGACTAATAGTGCCACCATGCTGCAAATTTACTCGGGCACTCTCTAAATCACCACCCTCAACCGATTCAACAAAATCACCATAAAGAAGGTGTTGGGTATGTGTTATATTCTTTCCACAACTAGTCACCTCCGGGGGGGTCACAGGAGGGGCGAGAGCCCCCCTGTAAGTTGTGTCGAGCGCAATATTGGTGGCAGCAGCCCCCCCTGTTCGGGGTCCAGAGAAACGCCCCAGGAAAAAAAAATTGGTCCCTATTTTTCGATGGATGGACCCACCCATGGTTTTGTGCATGGTTTTGCACCTGATTTTGGGGCATGATGATTTTCAACCCCTAGTATTTTGTAGATCCAGTCAAGGGAACTATGGTTATTCTCTAATATAGGGTTAATGGATTGGGGTTTATTTATGCTTTGGCATGTATATATATGTGTTGTAACACTAAAAGGAATATAATGAAAAATCAATCTGGTCGTCTCGATTTGGGATCCAGGGGAAAAATCTCTATGTGTATCTTTTTTATGTTTTATGCTCCCACTATTGTTTATTTTTTGTTTTTAAGATTCATTTGCAGATAATTTCTGTACAGGGTCAAAACCTAAATTTGGTATCAGATCAGTTTTGGCTTCAAGGGGACACCTTTGCTACTGAGGGTTTTTTGCTCGGGCCTGAGGTAGACCCTATTCAATGGGAGATCTGTAGGATCGATTCTTGCGGTGAAAGAAGATGGCGAGCAACATGAAGATAGAGATCAAGAAATTTATTGGTTAGATTTTTGAGTTGTGGAAACTCAAGATGAAGGATCTGTTGGTGGATAAAGATCAATGGATTGTGGTAGATCCGGGTACTAAACCAATGACAATGTCAGATGAAGACTAGAAGAAGCTAGATCGGAAGGCAAAGAGCACAATACAGTTGTGTGTCTCTGATTCTATATTGTTGAATGTATTTGGGGAAGCTACGGTGAAGACCTTGTTGGGTAAGCTAGGAAATTTGTACCAATCTAAGTCTCTAGTGAATAAATTGTTCCTACAGAAAAAGATTTATAACCTGAGGATGAGGATGGAGACTCAGTGACAGAGCATCTGAACGCCTTCAATACTGTAGTAAGCCAGCTATCATTTGTTGATATTAAAATCTTATATGAAGATAAGTGCATTAGTTTGTTGTGTTCTCTACCAAATTCGTGGGACAATCTGGTTATTGCAATAGGTAGCAATACAACTACCTTGAATTTTGATGACATTGTCTCAGCCTTGCTCTTGGAGGAAATGAGATGGAAAAATATGGAGGGTCAGAATGGAGATGCCTTATCTGTATGACGAAGGTCCTAGAACAGAAGCAAGAATAAGGTTTCAAGTGGGAGATCTAAATCTCCTAGAAATTTTGTAAAGGTGTGCTAGAAATGCGGAAAGGATGGGCACTACAAAAAGGATTGCAGATCTAAAGCTCCTAAGAAAGGAAAGGGATCTGATGATGCTCCTTCTGCAAAGGCAAAAGCCACATGGGATGAAGGTGGGGATGTGTATTTGGCTTATTCTTTAAATACACATGTAGATCATGAGTCATGGTTGATTGACTCGGGTGCATCCTTTCACTTCACTCCCCATAGGGAGTGGTTCTGCGAGTATGAGAAATATGATGGCGGTGATGTCTTCTTAGGCGATGATAGGAAGGCCAGAATTGTCGCACGTGGAAAATTTAGTCTGAAGCTACAAGGTGGAAGGATTAGAACACTTCCTGGTGTTCTACACATTCCTGCATTGGCCAAAAATCTGATTTTTGTAAGCAAGATGGATGATGTAGGTGTAAAAAAAGTGTTTGAGAAAGATACCTGTACGATGGTTTGGGGAGCACTGGTATTAATGCAAGGAGTTTGGATTGGAACTTTGTACAAGATTTAAGGCAACACTGTTATTGATGGGTACAATAGTTTTGTGGTTCCCGAAATTGGAGCGGAAAGCCTAACAGTCTCTGGAGAAAATACCATGCTACAGCATCAAAGGCTTGGACATATTGGAGAGAAGAGCCTTCGGATACTGCATGGAAATGGTATGGTAGAAGGTATGTCTAATTTCTCTCTAGATTTCGATTTCTGTGAAAATTATGTATATGGGAAGCAGAATCAGTTGAGTTTTCCCTCTGATGCTAAGAGGGAGAACAATATATTAGAGCTTGTGCATAGTGATGTGTTTGGACCTCTATCGGTTCTGTCACTGGGTAAGTATGTGTACTATGTTTCATTCATAGATGACTTCTCAAAGAATACATGGATATATTTCTTGAGGAAGAAATTTGAAGTCTTTGAAAGATTTAAAGAATTTAAGGCTTTGGTGGAAAACCAGAGAGAGAAGAAGGTAAAGGTGCTGACGAAAGATAATGGTGGGGAGTTCTGCAAGAAGGAATTTGAAGAGTTCTTTAAGAAGTGTGGTATAGCACGGCAGAAGACTACTCCATACACACCTCAGCAAAATGGAGTTGCAGAAAGAATGAATAGAACGTTGATTGAAAAGGCAAGAAGCATGCTCAGTGGTACCGGGTTAGGACAAGAATTCTGGGCAGAAGTAGTGGAGATTGCCTGTTGCTTGCTTAACAGATCACCTTCATTAGTGTTGGAGGATAAGACTCCACATGAGGTATGGACTAGTAAGAAACCCTCTCTTTCACATCTTAGGGTACTTGGATGTGATGCATATGTACTTGTTCCAAAGGAGAAAAGGAGAAAGTTAGATAATAAATCTAAAAGGTGCATCTTTATTTGGTATAAGGATGGTTTAAAGTGTTACAAGCTTCGGACCCTGGAAACAAGGAAGGTTGTGTACACCCAAGAAGTGGTGTTTAGAGAGGTGAAAGATGTTGTTAAGAATGAATTCCTACCAAAGGAACCTGAGAAGATAGAGTTTGAGCTAAAGGAGGATGAATCAGACTCTACAACAGAAGATGACTCAGAAGAGGAAGAGCTACAAACTTCAGTTGTGAGAAGATCAATTCAAGAAAGAAGACAACCAGAAAGGTATAGTCCATCTGCTTTCAGTTCAAATTTTTCTTTAACTATAACTAATGATGATCCCAGAACCTTCAGGGAGGAAGTAAATTTAGAAGGATGGAAAACTCTAGAAGGAGGCCATGGTTGATGAAATGGCATCCTTGCATAAAAATGAGGCATGGGATCTGGTGGTGTTGCCAACTGGAAGGAAGCCCATTGGGAGAAAATGGGTGTTTAAGATGAAGATGAATGTAGAAGGAAAGGTTGAGAAATACAAAGTTCGGTTGGTAGCAAAATGTTATTCCCAGGTGCCGGGAATTGATTTTGGTGATATATTTTCTCTTATTGCCAAAGTTACTTCTATTAGATTAATTTTATCTATTGTTGCTACATTTGATTTTGAGGTAGAACAGATGAATGTGAAGACAAGATTTCTTCACAAGGATCTAGAAGAGGAGATCTACATGAAACAACTTGAAGGCTTTATGGTGAAGGGGAAGAAAGAATTGGTATGCAGGTTAAATAAGTCTCTGTATGGGTTAAAATAGTCACCAAGGATGTGGTATCAGAAATTTGATACCTATATACATGGACTTGGCTTCACCAGAAGCAAGGAGGATCACTGTGTTTATTTTGAACTAATTGGTGACAGTGTTATTTATTTGGTCTTGTATGTGGATGATATGTTGTTGACTGGAAATGACAAAAAAATTATCCAAGATTTGAAGACCCAATTGTTCTCCAAATTGAACATGAAGGATCTTGGTGCTGCAAACTATATTTTGGGCATCGAAATTAAGAGAGATTGGGCAAACAGGAAGCTTTGGTTAAACCAGAGGAAGTATGTCGAGATTATATTGCATAGGTTCAATATGCAGGATAGGAAACCGGTGAATGTTCTGATTCCTGTAGGTGTAAATTTGTCTGCTGAATAGTGTCCCAAGACACAAGAAGAAGAGGGGGATATGTCCTGTGTTCCATATGCAAGTGTAGTGAGTAGCCTAATGTATGGAAAGGTTTGTACTAGACTAGATATTTCACATGCAGTGGGAGTATTGAGTATTTTTATGTCAAACCTAGGGAAGGAGAATTGGACAGCAGTGAAGCGACTTTTCAGATATTACGTGGCACTAGTGACTATGGATTGTGCTACCAGGGAAGACCAGGATTGGAAAGAGTGTTGGACATTCATGGTTTTTTTGATGCAGACTGGGCTGGAGATCTGGACCAAAGAAGATCTACAAGTGGGTAAGTGTTTAGGCTATTTGGAGGTGCAGTCAATTGGATGAGTAAAATATAGTATTTAGTGGCTCTTTCAACTACAGAGGAAGAATACATAGCAGCCACTCATGCAAGAAAATAAGAAGTTTGGTTGAAAATATTGTGTTCAAGTATGGGGTTGGTGTAGCAAGCTATAAGGATAGTTTGTGATAGCCAAAGTGCCATTTTCTTGGCTAAGAACCCTGCTTATCATTCAAAGACAAAGCACATTGATGTTCAATATCACTTTGTGAGAGATATGGTTGAGGCTAAAAGAGTGTTGTTGGTAAAGGTGGACCCCTTGAAGAATGTTGTAGATGCATTGATGAAGTCTGTGAGCACTCATAAGTTCTCTTGGTGTAGAGAAAGAATAGGTGTTGCAGAGCTGGGCTAATGACTAAGCTCTCTTGTGGCCCCCTACAGAAAGAAAACAACAAGTGGGAAAATGTTGGGTATATGTTATATTCTTTCCATGACTAGTCACGCGTGGGGGGGGGGGGGGGGTCACAGGGGGGGCAAGAGTCCCCCCTATATAGTGCGTTGGGCACAGTAGGGGGGGTGGCAGCCCCCCCTGTTCAGGGTCTGGGGCATCATGCCAAGAAAAAAAATTTGGTCGTTATTTTTCGGTGGATGGACCGGCCCATGGTTTTGGGGGATGATGGTTTTTGGCCCCCGGTATTTGTAGATCTAGTCAAGGGAACTATGGTTATGTTCTAATCTAGGATTAATAGAATGGGGTTTATGTATGCTTTGGCATGTATATATATGTGTTGTAACACTAAAAGGAATATAATGAAAAATCAAGCTAGTCATCCCGATTTGGGATCCAGGGGAAAAATCTATGTGTATATATGTTTTATGTTTTATGCTCTTGCTATTGTTTATTTTCTGTTTTTAAGATCCGTTTGCATATAATTTCTCTACAGGGTTAAAACCTACAAAAGGCAATGTGAGGTGTCTAGTAAAATCCCACTAGTACACTTTGGCATGCTTGTGAGAGGGGGCAGACCTGACCCATATAGGCGTACATGATAAGTGTATTCAATAGAGAGGCTTTGAGATAGTCATCATCATTCAGCTTAAGTTTTACGGATCTCCTTGGCACTGTGCTCCTCCCACAACTCAGTCTCGAGCTACTCGCACAACGTTTCCATACACAATTTCTCACACTAATATGTTGCACACCAAGCGTGGACTAGAGAGTACTTCTTAATTGACATCGAGTGTGGACAGGAAAGAAATGGTATATACTCAACTGCCAATTCTACGCACTACACACACAACAATCCACTCTGCCACCCTCGACACTTAACTCCTTATTTGGCTGCTAATTGGAAATTGTATTTTCCCGCAAGTTCATTCCATTTTTATTTGCCTCCACTGAAGAGGTTCAAGAGGTGTTGGATATGTGGCCTAAAAAAGGTTTAAGAATTACAAAATTGAGGCCTTGAGCCTTATGACTATAGTTGGGGAAGAACACATTCTTCGAGGAAATTTCAGAGATTACATAAAAAATTGGAAAGTGGAGAAGTAGCTAACAACAAAGAGGACCCAATTTCAGTTGTTTGTATGATTATAGCATGAAGGTCCTTTGGCACGCTTTTCTTCTGACTGTGACAGATGATTTTGGTGCCATTCAGCTTTACTGTGATAAAGCAAGGCTAGAGCAAGATATTTTTTAGCAGCTTAAAAAAAATTGCTCATGGGCATTGATTGAGGTATATACACTACTTATATGGCATTGATCACATTTTTGTTATATATACGAAATCATTTAATTTGAACTATGTTGAAGTTTGTCCATGGTACTCTCCATAAGGTTTATTGGTTATTTATATATTAAATGTTGATATCATTGATGAGTGTTGTAGATTGAGGGTCATGCGCATATATGGTTCATGATATATGGTTGCATAGAGTTATTATTAGTGTATTCTCTGCAATTCATATAAAAACAGTCTTTTGAGGAGAGAAATCATTAGTATTGTTCTCCTTAAAGGGATATTGCACACTAGTTGTTTGTTTCACATTTATAAAAATATTTTGCAGTGACATTATATTAATAGTGGGCATTGTTTCTTCTCTACAAGTTCATAGTTGTGATCTTGTTTTGACTATGGAAAAAATTCATGGGTTATTATAATTATTAAGAACTCTAATATTATCTACTCATGGAGACATGGTTAAAATTAGTAGAGACACTTTTTCTAATATTAAGGTTTGTCTATGAGATGTGCAAGAAAATATTGATATTTTGCAGCTTGAGTCACAGCTACACCAAGATGATATTCATCAGAAAATTTGTCATTCTAAACTTGTTTTCGTTCAGAACATTGAGAAAAACTCCCATCAGCTCACTGATCCCAGTACAAGAGAATATTTGAATGCATAAGAAAAAATACAACCTGCACTTCTCAAGACCATCATTAGACCTTTGGAAAAGCTTGTCCATAACAAGAAAAAAATAGGTCTTAGATATGACAAGGAGTTGTCCTTTCATATTTTGGACTACTCCAAGCCCATCAAATTTCAGAGTGCTGGATTTCCTCATGAAAGCTCACCTACAGTTGTTCCAGATCCTGCTATTCTTCCACAGCAAGAACAACATATTTTAAAATGACAAGACTGTGATTGATTTGGCCATATGAAATATCATTGTTTAGATCTTCACCCATGAAAAAAATGTGGTCGTCACACCCATTCTTCACACAAATTCTTCAGAAACAAGACTCCTGCAAGAAAAAATATTCATCTTGGATGGATTGCCTCTTGGTAATGGGCATCAACAGCCAAGAAGATGTTTAAGTCATATGTCAGAACTCGTTCTATAATATTGAACAATCTTGTAGTTGATTTTTCACCAGCACCTCACCTTGTACCACACAGGGGGGGAAATGGTGGTCATCTACAAGCTTCGAAGCCACATCAAGCGAGGCTAAGCCACAACCTATCATTCCAAATTCAGAGTTGTAGCCAGAAACATAGAAGTTCAAGTGAGGATGTGCCACAACTTGTCATTCCAGATTCATAGTTGTCGCTAGAGACAAAGATCCATGAGCATGCCTTTGGTTGGTGGTCAACCTTAAACCATCTTTGTGAGGTTGATATTCTTCCTCTTCAAATAATTCGAGACACTTCCTCTAGCCGAAGACTTCATCTTCTTTATAGTTTTGGTAGATTTCCAGGAAATGCATCAAGCATTCCAGAGTTGGTGGTCATCCTTAAACCATCATAGGTTGTAGACATCCCTTCTTCTAGGTTGAAGGTATCCCTCTTAAAATATGAGGGACACTTCCTCTAGCAGAAGACCTAAGCTTCTTGCTAGATTTGGAAGATTTCCGGGAACTGCACTAAGAGTTCTGGTGTTGGTGGTCATCCTTAAACTACCTCTTTATGCCAACATTTTAGAGAGATCATTCAGCCTAAGCACTGCCATGCATACTTTTCATATTTTTATTACAAGTCTCTTCTTGGACTCACACATACAACTTGGGATTAAGGGGGTGGATGTTGGACACCTAATCCTCAATGGGTAGGTGTGGAAAAAAAATGGACAAAAGGAGTCCAAGTGACATTGGAATTCATAATCCAAGAGTCACATCAATGTAATATAAATTCACATCTATGGTTAATAGTAAAGCATCTCACACTTATCTTTCCTATGTGTGTGTGTTTCACATAGCATTGTTTAACATTCACCACAAAGACTTTAGGTTGCTTCATGTAGATATCTTCTTCTAGATCCCTGTGGAGAAAAGTTGTCTTCACATCCATCTATTCTACCTCAAAATGAAAAGTAGAAGCAATTGATAAAAATAATCCAATAGAATCTAAATTGGAAACAAGAGAAAAAATATCACAGAAATAAATTCCTGAAAGTTGGGAATTTTTTTTTCCTAAAAGTTGAGCTTTGTATTTCTCCACCTTCCCTTCTACATTCATCTTCTTCTTAAGCACCCATTTTTTTCCAATGGGATTCATTCCTTTTGAAAACTCCCCCAAATCCCAAGCCTCATTTTTTTACAAAGATATCATTTTGATCAACCATGGCCTCTTTCAAGAGTTTTCTATCCTCCGAATCCACTACCTTGCTGACATTTCTAGGATCATCATCAGTAATAGATAAAGAGAGATTTTAACAAAAATAACATGGAATATGCCTCGCTTTCTTCCTTCTCTCACAAACTGATCTTCTCAAAATTGGAGTTTGTGGCTCTTCTTCTTTCGATTCTTATTCTAATGTAGAGTTTGATTCTTCTTCCTCCTGTGAAAACTCTATCATTTCATATTCCTTTAGTATGACTTCTATTTTAATTACATCCTTCACCTCTCTAAACATCACATCTCATCTGTACACAAAATTCCCTATTTTTGGGTTCCAAATATTATACCCTTTTAAACCATCCTTATATCCAATAAAAATGCACCTTTCAAATTTACTATACAACTTAGTTATTTTCTCCTTTAGAATGTGTACATGTGCATCACAACCAAATACCCTCAAATGAGAAAGAGATGGTTTCTTACCAGTCCATAACTCATGTATATTCTTATCCTCCAACGCTAATTAAGGTGATTTGTTAACCAGGTAACATGTAGTATCTACTACCTTTTCCCAAAATTCTTTTCCTAACTTGACACCATTGAACATGCTTCTTGCCTATTCTATCAACGTCCTATTCATTCTTTCTACAACTCCATATTTTTGAGGTGTGTATGGAGTAGCTTCATGTCATGCTATACCACACTTCTTAGAGAACTCTTCAATTTTCTTCTTTTAGAACTCTCCACCATTATATGTCCTCAACACCTTGATCTTCTTCTCTGTCTGATTTTCCATAAGAGCCTTAACTATTTAAGCCTATCAAGGACTTCGTATTTCTTTCTGAGGAAATATATCCATTTATTCCTTGAGAATTGATCTATAAATGAGACATAATACACATAATTACCTATTGATGAAACTAATACATGTCCAAACACATCATTGTGCATAAGGTATAATGTCCCTTTCGCCTTCTTAGCACCATAGGGGAAACTCACCTAATTTTGCTTCCCATATACATAATGTTCACATAAATCAAAATATAGAGACAAATTAGACATACCTTCCAAGATACCATTACCATGTAGTATTCAAAGGCCCTTCTCTCCAATATGTCCAAGCCTTTGATGCCATAGCATGGTGTTTCCTCCAAAGACCACTAGGTTTTCTGCTCCACTTTCAGGAACCACAAAAATGTTGCACCCATCAATAACAATGCTACCGAGAAGCTTGTATAGAGTTCCAATATGAACTACCGACATCAATACTAGTGCTCCCCAAAACATCTTGCAAGTATCTTTCTCAAATTGTAGGTTTTAACCCTATACAGAAATGATCTACAAACAAATTCTTAAACTAGAAAATAAACAATAGGGAGAAAATAAAATATAAAACAAATATACATAGATATTTTCCCCTATATCCAAAAACAATGACTACTAGATTGATTTTTATTTATGTTCCTTTCAATTTTACAATACATATATACATTCCAAATCATTCACAAACCCAAATCCATCAACCCTATATTAGAACATAATTATAGTTCCCTTCACCAGACCTAAAAAATACCAAGGGAAAAAAACCATCATGCCCAAAACCATTTTCAAAACCCACGCACAAAACCATAGGTAGGTCTTCCCACCTATTATAGAGTCTAAAAAATATTTCATAGGGTGCTGCATGGAAACCTGTGTAGGGGGGAAACCGCCCCCCGATAGGGGGAGCTGCCACCCCCCCCACCCCCCCCCCCCCCCCATTACGCCTGGTGAAATGAAGCGTAGGGTCTTTTTACCCCCCTTTGATCCCCCTGCGCTTGCAACTAGTCACGGAAGGAATATAACACACACCCAACACAAACACTATTTTTTACACCTACATCATCCATATTTCTTACAAAAATTAGATTTATGGCCAATCCAAGAATATGCAGAACACCGAGAAGTGTTATAATCCTTCCACCGCACAACTTCAGCTTCAATTTTCCATGTATGATTATTTTTGCCTTCCTGTCATCCCCTAAGAATACATCACCACCATCATATTTCTCATATTCACAGATCCACTCCCTATGGGGAGTGAAGTGAGAGGATGCACTTCAGTGAATCAACCATGCCTCATTATCTACATGTGTACTTGAAGAGTAAACCAAGGAAACATAGCTACCTTCATATGTGGTTTTATCCTCTACAGAAGGAGCATCATCAAATCCCTTTCCTTTCTCACCAGATTTAGAGCTACTATACTTTTTGTAGTGCCCTTCCTTTCTGAATTTCAAGCACACCTTTATAGGTTTTACTAGATATTTATATCTCCTCTATATTTACATCTCCCACTCGAGGAATTAATTTTGTTTTTGTTCTAGGACCCTCCTCATACAAACAAGTCATCGCCATTTTGGCTCTCCATATTTTTCTGTCTCATCTCCTTCAACAACAAGGATGAGACTATTTCATCAAAATTCAATATATTTGTTGGATTTTAGAATTACAATTTAATTTAACTCCTTCAACACTTAATTTTTCAACCCAGTGCTACGTAAGATTAGAGGCGCATCACAGGAAATTTCAAGGACTCTTGACTCAACCCTGAAAATCTTACTTATATTCTAATCATTGAATCATGTAGAATCATAAAGAATAAGCTAACAATAAACCTTACTTGCACTTGTAACCAAAATGACACCAATCTACTCTTAGAAACTAGATTCACGCGAAATCATTAACAAAATACTTTAGCAAAAGGAATCAAGAATGCCTTTCAACAAAAAATAAAAAATAATTAGAAACCAAAGATGTGTTCCTACAGATAAATTCTAGTGCTAAGAAAACAAAGAGAAATTATGTTCTTATTAGGTAATAAATTATGTTTCCTGTACTGAAGAGATATGTTCCTATACTAGAACAAATCCATTCATGTACCAAAATACTCTGTTCCTGTACCAAAACAATCCTACAGTCAAAAAATCTTCATTCCTTATAATAAATCAAATTGTTATGTTCATCAAGCATGAAATTGACAAATGCAGAAGGAGAACATAACTTGAGCATCAACGAAATAAATCCAAAATCAAATTAAACTTTGAGTTAAAAGATAAATTGCATAAATTCATGGAAATTCTATCAAATCAATAAATAATAAATTTTTGGGTTGAAAAAAATAACCACTACTTAAAAGATCCAAACTCAAACCCTCTCTGAGTGTCTATCACAATGCAGCATATACTCTACGTATAAACAAATTTAGACTAATCATATGTAAAATTCCTTATATTTCAGTCGTAAATTTGAGAAACATTATCAATGATTCCAGTACTCATAATACTTGGATCACGGTCATTCATTTATGGAAAATGATATTGTTTTACATAAAGTTATACACGTATATCACTCAATCATAGTATGATCATTACAGAATAAATAAATCCTTGAACAAAACTTAAACCACCACAATCTTAAACCCTAACTATCATTTAGAAACGATTTAAGAAAGTTGTCTCAGAAGGAAAGGACGTATTGTGACGCTTCAAGAAATAAATGAAAAGGCTTAACTTAAATGAAACACACTTAACACATAAAAATTCCTCAAATCTAAGATCACACAGTGAAAGAAAGATAACCGCAATAACTTTATCAAACACAAATTCTCAATACAAAGAAAACAACCATCTAATTAGTTATTCATGTACCTAATGCACACAATGAAAAATGGGAAGAACAAGTAGGGTTGGTTAGGCCCTAACCAAGCAACTCGTTTCCAATTTACAAGAATGACGAGTTTATATGATCGAGGTTAACACAACAAGAAATAACTGGAACAATAGATATGAACCAAAATTAGCTCCTTTTTTTAATCAAAAGTCTCTGCAAGTATAGATGACAAAGAAATGGATCCAACCTGATAGGGTTATGGCGATATAGATCTAAAAATTACAGAAGTGCCAAATTATTTTTCAGTATCACTAACCAAAACTATTAAATAACCCTAATTTATACATATTATATCATCTCTCAGTCATAGTGAATGAACTTAAAAGAAACAAAAAAATTGTTGACCGACCTCCATCATTAGAGTGCTTGTAATGCTCCAAGCTCTATTCAGGAAATGAAAGAAATCTTCAACGGAGAGTGCACACCATTCCCTATTGATAGTTATTATAAATTGGAGGAAATCCTCATTGAATCGATTGGTTGTCCTAGTTTCGTGAAGGAATTGGAGTGGGTACATGAATTTTATAACCTACACCAACCACTCTCACTTCGATTAATGAAAAGTACTTATCAAGAGTTAAGGAAATATAAATTAATGATTCACATGGAAAAATAAACATATTTAACCTCTTTTAAAAATTTATAAGCTTATATAATCCAAGAAAATCATTAAAAGAAACCAGGAGTCATATGTAAAAGGTTTAATTCATGTTGTAAAGCAGAGGTTAAGGTAGGATAAATTAGGGTAAGGATAGGGTAAAATAAGGAAATTTTTACAACCAATATCCCCCCAACCTCATTTCATTGTGTGTTCTAACAAAACCACTAACATCTGTAAAGAAAAAAATAGAAATCATTTTCTTCACTTTTGAATCTTGACGTTGATCCTTTATCCTTTTTCTTTCACTTTCTTGACTCGAGATTTTCTCATGCGCTTGACCAATTTCCTAAAAAACAATTTCAAGTGGGTTTCATGTAATTTCCATTTATTCACTTTTCTTTTCCATTAAGAAAAATTTTCTATAAACTCTCCATTCCAACCCTTGAATGTAGTGTTTTTCTATAATATACATCTCTTTAAAACCTCTAGTTCATAGGCCTGCTATTGCAACTCTTGGATTTGACTTGTTGGAAAACCAAGGACAAAATCCTTCTCTTCCTTCCTCTTCTATTCATACACTGTTATTTATTCAGCTACTGATTCATGAAAAACATCATTTTTCATTTCTCCCTTTTTCAGATCCTATGTTTCCAAACCCATATGAAATTTTTCCTCATGTTCCTATTTTGTCTGTTCTTTTGTCGCCTCTTTCTCCATCTATTTTCCATGAGTCACCCTTTTCCTTTTTTCTTTCTTCATCAAGAAAGATAGAGTAATTAAATCCTCTTCTTCATAGTATCCTAGGCTAAAACCTAAAGCACCCATACCTATTATAATCGCCAACATTGAAAGTTCATCCTGCACTAAAAAATTCTCTGAAAATGTTTCCATAGGAGATTTTTCTTAAGAGGCACGCCCCTTTTGAGAAGATTAGGAGTCTAAAATTACTTCAACTGCATCAGTTGACGTAGGTGGTCTTTTACTTGAAGAAGCCCAACATTCCTTGAGAAAACCCCGTGTAAACCTTCGAGGAGGTCCCAACTTTTCAACATTACTATGTTCATCCTTTTTTGATTTCTGCTTCTTGAATTGGGGTTTACCAATCTTCTATTTTTTAGCCTTTTCAAATTTTGAGGATAATTGTTTCTTTTCCTATTTTTGGGTAACCCTCGCTTTAAAAACTCCTTACTCCCTTCCTCATGTTGACTCTTCGTGTGAGATCTTTTTACAGTGCCTTTACTTCGAAACGATTTCAAGAACTCTTTCCATCTGGTTATTTTTATTTCTAGTTCTTTCTTAATCGGGATTTTAATTAAAGTAAAATGAAAAATCTCGAATCCTATCTTATATTTTCTACTTTTTTGTATGCTCTCGGACATTTTATCTAGATTTTTCAATAGAAAGTAGGAAAAATTAACTAGTTTACTAGATTCAAATTGCATCATGGGTCGTATGTGATAAAGGTAAGTCAAGGAATACCTTTTGTCACAGGTAAGGAATTTTTGAAGGGTATACAACAAGTGTCTCCACTTCTCAAGCACTGAAATCCTCTGTACTCCAATTTTCCAATCAATTGTGCATTAATCTTCATTTAAAATTTTTCTCCATGCACCCTTCTCTATCTCATTGTTTTTGAACCATATCTCCCCTATAGCTGGTATTTATGTAGCTTGAGAGATAGAGTGTTTTGTCACTTGAAACTCTAGAGAGTCCATAGTGGCTATCTTTTCATCAATGGTCTATGTGAGTTCTTGAGCCAGAATAGAATCTCAACCATCGAATTTAAGTAGGAAGGGAAGAAAAGATATTTCTTGTAGAATAGGCAAGCTACACTCATGCTCCCCTATCCCTTCCAATTATTTCACCGACCAAGGCTCCTTTCGAATTGATGCCATAATTCTCAAGGATTATTACCACTCATAGTCTCCTAACTTGTTCACAATTTCACTAGAAAATTTTGAGAAACCCTTCACAACATATAATATTTGAGATTCAGAGAGTGAAAGCTAAGTTTCTTGATAACCCATGATGTTTGCATTCACTGATCACTCAAATTTCGTTCATTAGCTACCCAAGTCAAAGTCTAGAAACATCCTATCCAACTTATGTGTTTTATAAAATAATTGCCATCTTTTCAGTACAAAAATTCAGTTTGGTATGCCTTGGATTCAACATAATTTCCGAGGGAAACGAATCATGAGGATTATAGGTGGTGGTTATAAAAATCAATTTTTCAAGGAATAAATGAACAATTCACACAAGGTAAAGGAAAAAAAATTTAAAAGGTAACAAGTCTCGGGTATGATCAACATATAGTGAAAAAAAATTTACACATGCACTTGACCCTCACTGTGAATTTAATTGGAAATGGTAATGATTGTTATAGTAAGGTTATATAGGACCTATAATATTCATGCACTTTAAAAAATCATTCCTTTTAGGCTGCAATAAGAATGTCATTTTAAACAGAAATATGAAGGTTATTTCTTTCACAGACATCCATCATATCTGAAAAAATGAAGTCAATTTAATGACGCTTGGTCATCAAAATAGAATTATCGCACTGCAAAAGGGTTCCCGCACTCGAACAAGGCTTAATGTATTGGAATATTAGTATTCCTACACTAGAATTTTATAG
Organism: Pinus albicaulis; assembly: GCA_034641835.2. Classification (NCBI taxonomy): domain Eukaryota; kingdom Viridiplantae; phylum Streptophyta; class Pinopsida; order Pinales; family Pinaceae; genus Pinus; species Pinus albicaulis. The sequence continues at coordinate 380,194,842 of CM076569.1, read as the reverse complement.
TTCATGTACTGTGATTCCTGTACTGCATCAGAGGATTATTACACTCTGTGATAAAATAATCTATTTTTAATCAAATCATCTCCATTACAAATAGGCTTGATTCACAAATGAATTTTATAATTAAAGGAGCTTCCTTTATCGCCAGTTTTAGGTGTCACAATGTTTCCTGATCTGATCAAATAAGTTTTTAATAAATTTATCATATCCTGCAAAAATACATGAGGAAAAAGAGAAGTGGGACATGGGCATTTATAAACGGAAGGAAAATCATTAGGGAGATTTAGAATAAGGAAAATCAAATAGGGGGATATAAGAAAAATGAAATAAGGAAAATAAAATTAGGGATAAGGAATTATAGAGAGGGTGGGTGGGGGTTGAATCAAATGTAAATTAAGGACCCACTTAATTACATTAGCTTTTTTGTGAGCACCCACTCACTGGAGGCACCAACCTCCTTTAGATAGAAAGCACCAACTTGCCAAGAGGCACAAACCTCCTTGAATTCAAGCTAATACCTGTTGTTGCCATTGTTCTACTATTTCATATAATTTTCAAAATAATAAATAGAGGACTTTTCCAAATAACTAAAACAACAATTCACTGAGTCACATCACAACCTCCTGCTCTAGGTCCTCTATTGAATAATCAACTCCACCAATATTTTGAAGTCACTCCTTCTATACTCTCCTTAGCTCAGCACATTATCAACATTCTATTTTCTTGCAACACTTCCTATGTTCCTCCTCCCTCAACTCAGTCTATGTGCTCTCCCACCACTCAACCTCTATGATTTTCTTCTTTCACCAGACACATGCTACTCTCACACCTCAAGAAATTCAACAATTCAGTTTTCTCTCATTTCCTCAACAACTTTGGAGAGTTTTTTTCAACTTCTACCTATTTCCCAATCATGTCTCAGTAAATGTGCGTGTAGACCACTAAATTGTTTCTTTGTGTAACACACATTGATTCCTTCTTGTCCGCCTTATGAATCTTGTAAGAGACATAATTACATGTATGGGCACATGAGAACTTCCCCTTACCAAGAATTAAATTCTTATTCAACCTACTTACTCTAGTTAAACTCTCCATGCTTATTCATGACTTCTCAAGCCTGAAATTTACTTCGACATGGATTCTCTGCACCCTATTTATTTCACTGAGGCATGCACAAGAAGATTAGGGGTGGCTTATTCCATATATAAGAATAGAATTCTCTTAAATCCACCAGTTGAATCATTTTCCTCGCTGTATTAACCAAATGACCTTATTGTGATTATTAATTTCATGAACTAACTCTACTGTGCAATACTTTAATTTTTTGCAGGTCCATCTATCCTTGAATACACCTCTAAGCCATAATATCAGAATCTTCACTCCATATGTTTATACCATCATAGCACTCCATGTCGTAACTTTCAAAATGAGAACATTGTGATATTGTACTTCTCTGATAACCTTGGCTCCTTTATATTTTATCTCTTTCAGCTCTGCCTCCCATAGGAATGAGTGCCAACATTACATTGGAGCCCTTCAATCAGAAATTTCCTCATGAGAAACTACTAAGGAGTTGCAATATTCTTTATTCTCCGAAATTTTGACCACCGACATGAAGCCATGGTTGCATCATCACTCTATGTGGCGCCTCCATAGTGATGCCACATGTCACCTAGAATTCGCCCACTAGGCCACCTGAACACACCTAATCTATCTGCCATGTGTCCTGCCATAATACCACGCCATGCTAACATCATATACCACTTCATATTTTTAGAACCAATCTCATGTTGCCATGTGTCCTGCCAGAGGAGAGAGAAGGACTTTACAGACCTAGGTTTTGTAACCAGTTTCTTTGTTAACTCTTATTTTGAATTTATCGGTGATTTACCTTTTATCAACATGATTTATATTTGTCAATATTTGATATTTCAATGACCTCTGATATGTCAATGACCTATGTCTTCCAATGCTCTGATATCGCTCAACCTCTGATATTATGATGGCCTTCGGCTTCCGATGCTACGATATCGTTGAACCTTCGATATGTAACATCACTAGATCTCCAATGTTCCAATATCGTTGAACCTTCGATATCTCGATGACCTCTCTCTTCCAATGCTCCAATACCTTTCAACCTCCAATATGTGACATCGCTAGGTCTTTGATGTTCTAATATATTGGAGTCCTGATGCTCCTACCTTGAATATTTTGGAAATATCAAGGCTTCAAGTCCTGAAATTTAGTAGATCGTATATTTTGATCTAAGAACCCATTTTCAAAGTTATGCATATCGTTGGACATCTCTTCAAAATAAAATTTCAATGGGTATGGTCCAATTTAGACTTGGAGCACATTTTCTACCTCTGATGGTGGCTCCAAACATCCTTTCTCACTCTTCTTCTCGACTCATTTTCTTGTGCCAACCATCATAGTCATAATTTAATGGCTTCTCAATAAGCATGCTACTATGATGATTCTCTACTAGAAGCCCGTAGATATCAATTAATCAACATTGACTCTTTTTTACATCAATGCCAACAATAATACAACCACCCATTATGGAACAATCTCCTCCATTGGCATTGATGGCAACACCATAAGGTCCCCCTCATGCTAGGAATGAAATTCTCCAATCTTCTCCCCCTTTCTTATAAGTGGGAAAGTGTACTTCTTGAATACTCCCCCTGAAATATTGTAGTCTACTCTTCCATGAGCCCCACATGCTAAGTAGCTACCATCCCTTACCAAAATGAGTTCATTTGGAGGGAGGAGTCACAACTTCAATATCCTTCCTGAGATATTCAGATGGTTCTTTTCTTAATGGCTTGGTAAGGATATCTGTCAATTTCTCTTTAGTGGCTGCATACTCATATCTGACAACATTTGTTGCAACTTTCTCCCTTAAAAAATGAAACTTAATTAGAATATGTTTTTTCTTGGAATGCATGACAATATTTTTAGAGATACTGATGTAACTTGTATTATCACACATAATTGGAATAAGATCAGTTAGATTTACCTTCATATCCATTAGATTTTGTTTCATCCATAGAATTTGTGTGGAGTAGGTGTAATCGGTATTATATTATGCTTCAACGATCGATAAAGAGATTGAGGTTTATTTCTTTCTGACCCATGACACTAAACATTTCCCCAAGAAGAAAGCTAAACCTGAAGTGTTTTTTATATCATCTAGATTACTAACCTAGTCAGCATCAATGTACGATTTCAACTTGAATTCTTTGTTTTTAGCGTACCATAGCCCATGCTTTGATTTCTCTTGAAGGTATTTGAAAATCCTTTTAATGGCAACAACATTAATTTCATGCAGAAAATCCTTAAATTTGGCTACAAGTCCCACGACATGCATGATATCTGGCCTAGACGTTGTAAGATACAACAAAATTCCTATCATTGATCTGTATTTTGTTTGAATTACCACATGTGTCTCATCTTCAATAGATATCTTGCAACCTATAACCATGGGTGTCCTTACAGGTTTTCAATCTTGAAACCCAAACTTTTTCAGAGTTTCTCAGGGGTATTTGGATTGGGATATAAACATTCCTCTCTAAGATTGAAATATTTTCAATCCCAAGAAGAAAGACAACTCTCTAATCATGGAAATTTCAAAATCTATTTTCATACATTCTGCAAATTGATTCCCGAATTGTTCCAAATCACTACCAAAGATTATGTCATCCACATATACCACTAAAATAAGTATATGGTTGCCTTCAACCTTTATGTACAAATTTATCTCCATAATCCCCTTTCTAAAACCTTGTTTTTGAAGGTATTTTTCCAGCCTCTCATACCAGGCTCTCGGATCTTGTTTGAGTCCATAGAGTACCTATTTTTGTTTGGACACAAACCCTTCCTTTGTGGTGAGCATAAAAAATTTTGGATGTTCAATGTAAAATTCTTCCTCCAAACTTCCATTGAGGAATTCAAACTTCACATCCATGTGATATACCTTGATGTTCTTATGACTGACAAAGGATAGAAAATTTATGATTTCTTCTAGTCTAGTCACTAATGGAAATGTCTCTTTGAAATATATTCCCTCTATTTGAGAAAATTCTTTGTAGACTAAACAAGCCTTACTCGTGATTACTTGACCTTTTTCATTCATCTTATTTTTGAAAACCCATTTGGTTTTGGTAACATTTTTCTCTCTAGGTATTGAAACTAGCTCCTAGGTATCATTCTTTTCAATTTGATCAAGTTCCTCACTCATTTATTTCACTCAGAATTTGTACTCACAAGCTTGATTGATATTATAGGGTTCAATATGTTATACAAGATCTAGATTTTCGTAGATCAGACTTCTAATTAGTTTTCTCCAGGTTTTTACACGAGTTCTTTGATCTCTAAATATTTGAATTTGAGGATGCTCTTTCTGTACTTACTTGGAGGTTTTATTTGGCCTAAAATTTGTGTTTGACTTCTCATGTTCACAATTTCATCCCATTTATTCTTGATATAAATCCCTCATCTTTGAATCGACTTCATCCTCAGAATTTATCTGTGTTCTAGAGGATTCAGGTTTTATGCCCATCTCATCCACTATTACATCACTGCAATCCTCAATATTATTTATTCACTTGTTATAGCAATTAAATCCTTTTCTCTGAATAGAGTACCCAAGTAATATTCCATCATCAGCACGTTCATCAAAATTTACAATATTTTTATCGTTTATTTTGATGAAGCACTTTTTTCCAAACACCTTTAGATGTTTAACTGATGTAGGTCTTCCCTTCCACAACTCATAGGGATATTTATTACTATTAATCTTGAGTTGAGTTATGTTGGATAGATATACTGTCATCTGTACTACTTCTCCCCAAAAGGTGTGAGACAAAACTGCTTCATCCAACATTACTATGCCCATTTCCTGAACCATCTTGTTCTTTCTTTCCACCATTGCATTTTGTTATGGAGTTTTGGCCACTGAGTATTTCCTTTTGATTCCATGATCTTCGCAGAAATCCTCAAATTCTTCTGAGGTGTATTCTGCTCCTCTTTGTGATCTTAAGAATTTTATCTTTAAGTGTTTTCCATTTTCTACTTGAGCCTTAAATCTCAAAAAATTCTTAAATGCTTATGATTTTCCTTTTAGAATCACAATCCATGTGGCCATGGTGAAATCATCAATGAGCAGAATGAAGTACATTTCCCCTTTTAAGGTCTTTGATCTAGTTGGGCCACAGATATTTGTGTGAATGAGCTCCAGTGGTCTGGATGAGGAATTTTTTTTTTTTAAGTAAGTCCTATCGTGTTTTAAAAACTAAAATGACTTACATATTAAGTTATATGGCTTTGCCAATATTGGTAGTCCTTTCACTTCTCACATCTTCCTAAATTTTACCAAATTGTCAAAATTCATATGCCCTAGTCTTTGCCTTCGGTGCCATAATTGTGCTTCACTTGTTTTTCTCAAATGGAAGTTGACCCTGCAATCATCAAATGCATATCCATTATTGTGAGTTCTAATTTCCCTTCCCACCATTTTTCTTCTTTTCATTTTGTGGATCTCACATTATTTTGATCGAAAGGTCACATCATAACCATTATCACACATTTTGCTAACACTAAGTATATTTTTCTTGACACCTTATATATAAAGCATATTTTGTGCTTTTGTATTTGGATCAAGGTTGACTACACATTAACCCTTGATTCTTACTGGAGCATTGTTTGCAAAGGTCACATTACTTCCTCTGTCCTTTTCTTTTAGCGACATAAATTTTATTTTTTCTCCACTCACATGTTTGGAACAACCACTATCCACATAACATTAGTTTTCTTGATTATGAGTTGATAAGAAAAGTCCATATTGTATGATATTTTTAGTTTTCCGCTTCCAAATTCCCTTATATTTTGGATAGTTGGTTGTAGCAAATTTTTGGACTTAGAAAGATATTCAAACTTGCATCTGTACTCGCTGGATATGTGAAAAAAATTATTGCATTTGAATCATTATGTTTCACTTATCAAGGTAGAGAAGACATTCCAATTTGTGCGAGAATACATCGAAGATTTAAAATTCTGATATTTATTATATCTACAATTTTCATCTCTTTCAACTTTAATCATTCTACAATCAACAACTTTGTGTCCAAGGATATGACACTTATAGAAATGACCATAAAATAAGTATGCATGCATGTTGTTCAAATATTTACGTATTTTTGCATGAGCGTACCTTGGATGTCTAGTTGATCGATTTAATTTCCGTCGATGATCTCCATTTTGTCCTTTTTCCTTCTTATTTTCATTAACTTTTTATTGGTGCCTCTTTTCATTCCCTTGTGAAGGTTCAAATCCCGTGGACCTAAAGTTCATCATCCTCATGGAAGAATCTTGTTCTTCTGAGTAAACTCGACTTGTTCTGATTCCTTAGTACCTTTGGCTATTTAGAATCTGGTCCAGTTTTCTTGTTCCTTCAACAAACTTCTCCTTTAAGCATTTCTTGATCTTCCTTCCCTCTAGATCCATTCTTAGAGAAACAATTTCTGCCTCGAGACTTTGGCAGTTCTCTTCTCATTCATGAATTAGATCTTGCAGTACTTCTTCCTTTTTCTTTTCTTCTTGTAGTTCAACTTTCAAAGACAATATTTCATCCTAGAATATTCTAGAGATTGTTTCCTTTCTTACCTTGAGCAGCTCCTGTCTTAGTTGCTTGTTCTCTTCTTCCAATTTCTCACATGCTCCTTGTTTCTATTTGAGAAGAAGAACCATGTTGTTCTTAATTTTTATAGCTTCTTAAAGTTTTTATTTTTGATACACGAGCTCCTCATTATCTGAGTTATACATTCCTTCTTCAACACACTGTAGTACTTATAAAGCCTTAAGAAAATATAATTTAATGAGTTACATGGAAACATAAACCTATTTAAACTCTTTTAACAATTGATAAGCTTATATAATCCATATCAAACAAAATCATTAAAAAGAACCAAGAATCATATGTAAAATTTCTAATTCAAATTGTTTAACAAAGGTTAAGGTAGGATAAATTAGGGTAAGGATAGGGTAAAAGAAGGCAATTTCAAAACCTAACAGCCTCCCAACCTCATTTCGCTGTGTGTCCTTACATAACCACTAATCTATGAATATATATATATATATATATATATATATATATATATATATATATATATATATCCCTTTCTTCAATTCTGAATCTTGATGTTGATCCTTTATCCTTCTACTTTCACTCTTTTAACTCAAGCTTTCCTCATGAACTTGACGAATTTCCTCATATAAATTTTCAAGTGGGTTTCATGGAATTTCAATTAATTCACTTATATTTTCCATCCAAAAAATGTATCTATCAACTCTCCATTCATTCCCTTCAATGTAGTGTTCTGTTTTAATATACATTTGTTTAAAACCTCTAGTTGATAGACATATTATTGCAACTCTTGGATTTTACTTGTTTGCATGCCAATGACAAAATCCTTCCCTTCCTTCCTCTTCTCTGCCTACACTGTTATTTCTTCGGCTACTGATTCAAGAAAAAACATCATAGTTAATTTCTCCTTTTTTCATCTCCTGTGTTTCCGGACCCAGATGAACATTGTCCTCATGTTTATCTTTTTTTGCTCTTTTGTTGCCTCTTTCTCCATCTCTCGTCCATGAGACACATTTGTATTTTTGGCTTTATTCATCAAGAATGATAGAGGAATATCATTCTCTTCTTCGTTATATTTTGGATTAAAAACTGAAGAACCCATAACTACTACATTGACCAACATTGAAAGGTTATCATGCACTGAAAATTTTTCTATAAAGGTTTCCATAGCAGGGTTTTTTTGAGAGGCACACCCCTTTTAAGAAGAGTCAGATTCTTCAATTACGTTGACTGCAGTAGTTACAGTAGGTGTATTTTTACTTGAAGAATATCAACGTCCCTTTATAAAATCTTGTGTAAACTGTCGAGGAGGTCCAATATTTTCAACGTTACTCTATTCATCCCTCTTTGATTTTTGATTCTTGGACTACCAGCCTTAAATTTTTCACCCTTGTTACCCTTTGTAGATGATGAATTATTTTCATATTGTTGGGTAACCTTCGTTTTAACAACTCCTTTACTTGCTTTCTCTTGTTGACTCTTCCTGTGAGCTCTTTTACAGTGCCTTTACTTCCAAATGATTTCAAGAACTCTTTCCATGTAGTTCCTTTACTTTCTACTTCTTCCTTAATCAGAATTTTAATTAGACCATAATGAAAAATCTTGAAGCCTATTTGATATTTTTGACTTTTCTATATTCTCTTTTACGTTTTATCTAGACTCTTCAGCAGAAAGTACGGAAAATTAAAAAGTTTACTTGATTCAAAATGCACCATGAGACGGATGTGATAAAATTAAGTCAATGAATACCATGCTTCAAAGGTAAGGATATACCACAAGTGTTTCCACATCTCAAGCAACACCCTCGTCTGTACTCCAATTTTCCAAGCCACTGCACAGTCATATTAAATTAAAAATATTTTCCATGCACCCTTCTCTATCTCGACGTTTTTGAACCATTTCTCCCCTGTAGCTGGTAGTTCTGTGGCTTGAGAGTTATATTTTTTTGTCACTTGAAACCACAGAGAGCCCATAATGGTCATCTTTCTATCAAAGGTCTATAAGAATTCTTGAACCATGATAGAATCATAGCCATCGAATTTAAGTAGGTAGGGAATAAAACCCATTTCCTATAGCATAGGCAAGCAAACCTCATACTCCACTGTCCCTTCCAATTATTTCATGGATCAGGGCTCGATTCAAACTAGTGTTATAATGCTCAATTATTATTACCACTCATAGTATCCTAACTTGTTTGAAATTTCAATCGCAAATTTCAAAGAAACCCTTCATGACATATAATATCTCAGATTCAAAGAGTGCAAGCTAGCTATCTTGATAACCCATGATCTCTACATTCCCTGATAGCTCAAAATGCATGCATTAAATACACAATTCATGGTCTGAAAACACCCCATCCAACTTACAAATTTTATTAGAATAATTGTCATCTTCTTTGTACAAAAATTCAGCTGGGTAGGCCGTGGATTAAGCATAATTTCCGAGGTAAGAAGATCATTAGGATTAGAGGTGGTAGCTATAATAGTTAGGTTTTCAAATAATGAATGAACAATTCGCACAATAAAGTGAAAATCATTTAAAAGGTAACAAGGCTCTGGTATGATCAAAATATATTGAAATGACCTTTACACATGCATCTGATCCTCATCATGAACTTAATTGGAAATGGTAATGCTTGTTATAGTAAGTTATCTAGGCCTATATTATTCATGCACTTTAAAAATCATTCTTTTTAGGCTACAATAAGAATGTAATTTTAAACATAAATACGAAGATTATTCCTTTCGAAAACGACATCATATCTTAAAAAATGAAGTTAATTTAACGACACTGGTTCATCACAATAGAAGTATCACACTGCAACAGGGTTCATGCACTTGAAAAAGGATTCTTGTGTTGTAATAATGGTATTCCTACACTAGAATGATGTAGTTCTTGTACTACGATTCCTATACTGCATAAAAGGATTATTGCACTTTGTGATAAAATAATATATTTTTAATCAAAATATCTCTGTTGCAAACATGTATTTACAATTGAATTACAGAATTAAAGGAGCTTTATTTATCACCAATTTTAGGTGTCACTATGTTTCCTGATATGATCAAATAAGGTCTTCAAAAATTTATCAGATCCTGCAAAAATACATGAGGGAAAAAAGAAGCGGGACAGGGGTATTTTGAAAGGTAAGGAAAATAATTAGGGACACTTAGAATAAGGTAAATCAACCAGGGGGTATACGAAAAAGGAAATAGGGAAACAATTTTGAGGGATAGGAGGGAAAATAGAAATTAGGATAGGAAATTTATGAAGAAAATGTTGGTATAAAGAATTACTGAGAGGGGGGGTGAATAAGTAATTGTCTAATTATTTCCAGTTATCTCTTTTTGAATATGTTCTTACTTAAGCCCCTTTATTGTTAGTTAATTTTGAGAGAATTAATTCACACCTATATGAGAAGTAATTTATAAGCATTCAAATGTTCAACAACATTTCTCCAGAGAATGTTAGGTCCCTATATTACTAGTTTAGTCCATTATTATTATTAGTGTAGCCCCTTTATTGTTATTGTTGTACTCCTGTAACCCCAATATGGTTATTATTGTGCCCTTACATTGTTATTGTTAGGTTAGCTAGGATTATATTGTGGGCCCATGGACTCCCATATATATAGAAGGAGGTTTTGGTCATTTATATCATCCAATAATTTTTCATTATGTAATGTATTAGAGATTCCCCCTCGAAATGGCTGATTTATAAGGCGTTGATCTCTCTTTTCTTCTATTTTTGGAGCTAGTTTCATAACATTTGGTATTAGGGATTTGGATTTGGATGAAGGTAAGTTCATATTTCTCAAATGTCTTCAAGAGGTCTAAGGCATCATTCCTATATTCTCTTAGCCTAGGATTCTTGGCTGAATACTCTCCTTTCATTTATCTAATTATTAGCTCGAAATCTCCTAGAACAAAAATCTTTTTAGCTCCTATGTTTTTCAACAAGTGTAATCCTAGGAGAAGAGCTTCATACTCTGCTATATTGTTTGTGCATTGAAAACCTAGTTTGTAGGAGTGGCCTTCATTGGTGTTATGTATCCAAACACTTGCTCCTGAACTAGATTTTCCACAAGAGCCATCAAACCTCATGTTCCAAAGTGTTTCAAGTTCAGATTCGCTATTATGTTGTTTTTCATGGCTGCTAGAGTTTTCGCTATCATGTTCTTCATCTTTTGTTTGGTTTGACTATTCTGATAGGGCTAGATATTCCTCCTTCTCATTTACTTGTTCATTAATTTCATCTTCATTATACAAGATAAATGAGTCAAGGTTAGAATAGATAGAATAGAGAGGGGTGTTTTTTTTCCTATCTTGGCTGCTAACCATGTATTTCATGTGAGATTCTCTGTAAAGTCTTCTTGTTTGGTTAAAGACTGGAATGGTAGCATATGTCATGTCTATTTGGAGGTTTCCTTATATTTTGGCTCCCAATGATTTGGATAAAAGCATGCCAACTTCAGGGGAATTTCAGCCACTACAATGTCCATAACTAAACTCTTAGCTGGCATTTGTGCCAGATTAACACAAAAATCTTTGATCATACCCAAACATTTGACTCTACTTGAATCGAAAGAGTACAAGTATTTATATGGTTTGGTTATTTTGAGGCCTAATCTTTCCATCACTACCTTGGGCATGATATTGTGTGAGGCACCGGAGTCTAGCATAACATTGTGCAAGATTTTTTCATGAATGTTTAAGATGACATAAAATGGAGGGACAAATCCTTCTTGATATTTTCCCTCTACCTCAGGTCCAAACAAAAAATCTGGCTTGTCATCAGTTAGGTTCAAAGTGTCAGTGTCATTACATATGTTCAAATCTTTTAAAACTTGAGACCTATATACATCTTCAGTTACCAGCTCAGTAAGGAGTATGGCCATTTTGATCTTGGCAATATCACTCTCAAAACTAAATAGTGCTAGTGTTCTTGGTATATTTACATCAGTTTTATCACAGATAGTCTTTTCAGCAACTTTAGTTTGTTGAGTTTTATTTGGAATGTCAGTTACAGTAGTTTTTCCAGGGCCACTAATTGATGTACTAGGGCAGCTTGGCTCACCATTATGGTGGCTAGTTTTGTCTTTGTTTTGAGCAGGAGTCTTAGCCATTATGTTGGTGTTTTTTATTGTCTTCTTAAGGATGTTTTCAGGGGTCTTTCTAATAGTAGTTTATAATTTTTTTTTCTTGGAGGCATCTTTGGTTTTCTTACTTCTGAGGTCATACTGCCTTTGAACCTCCATGATATCATTTTCAAATCCTAGCTTGTACTATTTAGAATCCTCATATGTTATACAAGTTTGGCTTGACGAAAATAGACCTTGTTCTTCTTCTATGAGAAAAACATCACCCTCGATATTAGAGCCTATCAGATTTACATGGTTTTCTTCCTGCTCTCTAGTCTCTCTTTCCTCTTCCTCTACATAGTTTTCTTGGAAAGGAGGTCTGATTTGTTGGTCATTGTCTCTTTGTATATTTTGAGGAGGGTCTCTTCTGAAGTTTTGGTTTCTATTTTTGTTTTGAGTATTTTCTTGGTTTTCCCTAGGGGGTGTTCTCTCATTCAAACTGATTTTCTCCATCATCCTTTCCATTACCCTAACTAGATTGTCAATTTTAGCATCAAATGTGGAGGCCATAATTTATTATTTGTATGTAACTCTCTTTTTTGTCCTCATCCTAGCCATCTTCTCAATTATATTGGCTTCTACACTCACAACTCCACTTTGCATGTCTTCTAAGGTTAGGGGATCTCCTTCTCTCAATTGGTAGGCCATGTTTGGATCAAAGCCCTCTGGAAATTTTACTAAGGCTAGGCCTTGTGGGGATTTCATGTGAGGTGGGAGTGCATTATATACACTATTGAACCTAGTACGATAGTCTTCGACACTTTCCCCAACATTTCTCTTAATGTTATTATAATTTGAGAGGATTTGACGAGGATTTTTCTTAATCTCCCATTTGTTTATGAATGTTTGGTAAAGGGAAGGGAGGTCATGAACGCTATTAGGAGTTACGTTTTTGAACCATTTATTTGCTTCCCCTCCTAAGATTTGGGAAAAAATTCTCATTTTTATGGTCTCCTCTTATATCTCTTGGTATTCAAAGTCATCATTCATCTTATCTACATGTTTTTAGGTAGTGGTAGAGTCAACTTCAGTAAAGTGAGGGATTTTAGATTGGTAGTCTTGAGGCATAGGCAGAAAAGGTTAGGGTAGTACCAATGGGGCAAACCATGTTGCCATGATTGGAGGTAAAGAAACCCAAGGAGGATTTGTAAGAGGGGGGTTTGTGAGAGGAGGTGGAGGATGAGATGGAGTGGTTTGTACAGTGGGTGTATGAATGGGAGTGGCAGATGTACTTGGACCGACAAGTTGAGATTGAGTAGATTTGGAATGAAAAGAGCCAAAGTTGTGGAGAAGATGAAAATCAGGAGGAGTGGAAGGTGAGGCTTCTCTACTAGGACTCTGCTGCAAATATATAGGTCATGGTCTATCTAGTCTATCCCACTTTGAGACTTAGTTCTGAAAATATTTCTTCCGTGGTGTAAGTCAAAGTGGGGATCTTGCAAGGCTGTGAGATTTTTAGGGATAGAATTTTCTTTATGAAGGGGTCTAAAAGTAGTTGAATATTTAGTCCTAGATGTTTTCCATAAAATTATTTCTAGATAATAAACTATGATAGGAGGGTTTGGGTCAGGGTGAGATCTGGTGCTTATCCTTTGTGAAGCCAAATTTCAGACCCAATAATGCAGAGAGGCTAAAAGTTTAGGAGTGTCCTGAAAACAAAACTATCTACAAGTGTACTAAATTCACACAATGAGTGACTGGGTTTTAGAATTTTGTGTTTGATTAGTGCATTCTCAGTGGAGTCTGTGAGAAATAGTGGGGTCAAAAGGGCTACTGAAGACAAGTGGAGTCACCAGGTGGATGATGCTCACTGTTTTAAGGATATAATTGTTGTCCACCATCAACAACTAAATACCAATCTAAGGATTTTTTTGGGTTTTCTGAGTTATTTATGTAACACTAAGCTTGTCAATGAGTGTTATCCAGTATGGTCAACATGGTGCTAGTATGATGAATCAACTAGATATCACTCTTGGCTAACACTTGATTTTTCTAAGTTTGACAGGGATTTGTGAGTTCTTAAGGAATGTCTAAGCTTATTACTTACTCAGTCCCAAGTGGATCACCATTTTTTAAGTCGTGAGTCAGAGGATACTATTAACAGGGGTGTTCTGAGGTTTTAAGGAATGCTTAGGATGTTTATTGACTCAGAATCTCCAGCAGAGTTGTCATTATGTTAGGTCCTAGTAATTTGTCAGATTGGCAAGACCAAATGTACAGGGGTAACATCAAACTAGTATTTGCAGTCCTAGGACCCAGCCTTCTTAGACTTAGAGAGGGCTCTCTCTATATTTGTGTAAAAGGGTGTAACTTGATTAATTTTAGGGTTTTGATTTTAGGCTAGTTATATGGATTAGGTTTTGTTTGTTTCTTTATTTGGTTGGGTAGGTTGTCAAGCAAAATAGATAGAGTGAGAGAGGTTTAAAACATTGGGCTATGGAGTTTGCAAAAGGTCTTGAGAAGTACAACAATAGTTCAAGGGTATATCATTGGGCAAGTCTAACAAATCCAAATGGATCTAAGAGCTTATGTGAGTGAAGTGAACATTAACTTGTGAAAATAGTAGGTGAAAAGGGAAGTTAAGAATCATTTAAGAAATAATTTAACAAGAATGGCCTTTAATATCACTATGCATAAATAAATAACCAAAGACAGCGCATACCAATAACTTCTTTGACCAAACCCTAGCAAGTAAACATTAAGACAACAATCCAGTGAACCACAGAAGCGAGAAACTTGTAATTCTTCTAGTGATTTCACCTTCGGGCAAAGAAAACATCTAAGACAACATATAGTAACAATACAAGAGCAAGGAACTCCTAATTTCCTTAATCAAACTAGAAATACCTTCAAAGCAACCATTTAAGATGAATAAAAGGTTAGGGAAAACCATAAACCTCTTCAACTAAACCCTAATTAGCCATACTTAAAATCAAAGATCTCAAAAACAATGTTTAAGTTACATCAAAGAGCAGGGCTAACCATAAAATACTTTGACATTGGCTCCATTAAATCATTCTTAAGATAAACAAGCACAAGTTGAACTAGAGAGCATTTAAGAATTCTCTAATCTGACCTAGCAGAGGAAAGCATACAAGAAATAGAAAGAAGACAGAGCTAAGGTGCCTCTAAACAAAATTTCTTCGGCTAAAATTTATGTCCTATTCATGAGAAAGATGAAAAAAAATGATAACATAAGAAAAAAAGAACTAAATAAGAAAGACATCACCATTAACTATGTTCATGAATCCTGCAAGTGAGCTTTCTCCATTGTCATGCAAATCATGACATCCACACAATCCAAAGACAATTTCTCCTCAATCCTCAAGTCTATGATATTCTCCTCAATAATCAACCAACATGTAAAATGAGGCCTCAATGCAGTATTTAACTATCAAGGAGGACCAAAACCCTAGCCAGGTCTCCAAAATATCAATAATTACCTCATAAATGTCATTTTTGACCAAAGAGACCATGCAAGGCCCAAGGCCCAAAATATCTAACTTAATAAATGAAGAAATAAATGCTAACATAACTACTCAACCAACTCTCGAGTGATTTTCCTCATAAACCCTCAAAATTTCTTTTTCATTAATTCTGAGTGTCTTTTGTTGACTTTTTAGCAAGGGCGTAGTGCCAACACTGGGAAAATAGGTCATTTTGCAGCTGAGTTTTGGAGGCCATCCTGTTGTTGAAATGAGCTCCATGATAGCTCATTGGAAAGATTGTCCAGTACAATTTTCAAAACTGCCTTTATTTTTCTAATTCAATTTCATTTTCTTTCTCAAAACCGCAATCTCCCAAGACTTCTTAGGGTGCAATGCTAGCTCTGAAAATAGGGCATAAAGGTGATGTTTTGGGTGTTTTTGGCACTTTTGGAGTACCAGTCCTGCTCCAAATGAGCTGAAATTTTTTATGGGTGATTTACTTAGCAAGATTAACATGAAAATGTAACCCATTCCTCCATTTGGTGCCCCAAAAAAGAGCACAACACCAATGGCGCTGCACCTTTGGCCCTTCAAAATAGTTAAAAATACCAAAACTTCAAAATTGTGCCAAAATTTGGATTTACCTTGCTGATTAGGTTTGGGATGCTTGTATGGAAGCATTAGCAAGGATTTCAAGGTTTTATTTTCATTTTTCCTCCTTTAGGACTTGAATCTTTGTAAGGGCTCTTTTGAGCTTGGCCCTTGCAATCTTGTTCCTTAAGGCATAATTCCTTGCCATCTTCTTTTGGAGGTCAAGATCCCTCTTGGTCTTCTCCAATAGACCCTCTAAGTGTATGTTTTCCCTCTCAATCCAAGGTTCCCAATCATATTCAATCTCCATGGTAAGAAACTCACTTGGAGTGAGCTGCTCTGCCAAGGCTGCCTCTTGATCTCTCTCCTTGGCTAAGGCCTTCTTTAAGAAATTTGTCCTTGGCCTCCTCTTCGGAAGTTGTTCTTCCTCATCATCAGTGTTCTCATATCTATCCAAGGCCTCATCCATGTTAGCCTTGTATTTTTTAGCCTCTTTCCGAGCTCTGATAGATCTGATCTCATAGATGGCCTTTTGTGCCTCCAGCTACTTGTTTTCAACCTCATAATAGTGAATCACATTCTTGGCCTTGCCTATGTTTTCTTCTAGATCCTTGATCTGAGCATCCTTGCTTCAGAGAAACATGTTTGAGATCCTTGTCTCATTGTCATCATCACTGTCAACATGAATGAGTTGAAAGTCTTGTTTAGTCTTATGTTTTCCTTCTTCTTCTTCATCCATGACCATTCCCTTACCTTTATCAAGTTGCTTAGTTGATGTAGAAGGCATGGCCCCTTTCATTTTGAGGGCATCAAGAAAATGCCTATTTCCCCTTTGGTAGGTTAAAGGAAGAGGTTAAATGTTACTTATCTCAGTTCCATATGTCTTATTTCCATCATTGTTGTCATCTTCACTTGCATCATGGCTCTTATCATCACTGCTCTCATGACTACCATCATCACTGCTGCTTTCTACCTTATCACTATTTGCTTCAATATTTCCTTCTTCACTGCCTTCTTCATTGCTCTTATCACCACTGCTATGTGCCTCACTATTTTTAGAATCATTAGAATCCTTTTCATTTACATTTGCCTCACTGATATCTTGGCTTTCTGACCTATTGCCATCATCATTGCTGCTCTCTGCTTTTTCATTGCCAACATCATGACTGTTGATCTCTGCCTCATTGCTCTCTATTTTATCACTGACATCCTCCTTACTGTCATCATCGCTCTTTTCTTTGCTGCTTTCTTCTTCACTGATATTAGCTTCACTACCCTCACTCTTTGATTCTTCATTTTCATCTCCCTCATTGGCATCTTCTTCATTGATATCCTCTTCTTTTCTTTCTTCTTCATTTCTCTTTCCCTCATTGCCACTTGCCTCACTATTTTCTTCACTTTTTGATGCACTAGTGCCATGAGATGATGGTGAGGGATTTTGAAATGGTGGTGAATGAGGGTCATTATCCTTAGGTGAAGGAATGTGAGTAGATGGTGATGGATGTGTATTGGGGTGTGATGGTGAAGGAGGAATGGGAGGCTGAGAAGATGAAGGTAAATCTTGCTATTGTTGGCCTTGTGGATTGGTGAACATATCATGGGCAATGAAAGTTTCCCAAGGAATACCCTTCTGCTGCAATTGATGTATAACAACCATTTTAATAGGAGAGTGGTGAAAGAGGCTTTGCATCTGCTGAGGGTAGTCTCTCTTTTGTACAATATAGGACATTTTGTCAATGCTTCTATAGAGGTAATAAGGTAGGTGCATCATCCTCACCCTAGTAAAGTGCATAAGCAGCCTAATGTGATAGGAGTAAACCTGGGAGAACCTTCCCTCACATGTAAAATACTTCATAATGATCCTCATCATAAGTCAATATCTATCAAGCAAGTGAGAGAAAGGGAAGATGGATTTATTATGGTCTTTGTACCTAGGTTTTAAATATGGCTCATAGTAGCTCATGTCAAGATCAGCCTGCTTAAACCATTTTTACCCCACACTTGGTATGCCTGTGGCATTCGCAATAGCATCTAAAGATAACTCAAATTTGACCCCTGCAAGGTTAACTTGTTTCTCATGCAAGTTAAATATGAAGAGCCTAGTTAGCTCAGGGTGGTTTTGCCCCTGTTGTACCTTTTCACAAAAAATAAAAGCATCCTACATGCTTGAAACATTGAACAGTAAGGGGAGATGCCATTAGCTCCCTTGTGTTTGGAGGTTCAAACCTATTTATCTTTCCACCTTTGTGTCCATGCCTTCTTGGAATTTTTCCTTCTCCTTCACTGCCACTATCCTGTATTTCTAACATTTTGACCACTCTCCCTTTGAAACCCTAGCACTGATGTGAAATTAATATGAAAAAGGGTAATGGAATGGCAGTCTACTTGTGAATGAGATGAATGAGCGAGGGTGAAAGTGTGTCAGGCTGAATGAGAGGATAAACTTAATGAAAATCCTTGGCTAATTGTTTAAACTTTTCTTTGAAACGCCTTTCACTGATGACAATTTGAGATGAAGGAGAACATGTAATGTCAATGTTTTTGCAATGTAAGGGATTGAGTGTTATGAGTGATGTGGGTGTGGGGACAACTTAGGTGAATAGGAAACCTTCAACAGTGAAATCTCTCCATTTATCATTGATTTCCATTTCCAGGAAGATGAAGAAGCATTTAAACAATGGTTTTAGGTTCAAATCTATGGTTGTCCCTTAGGGTTCCATTCTTCCCATTAAATGATAACAAAATTCTTGAAAATGGGAGGATGACTTGTACTTACCCCTACCAACGTTTCAAAAAATGTTGGTGACGATTTTAAGTAGTATTGAGGTGATTTCAATGTTGGTTTTTCTTTGAAGGCCCTCCTGGCCAAGAGCATAGCGCTCAGAATAAGGGCACAATGCTCAGCCTCAAATGCGTAGTGCCAAAAAAAAAAATTGTTGTGGGTGAGTCGGGCAAGGGAATGACACCTTCCCCAACATGCAAAACTTCATTCCAGGAGCACAACAACTTTGTAAAATGCACAGGGAAAATTTTTTGAACGCACAGTGCTCCATTCTAGGCACACAACGCCAACCTTAGAGCGCAGCGCCACAACACTTAACCGATTTTTGACTTGAAAACTCACAACTTCTTGTCCCATTGAAATTTATAATTCTTTTCAAGGGCAAAATGATTTGTTTGAAGTGTTTAGATGGGCTTTATAGGCTCATGAATTATATTTGACTTTCCAAACCCACTTTCCTAATATTTTAAGCCTTTTTTACTCTCACTGATATTCCTTTATACTTTTGCATGTAGGTGACGAAGTCATGATTTTGACCTTTCTTTTGCTTCTTGAGGCATAATATACTCATTTTGAAATCTTTGAAGTTAGACAAGACATGATGGCACCTTCAAAACTTCATGTGGCTTCCATTATAATATTTAACTTGTCTTTCTCACCTTGGTTGGTAGTTTAAGAAATTTGTGTTCCTTTTGATCCTAAATATTTGACACAACAGCAGCCTCAAAAATATTCTTTGGATTTCACCTTGGAGTTCAACATCATCTTTTTCTCATTCAGGCATGACAAACCCATTAAAAATCTTTGGGAGGATTTTCTCGTAGCAGCACTTCAAAACCCTATTTTGCTTGCAGCATCGACTTCAGACCATGTTTTTACCCTTTTTTACACTTCTAATTTCAGATGAATGAAAACACTTCCCTGTATTTGTCTTAATCTTTGAAACATGATAATTTCACTTTTGAAAACCTTAGGATTATTACACAATAGTTGTATCTCCAAAAATGTCATTTGTTCCTACCTTGGAGCTCAAATAATTTTTGTTTCGAAGGTGATTGAAAACCTTTAATTTACCCTTTTTACTGATAGTTTGTACACCTTTTCTCTCTGAGGCAATGGCACATTCACCTTGGCAAACTTTGGGATGATTGAACATAGTAGCGCCTTCAAAATCCTTCCTTTTCTGTCATCATGGAGTTCAACTCATCATTTCATCTTCTCTGGCCATTTCCCCAAACCCCAGGTGTCTGGAGTGTTTTAAGACAATTATCAGTGTTTTCTTCTAATTTCTCTATAGCCCTTTCAAGTTCATTCATTTCTGTCGAGTTCACCTCATCTTTTTCCCTATCTCATCAATAATCTCTGATAGAATTCTCTTCATGTTTTTTTTTGGTGTACCTCCTCCATGGTCATTTCTACATTTGATCCCTGTTTGGCATTCTACTTGGTCGATTAAGCTCAAAAAACCCTAATTTTCCTCAAGAACAAGTGGTTCCCTTTCTCCTGTTGTAAGTTGTCTTCATTTGAGAGCATACCACCTACCATACCAACACCTTCTACTAATGGAAACTTCAACACTCCTGCAGAAGTGTCAAAATATTTGCATTTACCTCTTGCAGACTTTGAGCTGATAGGGTAGTGCTTCTTTGGAAAATTTTAGGTCTTCCTTGAATAACTATGTGTTGACCTTCTATTGCATTTGACCGAGCTTCTATCATAAGAAAAACAGTGTTTGAAACATCAATGATGACCTCACAACCTCAATTATGACCTTACAACCTGTGGAACCCCAATGACTAGTGGGAGGGTCCTTTGACCATGATCTTTGACTGAAAATTGGCTTGGAGGCTTCAAGTGAAAAACAGAGTATTTGTCAAAGCGCTGTATTGAAGATCCAAAATTCAATGTACTTAATTTATCTAAAGAGCCTATAGAGATAGTTTTGAGACCATAAATTCTTGAGGAGCTTGGGGATCATGGGAATGAGTTAGGCTATAGGTGACCCCAGATTGAAAGTGGAGTTAAAGGAAAGGGAAAAATAGAGTAATGAGGTCATATGTAGGAAAAAGGATGGAGATGAGTGGCAGAAGCCCATAAGGAGTCTTTTAGGAGTGGCAGGGTGACCATGAAATGGCAAGGTTGATAGAATAGTGAAAATTTTCCTATAATGATAATGAAGGCAGTGAGATTTCTAAAACCCACAATGTTCAAAGAAAGTTGTTTTTTAGAAATGTAGAACAAATCTATGGTCATCTATAAATAATGAAAAATAATGATGACTAACAACATTGATGGATTCTCCAAAGTCTATCAATACATTAGGGACAAGGAAATCACCTATATAAAGAGAAACCACTAGGTCTCTAGGATCAGTATATTTTTCAATTTCAACACATCCTATCATTAGCTTTGTTGCTCTTCAAACAAACTGGATAGTGTGAGGCTCAAA
This sequence comes from Pinus albicaulis, assembly GCA_034641835.2. Lineage (NCBI taxonomy): Eukaryota > Viridiplantae > Streptophyta > Pinopsida > Pinales > Pinaceae > Pinus > Pinus albicaulis. The sequence goes on along the minus strand of CM076569.1, from coordinate 380,173,809 downwards.
TCTCTACCTAAATGGATTCTTAAGACATAGTTCCTTAACGATCTTAGTACATAAGGGTATCTCTTTAATATCCTAAAGAAAAGGGACCTTTATACAAATATTCATAATCTCATAAGCTAGGTTATACTCAGGAGTGGCATCATATTTCTCCATAACCGGTCTCTCTGGAAATAGAGGTTGGTTTGAATAAGAAGGTAAGGGCTTTGAATGTGTGGGAATAATTTGAATGGTGACATATTTGTTAAAATTATTGGGGGTTTCCTCCACACCTTTCTCCTCAATGATCACCATATGTTATTTTTGTTTTTTTTTTCCTAAATTTGCTACCTTTCTTGATCTGAGTTGGAAGTCATTAATCCTAACTTGCAACGTCTAATAAATAGGGAAAGGAAGCGATCTGATAGAACGAATAATTTTCACTGCTTTGTTATTTGGTTTTGATACTCATTGTGTAGGCAGTTGAGGTGGTCGAAAGGGTGGTGGTAATGGTAACAGTGGCATAGCCTAACTCTATTGAGGCAAGGCTACTAGTAATGTAGGTTGTGTCATGGGATAAGGTGCATAGGATGTAGGATATCATTGTGTAGGTGTAGGATGGGAGTAATGAGAGTGTGGTGGTCCCCTCCATCCTTGGTTTCAAGGAGGGGGAGCTTTCGCATACTCGAAATGATAACCATGATACCAAGTTTGAGGATAGTTTTTATTTTGATAGGAATAGTGTGGTGCATTACAACCAAAAAAATATGGTGCATGTTCAAGAATCATACCTTACCTACCCGAGGCCATGATTTTCATGCTCCCATAGCAATGAATCAGGATCCTGATGATCTCCTTCAAATGCTTCTTTCAATCCTGATATAGAAGGGAATTCTTTAGTACGATGTTTCCCTGTACATATCACATAATTATTAGCACCCTTAACATCTACAATAAATTCAAGTAAAAATTGTTTTTTTCTACATTTCGGACAATAAATGGACAATGTATCTTGTTCTTCTACTATTTTTTGCTGAAATTTTAATGAGTATATATTTTTGCTAACAATATTCATAATTTAAATTTTCATATTATCCATTTTATTTCCATCCCAGTAATTATAGCATCTGTAGATCCAGGTCTGCTATTTTTAAAATTGTGTCGGATTCCTTTACCAGATCTAGATTGATTCAGTGAAAGCTTCCTGCATAAGTCACAAATCTTATAAAAATAATTTTCAGAAATATCACCTTGTCCTAACAAGTTCATATTATTTCTAGCATCATTATTAAGTCCTCGCAAAAACAAGGTTCTAACAGTACTTAGATCAAATCTATGTTTCTACCTTTGAAGGATATATACAAATCTTTCTAAATAATCGTCCAAGGTCTCATCTTCACCATGTGCAATAATGAAAATTTCATCCTGCATTTCTCCAGTCTTGCAATATTCTTGATATTTAAGTTAAAAAACCCTCTTCATTTGTTCCCAATAAGCTATAGTATTCCCTCCTAAAAATAATGCTGAATCATAAAGCTGAATCCTTGAGAGTTGCAGGGAAATTTTTTAGCTTCTAGGCATCCAAAGAATAATCATGACTTCTACATAATATATCAAACTCAAATAAAAAAGAATATGGATCTTCATGCACCTTACCATGGAAGTGGGGAAGAACATATGGTGTAATATTTTTCATTTGAACAATTGCATGTGGATCCATAATCGAAAATCCGAAAGTGGTACGTTATTCTGTTAGCTGATTCTCACTAGTCCCATCAACATGGTATTCATGATATGCCATTTTCTTTCCCCCAATCCGGACCAAGATAGCAAAATATTAATATTTATTATGGTTCGAATTGTTATTTTGAGTCTAAGTGGTCTCCTTCTTCCCTCCCACTAGTTGTGAAATTCCTAGGCTATTGGTTCCAGAGTCAAGATAAATAGTTCTCACGTGGTGGGTTTGTGTTTGCTTGGAATTCATGCCTAGAATAGAAGGCCCAACATGAGAAAAAAATTCCAATTTATCACAGTTTCTGATGGCGGTGATGGTGCCGGTGTTAAGGAGAGCCTTTCAAATTTACTCACAATGGTTTCTAACTCCGGAGGAGTCAGATTCAATTCTTCGTTCTCATTTTCATTCATCAAATTTGAAAAATTTGATTAATGAAATCATTATAAGTTTAAATAGGTCATTTAGACAATATCAACTCCCTTCAAAAGTTCATAAATTCTTGGATTTAATTTTAAAACCCAACTCCAAATCCTTAGCATATGAATAGACTATACGCTTCAATCGTAGTAGTAAAATACTTATGAAGTGTTTGGCTCACTTTAACTACTCAAATTACAGCACAATTTAACTCTAAGAGCAGAGTTTTGTGTTACATTCATATGAACCCATGCATTCATTGTTTAACAAACTGCTTTCGAATTTAATAAAAAAATTCCAACTTCAAAGGAACGTTGGTTCATACCTGTAACTTCCAATTCATTTACCTTCAGATCTGTCACAACACTGATCTAATAGAGATTGCAATACCTGAAGCACTGAACTTAGTATGCCAGAGCTATGCGATGTTGGCTGTGTTATTCCTTCAAACTGTTTCTTCAAGACTTAAATTTCTGATTGCTTTGAAGTCGAATTTTACAGACTTTTAGTTTGATTCAAACCAGAATTCATCGCTCTTTTCTAGCATAGGTTTTTTTCTGCATCAAATCTTGAAATCGACTTCTATACATCAACTTTATCAATGTTATACATAAACAAAAATTTGATTCCAGCAAAACAAATGAATTGCTTCCTTTCAAACACACCTCTCTCTGCTGAAATCGACTTCAAACACACCTCTCTCTATGCTGAAATCGACTTCAATTTGCAATGGAATAGAAATCACTTCACTGTATTTAATTCATCAATAGAATTTTAATCAAACAGAGTTTCTCAATCTATGCCACTAATTCATGAACTTCTCTTGAAAGGAATTGATTCCAGCAAACATATATTTCAATACATATTCAAAATTCAGAGATTTAGCTCACTGCATCCCTCATACATCATCAATTCTTTGGTTTGAAATTTTAAGACTAGAATCGGTATCGATTTTGGAAAATCGAATCCCAATAAGTCTTATACAAACCCTTATTGATATCAGAATTGATATCTGATATAAATAAGATTTCTTCACACAAATAAAAGCGTATTACTCAACCAGATATGACGTGGGATAATCAACAATCGGTAAACACAAGAATTCATACAGGCACTGCATTGCAATTAATTCAAGACTGAACCATATAAATCAAAATTTTGAAAGGAATCGAACTCTTCTCTTCTAAATAGCAACCACAGAAGTTCGATTAACCTCAATCTTTTATACAGAAATGTCAAAACCAATAAAATTTCGAAGATAAATATCTCCGGGGATTGCGAGTATGAAACAATAATTCAGAACTTTCCAAACTTTATTAATTCCATTCCTCACAATAATTCCTCACAGCAAAATCCAAATTCCTCCATTACAAAGATTCTAATTTATAGTTTTATTACAAAACAGAGACCTACTCAATTTAGGATCAGATTTCCTAAATTGAGACAAAATCCTACTTGCCCAATATCCTCCTAAAATCTATCAACTGTAGTTAGATATGCTCAACAAGCTCACACCTATTCAACTCACTTATCTCTAAATAGTCTCCTAATTTATTACAAAAATAATAATATCAAATTATTTAAGGAATTCAAACCTCTCATTAACATTGCATTTCACCCATTAGTGAAGGAATTTTAACTCAGCTAGCCACAACATGTGAACAAGTTTTCACATTGCTGGCTAGACTCTAATGCCCCTGCATCAGACTCCCAAGGACAAAATTCTTCATGGGCTCCTTCACAGAACTGCCCAGCTTCTGCAACATAGCTTCTATCATCCATGTAGCATCTTCAATTGGCTGATCTTTCCACTTGACCAAATACTGGAAATACTCTTGTCCTCTGGTTCTCTTAAACACCTTCTTGTCTAAGATCATCTCTGGTTGTAATGGCTGCGCTGTAGGTAACTGTTTTACCCAATCAATCTGCTCTTTGTCTTCTGGTCTTTCATTTGCGCCACCATCTTCATACCTGTACAAATCTGCAACATTAAATATTGGCGATATTCAAATATTAGATGGAAATTCAATTTCATAGGCATTAGCAGAAAATTTTCTCAGTATTCTGCATGGTCCTATCTTTTTAAACTTCAGTTTATTATACTCTTTTTTTGGAAATCTTTCTTTCCTCAAATGAGCCAAAACTAAATCACCAACTTCAAATTGAACTTCTCTTCTACTCAAATCTTCTCTGCTTTTGTACTTGATACTGTTGTCTTGTAGCTGTTGCTTTACCTGCTTGTGAATTGCTTGAATCTCTGAAGAAAATTCTTCACCTTCAACACTTCTCAATTCTTCTTTTCCCAAATTTATCAATTTAGAAACTCCTCTTGGGTGCATCCCATAAACAATATGGAATGGAATCTGTCCTGTACTTATGTTTGGTGAATCATTGTATGCATATTCTACCTGTGGTAAGATATGATCCCATTGCTTAGGATGTTCTCCTGCAAGACTTCTCAAAAGATTACCTAAACTTTTGTTTACTACCTCAGTTTGCCCATCAGTCTGAGGATGATAAGCTGAGTTGAAATTCATATTAGTACCGAGCTTCTTCCACAATGTCCTCCAAAAATGACCAACAAACCTGGTATCTCTATCAGAAACAATGCTTTTAGGAAACCCATGTAATCTAACAATTTCTTTGAAAAACAAATTAGCAACATGAGTAGCATCACTGGTTTTATAACATGGAATAAAATGTGCCATCTTTGAAAATCTTTCAACAACAACAAAAATTGTATCATTCCCTCTCTGTGTCTTAGGCAGTCCTAAAACAAAATCCATACTTACCATATCCCAAGGTCTATCCGGAATAGGCAATGGAATGTACAAACCTGCATTCTGGCTTCTACCTTTGGCATACTGACAAATTTTACAATTCTTCACATACTTTTTCACTTCAGATCTCATTTTTGGCCAATAATAAAAATGACTCAGCTACTCATAAGTTTTATCAGTACCAAAATGTCCAACAAGTCCACCACTATGCTTCTCTCTGATGAGATTTTCTCTCATGGAACAATTTGGCATACATAATTGATTTCTCTTGAACAACAAAACCTCTTGCAAGAAATAATCCAACCACTGACTTCTATTAATCAAAATAGGATTCAAACATGCTTCAAATGCTTCCTTGAAATCCAAATATGTTTTATACAATTCCTTAAGAGAATTAAAACCTACCACTTCAATTTGACTTTCTTGGACAAGAATGTTCTTCCTACTCAAAGCATCAGCTACCTTGTTTTCCTGGCCACTTATGTGCTTTAAAACAAAGTTGAAAATTTGAAGATATTCAACCTGTTATCACTCAGATTTTCCTTGAAGTTGTTGGAAGAGGAAAGGGGTCCGAGGTAACCACAAACCAACCTTCAGGTACAGATTCTAGTCAATCTGTACCCAGAGAGGGCTCTCTCTATAAAATTTAGCTTTGTTTTAGGGGATATTAGGCTAGTTATAAAGTCCAGAGGTTTTGATTTTGTTTGAGTTGATGGAATTATTTAGCTGAGATTAAGATCAAGTAGTTTCAGCCCATTGGGCTAATGGAGTCAAAAGATTGGCTGCACTGGCTTAATTTTTTTAACAAAAGATGGTTTATCAAGGAAAGATAATCAAACTAGAAACAATTATAAATATAAAGTAAATGGAATGGAATTGAAATGGATGAAAGGAAATGAAGAATATTTCAACACATTCAAGAGAAGAGAAATAGATTTATTATCAATAAAGAGCAGTTAATTATTCTTTACTAAATAACCAAATATGTATAAACTAGACAAGCAGGAGCAATTGAGAATTCACTGTTTAAACCATTTTAGAGGAAAACATTTAGAATAATAAAGACTGAAATCAGATTACACTTAAGTACTTTCTGATTTAATATTTTTTGTTAAATATCAAGATAATGAAACACAGATGATATTGTAAACAAATATTAAAATTCAAAACATGAGATAGAGATGACTTATTGATCCTTCATTTGACACATGAATTCTGAGAAAAGTCTTCTGCCTCAATTCCTTGTCCAGTTTTTCCACGAAAAATTTCTCCAAAGGTATTTATTCAAAAATATTCAATGTTACATCAAAGTATAATAATCCACCCAAAATACTTCTAAGAGTGAAGTATTTATACAAATTCTAAACTAAAATATCTTTAAAAAATATCAAGATTGGTTCACAAATCTCTCCAACTATTTTACATAAATAGAACTTAAGTAAATGACACTCAAACTAATGCATCTATTTGGCACTATTTATTATGTATAGGTAATGAAAAATAGGAGAATTCTAATTTTATCCAACTCTTAGTTGATGATGAGACATCCAAGTCACTAACTGCTTCCTTTCTTTGTGCATTTTGCTCCAACAATTCTGCAAACTTGGGGTCCAATGATATATTTGTATTTATCAATCCGTAATAGATATGTAAAAATAGAAAGAGGTTATTGTGGATTAATATGTTGGTGAGATAAAATCTTTCAGTTTCCTAAAATTCCTCTCCAGCTGTGCACAATAGGCTCTCTAAAACTATGTGTAAAACATAGTTTTACAGAGTCTAAAAAATAGCTTGTAAATATGTGCATGTATCTCTCATTCTGAAATCATTATGAAAAATGTGAGATAGGTTTTTGTAGATGGGTATCTTAGGAACGAAAACCTCCTTCAGTTTTGTATGATGTATTTCGGATTGGCCACAATATTCTCTGCAAAATGATGACTTAACTAGAATTTTCTGCAAAAAGTGCTTTCCAACATTGTTTAATATTTCCAAAACCATAATAGCTGTTAGAAACGTGAGAGAGGTTTTTGTAGATGGTCCTCTTAAGAACATAAAAATTCTTCAGTTTTGAAAAATTCATCATGGATTTATCACAATAGTTTCTGCAAAACAATGACTAAAACATTAAATTTCTGCAAAAATGTTCCTTTTTGTTGCGTTTTTCATCTTTTCACTTTTTTGTTCTTTTGACTGTTTCACTTTCACTTTAGATAAACTTCATTGTGGCTGGTGAAAGTGTTTTCATATTTTTTTAACCCTTAATATCTTCATGTTTATTTTCACTGTTTACTATTTACTTTTTACTTTTTACCGCTCTATTTTTTATCTGTCTTCACTTTGTCATGAACTTGTATCTTTTGTTTTGTAACTGTCTTCCCTGCTGTTTATCTTCATGGTAGCTGATTTACTTGACTTGGTCTTCAATCTGATACTCTTTAATCCTGATACTCTTTGAATGTTCTTTACTGTGTCATTTTACCTTCAATGTGTAGATTAGGTTTTTACTGTCTGTTTCAACAGTAAATCATTTAATATCCTGTTTCCTTTGCTTGTCTTTCAACTGTATGTTTTATCTTCCATCTTTGTTTGAATAGATTTGATAACACTCTTGGAGTAAACAAGTCTTATGACTAGTATTAAAACTGTTTATCCAAGGATGTGGTCTTCTGATCACCTGTCAAAAAAAACAAATTGTTAAGAAAGCATTGGTTTGCAGGGGAGGTCGAAAAGGTTTCATTTGATTTTGAGAGGTCCGTGGAGTGAATCTAGAATTATTTTTGGGAGGTAAACCATGCTCGAATAGGTTAACAGAGGCTTCAGGTGGCGCAGCTAGGTTACAAAGGGTTTTATTGCACAATCAGGTGAAAATGAGCAACACTAGGTTGTTTGTGTTTAAACAGGTAAACGGTTGATATTGGCGGGTAAGCTTTGAATGAATATTGATTTGAACAGGTACTAGTTATGGCAGAAGAACCTTGGAATACTCGACTGCAATTCTCTTCAGCAAGGTAACGGTCGGCAGATTTCAACAGTTGATTTTTGAAATTTGTTGCATGGGAGACTAGTTAGTGCATGAGATAATAAAAATGATGTGGGTAGATTTGTTTTATTCACAAATTCAAAAGGTTGGCGGGTTTTTAATGATGACGTCAGTAGGTACGGTGGATTCGTCACAGAGGGTAGGCGGTAAGCAGTTTCCCCCGCACCGCTTTTGAGGGAGGGCGGTATTGAGCGGATGGGCAGTGATTCCATAGAGTAAATGACACGTGGCATGGTCACTGTTTGAAAACCACCAGCTTTTCGCGTGTTATTGTTCAGATCAGGATGGCTAGAGGAATTATCAATAGCCGTTGATCTTGGAGCAACTGATCGAACAGTGGTCGAGGAGTGAATTTGACGGGGAGTTAATAGGGCAGGCCTGACGTGATTTTTTATTAATTAATCGTATCAGGAGTGATTTGATTGGTGGAGTTAGGCTTATTAATTAATCGTGAGGATTAATTAATTTCTGTGTATGATGAAGGGTCGAGGAGGAAAAATATGCAAGGGATGATTTATTTTTGTTTTAAAACACGTAATAAAACATGTTTTAAATAATTTTTTAATTTATTTCTATTATATGATAATTAAATTAGATTAATCCAATTACCATAGGGGGCAGGATTAACATATAATGATATATTTTAACCAAAGGGGGTATATAGTGGGTTTTTTGAATAAGTGGGGATTAAATACTTTGGTTAAAACTATAATACATGGGTTTTTTGGGATATTATATAAAAATGAGCTATATATAATAGGAAAAGGTCATTCTTGTAAGGATTTAATACATAAAATTAATGTTAATATGAAAAATGAGTTAAAGCGCTAAGTATAAAACATTAAAATAATGTATTTAACTTATGCTTGCATGAATGGGTTTTTATGGAATATTGCATGATTTTCCTAAGTAAAGTGGGATTTTATTTAGGAAAAGATTTTTTAGAAGTAAATGAGTTTGACGATGAATGATTTTAAGTACTTAGGCTTTTCCAGGTATTGGGCCGAGGGTCCGGTCCCTCCAAAAGTCAAGGAAATTCCTTGAGCCCCTCTAATCTTTAAATACCTTAGTACTTAGGGGAAATTAGTGAAATGTTTAGGGAAAATGAGAGGTGAAGTTAATAATTTGACTTTGCTTTGCTTTGAGAATCTCCAGTGGAGTGTCTGCCTTTGCACTTTGTGATGAAAGTAAAATATTTCACATATCTAAAGCTATCATTCATCACATGTAATTCTGCAACATCAACTACGTACCCTACCTAATTTACCCTACCATTTTTTCTTCTTTATTAGGGTGCACTTATATTGGCAAACCCTTATCACATTTTTCTTTTACATATGGAAATCTATCTAATTCTAACCTAATTACATCCAAGGGCTCAGATTAAACTGTTGAGCTCCTTTTATTTACTCTACCACTATCTACTTATACGCAAGATTAAACGAGTTTAGTCGGATTTTATTCTCTTTCTACAACATGAAATTGAAAAATGAATGAGTCAAGTTTAAACACTTTGACTCTTCATAAATTGGCAAAAGTTTGACAAGTACACCTGATTGCTTTATTACAGAAAATGAAGTAGTAGTGGCATTTAGACTTGCACACTTTCCTGGTCTATTTTTGTTTGGGGTTCATTTCTTTCACTTTTTTGACCATTTTATTCTTTTCACCCTTTGATTTTTCTTTTAGGGTATACCCTCTTTACATTTTTTTTTTTTTTTTTTTTGATTTTTTGAAAATATGGAAACCTTTGCAACAAGAAAAGGTATGAACATATTACAGAGTTCATTAAGTCAATCATGAAATATGACACCTATTGGTATAGGAGTCTAACAAAACCCATTTAGCATGTTGTTGATTTAACTTAGGCTACTGCATAATGTATTGCAAAGCATGATTATCTGAATATAGTACAAATTCTTTAGACATTAAATAATGTCTCCACTTCTTCAATGATTGTACTATTGCATAAAACTCTTTGTCATAAGAAGATTATTTCCTCCTTGTGTCATTAAGCTTTTCACTAAAATATGCTACAGGCCTATCTTCTTGACTTAAGACAGCTCCGATAGCTTCTCCACTGGCATCACATTTTACTTGAAATGTTTTAGTAAAATCAGGCAACACTAATACAGGTTTCTCTGTTATTTTCTATTTTAAAAACTGAAAATTATTTTCAGCTTCAGCAATCCACTTGAATGGTTGGCTGTCCTTCCTTATGGTTTCAATGATTGGTGCATTAATCTTGATAAAATTCCTTATGAATTTTCTGTAAAAACTAGCAAGTCCATGGAAAATTATTACCTCAAAGACACTTTTTGGTGAAGGCCACTCCACAATTGCTCTGACCTTTTCTAGTTCCATCTTTAATCCTTCAGCAGAAACAACAAAACCCAGATACACCAGCTCTTCCTTCATGAATGAACACTTCTTCAGATTTATCAGCAACTTCTCTTGATGTAATTTCTTCAAGACATAGTTAAGATGCCTTAAATGTTCTTCTTTTGTTTTGCTATAAATTAGTATGTCATCCAGATATACTATTGCAAATTTACCAATAAATTCTCTTAACACTTCATTCATGAGCCTCATAAAAGTACTGGGTGCATTTGATAAGCCAAAAGGCATTACCATCCACTCATACAATCCCTCATTTGTCTTAAAGGTTGTTTTCTATTCATCACCTTCCCTTATCCTAATCTGATGATACCCACTTTTCAAATCAAGTTTTGAAAAATATCTCGCTCCACTCAAACAGTCCATTAAATCCTCAATTCTTGGCAAAGGAAATATATACCTGATTGTTATCTTGTTGATCGCTCTTGAATCAGTGCACATTCTCCATCCTCCATCTTTCTTCGGGCTCAGCACTATAGGTACTACACAAGGACTCAAACTTTCTTGAACCAAACCTTTGTCAACCAGTTCCTGCACTTGCTTTTTGATTTCTTCATTTTCTGATGGAGTCATTCTGTAAGCTGCTTTGTTTCACAGATTTGATCCTGGAATCAAATCTATCTGATGGCTGATTTTTCTTACAGGTGGTAGCTCATTAGGCAAATCATCCACAATTATAACACAATAATTGTCCAACATTTCTTGAATTTCAATTGGCAAATTAGAAATTTTTTTAGAAGTAAGTACTACTTTAGGTTTGCAAACTAAAAAAAAAAATTCCTCTTCTTCTTCAATCTGTTGCAAGTATTCCTTCCCACTCAGCAATAAAGCCTTTGGATCAAAATTTTTTCTTGATGCTTCTCCTTCTTCCATTGGCAAAAATGTTTGATACACACTATCCTTAAATAATTTGTAAGTGTTTCGCTTACCATCATGTACTGCTCCTATGTCATACTGCCAAGGTCTACCCAGCAGTATGTGACACACATCCATAGGCATCACATCACACATTACCTTATCTTTGTAGCTGCCCATCTGCAACTCTATCTCACACTGTTCTTTCACAATCAGTTGATGGCCCTTCTGAAGCCATGACACCTTGTAGGGTGTTGGATGTCCCCTTGTCTTCAATTTCAACTTCTCTATCACCTCTGTAGAGACCAAATTGTCTGTGCTACCACTATCAATGACTAGTTGACAACATTTCCCTTGAAATTTGTAGACACTTCTGAACAAAGTTTTCCTCTGTGCTGGTTCAACAACTTCCTTTGTTTTCTTCAGAAAAACTTTATTAACAACCAAAGATTCTCCCTTCTCTGGCACAATTTCTCTTTCTGCTTCAGGCAAATTTTCTGCTTCTTCAGTCTGAGAAACAATTGCATTTCTCTGACTTGTACCCACATTCTCTTTGTCAGGGAACTCAAAGGCTCTATGTCCCAATTTGTTACATCGGTAACATCTTATTTCTCTTCCTCTGCTTCTGCCTCCTCTTCCTCTGTGGGAATTTCTTCTGCCACTTGCATCACCATCTGTGTGTGCATGCTGAGGTGAGCTATTGCTAGCTCCATCCTTTGGTGCCGTAGATCTCCCTCTACCACCTTGACTTCCCTTTCCTCGGAAAGTACCTCTTCCTTTGGCAGACTGCTTTCTCAGCAGTTTCTCTTCATCTTTCAAGGCCATTTGATAAGCATATTCAACTGACTTAGGAGACAAAATATTGATTTCATCTTGGATTTCCAATCTGAGAGCATTTACATACCTGGAAATATTCTTTGCTACGTCCTGGATCTGTCTAGCTCTTATGCTCATTTTGCAAAATTCTTCTGTGTACTCTTTCACAGTCATTAGTCTTTGTCTAAGATTCTGCATTTGTCTAAACAATGTAAGCTGATAATCACTAGGCAAGAATTTACCTTTCAGTTTGGCCACCATTCTGCTCCAACTTTTGATTGGTTGTTTGGCAGTTCTCCTTCTCTCTGCTTACACTCCATCCCACCAAAGTGTTGCATGACCCTTTAACCTTGTGACTGCAAAATTGACTCTCTTGTCTTCAGCCATATTTTCATAATCAAAGCATTTATTCATCTCATTGATCCAGTCTATCAACTCTTCTGGATTCAATCCTCCTACAAAAGCTGATACTTCAAGTGTAGGTTTGGATGTAGATCCTACAAGTGTCTTAAAGAATCTCATCTCAGGAGTAAGCTCAACATCTCCTCCTTCTTCAGCTTCAGGTTCACTGACATCTTCAGGATCCCTTTCTTGTCCTACTTCAATTGCTTCCAATCTAGCTTGGATCTGCTGCATAGTCTCCAGTACTTCTGCATTAGCAACTGGCCTACCTCTTCTTCTACCAGCAGCACCTCTACCAGTTCGGACATCCATTCTATACTTCTTCTTCTGACTCTAGGAAGTCTGCTCAATCTCTGACAAATGCTTTGAAGTTTTCTCTTATACCACTAATGATGGTGGTGATGGTGTCAGTGTTAAAGAGAGCCTTTCAAATTTAATCACAATGGTTTCTAACTTCGGAGGAGTCGGATTCAATTCTTCGTTCTCATTTTCATTCATCAAATTTGAAAAATTTGATTAATGAAATCATAATAAGTTTAAAGAGGTCATTTAGACAGTATCATCTCCCTTCAAAAGTTCATAAATTCTTGGATTTAATTTTAAAACCCAACTCCAAATCCTTAGCATATGAATAGACTATTATTAAAATACTTATGAAGTGTTTGGCTCACTTTAACTACTCAAATTACAGCATAATTTAACTCTAAGAGAAGAGTTTTGTGTTACATTCATATGAACCCATGCATTCATTGTTTAACAAACTACTTTTGAATTTAATAAAAAATTTCCAACTTCAAAGGAACGCTGGTTCATACCTGTAACTTCCAATGCGTTTACCCTCGGATCTGTCACAACACTGGTCTGATAGAAATCACAATTCCTGAAGCGCTGAAATTTAATATGCCAGAGCTCTGCGTTGTTGGCTGTATTATTCCTTCAAACTGCTTCTTCAAGACTTAAATTCCTGATTGCTTTGAAGTTGAATTTCACAGACTTTTAATTTGATTCAACCCAGAAATTCATCACTCTTTTCTAGCACGGTTTTTTCCTGCATCAAAGCTTGGAATCGACTTCTATACATCAACTTTATCAATGCTATTCATAAACAGAAATTGATTCCAGCAAAACAAAACGAATTTCTTTCTTTCAAACACACCTTCCTCTATGCTGAAGATTGAAATCAACTTCAATTTTCATTGGAATAGAAATCACTTCATTGTATTTAATTCATCAACAACGTTTAAATCAAACAGATTTTCTCAATCGATGCCACCAATTCATGAACTTCTCTTGAAAGGAGTTGATTCTAGCAACCATATGTTTCAATAAAACTTCAAAAATTAGAGATTTAACTCACTGCATCTTTCATACATATTTGTTTGGAAAATTTTAAGACCAGAATCGGTATCGATTCTTGCAAATCGAATCCCAATAAATCTTATACAAATCCTTATCGATATTAGAATTGATATCTGATATAAATAGGATTTCTTCACACAAATAACAGTGTATTACTCAACCAGATATGACGTGGGAATAAACAATTTGTAAACACAAGAATTCATACAGGCACTGCGTTGCAATTAATTCAAGACTGAACCATATAAATCAAGAATTTTGAAAGAAATTGAACTCTTCTCTTCTAAATAGAAACCACAAAAGTTATATTAACCTCAATATTTTATACAGAAATGTCAAACCCAATAAAATTTCGAAGATAAATATCTCCGGGGATTTCCAGTATGAAACAATAATTCAGAACTTTGCAAACTTTATTAATTCCAATCCTCACAATAATTCCTCACGGCCAACTCTGAATTTCTCCATTACAAAGATTCTAATTTATAGTTTTATTACAAAACAGAGACCTCCTCAATTTAGGATCAGATTTCCTAAATTGAGACAAAATCCTACTTGCCCAATATCCTCCTAAAATCTATCAAATGCAGCTAGATATGCTCAACAGGCTCACACCTATTCAAACCAATTATCTCTAAATACTCTCCTAATTTATTACAAAAATAATAATATCAATTTATTTAAGGAATTCAATCCTCTCATTAACATTGACTTTCACCCATCAGTGAATGAATTTTAACTCAGCTAGCCACAACATGTGAACAAGTTTTCACATTGCTGGCTAGACTCTAATGCCCCTACATCATTTTCCTTTGCACTTATTGGGCTTCATACCCCTACCTCTCCTATTCATAAATTTAAAAATAAATCAACTAGAAATAACGAATGGAATTGGAAAAAAATTTGTTGAGATAAACCAAATCAAATGTTGTTGCTGAAAGAAAAATATACTTATATAACACACAAATAAATTCAAAATAAATTCCTTCAAACAATAGAAGCACAATGGATTGAAAAAATAAAGGCTGACTTACCCTTATTGCAGAAAAAAAGAAAAGCTTTACCAAAATTATTTCAATGCCTCTCGAGAAATGACACCAAATTTTTAGATGTTGGAATTATAATTTAATTTAACTACTTCAACACTTAATTTTTCAACCCGGAGCTATGTAAGCTTAGAGACGTAGCACAGGAAATGCCAAGTAATTTGGGCTCAACCATGAAAATCTTACTTCTATTCTAATAATTGAATCACGTAGAATCATAAAGAATAAATAAAAAAGGAAACCTTACTTGCAATTGCAACCAAAATGACACCAATCCACTATTATTAACTGGATTCACTCAAAAGTATTAAAAATTTACTTTAATGAAAGGAATCAAGCATGTCATTAAATCAAAACTAAGAAATAATTTGAAAGCAAAGATGTGTTCCTACAACTAAATTTCAGTGCTAAGAAAACAAAGAGAAAGAATTCTATTATTATGTAATTAATTATTATTCATGTACCAGAGAGGTCTCTTCTTGTACTAGAAAAAAACGATTCATGTACTAGAACACTCTATTCTTATACCAAAAACTTTGTTCTTGTACCAATACAATCATACACTCAACAAATCTTCATTCCTTAATTCATAAATAAAATTTCTATGTTCATCAAGCATGAAATTGACAAATGTGGAAGGAAAACTTAAGTTGAGGAGCAGTGAAAGAAATCCCAAATCAAATGCAACTTTTAGTTAAGAAGATAAATTTCACAAATTCATGGAAATTCTATCAGTTCAATAAATAATAAATTATTGCATTGAAATAAAGAACAACTACTTCAAATATCCAAACTCAAACCCTTTTTGAGGATCTATCACAATGAATAATATACTCTGCATATAAACAAATTTTGTCTGATCATGTAAAAACCCTTATCTTTAAGTCATAAATTCTAGAAACAATATCAACGATTCATTTACTAAAAATACTTGGATCATGGTCGTTCATTCATTTAAGGCAAAGGATATCATTTATACATAAAATTATACATAGAGAGATCAATATCACTCAATCAGAGTATTCTCATTTCAAAAGAAATAAATCCTTGAACATAACTTAAACCAACATAATATGCAACGCTGATTATAATTCAGAAATGATTTAAGAAATTTCTTTCAAAAGGAAAGTACATATAGTGATGCTTCAAGAAATAAAAGAAAAAGTCTTAAAATAAAATGAAACATGCTTAACACATATAAATCCCTCATATATGATATCACACATTGAAAAAAAGGCGACCATAATAACTTTATCAAACCTGCATGCTCAATACGAAGAAAACAACCTTATAATCAGTCATTCCTGTTCCTAATGCACACAATGAAAAATGGGGAGAACGAGTTGGGTTGGTTGGGCCCTAGCCAATCAGCTTTACATTTTACCAAAATGTTGATCTTATGTGAATGAGGTTAACATCACAAGAAATAATAGGAACAATATATATGAACCAACATGAACTCTTTTTATTTATCAAAAGTCTCTGCAAGTGTACATGACAAAGCAATGGATGCATCCCTAGATGGTTATGGTGATACAAATCTCAAAATTACAAGATTTCCAAAGTATTTTATAGTATCACTAACATAACCTATTATAGAACCCTAATTTATACATATTCTATCATCTCTCGATCGTAGTGAATGAACTTAATAGAAAATGCAACAACTATTGACTGACCACAATATTTAGCATGCTCGTAATGCTCCAAGCTCTATTCAAGAAATGAAAAAAATCTTCAACCACAGGCGTGAACGCTTCCCTATTTATAAATATGATACATTGGAGAAAATACTCATCAAATTGGTCGGTTGTCCCAGTTTTGTGTAGGAACTGTAGTGGGTACAGGACTATCGAAACCTCCACCAACCACCTTGACTTCGATTAATGATAAGTACTTATCAAGCCCTAAGGAAATGTAAATTAGTGAGTTACATGGAAACATAAACCTTTTTAACCTCTTTTAATAATTTATAAGCTTATATAACCCATATCCAATAAAATAAATAAAAGGAACAAGGAATCATATGTAAAAGGTTTAATTCAAGTTGTAAAAAATATGTTAAGGTAAGATAAATTACAGTAAGGATGGGGTAAAACAAGGAAATTTTGACAAGAAATAGTAGTTATATTTCTACCTATTCCAATAATTATACTATCGCATGAATATGGTAGAGAACACAACAAAATGAGATGCGCTTATCTTCATCTAAAATTTTGATATCAAAAGATAACAATAGTCTTACCACCATATTAAAGTTGTTTATATGCTCTGTCACTAAGTCTCCATCCTTCATCCTTAGGTTATACATATTTTTCCACATGAAAATATTCTTCACTAAACACTTAAATTGGTACAAATTCCCTAACGTGACCCAAAAATCCTTCACTGTAGCTTCCCCTAATACATTGAACAGTGTTGAATCTGAGATAGACAATTATTGTTCTCTTTGCCTTCGAATCCAACTTCATCGAATATTTTTCTCACATTTTCATTGGTATAGTACCCATATCTATAGGGATCCACTAATATTTATCCACCAACAGTTCGTCCATCTTGATATTCCACAACTCAAAACTTTATCCATTGAATTTCTCAATATCTATATTTCCATTATTCCCCATATTTTTTCACTGCAAGAATCAATCTCACAGATCTCTGATGAAGAGGCTCTATGACAGGCCCAAGAAAAACCCCTTAGTAGAAAAGGTGTCCCCTCGAAGCTGAAACAAACTTGATACCAAATGTAGGTTTTAACCCTGTACAGAAATTAACTGCAAAATAATTCTTCAAACAAACAAAAAAATAATGGTGAGAATAGAAAACAAACATACACAAATATTTTCCCCTGGATCCTGAAACCGGGACTACCAGATTGATTTTTCATTATATTCCTTTAAATGTTACAATACATATATATACATGCCAAAGTATTCATAAACCCCAATTAATAACCCTATATTAGAATATAACTATAGTTCTCTTTACTGGATTTACAAAATACCATGGGCAGAAAACCATCATGTCCAAAAAGATGTGCAAAAAAAATGCACAAAACCATGGGTAGGTTCTCCTGCCATCTTTGGGTCTACATAAAAAAACATTCCCTGGGAAATAGATCAGACCTTATATAGGGGGTCTACCGCATCCCTGCAAACCCCCCAACATGGGGGACTACCACCTGGCGCAACATAAAACGTGTGGGGCTAGTCATGGAAATAATATAGCACACACACAATAGAATGAAAATAGGAAGTGAAACCACAATGGTTTATCACATTAAATTGTTCTATCAAACCGAAAACTTCACAACTACAGAAATGAGCTAGTTCAAGACCATACAAGAATTTACAAAGAGCCTACAAGTACATGGCATGAGACATGGGTCTAGACTGAAAAATAGGTCTATAGGGAGTATGTAATAGGATCATGGAAACAACCTTTAGGGAAAGATAGATAATAGAGATTGAACAGAGATGGATCCATTTCATAAGTAGTGTTATTAGGTTGACAAAAATTGAGTTTTTCATGCACATAGGATTCTTGGATGAATAATGAAAAGGATTCATTACAGATTAAAAATTTATTTGAGATGGGATATATGGGTGGAAGTTCAATAGTAAAATTAGATTTACTCACCTGGGGGTTGAAGATTTTTACTTGGAGAAAATAAAATTCCCTTAGGAGAGAGTCAACATCCCATGTGGTGACATGCATGATAAAATTATGAAAAATAATTACAAATTGAAAAAAATCACAAATGACACCAAGTGACAACAACTTGACATAACCATCAGCGTAGGCTCAGGTGTCTTACTCACGTGACTTAACTTCGAGTTCTGAGGAAACACAGTCAGTTTCTTATCAAAACAAGAATCATTATTTAAATCATCATATTCAAAAGAAGATATATTTTCAAGATTACAAAAAAAATATTCGATGATAAGCATATCATATTCTAAGTCAAACAACAATATACTTGAAAGAAAATCATCGATAATTTCATCGGACTCCATTTGAATTTGTTGCAAATCCAAATCCTCATGTAAGAACAAATATTCATCCATGTTACTTGAATAATAATGATCATATATTTCATAAAACAGGAAATCATCGGGGTCATGTTCATCCAAGGATTTAATTTAATTACCAGGTGGAATATCGACTAGTGGAATATCAAGATTGGGAGACAGTTTATTGGTAAGATCAGATGAATCACTATCAGGGGTAAGATGCAAGAGAAAAAATAGTTTTTCATTAGATAATTTATCTTTCACTTTAATGATCGGTTGAGGTTCAAAACATGGAACATAAAAAGGAGGAGGAGATGGAACAAAGGGCAAGTTCAGTTCTTCCTAAGGATGTTGAAACTATTTTGAATCAGGAGAATATGATGAATTATATTCAAAATATTTCCTTGAAATCCAAACTAAGAAACAAAATTTCTCGTTTAGGAACTGTCAGTCCGAGACCCTTTTCTGAAAATTCATAATAAAGATGAAGTAATAAATCAACAAAATTTTCAAGAGATTCATTCATCTCCATTTTAAGTTGATCTATTTCATTAAGAACAACTTGATATTTGTACTTGTCAAATATGCGACAAATTTCATTAACAAAATTCTTGAAAGATGTGATAGAAGAAGTGGGTAGAGAATATAACCATTGCATCACGTGACCATCTAATGTAAGGGTAAATAACCATGCGAGGATTTTTTAGAATAATCACGGCTTGAAAAACAAAATTGAATGAATTCAATCACATAATCAAGGACAATTTTTATATCCTTTCCATCAAATTTAAGATGTGATAATTTATGTAAAAATCCCATGGGGATTTAAATATTTAAATATTTGGTAAAACACTTCGGGATTATGATATGGGATCGATCCATTAAAAGTAAGAGGTTCAAGAAGAAATCAGAAACTCATCTTGTCATCTGGCCCTCATTCTAGCACCAAAAATTTTGATGGTTTTGGATGTTGTCAACATTGTAAGGGGATCTCCCTGATGTGAAGACCCAATTAGACCTCACAATGTTTGGTGTAGGAGTCCCATCTGTTCATATGGCCTAACCACCATGGTGAGCCCTGGTATTGCACCAAGAGTGTTGCAAGTCCTAGAGGTTACTCTACTTTATTTTATTAACCTGGGGTTTGTACAAACATGGAGGTGAAAATGTTATGTACATAGTAGATGCATTCTACTCATGCCATCCTCTTATGAGTCCTACGAAAGGGTGCTATTTATAGGGTTTCTGAGTGAATTCTGTCACACTTATGAATTAGATCTAGAACTACAAATGACTCAAAATAATTAATCTATCAACAATCAAATGAATCTTCTAAAGCAAGAAGATACATCTATATATTTTGCAAGGAAGGAAATCTATAATTTAGGATATTACAAGAAATAGAAGTAAAATAGGTAACACTCATGAAGTAAATGGTTGAATTGAAATTGTAGAAAATATTTCTAATCTAATCACACATTACTAGGCCAAATGGCTAAGTAAACTCTTAACTAATTTATGCTTAACTGCTATGCTTTAACAAGGCATCTAGTCATGGGCCAACTATGCTTGTAAATACTTTGTTTTGCAGCAAAATAAGGAGGCACTAAGGTTGATTAAGAGGGTCTTGGACTCATGGATTCAAAGTTGAAGGTGTCTTGGAGGTTGAAGCAGGGCTAGGTGAGGTGGAATATGATTTATTGGATGAAGGAGAGGCTAATTGGCACTACTACAGGACCTACTATAGGTTTCCTGTAGTGGTACATGATGTTTTATAATGTTACAGGAAACATGCCAAGGGTGTTTTGAGGAAACAAAATGATGAGGAAAGGGGTAGGGAAGGTGAAATGAAGGTGTATTTAGGTGGATGGAATGTTCCCAACCCCTTGGCCAAGTCCAGAACTTATTTCAAAGCTCGCCTTGCACTTCTAGGGTTGCTCTCGGTGTGGTGGTGAAAATCTCAAAAACAGGGTTGAGGGAGGTTTTTTTTAAAGGAGGTTGGTAAAGGGTGAGAAATGCAGCTAGGGATGTTATTAGATTCCTCCTCTGCTGCTCTACTCAAACCTGGAAGAAAACTACATGTTCATTCAATAAACATTAACAAATCTATGATGAAGAATATGGACAAGATGAGTTAAATTTGATAAGAAAACCTAATTATGCATTCAAAAAAAAATCTAACTCAGTATTATCAACATGTTCATGAAAAATACAACAACCTATCTATTCTTTCCAAGAAATCATAAACTGAAGAGCAATTTTGTGCCTGTGGTGAAGATCTATCCTCTTCAAGCTCCAATGAAAGAGGTGAGAGAGGGAGGATATGAAACACAACTTTTGGAGTTTATATGCTACTTTACGATGATCTACAACATCCTAACTACTGAAAATGTGAAATGGAAGCAAACCAAAAACAATATAATGAAATGTAAGCAAGATAGCTAAAAATCATGGAGTAAACTAGCTACAATGGCATAAAAATAAGCATAAATACACAAGAGAGAGACTAAGGCCAAAGGATTGGGCCCTAACCCACAAGCTTAGCTCTCTAAAACTAAGTCAGCGAAGTACAAACTAAATACTCATTTTATCGTAGAAATAATCTCATTACATAATCATGAAAGTCTCAAAAGGCTATCACAAGAGCTAAGAGTCTACTAGCTTCCTCCAAGATTAAAATCCTAATGAGATCTTGTTCTGCCCTATTTAACCTAAAGGGTGGCTACCAAAAACTCCCTAAAAAGTAGGTGATGTGTCCCATTTGATTGTGAGATAAGTGGAGCTTTCATGCACTTGATCTTCCACGTGCTTGGTGGCCTTCGATCTGGAGTTGTTGTAGGGAATATCGAGGATCAGGCTTGGTTGCAAGTTTTATTTCAAGTTGTTGGATGGAATCTTGAGGATTAGGCATGGCTTCCTTTAGGATTTGACGAGGTGTAAAACCCTCCTATAATCTATTCTTGTTGTCTACTTTGAGCTTTGATTGCACAATGTTCAACAAAAATGGAAAATATTCGTGATTATCCTGCAATTAAACCATATTAGGCTTTCGGAGTATGAAAATAATTAATCACCATATACACTAAGCAGCATATCACCATAATGTAATTAAATGTGAGAAAGAGAGATTAATAAGGCTAAAAAGGTGAAAATTAACCCCTCTAATTATACCTAATGATGGTACTCATCACACCGTTGGAATGGTTTTCTAGAATATTCCTCTTTTATGATCAAATATAATACAATGTGTCTTTGGGGCAATAAGAATGTGATCTTTGTGAGACACCCAATGTAAGGTGGACGAGGGAGACTTCCATGACTAGTGAGGGAAATGAGCCACCAGTTAGAAAACTAATAGTATTATACTAAAGGGGGGACTAGGAAGAAAGAGAAAGACTTCTTGAGTACCTACAAATTATTCCACATAATAAACAATAATCATTAAAGAATAAAAACATTCATTAAATAATATCCATAACTAAGCAAGGAATTAGTTCAATAACTTATTATGCTAATAAGGCAACATATACCATAAACATTACCATAATAGTAAAACTACATCTAAAATACATGTATGAAGGAATGTTAGCTCATTAAGCTTCTGATTAAATTTGTAATATCCCAAGTACATTGTTGTAGAAATTATCCAAAGGGATTCAAGATGATCTTCTAATGTACTAAAACAAAATACTGAATCCTTCTGCAAATTTTCAAAAACAAAATTACAATCGCACAGTCACATAACGAGAGAAAGAAATTATCAATCGCATAACACAACATGTATCTAGGGAAAGCCACTCCTCAAAACCCCTCTATCTGTTATTACAGAAGGTCAATACCATGAAACAATAAAATGCTATTTCCCTCACTGAGAAGCCTCTCGACTTTGTTGATTATCTCACTCTGATCTAGGAAAAATCAGTCAAATACTTAACCAATTCTCAACCTTTGTCTCACCAGCCTTACTTACGCATTCCTGGAGGAATTATGTCCCTATTAATAAGGAAAATCCAAATAATTGATTGTGTATTTCCTTCAAGGAATCCTGATGACCTCATGCATGACATGTACAATTTTCTAATTATACAACTGATACTTATCTTCCCTTTATCCTCAATCTCAGCTTGGTCTTCCTTAGAAATGACATGAAACAACTATTTATATCAGATCATCAGTTAACAGATTGATCACTACTTGTTAATTAATTCATATTTAATTCACTAGACCTATCACTAGTTCATTTGTCAATTAGAACTAGTTAAATTGATTTCAACTAAATTAATTGAGTTAACTAATTACAACTCACAAATAGTTTTAACTAGACCCCCTAAAATCATGGGAGAAATCCACATGCCTCCTCTCTGACCCTCAACTCAAATTTCCTATGATAATTAAGTCTTCCTGACTCAGTTAACTAATACAAGTTGTCATTAGATGAAATTACAATTTCTATTCCAATTTAATTAAAGGAAAAATAAATTAGAAGCCCCCTTGGGTGCCATTTCTTGGTGCAATTTCAACACTCCCTCTCAAAAATAAAGGAATTATCTTCTACCCCAATCCTACATTTCTGGAATTCAAATTTTATTCTTTCCAACTCATTTTTCAAGATGTATGCATCCCACTCCTTCGTGGGAATGTACTCTAATGGCATAATATGCCTCTACACATAATCTCTAAGATGGTGATACTAAATATCAATATGCTTGGACCTGTCATGAAAAATTGGATTTTCCAAGAGTTTGATGTAACTCTGGCTATCACAATGTATCACCTTTGGATCCACCTATTGACCAAACAAACCAAAAAGTATCTTCCTCACGTAGATGGCCTCACATGCTACCTAACTGGACGACATGTACTCTGCGTCTTTTGAACTGAGTACAAATGATATTTGTTTCCTTTTATACTAGAAAAATTTTACTCATCCTATGGTCAAGATTCCCCTTGATGTGCTCCCCCTCTTGGATGGAAACCCTTCCCAATATGCATCGGTGACGCCTTGAAGCTTCACTCCCTTTGTTCATCTATACCATAACCCATAATCTATAGTGCCTCTAACGTATCTTAACACATGCTTTCCCTCCTTCCAAAAGATCTTGGTAGGCTAAACTATAGTGTTAATAAGTTGTTTAACTCCATAGCATATGTCTAGTCACATGTTCATCAAATACATGAGTGAACACACAAGCTTCCTGTAAATAGTAGAATCCACTACTTCACCCGAGGTAGCATTCTCCTTCTTCCAATTTCCTGCTAGAGGAGTCTCCTTGGGGTTTTTTCCCTCCATGTGGAGCTTCCCGAGGATCTCATTGGCATATTTTCCCTGAGATACAAATAGATCCCCATCTCTTTTCCATATTTCCAATCCTAGTAAATAGTGCAAGATCCTCATGTCCTTCATCTCAAATTATCTTGCAAGATCCTATTCGCAAGGCTTAATGAGCTGCCCATCACCTTTTAGTATTATATCATTGACATAAAGTACAATAATAAAATATTACCATCTACAACAATATGATAAAGGTTTGAATCCACTTCACTCTTAGTGAAGCCCAACCTAGTGAAATAACTTATGATCTTGATGTACCAAGCACAAGGTGCTTTCATCAGCCCATACAGTGCTCTCTTGAGTCTGCACACATGCAACTCCCTATTTAAGGTCTCAAAGCTTTCCAGTTTCTCAATGTACACCTCTTCCTAAATCACCCCATTGAGGAAGGATGTATTTACAGCCATCTAATGTATCTCCCATCTACATTAAGAGTGCAAGGATGGATACGATTGATGAATACCTTCATACTAGTGCAAAATTCTCATCATAATCAATCCCCTCCACTTGAGAGAACCCTTTCGCCACAAATATGGCCTTGTGCTTCTCTACACTCCCATCTGCTTCCTTCTTCCCCCTATAGACCCACCTGTATCCTACAATTGACTTCTCCACTAGTCTTGGGAAATCTTCCCATGTGCTATTTTTGAAAATGGAGTCATACTCCTCAACCATCGCATCAACCCCACTAGTTATTACACTGCTTGCTCAAAATATTATGGTTCTATATCTACACCTTCTCTCATAAGAGCCATGTATCTAGTGTACCACTCTGGGGACCTTCTCTATCCGTGTTGTGATGTGGGTGCTCCCACATTCTCTCTTGCATCTAGCAACAATATGCCAACCTATGTGGTGCACTTCCTTCCATCTTTGGTGGATGGATCTGCATGATTTCTTTCTACAACTCTATGTTCCTTTTCTTGTCATTTCTCCACATCTTTAGGTTCTTATTTTGGAGCCAAGAGGTCCTCAACTGCATGTTACTAAATGTCCCTCTCAAGGGAAATTCACATGGCCTTTTCTTCATTAAATTTCACATCTCTTCTGACAACTATCATCCTGTGTATTGGAAATTACACCTAATAGTTTTGAGGTGTATCATTGTACCCAAAAAATATCCCCAACTCAGTTGATGGATCTAGATTCTTCCTAGCATATTTGGTCACATGGAAATAAACAGATGAACCAAAAATATTAGAATGCAACACATCTGGTCTCTTACTTGAAAAAAATTCGTATCATGTATTCATCTAAAGTATCAAATGAGGACTTATTTTCTACACAAATAATACTATATTGCATGCTTCTTCCGATAGATGCAATGGTAGACCATGATCATGAAATATAGCTCATGCTTCTCCCACAATAGTTTGTTCTTTCTGTCTAAAACACCATTCTGTTGTGAGTTATGAGCTTCTATCAATTCTCTTTGAATTCCTTCTGAGACACAGAAGTTCTTGAATTTGTTAGAGATATATTCTCGACCATTGTCTCTCCTCGGAACCTTTATCTTCTTCCTTTTATATTTCTTGACAAGTGCTTTGAACTCACAAATCT
The DNA here is from genome assembly GCA_034641835.2 of Pinus albicaulis. Classification (NCBI taxonomy): domain Eukaryota; kingdom Viridiplantae; phylum Streptophyta; class Pinopsida; order Pinales; family Pinaceae; genus Pinus; species Pinus albicaulis. The sequence goes on along the minus strand of CM076569.1, from coordinate 380,148,078 downwards.
TGGGGAATGTATGATATTTCTTATGCATGAAGTAATTCCAACACTTTCCTAAAAAATCATAAAAAAAAATCACATAATACTTATGTTTTTTTATGGAAGTTTTCAAGAATGGTCCACACATGTCTGAGTGAACTCTCTCAAGGATTTACCTAGCTCTTATTTCCTTGTAGTGAAAGGTGGCTTTGGTATAATTACCCAATGTACACCCTTTTCATGTATCTCTGTGTGCAAGTGCACCCTTTAGAAGTCTTCTAGAATTTTTTTGGATGATCATCAAAGCTCCATGGTGTATATGGCCCAATATCCAATGCCATAACTCACTGATGTATCGGCTCTCCACCTTCTCTTCTTTAATTCTCAAGGTGACACAATCTCCTACATCTAGTTTGTAGAGGTTATTTTCCTAAACCCCAATCATTTTCACATGTGCTGTGGCTTTATGATGAAGGAACGCCTTTCATTCACTGAAGATCGCATCATAGCCACGATCTTCCAACATAGAAACATAAGTCAAATTATTATTTAAGCCAAGAACATACATAACATCTTTTAATGTGAGTGGATTAACTAAATCCCTCTGAAAGGTAACTGTATCTACACCGGTATCGCTATACCTCTCGTCAGCACCCATTTTGATGTGCATCTGGAGATCCTTCTCCTCCATGCTACTGAAGAATTATGTGTTATCATTCATATGGAAGTAAGATCCACTATACAAGTACCACAAAGAACCCATCATCGATGACACCATACATGTGATGAGAGTGAAATCCAACTCAAATTGTGAAGCAACTGCTTCACCTACTTCTCCTTAGAAGGCCTTCTTATTGGTCTTATTTTGTAGACAATTTCTGGCATAGTGTTCATGCTCATGATAGTTGAAACATTTTTCCTTTGAAAAGTTTCACTTTTTGCCTACCTTGCTGAACTCTAATTTGGAATGGGACACCTTCCATTTTCCTTTCTTCACCTTTCCATCCAAGGCACATTTCATCTCATCATTAGTCTTTAATGAGGATCCATCTATAGTGCTTTTTCAAATCTCTTCTTCTACCAAGTTGGACCAAAATTCCTCCTCTTCTGATAGTGTTTCCCTCCCATTCATAGAGTCCTGGTAGCTATCCTAGCTCTTGGGAAGGCCTATAAGTGCTGGGATGACCAAATCATCTTGGGAAAATTTTACCTCAATACTTCCAAGCTCATATCGACGTTGGGTGAACTTTGTCAGGCATTTTTGGATTGTCTTGTCCTTCTCCATATTGATATTTGTGAGTTTGTATTTCAAAAACACCTTCATGTGGTCATTGTTATTCCAAAATATATTTTTCAAGGCCTTCCACATAGAATATATATTTTCCTTTCCATGGATATTCGAGACAATATGATCTCGAACTCCCTTTAACAAGATACTTCTCACCTTTGCTACATTCTTCTTACATGCATCAAGAATTTGAGCATTTGCTACTACGAGGTGCGTAATATCACTAATTATGAATGGATTTAGTCTATTTTCCTCAAGAAATACATCCATCATCTCCTTCCATTCTAGGTAATTCAAATTTCACTCGATTGCATATTTGAGTCTCAAGCCATTGAAAGAAATATTGATCTGTTATTGTTCCTAAAAAATAAATCTGCAAATTCGATGTACCTATCCAAACAAACTTCAGTTCTTCTCTTCTATTGTGATTTTTTCTTTGATACCATGTAGAAATTATCCAAAAGGATTCAATCTAATCTTGTAATGTACTAAAAAAAAAAAATTAATCCTTCTACAAATTTGCGGAAACCAAATTACGATCATGCAAACACATAATAAGTAAGAGAAATAAATTATAAATCACACAACACAAGATGTATATGGGGAAAGCCACCACTCAAAACCTTGCTATCTATATATTTCATAAAGTAAATACCATGAAACAATACAATGTTATTTCCTTCACTGATAAAACCTATGCACTCTGCTTAGTGTCTCACTATGGTCTAGGAAAACATAGTCAAATACTTAACCAATTCTCAACCTATGTCTGAACAGCCTTGGTTACACATTCCTAGAGGAATTATGTCCCTATTAATAATGAAATTCCGAAGAATTGATTGCGTAATTCCTTCAAGGCATCCCAATGACCTCATACATGACATGTACAATTTTCTAATCATACAATTCATAGGTATATTCCCTTTAACTTCAATCTAAATTGGGCCTTCCTTATAAATGGCATGCAATAATTTTCTATAGCAAATCATTTAAATAATTCATCACTACTTGTGAATTAAATCATATTTAATTCACTTGACCTATCACTAGCTCATCTTTGTGTTAGAACTATTTCAATTTATTATAACTCAATTAATTGAGTTATCTAATTACAACACACAAATAATTGTAACTAGACCTCGTAAAATCATGGAAGAATTCTACATGCCTCCTCTCTAACCCTTAACTTGAATTTCATAAGCTAATTAAGTATTCTTGACTCATTTAACTAATACAAGTTGTCATGAGCTGAAATTACAATTTCTCTTCCAATTTAATAAAGGGAAAATTGAATTAGAAGTCCCCTTGGGTGTTATTTCTTGGTGTCATTTCAACAATTGTTACATGAATGAAAAAATGTATCCAATAGTGGAACATAAATCCACAAATTTCTTCTCTAAATAATGATCTATTTCCTATGTATTACAAGAGAATCCAAGGCAATACCTCTAGAATCTAAGCCTTACAAAAGCCCTCCCTTGAGTTATGAGGAGCTATTGATAACAAGTGCAATGACCTTTGAGCTTCCTCATAACTCTTTCACTTCTATGAATAGTGATATTCTAACGTGACTCATTACATTCCAATGTGTGCCCAATCATATTCCACTTGTGTCCCTTGGACTTCATTACATATCATTAATTACATAAGGAAAATATCAAATGAGACAATGAATATATAAGACAAAATGACAATGGAACAAAGATTTATTAAATGGATAAACCATTTTCTTCTATATGGAGCTAAGTTGTAATATAAGTGTGCCAAGCTCTGAACTAAGTGGAGATTTCTTTAACCCAAGATGGATAATCCCCAATGTAGCATTTTTTGACCTCCAATGCCTCTAACAATATGTTCTTTGAGTTCAATTGTACATTATTCCACAACCATCAAAGTTTCATATGAGATTTGGTCAGTGCAATGGCATACTGCAGAATAACTTCTTTGGTTACCTATAAGCATTCTCATTCTATTGCCTGACTATTCCACTCAATTTATTGTTGGATCTTTGGAAATATAATATCCCTACCTATAATTTCCTCAAGTGTACCATTCGAAGGAATCCCATGTTTTTGTGTTAGAGACTCATATCCATTGTGTGGTCGATTATATGCACCAGTGGTACTAATCGACTATGTTAGTGTCAATCTATACAACCTATCACCAGTGATCAAATGGGCTCTTATCATGTCTTGTTAGGGTCTCATAGTCAATTGTTTTTCTTTTCATTAGGTTTTCAAGTAAAAAATTGGTCACTAGGTGTTAGGTCTAGAACTATTTCCACTCCTTCCAAAATTTTCACTTGTTGGTCCTTGTCATCACTTAGCTGAGTGTATCATCATTATATTCATTTCCATCATGATTCATTTAGCTTAGTGTATCCATTAAGTCATTATGGTTTGAAGGTCACCAAATCTGTCCATTCATGTATAAAATCTAGAAATTGGAGGAATGTTAATAGGTAAAATGGTTAATAAAGCTTAATTTCAAATGTAATTTATGTTTCTAATATGTAATAAATTTTTCATGTTCCTAAAGCTGTAATTGAAGGTTCCAAAAAGCTACAAAGTTCCAAAGGCTAGAAAGGTCCAAAGCTAAAATGTTCAAAAATGCAATTTATGTTTGAAAATGACATGTGGGGCCCATCGTCACTCAAACTAAGTAACTTCAGTTTATAAAAAGGCCAAAAAGACAAAGGGGGTATTTCATTTTCACTCTTCTCTTATCCTACCATCGAGCTATCCTATCCCATTGGCAAGAAAAATTAGGTTTTTACCTCTCATTAGAAAAAAAAATGAGGGTGATGCGCACAGAGACACTACGTTGCACCTCTGAGAAGGGTGTTGCACAGAGAGACACTATGTTGCTCACAAGGAGATTACACTGTGCATCTGGCAAAGTTTTTCATAAGTGATTTTTAACAATCAAGTTGGGTTTCCATAGCTTTTATTCATTCATTACAAGCTCCGGCCTCTTCCAGAAGTAAGCCCAAGCCTTCCATCTCTTCCTTTGCACTGTTTACCAAAAGAATTTAATTAAATAATTCTTCTCCTTAGGTTTTCTTAGATTTCATGGCTTTTCTTTCCAAATTCTAAATTGCTACCAAAAACCCTAGTTTTCTTTCCCCTGGACCTCTATTTAATGTTGATATACCACTTCCATACACTACACAACTTCATCCCCTCATTTTTATGATTTTCCTTATAAACCCTAGTCTACCCTATGTCCTTCTAGGGTAGGTGTTTTTTTCTTTACCACCCCCTCCCCTCACTCATTTGCAAAATTTTCTTTTTACCCTACTCATTAACATCACTCCTTACCCTCATAAATTTTCTCAAAAATTTAGGAATCTCACAAACCCATCTTATCACTTCAACCACTCATAGCTGCAAAATCCACTGTTTTTCGTGCTTTTCATGTAGGGTTTTGAAAGTATGGAAGTTAAATCATCACCATCAAAGAAAAGGAAGTATAACACGGGGTGGGGAATATTGAGGTTTGAGCCCTCCAATTGCAATTAAATCACTTACTCTCCATTTATCAATAAATTCTTTGAAGATGTTAATTGTTTAGGGTTTTGTTAAAGGGTGCAAGAAGTAGGCTATCATGAGCAGCTCACAAATATTTTTTCCATAACTTTCAAAGGAGAAAAGGATACTATTGTAGGGATTGATTTCATATTTTCAGCAGATGCCATATCTCATGCTACAGGAATACCAAATCATGGTGAGAATTGGTTCCAAGGCATTAACCTAGACCTTGAAGAATACAGGCCCTACTTGAAATCACAGTACAAAGAAGCTCATTCACATTTTTTACCATTTAGATATTTGTTGGAGAGATATGCACCATTAATGAAGGTTTTCATGAATTTATTTACATGTGAGGGTAGATTTTCAAGGATGTATCAATACCACATAATACTGCTCATGCACTTCACATCTGCAAAATCTCTCAATTTGTGCAATTTCTTGTATAGGAGCATGATTAAAATGTCTGAAAGGGTGCAAGTGAAAGGCAAAGATCACTATCCTAGCCTTTTTCATCATAGTTTGTTAAAATTTATAGTTCTCCATAAGTTAGCAGAAAATAATATGCCATGGGATTCCTTCATTGAGGCAAGCTTGCAAATGAAAATAATTACTACACCAAGCCAGCAGCAAACCATGTCACCTACCATGTAGGAGGTGGGTTCATTAGATAAGGTGGAAGCTCAAACACCCAGAGAATCAATGACAAAGAAACCTAGGCTTGAGATCATTCATCCATATCAGAGAGGCAAGAGGCTTCTATTTTCTCCTCAAATTAAGGAAGGGGCCAAGCCCACATCCGTAGAGCAGGGAACATCATTACAACATGAGACATCCATGCATGAGGAAGAGAATGATTTTGATCTAGTAGACTTGGAAGCTAATGATGAACATGAAAACCTAGAGAGAATTATCAATGAAAAATATACTCATATTAAAGAGCTCCAAGAGAACTTGGAAATGGAAAATTTCATCATTTCCTTCCTAGAGCAAGAAAACCATCAGCTGAAGGAAAAATAATTTCCTTTGGAGAAAAGTTAGTTTGAGGCAAGCATGCATGATGTGAAAGGAAAAGAAGTGGCTGACATATAATATTCTGATGAGCATGACGAACATGAAGAGCAAGTAAGAAGAAGGAGGCCAAGAACCATGGGTCTAAAAAGAGAATTGCAGAAGGAAAGAGAGCAGAATCCACCAGATGAAGAGCTGAGTTTTGAAGAAAGGATAGCCAATGAAATCAATGAAAATAGGTGTTTTTGGCTTGAGAAATTCAAAATCCACCTGGATAATCTTCTTGACAAGGCCAATAGGGATAAAAATATACAGAAGCACATGGCTGACCATTACTATGCAAAAAACCAAATTTGTAACGTTAAAGTCAAACAGTTACAAGAAAAATTAAAGGAACCCTAATTAATCAAAAGGAGAAGGGTAAGTTGTATATACTTGTTTATGCACCAATGATAGCATAAAAAAATTTATTTCGCATCTCTGGATCAAATTTGAGAAAATTTGGAGCAATTTTTTCATTTTGGTGAAATTTGGTGCATTTTTGGGAAATTCAGTAATTTTGACTAGGTCCAGAAGCACAACGAACTCACGCTGCGCTTCTTCCCTAGACCTCCAAATGTAAAAAAGTATACATTTTTGGAAAGCTGGTGGCTTCCTCTCAAAAACCATTTGCTCAATTTTCTGTTTCAAGGCACAAATTTTGAGAAAAGTCCAAAAAAGGGGTTAAAATTCACCATTCTGCCTCTGTTTTTCACTTTCATTGCACACCAAAAACACCTTGGGAGAATGACCATATCTCAGCCTGGAAAGGGTCATTTTGAATGATTAAATACTCTAAGGACATATAAACTCTCCCATATTTCCATTATAGGTCTATTTTTCAAGTTTTGACTTCCTAAAGATACCCAAAAATGGCCTCCAAGAGCTCGCTGCACATCTTTAAATTACTGATAATTTTCATGAAATTTCACTGTGTAAATTTTGGCAATTTTTAGTTTTACTTTATTAAAAGTCAAGACGTTGAAGAAAATGAATGTAAGGGGTCAAAGTAAATTTAAATGGGTAAAAATATGGTTTTTAACTTGTATTATCCTCCATTTAATGCTTTGAGAAAATGTCTCATAATGGTTAGAAAAAGGAGGAAATGGTTGAGTAACCTCCCTTGCACGTGGTAGACATTTTATAGGTGCATGAATTTGGCTTTTATTACTGGAATTCGACCTCCAAGGATTTATTCAGCCTCAGTGACTATTTGAGGCACTTTGTAATCATTTTCAAAGGTTGGATGTTGTGGAATTGAGCCTTGTGAATACTAGTGAACTTTGTGAATTTGGCAGAAGTAATAGACAAAATTTGCAGCTATTGTATTGGGATTCCTATGGTATGTGATTTAGAAGTATTTTTCCTTCTGTGATCATATGTTTTAATGTATTGTGCCTTATATTTCCTTTTCCATGCTTCATGTGTTTGTCTTCTAAGATGATAAGCAAAATTCATTGATATAATGTTATGTTTTGGACAAGCTTTCACATTTTTGTTCATATTATTTTGATATAAACGAATTCATGAGATTCGTGCTCATTTTGAAACATTTCTGATATAACCTATACACAAAGATATATCTAACCTTACCTTACCCCATTACATCTCAGAAAATTTGATTTTCAAAGCCCTCAGCTAGTCCTGCTAGACCTAAGCCACCATCTGGCACGAAACCATCAAATCATCTAAAACCTGATATAAACATACCTAGCCTAATATCCTTTAAACTACAGTCAATTGGCTGTGATATCATAGAGAGATCAATCTTAGCCTAGTAGGGTTATCTACTAGATCAAAGTGGTATGTGGTTACCTTTTCTAGTCTCCTTTTCAGCCTTCAAAGAACTGGTGGAGTGCTAACATTTAGGCATTGTGGCTAGGGAACGAAGTGACAGATATTCCTTGGGTGTACTATTATTTTTCATCAAATTCTAGGACTGTGGGTGATAGTCCCTAGTGTTCGTGAAGGTTAATTCAAAAATTTCAGAGAACTGAGTTGCAGTAACAAAGAACATTTTGGCTTCCAAAAGATACACAAGATTATATCTTCATCCTCATCCAACTTGTCCAGTTGAAGATCTAGAGAAACTCATCAGAAAAAAAAGATCCAAACACTCAAAGATTCAATCGGGTCCATATTCATTGGTAAGGTCTACATTGTTTCCTGCAAAAATATTATCCCTTGAAGTTATTCCATTCAATTTGAAATTTGAATTATCACTGTTTAGATCAAAATCGGAAAATTCCTTGTCTGAAATAGTGTTTGATCCCTTGAGGTTGTTTGAAGTTAAATCATTATCTAAAGTAGAATTTGATTCCCTAAAGCTTGAAGATAGCATATTATCCAAAGAATCCAATTCTGAGTTAGCTTTTGTTAGGAAGGTCTGGAGTTAGTTTGATAGAGTTGAAAAATTAGCCAATCAAATCTAATATACATCTAATAAATCTATCATCCAGTATCAGCAATATTATTTGTTCATTCAAACACCATCTCAATCAGTTGTTTCGTTCTCTTCCATCCCTTCTACTTCATTACCTTCTTAGTCTACCCCTCTGATTATTAATCCTTCACCACACTTAGTAGGGTTCATGGAGATATTTGCACCTCTAATTTTACCTAGTAACCTTGCACCATTACCACAAGGCTATGGTCAAATACTTCCTCTCTTTGATGAAAACTCAGATATTAGTGCCAGAAAACACCTAGTGAAATTCATTGACTTCATTGATTTAGAAGATATTGTTGTCGATGATGCAAAAATGAGAATCATTGCCAAAAGCTTCTCCAGGGATGTAAAAACATGGCTCTGTTCTTTGACTATCGATTCCATAGGAAATCCAGAGGAATTAATTGATTCATTCATAGCTATATAGGAAGTGAAAAAGAATCCACTTGAGATCCTTTCTAAATATAACAACTTAAAAGAAATCGTAATGAGTCTGTTCAATATTTTACTGCTCGCTTTAACCGGGTATATAACTCAATCCCCAATGAGATCAAACATCCTCTAGGTTTTTCTCTCTTCCAAAAACTGGATGCTTTTGATCTGGATATGGCATATCAGTTCCGAGAAAGAATTCCTACAACACTTGAGGATATGCACAAAAATGCAGTTAGTGTCGAAGCAAATTTGACAATAAAAAATTCAAAGACCAAAGGTGAAAGAAAGGTAAAAATCAAGGAAAAACCATCCACATCCTTTGATGTCAAATTGGATACTCTGATCAAGACTCTAGAAATAATTATGGATAGAATGTCTATCACTGGAAGGAAACCAGAAATTTAGGTTCAGAATCCTAATTTCTGAGGTCAGCAGCAACAACAACCTCAGTTTAGGATTAAGTAGAGGGAACAAAGAGCTCCAGAGTAGCAAACACAACAGAAGATCTACAATCCTTTGTAGAAAAATTATGATCAAGGGGTTGAAGAGGAAGAAGGTATTGTGGAAGAGAATAATTTCTTCACAGCTAATGGTCATCCTATTTTCTTGATAGGGGATGAAGAATACATTAAAAAAACATATTTGCCAAAAGATGACGACTACATGCTTGCAAATGATGATGAATTGGAGGTAAAATCCGATGATTATCGACAAGGTTATCTTAATTCTCTCAGCTCACATCTAAGGAAATATTCATCGAGAAACTGAGATGTTCCTTTCACTCCTATGTAGAAGAGGACTTCTCAACAAAATGATACGCAGCGCAAACAAAATCCCCAAGCTAGTCAAAACAAGGGAAAGGAGCCTGTAGCTGCAAATCAGACCAAGAACAACCAAGCATCTACAAGTACACCAAACAAAGAAAAATAAGGTCAAAATAATGAATATTCAACAAAAGACCAGCCCAACAAGAGGGAAACAGATTTAAAATAGGTAGATAAACAATCCAATCTGTTTAACTTAGGAAATGAAATGTCTAAGTTGAAAGTCTTTATCCCCTTGACCAAGCTTGTGAAAAATAATCAATAAAAATATCATGTTTCTAAAATTTTGAAAGTAGACCCTATGTCAGATATGGTTAATGTTGAATATGATCAACCCAAGCTCCTTTTTGGTCCAGCCATAGATGGTCAACTAGAAGATAGTGAAGTTCCCCTTTTTTATCTTAGTTTGAGAATTCATCAATGTATCCTCCATAATGCCATGCTTGACTCCGAAACTTCTCATAACCTGATGCCAAATTCAATAATGGAAATATTTGGCTTGGATATAACCTGACCTTACCATGATATTTACTCTTTTGATTATGGTAGAGTGCGTTGTCTTAGTCTTATAAAATACTTGGTAGTTTCACTTGAGAAAATTCCTGCTAAAAGCGTCTTAATGGATGTGCTAGTAGTTGATATACCTCAGTGGTATGGCATGTTGTTGTTAAGGTCATGGGGAGAAAAGTTAAGAGGTACTCTACAATTGGATTTCTCTTATGCCATCATCCCATCTTTTGGAAACTCAGGAAGTTGTACCCGAAGACAAAAATGAAGTATATGATCACCAGTAAAGAGAAACAAAAACAATCGCCCTATCAATTATGTACATACTGATATTGAGTCCTTTATTTTGTTTAATGATAGTGGTTTTGATAAATATTTTCACCTTCTCAAACTTGAGGAAATTCTAGAAATTTCAAATAGTGTCCGAACAATTTTGGATGAAAGACAAGGTAATCAGCCTAGTACTTTAGAGTAGATATCAGAAAAATTAGAGAAAGGAATAGAATAGTTTGAAAAAGTGGGCCAAAAGGAAGAAACGAATTAGACTGCAAAATTCCAACTTGCTAATGATAAGAGTGGTCTTTGGACCATGGATTTCGATGGTGCCGTAGGGAAAGATGAGGCATGCATCGAAATATGGATTTGTAGTCCAATTCATCAATCAGGTAAAATTACAAAAAATATGAGATTGTGTTCATATAAGTTGGATTTCAATTGTTCTAATAATGAAGCTGAGTATGAGGCATTGATCACCGACCTCAAAATTATGAAAAAAATTAGGTGCAAAAAGAATTTATGTTTATGGTGACTTTGAGCTTGTAATCAAATAGGTAAAAGGGGAATACCAGGAAAAGCATCCAAGAATGAGAGAATATAGAAATTTTGTACTTTACATTCTAAAAATGTTTCATGAATATACATTGTCAGTTGTACCAAGAAGTCAAAATCCTATGATAGATTTGCTTGCTACAACAGCAAGTAACTTTAAGATTCCCATATTTTCTAGTAGGAAGTTTGAAATTCATATAAAATACCGACCAACTATTACAGACAACTTTAGGTATTGGAAAGGATTTTGGAATTACAAAAAGGTGAATAATTTTCAGTGGATGGAAGGTGAATTTGAAAATTCCTATATTGATGAAGTATATGATAAATATGATCAAGTGATCAAGACTACTCAGGTTTATTTGTTACATCTAAAAGATAAAAAAAATCCAAGGGGTCTTGTACCTTTAGAAGAGTTATTCGATCAAGATGATGTTCCCAGAAAGTCGACCATGGTTCCTACTGAGAAAAGTGTCGAAGATGTGAATTTTGGAACAACAGACAATCCCAAATGGTTAAGTTGTCCAAGTCGTTATCTCCAGAGGTGAAAGCTAAATACATAGCCTTGTTGTCTGAATTTTCTGATGTATTTTCTTGGACTATGCAGATCTAAAAGTATATGACAAAAATATCATCCAGGTTAAAATCCCTTCAGACAAAAGTTGAGAAGAATCAACCCAAGATTGTTTCCTTCAAAAGAGAAAGAGGTAAAAATACTTTTTAAAGATGGTATCATTGTTCCCATTAGATTTTCTAAATGGATGTCAAATCTTGTAATAGGAGAAATCCATCTTTGTATTGATTTCGGAAACTTGAATAAGGTGTCTATAAAATATAAATATCCCCTTCCAGAAATAGACCATATCCTACAAAGAGAGGTTGGGTCCTCTCGAATGTTGTGTCTTGATGGACATTCAAGATATAATCAAAACTTAGTGCATAAGGATGACCTAAACTAAATTTCTTTCATGATACCTTGGGGCACATTCAAATATGCTAAAATGCCATTTGGGCTCAAGAATGAAGGAGCCACTTTTCAGGGGGCGATGTAAATTTCCTTCACAAATGAAAAGGATGTCTTCCTAGTTGTATAACATGATTATTTGAAATTTTTCTTGCATTCTGATGATGAGCATTTATATCATTTGAGAGTTGTATTTCGGAAGTGCAGGAAATTTTGGATTTCACTCAATCCCAAAAAGAGTCTTTTTTCCATGGAGGAGGGAAAGCTTCTTGGTCATATCATCTCCAGATATGGTATATGTATTCATCCCTCCTGTATTGAGGCTATTGATAAAATAGATTTTCCACGCAGAAAGAAGGATATCCAAGCCTTTAATGGTAAGATTCATTTCTTAAGAATATGTATTCCAAATCTTGCTGAGCATCTTCGAGAGATGACTAATATGCTTAAAAAGGAAAATGAGGTAACGTGGTTGAAAGATGATAAAAATTCCTTTAATTCAGTAAATTTTTCCTTAACAACAACTCCTATTTTGATCAGCCCCAACTATTACATTTACTTCATCATGTTTTCATTTGCCTCTGAACATACTTTAGTTGTTTTTTTTATGCAAAAGAAGGATGAGCCTTAGCAGAGAATTTCATTCTTTAGCCATACCATTAGAGATGTTGTCCTTATATATAAAATCATTGAGAAGAAAGCGTTGGCCTTAGTAAATTCATTTAAGGACTTTCGAGTGTATATCCTTCATTCACACATTCTAGCCTATGTCCCTAATGCAACAGTGAAGGATGTCCTAATGCAAACTGATCCAAAAGGCAGAAGAGGAAAGTGGGTAGCAGCTATGTTATAGTATGACGTCGAGATCAAGCCTCCAAATCTGATCAAAGGTAAAGGATTGGACAAGCTCATGGTTGAATCCAATTTACATGCACTTGATATCAATCTCATTTCAGTTTTATCCGAAGAAGAAGACGATGGCTCACTCATGCAGGTATCAGAAAATTTTCTCTCATCTCCTTGGTATGACGGCATCATTTATTTTCTTCAGCATCTTAATCCTCCCCCATACATGTCTAAAAGTAAGGGTAGGTCATTAAATTTTAATTCTTCTGAGTACTGCATTTTAGACAAGACTCTATATTGGAAAGACCCGGGAGGTGTATTGCTAAACTATCAGGTAGAAAATGAAGCCAGAGAGGTAATGATTGATTTCCATAAGGGATATTGTGGAGCACGCTTGTTTTGGAAAGCTACGACAAATAAGGTGTTGAGAGCAAGTTATTATTGGCCTACTCCCTTTGCAAATTTATATAAAACTGTGACGAGTTGTCACGATTTCCAGATATTTGAAGGTAAGAGGAAGCTTCTCCCACTTCTTTTGCAACCCATATCCGTGCAAGTGCCATTTCAGCAGTGGGGCCTTGATTTCATTGGAGAGATCCACCCTGCACATTTTTCTCAACATAAGTGGATCATTACAGCTACCGACTAATTCACCAAATGGATCGAAGCGATCCCAACAATGAAATTTCTTGATTTAGTCATTATTCAGTTTTTGGAGACTAATATTTTGTATCATTTTGGTTTTCCCCACAAAATAATTACAGATAATGTGACTGCAGTCAAATCCAAGAAAATGGCTGAGTTTTGCGAGAAATATGCATCAAATTGGGTCACTCGACCACATATTATGCACAAGGTAATGGATTAGCGGAATATTTTAACAAATATTTAGTAAACATTATAAAGAAGATGTTGGAGGCAAACACGAAGAAGTGGCATAAGAAGCTTGTTAATTCTTTTTTGGCGGATAGGGTAAGTAGTAAGAAGTAAATATGTATGTCTCATTTTCAATTGGTATATGGAGTCAGCACAATTTTCCTTGCATCACTTGCAGTCCCAGTTATGAAATTATTACACGAGACAGGTAGTGAAGTGAATGATGTGTAGAGCCGAATCAATCAAATGATCTAACTTCAGAAATATAGGGATGATATCTTTCCAAATACCTCAAAGCTACATTAAAGGATAAAGAAGGTATATGACTACAAGACATAAGAATATGATTTCAAAATTGTTGATGTGGTCCTCCGTTGGGATGCTAGAAGTGAAGGGAAAGGGAAACACAGTAAATTTGAGAACTTATGGAAAGGACCATACAAAATTTTAGCCTCTGGGGAACAACATGCTTATCTATTGGAAGAAATGAATGGAGAATATTATATAGGAGGACCATTCTATGGTAGGCTTCTCAAGCACTACCTTTTCTAAGTGTATTTCTGAAAGTTTCCTAATTCCATTGTACATATCAGTTTAATTTTTCTACAAAAGTGTGAAGTGGAGAATCATAGGAGCTTGGAGCTTGAAGTGAAGGCCATAAAGTTCCATTAATTTGCTGATGTTTTCAAATTTATATAAGAGTCAAGTCAGTTCAGATTTGAATCAGTTTTCATTATTTAATCTTGTCTTTTGATTTTGGCTCCATGCCCAATGGTTAGGCTACTTCGTCGATGATGTTCCTAACACCTCGAAGGAGCTGCCATCCCCAGCTGGAGCCAATGTTAGTGTCAATATATATAGCTTGTCACCAGTGATCAAATGGGCTCTTATCATGTCTTGTTAGGGTCTCATAGTCAATTTTTTGTCATTTCATTAGGGTTTCAAGTAAAAATTTTGTCACTGGGTATTAGGTCTAGGACTATTTCCACCCAAAATTTTCACATGCTGGTCCATGTCATCACTTAGCTAAGTTTATCATCATTCCAGTCATCACCATCATGATTTCATTCAGTTTAGTGTCTCCATTAAGTCATTAGGGTTTCAAGGACACAAAATATGTCTTTTCATGCATAAAATCCAGAAATTGGATGAGTGGTAATAGTTAAATTGGTTCAATAAAGTTTAATTTAAAATGTAATTTATGTTTCAAATATGTAATAAGTTTTTCATGTCCATAAAGCTACAATTGAAGGTTCCATAAAACTAGAAAGTTCCAAAGGTTACAAAGGTTAAAAGCTACAATGTTAAAAAATTGAAGTTAAGCTTGGAAATGACATGTGGGGCATGTGTTTGTTTTTTTGGCGCACGTAAGTATGAAATCACGCCAACATAAGGGGTGTGGTTTTCCCTCTTAAGTTATTGGTCACAGGAAAAAAATATATGGAGTCGGGAAATTTAGTGGAACATGCTAGAACATAAACATACTAGATAGAGAAATAGCATGCATATTCAAACATAAAACTAAAACAAATAACAAAAAAGCTCTAAATAGAGTCAAACAACTTCAATAATCCAAATGGTGATGCTTAAATCCCCTCTTATTGATTGCTGGTAGGAAATGAGGATGAAACTTTAACCCACTTGTGAAGGGGCCCTTAGAATTTGGGGTTCTAAGTCTCGATGCAAGGATGTCTTTAATTCCGAGCTGCCATGGCATGAAGTATCCCGCTCTCTACTATGGTGGAATGGAGTTGTTGGATGGCCAACAACTGAGTCCCCTCTATCTCTGCTCCAGATCACACACTGTTGGTATTGCTTGGGGGAATTTTGGCTAGCATAGCAATGTTCTCTCAAGTTTTTCATCTCTTGGTGGCCTTTTATATGACAATTAAAATCCTCCTTCCCTCTCTTGCTACATTGTGGATGGTGACCCAAGAGAGGAGGGTGATTCCATTGTGTGCCACATTTATTCCATTGTGTGCTCCCTTGATGTCCTAAGGAGGCTTGGGTGGTTGTCCTTAGGCAACTTCAAGTGCGGAATCAATCTCCTAGGGTGTGCTTTTGTGGTCCCAGAAACTGACTTCTGCCACTCCCAGGATTGCGTGCTTTTTGGGTCAAAAGGCATGCAAGGCCACGTTTATCAAAGGATTTTACGCGCAAAAGCATATTTGACTAGTTCAAGTTTTATTTATCCTCAGACCTTAGAGATTTTTTAAATAATTTCAGGTTCTCTAATGTCTTTCAGCCCTGTAAATCCTTCTGCCTAACATTAAATAATTTCATCTTTTCTTGTATTATTTTCCAGTGATAACAGTTTCCCCCTAATGTGTGAGCTCTAGGAAGAACTGTATAGCTGAAATATATTATAGTTTCTTTTCTGTATACTATGTGTAGAGAGAGATAGACCTGCTTATAGCTCAGAATTGGATACACCCTACACTAGTTCAAAGAATGACCATGTCCTGTGGGACCCCTGTAAGAAAATATAATACAATATATAAAAAAATTCTACGAGGCGGGCATGTCCCATGCTCATAATCCTTTGTCTAGTTAAACAAATCTATTTGACAGATACATGTTCTGCCTGTGTCACCAATATGAGAGGATGCATTGGTCGATGGAGACAACTGCTGATGACCTCAGGGGCATTTTGTTTTGACAATAGGTGGAATGTAGTACCCATATGCATAAAATTGGTATGGCATATAAATGTGCATTGTATGCATAGGTGATGGCTGGGACCTTCCCGTGTAAGCATTGCTGAAAGAGACACTTATGAAGGCACAGGTCTTCGATGAATTTGATCAAAGTGAAATGGTTGTAAGGTATGATAGCATCTTGACATTAAATCTTGTGCTGTAGTCTAATGTCATGAGGATCGATGATATCTGTGGGCAATGATGTATCCCACAGTGCCAGGTGAGGATGTCCCTTTTGTGGAGAGGGATGATCCAAGGTACCGCTTCCTTTTTGGAGAATAGGTGTTGATGTCGAGAAAAAGGAAGTTGCAACCGAACGAGATGATCACTGATTCATGGGATCAGGATATTGGATGTGATAGGTTTAACATAGGCATGATGGCGAGGGATGGATGGAAACTAATGATGGGGATTCAGTCGCCCAATTTTGGAGTTTAAAAAGAAGCTTCGTAGCAGTCATAACTATTTCTGATGAGGAAATCGCTGGAGTCAGTAGGAATTCCAAGGTGGGTATAAAATGGTTATGAATGTCATGGTGGATTTTTCATGAGGGTGTGATACTCTGACCAAGGGTGACCATAGACTGCTACCATGGGATAAAAAATGAATGAGTGGGTGGGGGACATAGTGCGCCATTTGCAGTCCTTGTATACTTACCAAAAGAATAAAATAATGGGGTTTGTTTTGTACAAAACACAGAGACAGGTGCCTCAAAACATGAAAGTGTATGCACACTGATGATGTGAGGAAGGTGTTTTTCTGAGGTTGGGGGCCCTATTCGTTGGTCTGATATGTGAGGTTGATGAAGCAGATGGAAAAGTGTCGCAGATGGGTTACGCTGATGGAGGTATGGTAGGCCAAATGTGAGGTGCGGTAGGGCACTTTCAATATGCTTGCACAACTTGGTCATCTGGGAAAGGGGTTTTATTTAGTATGGTAAAAATTTACCTTATGCATGGTGAATGAATGGGCATGAGGTTCTTCCCGGAATATAGAGGTATGGCCATGGTGTCACTATTTTTGTGATAAATGGTCTACTTGGGTGACAACTGCCATGGAGGGGAGGCTCTACCGACCAACAAGGTTTCTTATCATGTGCAGGGTGAGGTGATGATAAACACGATTATATGTGTGGAACCTATGGTTAATTTCTGATGGAGAAATGATGTCAGGATATGCAGAGTTTTCTGGGACTCTATCAAGCTGGGGGTAGAATGATACCTTCTCTGGAACTTTTAGTGGATGGAGTTGTGGATGGTTTGCGATATTTCCTTCAAAAAAAACTACCTCAAGTGAAAGCATATTATTTATCAAATATTATTGAAAGAAATGAGCTTTAAAAAAAATATGAGAGAAGGCATACCTACCGGCACTGAAAAAATATTTTTTCGGGAGTGCAAATGTATGGCATCGCCTCTGTTCGTTATGGACTTCTGATCACAGTGTTGATTTCAATTAGGAGAAATCACCTTCTGATCTATCATTATGGTCCTCCAAATTTTTTGGAAAGGGCGATATATAGGTAAATATGGCCCTAATTCAATTCATTTGTGCTCTTTGAGTTTTTGAGAGGTCAGAGGCTTCTGCGGAGTAGTTCTTGCCATTACGGTGAGCTTGAGCACCAAGGATTAGTGATATCATCCCTAGGTAACCTCCATGATGTCCTACACTTGAATTTCTTCAGTCTAAGGGTGTCAGGGTCTGTAAAAAAATGATTTGTACAGATTTTGAAGCATTTTTACCCTAGATTGCGTGGGTTTTCAGGGTAAGAGCGTGCCTTCTGCGTGCAAATTTAGGGTTTTGTGCACCTTAGGCGTGTATTTCTCACATTTTAGCGGGCATTTTGCATGCCTATGAGAAATATAGGCGCACCTTCACCGTGCATGTCTGAGGGATAGGCACGCAAAAGGCCAAGGCAGCTTTTTGTCCAATTTTTTGGATATTTTGCATATTTTTTTATGTTTTTATTTTGTTCATGGGATTCTTGTTTGGATGATGGGATGTTGTGGAGGGAGCGAGATTGACCCAAGCTTCGTATCTCATTAGTTGCCGATGGTTAGGCACGCTAACAACTAGTGCAATGGGGTCTCTTCAAGTTTGTGGAGAATGACCTTCTTCGGTCACAGGACCAACTGCTACATTACTTAATCGAGCATTGGAATAGGTAGCGCAATGTGTTTGTGTTGTGTGGGAGTGATCTTGCTATCCATCTTGAGACAGATATATAGTTTTTGACCGAGCTACTGCCTCAAGGTGAGGCATTACAATATCCACTCCATTCTTGGAGGGTGGATTTTGAGAGGTTCCAAGCGCGTAATTGTGGCAGGGCGCCCCTTACATAGGCGTGTGTAGCCATAACCTTGGTGACATACTTGGATGAGCGATGTGATTTGGAAACTATCATGTGACTTGCAAGGTCATCATCTCCACATCGAGTAGCAGGCCCGTAGGTTGGGTATTGCGTCGACTGAGGGTCGGGATTTTTTTCAATTTTTCCTATTTTTGTTATGACGGGATAGTGGCCTAGCTTTACAGGATCTGGGATGGATCAAAGCTGTTTATGTATGTGAGTATTCTATGCAGTGTCATGTATGATCAGGTGGTGTTTTTGATACTAGTGATGGCGATGCCTACTGGGGGGCCACGGGTGCCTCGCATGAGGAGGTGGGCTCTCGTGATGTCGCGAGGAGGTGGGGGTAGGGTGGAGCATTACTGGATGCCACGATGGAGGCTTGGTTTGAAGCCAACCCCCAGATGTTTTTTTCATTCCCATATGCATGGATGGACTTTCGGGGGGATCCTAAGATGGGTCTCCCTCCTGGATATGTTTTGGGTGCAGTAGGTATGTTTTTATGTTTCCTGAATTTATTTGAGTGTATATGTTTTTATGTGTTTTTATGGTGACACTGACATAGTTTTGGTTACTCTTGTAGATATTTGTGAGGTTGGTCACCCCATGGCTCAATTGGTCAGCCATGGTCCTCTTATGAGACCTAGGGGAGTTCATGGGGGGTTGGGAGGAGATCTTGCATAGCCTCAGGGTGGTGGAATTGGTGGTGGGGCTAGCCCTTAGGGGGAGGGTAGTAGCTCAGTTGCTGCCGAGGGTGTAGCCGAGCAAGCTTGTGCCGATGCAGATGCAGCATGTGCTGATGCGACAAAGAATCACATTGCTGAGTTAACCACATGGGTGTCAGTTCTGGAGGATTCCTGGGATTGAGTGGACCACTTGACCTAGGGAATTCCTTCTCGAGGCTTTTTGGATGACCTCAAGGAGATGTGGTTGGAGACATTGATGGCCTGGGAGAGGGAATATCAGCCTGTTTTATGTTGGGTGGCAGTCTCAGTTTCGACGGTGGCTCCAGTAGTGGTACCGGGAGTGTTAGTGGGTCTAGGTGCCCCACCTAGGGTAGCACTGCCCTAGAGTATTTTTTGTACACAGGGAAAACACCCATTATGAGGATGCTTCCCCTATTTTTGATGACTTTTTGTGTATATTTTTGGGTTGACTGATGGGTCAGAGACACTATTTTTGTACTCATACACATACACTATGATATATATATGAGAGATATTTTTTGCGGCTCTACATGGTGTGCCCCTTATTTCTACTTATGGATTATGTTATGCTGATGTATGCCTATGCTTTTGTTTTTTATGCAGGATTGTTTATTTAAGATGAATTCCAGTTTAGAATATTGTTAGGTATGCGATCAGCTATTTGGTTTTGACTCCTTAGTATATGTGTAAATGTAATGTAGTCAAATTGTTTGCTTAGTATTTTTGCACGCAAATAATTTTTAAATAGATGTGAATCTCTTATCTCAAATTTTTGGTTTAGCTGCGACACTACTAATTGGGAATCGAGGTAGACATGCATATAGCATATGCCCTGATGGAGGGCGTCGCACATAAGTCTGATGACAACGTCATATTCTACCTGATTGTTTGTTGCTAAATGGATACACACATCGCTGGTGTAGATTGGTGATCGGTCAGGGTGATAGATGACCCAGGCAGCTACTAATAAAATTTGAGACCATTGTGATGCTCCATAGGCAAATCCGAAGTAAGGTTCGGGTTGGTAATCCATTGCGACACTCGAGCATGTTTTGTGAAATGTCTTTGGGAAAAAAAAATAAAAATAAATGGCTAGGTTTGTGAACATTAACTCTAGGGTAGGGCCTGCTTGGCCCTTATGGATATAATCTCTTGAGGTAAAGGCCATTGACACAGTTGTTGAGGTATGTCTCGTCCAGTTCCGTCAAGATTTATACCCCGTTTAGGAGGCAATGTTTTACGATGCAAGGTCCTTTCCACAAGGTTTCAAAGATTCCTGTCCCTAGGGCTTATTTTGTGACATCATAGCAAAGGACTAGTTCTCCCTTGGTGAATAAGCGAGGGTTGATGTGGCAGTCGAATGATGCTTTTAATAACTTCTTGTGGGCCTCATTGTGTTGAAGCGACTGTCATCGAATTTCATCGACAAGCTCCAGTGGTACTAGACACTCTTCAAGAGGGTGGCTATCACTGAGGAGTTCGATGGATGCATGTAAATTCGACATCTCGCTTTCTATGGGAATCATAGCTTTGACCCCATATTCTAAGTGGAATGGATTGAAACCAATGGACATATTCACAGTCATGTGGTATGCCCACAGGGCAAAAAGGAGCATGTGGTGCCAGTTGGTTTTACAATTATTCACCATGCATTGTAACATAGTTTTGAGTACTTTCTTTACAAATTTTACTTGTCCATTGGATTGGGGGTAGTATGGTGAAGCAAATTCGTGGGTGAATCTGAGGTTATGAGATAGCTCCTCAAAAAATTCATTCTCAAATTATTTCTCATGGTCGGAGACTAACTCTTTTGGGACGCCGAACCAGGTGATCATGTGGTTAAACATAAATCGAGCGGTGGTTTCTGCACTGTTGTCGTATGTGGGCATGGCCTCTACCCACTTGGTGAAATAATTGACAGCCACTATGATATATTTATGGTTACCTGATGCTGCGAGGTTGCAAGTCATGAAATCAATTCCCCATTTAAAAAAGGGTTCGGTGATGATGATAGGGTGTAGAGGAGTGGGGGGGCTCTTGCTTTATGAGTAAAGCATTGGAATCGCTCGCATCTCTTGATTGCTATAATGCAATAATGAACAGGGAAGGCCAAAAATATCCATCTCTTAGGACTTTTTTGGTGGTGGCCATTCCAGATAGGTGGCCTCCGTAATCACCTCCATGGCAGTCATTGAAGGCTTGTTCTTCTTTGTCGTGAGTGAGGAATTGACGTAAAATGGTGTCGATGCACCGTTGGTACAAGAAATCTCCCATGACGAGATATTAGGGGGCCTGTTGGCATATGTGCCGATGGTTGTCTCTAGTGAGATGAGGTCTGAACTTTTGAGTTCGCAGGAAGAGGATAATATATCCGTACCATGGGTCGTTGGTTGCTATGAAGAAGAGATGTTCATCTAGTAGCGAATTTTTTACTGGTGATCCCTTGATATCCTTTGGGAGGTCCATAATGAAATCTGTTAAGATAAGTGCCTTTTTTCTTTTAGGGGAGAAAAACTGCAAGTCATACTCTTGGAGAATGAATATTCAGTGGGCCTACTTATGGTTCATTAGTTGGCGTGTGAGCAGGTATTTGATGGGATTAATATTTGTGATGACCATAGTGGTTTTCAAGATGATGTAGTGATGAAGCTTTTGGACTACATGTATTAATGCTAGGGCAGTATTTTCTTCAAGCTCATACCTTAATGTTGGGCCTGATAAGGTTTTAATAACGTAATAAATTATGTGCTCCTTCCCATCTGGGCCTTCGTTGATCAAAACTCCAGCTAAGGTCGACTTGGAGGCTAATAGATACAGGATTTAATCTTTGTCATAGTCTGGGGGACTGATGAATGGTGCTGAAGATAACGTCTCTTTCAGTGCATTAAATTCCTGTTGGGAATGATCGTCCCATTTGAATGGGATGTCCAAGTGAAGGAGGTGCAGGAACCCTCTAGTGCACGTGGTATAATTTGAGATGAAGTGTCTCAGAAAATTGGCCTTCCCCTGCAGGATTTGTAGTTTCCTGAGGGTTCGAGGTGGAGGTACCTCTTTGATAGCTTGAACTTTAAGGGGGTCCATGTGAATCCCTTGCTGGGACACAATAAAACATAAGAGTCTACCTGTTGTGATGAAAATATAGACTTGAGGGGGTTCAAGTGTAGGTTGTATTAATGACATCATTGGAATACCAATCGTAGATCCTCAAGATGGTATGAGTGCTTCTTGGAGTGGATAGTTAGGTCATCCAAATAGGCGAGGATAAGGTATGCCAAGTCATGGAATATATAATTCATGGCACTTTGTAAGGTGACTCCAACATTTTTTAGGCCAAATGGCATTACCTTGTATGCGAATGTGCCCCAGGGGGTGCTGAACGTGGTTTGTACCGGTCTGTATAGTGGATTTGAATTTGGTTGTAGCCAGAGAATCCATCCATGAAGGAGAGAGATTTGTGGCCCACACAAGCATCGATGACTTGGTCAATGAATGGGGTGGGATAATTGTCCTTGGGACAAGCTTTGTTCAAATCCTGAAAATCAGTGCAAACGCATATGGTGCCCTATTTTTTAATAACTCGAATAGGGTTGGAAACCTAAGATGTGTAAGCGATGGGGTAGATAAACCTAGCATTGTGAAGCTTATCTATTTTTCTTTTTATTTCTTCTACATTTGATGGGTGCAGTTGAAGATGTTTCTAGCGCACTAGAGGTACATTAGGTGAAGTGTCAATATGGTACTCTCTGATGGTGGGACAACACCCATGCATTTCTGAGTAGTTGCACGCGAAGTTATCTCGATACTCTTGTAGAAATTGAGTATAACAAGTTATTTCTTCTGGAGAGCATGCTGCCCTCAGTGATATTTCTTTGACCTTTGTAAGATTTTGGGACATTTTCACCTTGATAGTAGGTGAGATGTTGGACATATTTCCTTCCTCGAATGCATCGGGCGCTGGGATGGAATTTTTAAACCAATTGACTTTTCCTAATGGGAGGAAATATTTTTATTTGATCGCATATATCTCTTGTTATTTCATCTTGTCAGGACTGAACTTATGCTTGGGGAGAAAAAACGAATGGTGATGCATTGCATGGATAATCTGGCTCCGTCATTACCTCTAGGATGTCCTCATCCGAATGAAATAGGGACCCTAAGGGGGATTTATATTGTGCATGATTATGCTGAATGGGTTCAATCCTTATAGATTTAGTTGAGAGCCACGAGAAGTATTCCATCATCAATTTTGTGGAACCATACATGGTTGACAGAGTGTAGACAGATTGGGTCTGCACCGTCGTAGGTACAACTACTCTCGTAGTTGCAACTAACTCAATACCTATGGCAAATGAGAAAACAACTCGAGTCATAGTTTTGATACATGATGATATGAATCTTATATGGTGTATCGTGTCACTGGCATTTTGTGGGGGAAGAATCTCTATGATGGGAGTTTGCATGAGTGAAAGGTTATGTCCCCCATTAGGATGGTCAATTTCGTGTTGGTGGAAATTGTGCCTAGTGCAGAGGTCCCTGAATGTCTCCATTAGCAGGCATACCTCTGGTTCATGGATTTGGCCAATGAAAATGGTGCATGGTATCACTATGCCAACTAAGTAGATTGTATGGGAATAAACACTACTCTTCATCCCAGATGTGGATGCTCAGAAAGGGTCTGTAGTAGAAGATGAGGTCTTTTGCTTCCATTTCCGTGTTTTCGCCTTGGGTGTGTCTAATGTTTTGAGGTTGTGTAGTCTTAACACTACTATTGCCTCTCTTAGCTTGGGGATATGCTCACATTTAATTATATGATGAAAATTTGAACAAATCAGGAAATAAGTATGCGTGATCTTCTCTTGGTTAGAGAGAAGTCTCTGTGGTTGAGAAGAGACTACGTGAAAACTACTTGTGAGGGGCTTCAGTTCTTTGCACTGATTGACCTGGTGGTCATTCAGGTTGCATAGTCCACATGTAATCTTAGGTTTGGCCTAGGTAATGCTTGGTTGGTGCGCCGTCCCAGTTTTTGCATCACGCCCGAGTGGGTGTGGGGTCAATGGCCTAGGGTTGATGTAATTTTTATATCGTTTGAGGAGACCACCCCATTTTTTGTCTATTGTATGAATCATATAAAAGAGAGGACGAACTTGTGAGATATAGGTACAATGTTGTCCACAATGATTTCCCTGACATACTAGGAAAAATAGCCTAGATATGGGGGTCTCATCATGCTCCTTTTGTGGTATGGTAGGGTACCAGTGTCATAACGCTGCTAAATCAAGGCAAGAGGCAACCACGTGATTGGGTGTTTTACATAACACACATGTTGGTCTTCAATGTAGAGGTCAGTTGGGGTTAACTAAGGGTTGCCTGATTGGTCAATTTTCAGCTGACAAGAAGAGGATGGATCTGCTCATCACATCTACTTGGTTTGTCGAGCTTTTCATGGATTCTGAGTCTGTGTCATCTTCTTGGGAGAGGAAGACTATATTTGAGCACATACAGGCTAGTGTTGTGCGAAATCTAGGTATGTAGTGACAACGACACATTGGGTGATTATTGCCACATATCTGACATGAATACTGGATGTCCATGTTATCTCGAAATACTATATGAATGGGGTACCATCGCTGGAACATTTCCAGAGCTGGGCATTCAATGAAGAAATGATCAAGCTCATCGCAGAGTACATAGCTCTCAATGTGTGGAGGGGGCATGACTCAGATTCTTTCTTGTGCCCATCATTCCTCCTATAGGTACAGGATGGTACAAGGTTCAACTCTAGATGACTGGGTGGAGGGATCCTCTTGATAGGATCGCTCGATGCCATGTAAGGCATCCCTATATATCACGGGATCTCTTGGCAATGATGAGTATAATGTTTGTAATTGTTGCAAATAGTGCATGCGTGATTGGTATGCATTGCTTTGCCTTTATGTTTGGTGCTAGGTTCCTTTCTTCAGGACCGTGGCATTGTGATTTCTGCTTCAAAGCCAAGGAGAGGTTTTAGTTCATCTAGCTCTAGGAAAATATGGGTAGGGTGACCTACTACATCACATATGGCACAACTTGGTGATTCCTATTGTGTGGCGGGAGTCTCCACCCTCTTTCCTCTCTTGTTTTTCTTAGTCGTAATCATCGATTTTTCAATGAGAATTTCCTTTCTAGGGATGTTTTCAACAGTTTCTTGTATGGGTGGAGCCTCCTCAAGATTGAGGGGCTTTAACCCTATGGCAGTGATGTGTGTGGCTCCTATCCCAGTAGAGGGAATGAGATAACAAACTGTTATTGCAAAAGAGATGTTTGGTAACACCATTGATGCCAAAACCTACTGGGATATGAAACTTGTTGGGGGGTAGAGGAAAGGGGTTTGGGAAGAGGCGTAGGCTAGAGAAGTTGTCGTGGTTGAGGAGTTGGTGTCATTATTGCTTGTGTCTGTGTCTAGACTAGCTTCAGTGCTCGATGTGGAAATCATGCACAGTGGAGTTCATGTGATATCAGGTGATGACTCAGGTATGATGGGGGGATCTCCTAGGAATGATCCCAAGATGGACGACCGTTTGAACTGGTCGGGGCTAAATTCTTGGTACCGTAAAAGCACATCCATGGATGTATCTACATAGGGTAGAATTACATCGGTGTTTGTTAGGGGTCATTTTTCAGTATGCGTCAATTGGTTGACAGTAACGATGCGATCCTCATGGGGGAACATCATAGTACAGAAAACGGAGGAGGCTATGATTCACATGGCATACATATAACTCTGACCAAGGAGTATATTACAGTCCAAGTGAGCATTCAAGACTTCAATGTCTATAAGGACCGTCTTTATAGCTAAGTAGACCAAGATGTTTTGTTAGAGATCGACGGGGGTTGAAGGGTGACCATTGTATGCTCTAAGCATTATGACTGATGGTTTTAGTTCGGGAGAACCTAACTTCTGCCAAACATTCTTTGACATGATGCATGTGGATGCACCCTCGTCAATGATACATTAGTGAATGGTAATATTTTGGACCAATACTAGTATCTGAAAGGCGACCATTGAAGGAAACCTAGGGGTGGCTTTGTCTAAGTCAAGAGCCATTATGCGTGTATCGATAGGGTCGATAACACCTAACATAGAAAGAAAGGATTTCCGTTGTTTTGGGCATGACTACAATATTTCCAAAGCTAACATGGCTGTGGGAGATTGGGCTAGATCATCCCTGATGCTATAGTTATGGACTGTTTTGGAATAGTTTGATGCTCGCCTTGTTGGTCCCTTAGCCATATTGGGTAATGGTTCAATAAGCATATTTGATATGGTCAAAGGTGTTGTTGCTGAACTGGTACTAACCCCTGACGTATTGACGTCTGGTGGGGTATCGTCATTTCGATTCTGTGTTTGAAAAAAAAATTTCCTCACGAGTCATTTAGATTTCGTGGTTTTTCTTTCCAGAGTCGTCGGAATCTTATTGCTGAGTGCTAATTGTCCCTTAATGGGGGAAGGGCTCTTGCATGATTGCCTATTACTGGGTGGATCCCCATTGCCCACAGTTACCCTGCAGCTTCTTCAACTCAACGAGGTTAGGAAAATGGTGAGTGTAATGGCAGTACTCACCACAGATTGAAGAAGAGTGGTTTTTTTGAAGAGGTGGCCTTTTTTTCTGTAGTTGGGAATTGCTTGGCTTCTGATTTCGATTTCAGTTGGATTTGCCTCCATCCTGAGATCGTGGAGGGTGTTGTTGATTGTTTCCCCCCTGTCTAGGGTTTCCTTTAGGATTTTTTTTCCCTTTTTTCTTAACCATGTTAGGAGGGTCATTCTCCTGGTTATAAGGTTGGCGCAGTTGATTTTGGGAAGGCTGCACAAAGTTCACTTGTGCATTATTCCTCATGGGCTGGTCTTGTGCCGGGGACTGCACATAATGTGGTCCCTCGCTTTCAAATTGTTGTTGGGGGAAGCTCTTATATCAGTATGTCTATCTGTGTACTGGGTCCCCTAAGATGGAGGATAAGGTCCTCCATGCTGATGGTGATACGACAACACCCTACTGCTTAAATTTTGAGGAAGCATGTGATGACTTTGGTAGCCGGGTTGTGGTACATTTTGGGTAGAATCATACATGTAACTAGGGTTTTCAATGCTATTGCCTGGGTAAATTTGGGTCAGTGACCCAATTAAACCGTCTATAGAGTTCAACGCACCTAGAAATTCTTTGTAAGTTTGCAGGTGCAGGGCGTTCGGCAGGATATTGTAAATATACCCTGACTGCGTATAGATCAGCTCAAGATGTTGGACCTTACTGATGGAATCCTCTTCGGTTATGGGCCTTTTTTGTGCCACATCCTTTGAAATATCTGCAGTGAGAGTTTTTAGGAACATGTCTAACAGAACTCGATCGTCGATTTTGGCTTTGCACAAACTATGACGTCGCTGCCATTCATGGAGATGGTTCGAGATGTGGATGATGGGGGTTTTCCGGAAGTGGGTTAGTAATTCCATTTCGAAATCGTGGTGGATGGGTAACTAAAAATAGTTCAAGAACATAGTGGCAAGGGCGCTGAAGTTTCCATGTGTAGTAGAGGGTTGCTCCACATACCATTTTGCTACTACTAAGGCTAGAGTGTGTTGAAATAGTCTTAGTCAAATAGTATCATCAATGATGTTTTTCAATGAACAGCAGAGGTGGAAAGTCATAACATGATTTCTGAGGTCTTCCACTTGCTTCCCTTCGAACTTTGTAATTTCCTATGGGAGCTTTGTGGGCATCAGTGGCCATATGGGGTTGTGTGCAATGAGGTCGATCATCAACTTGGTAAAATCTGGTAGATTTAACAAATCTAGAGAAGGTGAATGCGAGGTTGTAGCCATTGTGACTTGTGAAAACACAATGTTCTGGTTAGGAATAGGGTTTTTCTGTGACGTACCTTGTTGTCCGTTCAATTGGATTCCCGAATGGGTATCACTCCTCTACCATGTAGGGGTTGTGGGAGGAGTGGTGTGTGGTGTGGTATTGGGAGACTAACTAGGGTTCCCAACTAAAGATTCCCCAATAAAGGATGAAACAATAATGGTGGCATTTTTTTGTCTTTGATGCCTAAATGGCGAAAGACCTAGAACCCCTCCATGTAATGGGGGGAGGCCCAAAAGATGTCTACATCGACGAGGTCTCATTGGGTCTGTTCTGGCATCGATTAGGTATGGCTTTAGAAATATTTGAGAGGATAGAGATTATAATCAAAGAAAAGTTTTGATCGCATACATAAAACAAAGTGAAAATAAAATAAATTTTCCCTTTAGATTAATCCTATGTGATTATTCAATCAAGAAATAAATTTTTTTTTTGTTTGCGTATGATACTCAAATCCTAGAAGACCTAATCGTCCTCACACACTCAAATTTAACTGGGCCTTGAGAAAATATCTTGCGAGTGCTAGCACAACATCCCGTAAGAGCTGGAAATGCCCCGAGTTAGTTGAAGAAAATCCACCAACGTAAGGGTAGAGGATCTAGTGCTTACCTGCGTCGTCACCTATAGGGAAAGGATGCCCTAATTTTGGCCACTAAGTACCACTATCCCACGTAGGCATTCGAGTCTTGGGCTTGTTGGTAGTTTAGCTAACAGTACCAAGTATCAGCTAGGTCAGGTAGCCCCAACTGATACTGCACACACTACACCGAAGCCTAAGCCCCTCTGAATCAGGTCTATGCCGCGCTCGAGTTTTATTTTCCATGGGCCAATAGGTGGATTTGAAAGTTTCCTAAATAGTCAACTTCTATGTTTTAAGATGAATAATGATCAAAGCGGCTTATTGGATGCCTAACCACTTGATCCTAAATTAGACTATAATTTCTTTTGTGGCCCCTGTCGGGAGAATTTAGTGAGTTTTGTTAAGTTAGTTTTAAGTGTCTTTAATTTTCTTAGTGTGTGGATGTGTGTGAGAAAAAAGTGAACAAGCACATATTTTTAATGTGTGGAAATGCGATGATTCTTTTCAAAATCTCCTATCATACTATGTTCTATTGTTCCTTACTCAAAAGAAAAACATGTCCGGATATGGGCCGCTTTCAATTTTTCCTTGTTAATCTATGTGATCAACTATAGGGATATGGTGAGTTGTGAATAAAGAGTGTTCATATGCTTGCCTAGGATCACCGGAGGGTGAAAAGGCAGCAGAGATTAGTTGCTCTTCTATTGAAAATTCAATCCTGGTCCTGAAATCCTAGTGCAAAAATTGAACTAAGCTAATGACTTTTACACTAGAAAAAGAACTAGCTAGGCATGCATGGACTTGAGCCACTTAGTTCAGCTAATTATCTAGGTGTTTTGGTACCTAAATTTGAAAAACATAGTTTTTTTTCCAGAATGCAAGTTAATTTTCCCCCCTACTTAAACTATGTGTGAACTTTACAAAAATCAACTTGAAATAAAACTAACATCAAGCCTACCAAAAGTAGCTAAGAGTGAGCTTTAGCAAGCTGCGGGCACCTCAACTAGTGCTGGCAGATGTATTTTGGGTTGCGAGGCACTTTTATAGGCAGGAAAAGATGGAAATATTGGAGAAATTTTTTATTCTATTTTTTTCGTGCAAAAGGCTATAACTGGCGCGATTTCTGTGTGTAGGTCAACTCTGAACATGTGCCTTGGGCACGCCTGTCTGTGGGAAATATGTGCAAATTCCTGCAATATAATTTTTTGGAGCTCTTCTACTTCAGTTTGTCACTTGGGATGAATCAGAGAATGAAGGAGAGGAAGGGCGAAATTCCAGCCCAACTCCACAACATAGACGAAGATCTCTGCAAAAAGGAACAACCACATAAACTTGGAAATAAAATTTAGTGGAGTCGCCACTCCTGTGTTAGTGTGTTTGGTGCACATATGTATGAAATCACACCAACTTAAGGGGTGTGGTTTTCCCTCTCATGTTATTGGTCATAGGAAAAAAATATATGGATTCAAGCAAGCTAGTGGAACATGCTAGAACATAAACATACTAGATAGAGAAATAACATGCATATTCAAACATAAAACTAAAACAAATAACAAAAAATCTCTAAATAGATTCAAACAACTTCAATAATCCAAACGATGATGCCTATGTCCCCTCTTATTGAGTGATGGTAGGAAATGAGGATGAAACTTTAACCCACTTGCCAAGGGGCCCTTATAACTTGGGGTTCAAAGTCTCGATGCAAGGATGTATTTACTTCTGGGCTACCTTGGCGCGAAGTCTCCCTCTCTCTACTATGGTGGACTGGAGTTGTTGGATGGCCAAAAATTGAGTCCCCTCTATCTTTGCTCTGCATCACACACTGCTAGTATTTCTTGGGGAAATTCTATCCAACATAGAAATGTGCTCTCAATTTGTTCATCTCTTGGTGGCCTTTTATAGGAGAATTCAAATCCTCCTTCCCTATCTTGGTACATTATGGATCGTGACCCAAGAGAGGAGGGTGATTCCATTATGTGCCACATTTATTCCATTGTGTGCTCCCTTGATGTCATAAGGAGGCTTCGGTGGCTATCCTTAGGTGGCTTCAAGTGTGGAATCAATGTCCTAGAGTGTGCTTTTATGGTCTCAGAAAGTGACTTCTTCCACTCCCAGGATTGCACACTTTTTGGGTCAAAAGGTGCGCAAGGGCGCGTTTCTTGAAGGATTTTGTGTGCAAAAGCATATTTGACTAGTTCAAATTTGATTTTTCCTCAGACCTTAGAGAATTTTTAAATACTTTAATATTCTCTAATGTCTCTCAGCCCCATAAATCCTTCTGCCTGACATTAAATAATGTCATCCTTACTTGTATGATTTTCCACTGATAATAGTTTCCCCCTAATGTGTGAGGTCTAGGAAGAATTGTATATATCGAAAATAAATTATAGTTTCTTTTCTATGTACTGTATATAGCTTGGAATTGGAGACACCATGCACTGGTTCGAAGAATGACCATGTCCTCTGGGACCCATGTAAGCAAATATAATACACTATATAAAAATTTTCTATGAGGCGAGCATGTCCCATGCTTGTAATCCTTTGGCTAGTTAAACAAATCTATTTGACAGATACATGTTATGTCTGTGTCACTAATATGGTAGTGATCTGTTGGTAATGACAATGACTGGTGACGCCCTCAGGGGCATTTTTTCTTTGACAATAGGTGGAATGTGGTACCCATATGGTTAAAATTGGTATGGCATATAACTGTGCATTGTATGCATAGCTGCTAGATGGGACCTTCCCATGTAAGCATTACTGAAACATATGCTTATGAAGGTATGGGTCTTCAAAGAATTTGATCAAAGTGTAATGGTTGTAAGGTATGATACCATTTTGACATGAAAGCTTGTGTTGTAGTAGAATGTCAGGAGGATCAATGACATCTGTGGGAAATGATGTCTCCCATAGTGCAACCCGAGGATGTCCCTTTTGTGGAGAGGGGTGATCCAAGGTATTTCTTCCTTTTTGGAAAATAGGTGTTGATTTCGACAAAAAGGAAGCCGCATCTGAACCAAAGGGTCACTGATTTAGGGGATCAGGATCCTGGATGTGATGGGTTTAACATAGGCATGATGGCAAGGGATGGCTGAAAACTGATGATGGGGATTCAGTGGCCCAAGGTTGGAGTATAAAAAGTAGCTTGGCGGAAATTCCCAAACCCATATTATCACTTCATCCACTCATAGCTGCAAAATCCTCTGTTTTTCTTGCTTTCCACCTAGGGTTTTTAAATTATGGAAGTTAACTCATCACCATCAAATAAAAGGAAGTATAAAAAAGGGGGGAAAATATCGAGGTTTGAGACACCCTATTGCAATGAAATCACTTCCTCTCCATTTATCAAGAAATGTTTTGAAGATGTCAATTTTTTAGGGTTTTTTCAAAGGGTGCAGGAAGTCAGTTATCATGAGTATCTGACATATATTTTTCCATAACTTTGAAAGGAGAAAATGCTAATATTACAAGGATTTATTTCATTTTTTCAACAAATACCATATCTCATGCTACAAGAATACCAAATCATGGTGATAATTGGTTCAAAGGCATGAACCTAGACCTTGAAGAATACAATACCTACTTGAAATCAAAGTAAAAAGGAGATTATTCACATGTTTTTCCATTTATATATATATATTTGAGAGATATGCACCATTAATTAAGGTTTTCATGAAGTTATTTACATGAGAGGGAAGGTCTTCAAGGATGTATCAATACCACATAAGATTTCTCATGCACTTTACAGCTGCTAAATCTCTCAATTTGTGCAATTTATTTTATATGAGTATGATTAAAATGTCTGAAAGGGTGCAAGTGAAAGGAAAAGAGCATTATCCTAGACCTTTTCAACATATTTTGGTAAATGTTGTAATTCTCCATCCATTAGTAGAAAATAATATGACATGGGATTCCTTCATTGAAGCAGCATTACAAATGCCCATAATTACTACACCAAGCCGACAAAAAACCATGTCACCTACCATGCAAGAGGTGGGTTCATAAAAAAAGGTGGAAGCTCAATCACCCAAAGAATCAGTGGTGAAGAAACCTAGGCTTGAAATCATTTAGACATATTAGAGAGGCAGAAGGCTTTTGTTTTCTCCTAAAATTGAGGATGGGGGCAAGCCCACATCTATTGTCTAGGGACCATCATTCCAACATGAGACATCCATGCATGAGGAATAACATGATTTTGATCTAGTAGACTTGGAGGCTAGTGATGAACATAAAAACATAGAGAATATTATCAAAGACAAAGATGCTCAAATCAATTAGCTATAACATGACTTGAGAAGGGAAAAACCATCAACTGAAGGCAAAACTGTTGCCTTTGGAGAAAAGCCAGTTTGAGGCAAGCATGCATGATGTGAATGGAAAATAAGTGGCTGACATAGAATATTATGATGAGCATGATGAAAATGAAGAGAAGGTAAGAAGAAAGAGTCCAAGGAACGTGGGTCTCAAAAGAGAATTGTATAAGGAAAGAGAGCATAATCCACCACATGAAGAGATGAGTTTAGAAGAAAGGATAGCTAATGAAATCAATGAAAATAGGGAGTTTTGGCTTGAGAAAGTCAACATCCACTTCGAGAATCTCCTTGAAAAGGCCAACATGGGTAACAAGATACATAAGGACATGGTTGACCATTACTATGCAATAAATCAAATTTGTAATGTTAAAGTCAAATAATTACAAGAAAAATTAAAGGAAACCCTAATTAGTCAAAAGGAGAAGGGTAAGTTGGACCTACTTGTTTATGCTTCCATGATAGAATAACACACCTTATTTGGCATCTCTGGACCAATTTTGAGAAAATTTGGAGCAATTTTTTCATTTTGGTAAAAATTGGTGCATTTTTGGGAAATTCGGAAATTTTGACTAGGTCAAGAACCGCAACGAGCTCACACTGCGCTTATTCCCTAGGATTCAAAATGGGCATAATTCTACATTTTTGAAAATATGGTGGCCTCCTCTCAAAACTCGTTTTCTCATTTTTCAGGTTCAGGGCAAAAAATCCAAAAAGGGATCAAAATTCACCATTCTGCCTCTCCTTTTCACTTTGGATGTGCACCTCTAGAAACCTTGGGAGAATGGCCATATCTGAGCATAGAAAGGGTCACTTGGAATTATTAAATACTATAAGGACATATACACGCTCCTACATTTGTAGAACAGATCTCAGATTTTAATTTTGACTTCCCAAAGGCACCCAAAAATGGCCTCCAAGAGCTCGTTGTGCATTTGCAAATTACTGATATTTTTCATGAAATTTCACTGTGTAAATTTTGGCAATTTTCAGTTTGAATTTAGTAAAATTAAAGAGGTTAAAGTAAATGAATTTAAGGGTTCAAATTAAATGTAAATGGGTAGAAATACAGTTGTTTAGGTGTCTTATCTTCCATTTCATGCTTTGAGGAAATGTCTCATAACGGTTAGAAAAAGGACGAAATGGTTGTGTAACCTCCCTTGTATGTAGTAGACATTGGATAGGTGCATGAATTTGGATTTTGTTGGTGGAAATTCGACCTCCAAGTGTAAATTTTGACCTCTGTTTCTATCTAAGGCACTTTGTAATAATTTTAAAAGGTTGGAGGTTGTGGAATTGAGCGTTGTGAATACTAGTGTACTTTGTGAATTTGGCAGGAAGTAATAGAGAGAATTTGTAGCTATTGTAGTGGGATTCCTGTGGTATGTGATTTAGCAATATTTTTCCTTTTGTGATCATATGGTTGAATTTATTGTACCTTGTATTTCCTTTTCCATGGTTCATGTGTTTGTTTTCTAATATGATAAACATAATTCATTGATATAATGCTCTGTTTTGGAGAAGATTTCACATTTTTGTTCATATTCTTCATATATAAACGAATTCATGAGATTCACACTCATTTTGAAACCTTACCAATCTGCCCTATACACAAAGATATCTCTAAAGTGCTAAAGTATGTCCCTACCTTTCCCCCTTACATCTCTGTAAATCTGATTTTCAAAGCCCTGACCTAGTCCTCATAGACCTAAGCCACCATCCATCACAAAACCAACAAATCAACCAAACCCTGATCTAAACATGCCTAGTATAATATCCTTTACACTCCATTCAATTGACTATGATCTCATAGAGAGAGCCCTCTCAACCTAGTAGGGCTGGCTACTAAGTCAACTTGGTATGTGGTTACCTTTGTTGGTCTCCTTTTTAGCCTTCGAAGAACTGGCAGAGTGCTAACAAACTCTTCACCAAGGCACATCATGTTTTGGTGATGGAATATCAACTGAACTTTGTCAAATTATGTGGAAATCATGTCCTTCAGCTACAAATGTTGTGGGGAATATGAATACCGAGTCTTCCAGTCCGAAAGTAGATTGACTACTCTATTTTTTGTTTTTAGGATTTTCGTTGCCTCCTGTGCATTATTCTATATGCCAATGAGAGGAGACACCACCTGTTGAAGAAATATCATCTCATCATATAATCCCTCCATGGTGTCTTCCATTGGCCCCAATTCTTCCTGCATGACTCACTGCCACTTCACAGTGTTGGTGCTTTGTGATAACAACTATTGGTTTTCCACCATGATTTTTTCTGCCCGTTGCTTCACCGCAAAAAGATATCTTCTTATCATGGAATTCTCATTAAATAAATACTCAGAGTTATCCTATATTGTTGTAGAGAATCCAACATTTCTTGACATAAATAGCTCTGGGATTCCTAGTGTTGAAGTTTATCACCTTCTTTATGGATACTGAGATTGGATTTTGAGTATCATTCATAAAATACATCTTCCTTTGTTGTATGATCCTTTTCTTCAGCTGATCAAATGTTACACTACATACATACATGAATATATCATTCGGTGGAGGTGTGATGCCGACTTCCTCAAATGGAAGATCACCACCTACGAGTGGAGGTTCCTCTCGAGTGCCTGATTCATCATCTATGGACTAGATGGTATCTTCTTCATCCATCTCCTCTTCTTCAATATATTGAATCATCTTCTATTTTTTGAGTCTCTACATTTCTTCCTCGTGCTGGGACTTACTTTACTACTCTTCTTTTATTCTTCTCCTCTCTTCCTTTTCTACTTGTTGATTATGGAGAAACTCATCCAACTTCCTCTTCTCATATTCTTATACTTCTTTCCTCTCCTTCTCCTCTTGCATAGCTCCTTGTTTTAAAGGGTTTGATTTCCATTTATTACTGCTCTTGCCTGTCAAGGAATACTTGATCCTTTTCCTAGGAGCTACTTTATTTTGTTGAGTTGTTGTCTCTTCCTCTTCCTGGAACTGTAAGTCTTGAGTTGTTGGATCGTGGGGTGAACTGGTATCCATTCTTGGATGTGTTATCATTCTTCAATTATACATGTTATTTATCTTCTCATCTTCTATTGTGGACATTGATGTGTACCTCATATTGCAACTGATATTTTAACAATGTCTCCTGACAATTCACATGGTATAATATCCATGGAATTCCTTGGTGGAAAAGTGTAGAAATACAACTCTTTTATATCTGTTGTTGTTTCTTTATGACTCTTTATCTCATACACTCTGATCCTCAATTAAATTATATAAGGCCAAGGGGATTCCTGCCTCCTTTGAAGCATTCCTAACAATCCCTTGTCCACTTGATTTTCAACTTCTTGTATCACCACCCTGTTGGTCACATATCGTGACATAATATGAGGAGATATTTCATAGCCAAAGCACATAATGTATGTGCCCTCAAGAAATGAAAACTAGTCCACAATATCTTGGAGTGACTCCTTTACTTGATTTTTCATGCAAGGAGGACTGATATCAAATATCATGTGAAATATAATTTCCAGGAAATATTCGACCAATTTTTCATTCATGCCATTGAAACTCGCCTCTGATAACACTCTATAGTGAAATTAAACTAGTAACCTCTCCTCATGGGTCCAGTTACAATTGAATCTAATGAACACATACTATGGACAAATTCCAACTAAGAGAAATGCATACATATAGAATTCTAGTGCCTGGTTCACTCGTAAATATGCTTTACCATGCCCCACTTGATGCTGCAACTCATATCATAATATATCCACCCAATTTAAATATCTACCATGGGTTACCACTATATTAAGAATATATGTCCAAATCTCCTTGAACACCTTACTTTTCTTATGCCCATACAACCAAAAATACATGGCTATCAATTACTAATGCACATCTATGAGAATATTTGTTGTGTATACTACACATGGGCGATGGCGAAAATTGAAAGTTTCTCGACATCATGATTTGATAAAATTGCTTGTGTCGAGGGTATCCCATCTCATGCAGTCATTTTCATATTCATTAGGTTTTAGCCAGGGATAATTTTAGGGGCAAATTTTAGCCCAAAGGTGAAATTTAAGGGGTTTTAGATTTTAGAGGGGCGAATTTTTTATATAGAACCTATTTTGTATAGTTTTGTATAAATAGCCCCAAAATTATTTTAAAAATAAATAATTATTATGGTTTAGCCAAGAAAATTAACGGCGGATAAACATGAAATGTTGCATTCGCCTTCGATTCACCGGTCTATGTTTTTATGGGGTTGTATTCGCCCCCGATTTACTAAGTTGGAGGGTTTTGGATCTGCATTCTCCCTTTGATGATGCTGGGGTTGCTTACGCCTGCAGCCTCAGATTTACTATTTACGTTCAGGGATAATTTTTGCTTCCATATGCCCCCTTAATGTGTTTCCCTACTCCCATGTCCCTGTTTGCCAGAATCCTGGTGCAACATAGGTGAAATTTAGGTTTAAAGTTTCTGCTCTAAGGTACATTAATTATTTGAACTATGACCTGATTTTTTATGTTTCTCCAGTCTGATTTCATGCAATGAACTCGTGATAGCTAGGATTGTGGTAGGATTCCCATGAATAATAGGTCTATTGGTTTTTGGTTTACAATATTATTTTGATTGAAAATACATCTTTTGTTTGTAATCATTGTCTGTAATTCTGGTAAGGTCAGAGATCACAGTTGTAGGGTTTGACTTGTTTATAGGTTGGCTTGAGGAAAGGCTCAAAATCTTTTGCTGAAGCACATACAACAGGATTTTCAGAGGAAAATGGAACACTTGGTGAAATGACAGAGACTTTGTGTGGCAGTGACCTTGTGTTACTTTTGATATCTGATGCTGCACAGGTTGGCACAACATTCTCTATATTACGGTAGCACATTTGATATAGAATCTTTCCATTGGAGAGATAATACTGCAGTTTCTATTGTTGTGAATGCTATTGATTGGTGGGCATTTTGTACAATTAAAGAAAACCCCCTCTAATTTGATTTCTGATCTTGCAGGCAGACAATTACAAGCAAATATTTTCTGCAATGAAACCAAATAGCATACTTGGTCTCTCTCATGGATTTTTACTGGGGCATTTGCAGTCCTGTGGGGATGACTTCGCCAAGAAAATTAGTGTGATAGCTGTCTGTCCAAAGGGCATGGGACCATCTGTGAGACGGTTGTATGTCCAGGGCCAGGAGATTAATGGTGCAGGAATAAACTCTAGTTTTTCTGTGCATCAGGTGTTTGTACCTTGAAAATATATATTCACATTTTCAATTTTGTTTAAAAGTTCTTTGCTGCTTATGATTTCAATGAAATCACACACTCATTGCTATTTCAATAAGTTATGGAGTTTTCTTATGTGTGTTTGTCCAGGATGTTGATGGGAGAGCAACAGATGTTGCTTTGGGATGGTCAGTTGCATTGGGTTCACCATTTACATTTGCAACGACCCTGGAGGATGAGTACAAGAGTGATATTTTTGGGGAGCGTGGTAACTATTATTTTAAGGACCTTTTGTTCTGTTTTATTTATAATTGGCATGCTAGGATTGGGTTGGTCTTTTATGATTTACAGGGATCTTGTTGGGAGCTGTACATGGTATAGTTGAAGCATTGTTCAGACGATATACCAAGGGTGGAATGGATGAAAAACTTGCTTACAAAAATACTGTGGAAGGAATAACTGGGATCATATCAAAAACTATCTCGACAAAGGTGTTTTCTGATTTTGGTGAAACTAAAAGCAGATTTTAGGGATCTCTGTTCATTGGTTATAGAATGATCATAGGATGCTGTTTTCTACTATGGCACATTGGACATACAATTTTTCATACACTGATTTTCATTTTTATTGCTCTTGAAATGGTTTGAATTTCTTATGGTTATTCTAAATTTGAACTTATTATACAATTTGCGGGGATTGTTAGCTATATACAATTCTCTGAATGAAGGAGGAAGGAGGGATTTTGAGATGGCATACAACGCTTCATATTATCCCTGCATGGAAATTTTGTATGAGTGCTACGAGGATGTAGCTTCTAGCAATGAGATCCGAAGTGTTGTCATGGCAGGGCGTCGGTTTCTTATAAGCTTTTTGCTTGGCTGCAACTTCACTGATTTTTTGGTCTTTTAATTTACTTGAGCAAATTATCTATTGAACCAGAGCTTCTAATTGCTCAAATTCATCCTACAGGAAAAGGATGGGCTCCCAGCATTTCCCATGGGTAAGATTGATGAAACGAGAATGTGGAAAGTTGGTGAACGTGTTCGTGCAGTACGGCTTGCTGGTGACTTGGGTCCTCTTTATCCATTATTGCTGGTGTTTATGTGGCATTGATGATGGCATAGGTAGAAAGCTTTACTGATTTATTTATGGTTCTTTTCTGGAACATATGACAAATAGAATTTGTTTTACATTATTGTACCTTTCAGGAAAAACTATATAATAGGGTTTCAGATTTCAATACTTGCATTGACCCATGGTTAAAGATTATAAAGCCTTCCTAAATGGAATCATCAATTTTATTTTTCTGGTCATCGTCATGTTCATCTCCAAGGCATTTCAGTCTATCTCAAAATTCATTGGGGCTTTTCTATCTTGAGATTACTGTTATGGGATTTTTCTTCCATTGACTTGTCATCTTGAGCTTCTTTTCTCAACATGGGCAGCTCCTCTTAATGTTTTTCTCTGTGATAACTATAAGCTGCTGAGCATTACTGATTGTGCTAGATTTTTTGTTTTTTCCACTGACATTGGCATTGGATGTTTAAGTTAATGTGTCTATATAAATCTGTTATGAATTATTCATTTCTGGCAATATGTATGAGTATGTCTTTAATCTGCCAACAAATTTTACCATCTGTCCTCAATTCAAAGTAATTCTGCTAGAAAGAAGTCTAGGGTATAATTTGTAACAACCATTTTTATTTTTACTTTTGTATCTAACCTTGCAGAGATTATCCATCAATTGAATTTGTGGTTGCAGATTGAGATCTTGAGGAAGAAGGGTCATTCGTACTCATAGATTATTAATGAGAGTGTTATTGAAGTTGTGGACTCGTTAAATCCTTTCATGCATGCGCGTGGTGTTTCCTTTATGATTGACAATTGCTCAACAACAGCACAGCTTGGGTCGAGAAAATGGGCCCCTCGATTTGACTATATTTTAACTCAACAAGCCAGTTTTTTAACTTTGCATGCAGACTTCCTTTCTATTTCTTCGTTGTATCATTGCATGGTTGATGTTTTTATGTATGGCTGACAAGAAATTCTCTCTATAGGCTTTTTTGGCTGTTGATACGGGCTCACCCATTAACAGAGATCTCATAAGTAACTTCCTTTCTGACCCTGTGCACAATGCTATAGAGACCTGTGCAAAATTGTGTCCTACTGTTGATATAGCAGTGACAGCAAATGCAGACTATGTGAGGCCAGAACTACGGCAGTAAACTCATGACCATCTACCTGTGTATACGGATCCTCAACTGGACTAAGAAAATATTAGAGTGGTTCTAGAATGCTGCATGCCATATTTGGTGTAAAACTGCATGTGATACTTGGTGGAAGAAGATTTACTCTCCAACATCAACATCAAAATTCACTCATAGAAAGCCATACAAAATCATCACTTGCACAAAACACTGGGGGTAGACATGATACTAGGGGACTAATATGG
Organism: Pinus albicaulis; assembly: GCA_034641835.2. NCBI lineage: Eukaryota > Viridiplantae > Streptophyta > Pinopsida > Pinales > Pinaceae > Pinus > Pinus albicaulis. The sequence goes on along the minus strand of CM076569.1, from coordinate 380,107,297 downwards.
ATGATTGAAGTGATCTTGCCCACTGCATCTTTATTCAGAATCACTTTCTGCTGGACGAGTAGGCTGGATATAACCATTTCTTGGCCCCAAGCACATGATTTTTCCATACAAAGTTGTTTGTTTGTTTTTTTGTTTTGTTTATTATTTTTTTAACACCAAAAAGGACAGCTAAACTTAAATATACAAGGATTTACAAAATCACTCCAGTTGTACCTGTAGGCAATACATAGTCATCAGTCCGAAAATTTGATCTAAGACTATTTGCCTTTGTATCTATGTGTATAAAGGCAGTACGTCTATGCCATTAGCTGGCAATTTAACCAACAATTATGATTGTAAACTAACTTATAGACTGACTCTGGGCAGTTAATAAGACAAAGCTTAGCTGCTTTAATAAAAAATGACTAAACCAACATATCAATGCAACTCATGAAAATAACACTTGTACAAAAGACCAACTATAACTGATCTGGACTTTTGCTGGAGGAAGATAACCCAAAGGGACAAGTATACATGCCATATTGATGTGGAACTCCCAGGGAAGCACTGGTCAATGCTCCCTCTTAAATATATGAAGTTCGAACTGACATGGATTGCACAATACACACATACCTCTGGTACTTCTGACACAACTCCCAATATTCCTAGAAAGACTGTACCACAGAAAACTCATGGTGCTTTTGTTCTACAATTTATAATACATTACTAAACCCATTGCGGGTGGAACTTCCACTCCACGAGGGAATGTCTACATGAATGCACTGAAAATGAACCCATAATTATTTGAAATGCCTAAATTCCCTTGTCCTTTAATATGTTTTATAACCACCACTTTGAATGCATCAGTTGTAATTAGTCACAGTCAACTACATTAATGCCACAATTCCCATTGCTAGAGAGAACCTGACAACTCCCAAGCTTGACTCCAACATTCACCAAAGTTGAATTGAAGGATTGCCTTCGATACCTCTCATAACGCCATTCGGAATTCATCATATCAACAGTGTTTTTCAAATACAGGACATCTGTGTAAAACCTAAGTTGCTACTGCAAACACAATGTGTCTAATTCCCCAGAGCACCAAAAAACAAGTTGTAAAGTTTTGGCACTGCATCTAAGCAAAAATTAATATTGTACATTGTACTCGAAAAAGCTTGAAAAATTAAGCCTCCTCAAACTTAGGTTTCAAACAAGTGTCACAAACAATCTCTGAGCAGAAACTGAGGCACAGTGACTATCACAGCAACTGAGGATTATTGTGCAGTGTTAGAAGGGATTACAAGTGTTGGCCAAGTGGATTTCCACTAGTCTTTAAGTTTTTTCCTACGAATGGATTCCAAGTGCTAGGCAACTAGATTTGTCCACCAATCTTCAATTTTCTTCCTTTGAAAGGATTCCAAGTGCTCGGCAAATGGATTTGTCCACCAATTTTCAAGTTTCTTCCTACAATAGTCCATTGTCTTCTTCATTTCGCAGAAATCATGGCTCAATCACCAAGGGAAGCTAGAGGAAAGGGAGTAATTACCCCGTTGATGTTGTCCCCCTCCTTCATTTTTCTTCAGAGTCTGTTCGTGCTCCATCTGTTGGAAGTGGGGCTACAACAATAGCTTCAAATTCTGAAAATACATTATTTTAGCAAAATTGTGGGCTCGGGAGCAAAAATGTCCATTGTGGAAGCATGTTACAAGACAGCAAGGGCATAGGGCCAAACTAAAGGGCGGAGGAAATGTTCTTTGGACGTGTAATTTTCTCCTTAATCAATTTAAGATCACTTCCTTCCAAGTTATGTGCCATTTTTTGGACACACCTTGTGTACTTGGAGCATGTCCAGAAGTGAGTGCATCCAAATGAAAAGAATTAGAAAGAGAGGCAAATGTTGACTTGGTGGCAGCAACATCTAAGAAAACCAAGAATGAGGATCCTCTTCCAATCTTCAGGAAATCATCAAATAATTATCCATCTAGGAGTGGTAGTGCATCGAGCAACAAAAAAGAGGGAAGTTGATGGACAAGATAATTCAGCAAGTGAGGAAGGAGGAGATTGATCTTACCATTGGGTTTTTTTCCTTTATCTCAACTTCATCTCATTTAATGTTGCACAGTCACCTTAATTTGTTGAGATACAAGGTACATGCCTCCTAGTTAGAAAAGCTTAGAACCACATTGTTGGTAAAGGCAAAGAAGGAGGTGGATAATATGGTAGAGCCTATTGAATCATCATAGCCCTTATTTGGTGTTAGTACTATTTCTAATGGATGGACAGATGTAGCACATCATCCACTCATCAAATTCATGGTAGCTTTCTTGAATGGACCAATCTTCTTGAAGGCAGTGGATGTTCTTGGAAAATACAAGGATGCACAATATATAGGTGAGTTGTTCGTGAAAGTTATTAAAGACGTAGGTGTTGATTATTGTGTGAAAATTATTACAAAAAATGCATCTATTTACAATGATAAGACATGATTGTGGAACCTAAATATCCACAAATATTTTCGACGCCTTGCATCATGCATTCTTTGAATTTAGCACTTAAATCTATTGCTTCGAATGTGACATGGATAGGAACTCCTATTGAGGATGCATGCCATGTTTGCAATTTTGTACAAAACCATACCAATGCCCTCACAATCTGTTGAAACTCCTAATGCTAGCCCAGAATTATTTTCTCGCAACATATATTTATTCCCAACAATTTATTTTATTAACCAAATAAATTCTGAATTCTTGAAAAATAAAATCATTGGTATTTTAACATTCAAAAATTTATATGGAGTGGAAATAAAATCAAAGAGAGATCAATCACACATTACAATAGATAATGACCCACAACAATTCTTCCTCATTAATTAATCTAGAAAATCAAGGTTTCGACCCACAGGGAATTTACAAAGAAAAATACAATGACTGTAACCTGCAACTCAGTCCCACTAGAATAATTCAGCGAAAGGAAACTTGGCCAATTGGAAACTAACCACTAAAGAAATTTTGCTTAGAGAAAAATCAGTCAAGTTGATTGTTGGTTGAACGGTTAATTGTTGGTTCAATGGACATAAGATCTTGCAGGCACAAATAGCAAAGGGAAAAATGGAGCCCATCATGGGGTACTCTTTGTAATTCTTCACCACTGCTACCTTCCATGCTTCCTCAAACTCCTCTCCAACCTAAATATCAGTGCTAGTAGTAGAATGAGAAACAAAACTACGCTTAGCAGAACTAGAAGAACACGTTTTCCAAACTGCACGAGAACTACTTCCCTCATGAGTCACCATGTGCCATGCTTGGTCTTAGTGGTTCTCTTCCTTCTACTCCTAGTTCAACTACCATATATTCATTGAAACCAACACCCCGAACTCCACTAGACAACGATTCACCATTTTGTAGTAGTGATTCGCCATTTGTATTGGTGATTCGCCATGATTTTACAAGATAGCATAATCTCGTGAGAGATTCACCAAAAAATTATATATACATATTATATTATTAATAAAATCGCCTTCCATTTTTCCTATGTATCATGGAGATTCGCCCATTTATTATATATATAAATTTAGGGGGGTTCTTAAAATTTTCCCTGGTTTTAGCATATTATAATATATTTTCATTTACTCACCACAACAAGTGGTGAGATGACTTCCACTCTCACTGCAAAGCATAAGGTGAGAATCATCCATATGTGTGATCATCCATTCTATCTCCTCCACACATGGCATGATCTGGAACCTGCATGTGATCCTTTGCATAATAGAATTATTAATTTTTATGTATGCATTTACATCTTCTAATCCCTTGAAAAATATTTCCTACATGAATGTGTTGTATATTTTTCTCCACGTGACATGTGTATCCTTCTCTAGAGTTCACTTTTTGAGGTGGATTATCTCCAACAGATGACGAAAAGTTGAGAATACTTGCAGCACGAGCACCTGCTTAGGGCAACAAACTCGTAGTGACAATATCAGCTTCAAACAACCTAACTATGAAACAATACTTGTAAATCACATGAAAGGAGTCATTACAAATGGGAAGACATGAAATATATTAAATATAGTGAAAAATAACTCACATGAAGGACAAAATAGAAATGAAAAATAGGATGGCGCACTTTCAATGCATGAAGAGGTGATCAAGGTCATTCAAAGCTTTGCAGTGCACTCATGCACTTGAGAAATTGGAAAAAACCATCTAGGGTGCACGAGAACACAATGAAGGGTCAAAGGGGAAGGTGGATGGGCCTTCAGGTATTCCTTATGGGCTTATGCACTAAAAAATATATGGATGGAACACACTCACACTCCAAAGGAATGGAGAAAGATGTCGATAGGGCTTTGGGCCTTCACAATGCACCCATTCTCTCAAGCAAAAGGAGGGTGCACTGTTGCACACTGATGGGATGAAGGTATGATTATTTGTGTATTCGTGATGCACTCAAAGGAAAAGAGGGTAGACTTTAGCACTCTGAAGGGTTGAAGGAAAATTATTCATTTCTTTGCGATGCACTAATGTGCTCAAAAGGAAAACTTGATCAAACGAGGAACAATTTTCGAGGTTGATCAGGCTTCGACCTCAAGGAGTGCACTCTACCTATTAGAGGCTTGGAGAAAAAGTTTAACAATAGGAATTAATATAAATATGAGGAAGAGAAATATCTTCCATTATTTATATTTTTTGTTGCATACATGGTGGAATATGAAAGGTTGAAGAAGATGAATATTTTCTGCATGCAACACTAGATTTACACATCCAATATGAATATTGAGCACAAATTCCAGCAAACAATCTGAAAAGAAGAAAGATTGAGAACAAGAAAATCAAGAACGACAGTGAAATCATGAAATGTAGTTGAAATAGTTGAGATGAAATACTTACTTTCAACATTCATTGATGAAGAGACTCGTGATTCCTAGCTGTGCACACAACTCAAATGGCATGATTATGCAAGAATAATGATAATCTAAGTTGATTTAAATATATCTACATGAAAATTTTATTAATGCATAAGTGTCACATGTCCTCAAATGAAATGGTTAGTTAAAGGTAGTTAAGTGAGCTCCTATTTTCTAGGAGTGCTCCCACATGCAAAAAGGTTGGCTCATGCATGCATCAAGAAGGGCACATGTCTTCAACATGAAGAAGTGCACTCATGAAGGAAGCGTCAGTTTAACATGAAGGAGTGTGCTGAAGGAGGGCGCACTCCTTCAGGTCTAAGGAATGCGCTCAAAGAGGGTGCACTCCTTCGGGTTGAAGGAGTGCACTCAAGTTGAGTGCATCTCTTCACCAACTTCAAGTTCTATTTTTTTTTTCTTAAGTGTTTCCTTTCTTTTTTTAAATGTTTTTCATGCTTTTGAGTGTTTTTCGAGTGTATTCAAGGAAATAGGCCAGTTTCTAAGTCGATAAAGATCATGAGTTCGCCTTACCATAGACGTAATAACTCATATGCTTCTAATGGTTAAGTGACGAATTTTAAGAAACATTGACTTACGAGGATGTGAGACTAAAAGAAAACACATAGATAATGAATCAAACGACATGATGACTCAAGGGAGCTTGAAACAACAGTTAATGTAGGCTCCATAATTGACATAGGTAAACATTTTGGAGGGTCATTGTCACAACAAAAACATGTTAGTAGGATCAAATGGTGTGCCCACTTGTGTTTTTACTTTTATATATCATTTTATGAAAGTGTTTTCAAGAAACATTTGAAGTATTTCTTCACATTAGGCTAGTAAGCATCATTATAATACAATATGTAGTCTTAATTTAAAGAATTTTATTATATTTGAGTTATGATTTTCATAAAGAAATATTTATTTTGGATTTGATTCATTTAAAATGATTAATATAATAATAAAATTCAATTAATATATTAATATTGTCCCATTAACCCCAGATGCGGGTGTTTTCCAAGATTAATACGATAGTGGAGGTTTGGGGTGGCAATTGGCACAACCATTCTGCTGCTCGTAAACTCACACTTATTAACATTCATAAATGCAATTCAATGCGTCACTTAAATCAATTCAACACTGCCATCCTGCATCAAAACTTCATAATGGCTCCCTTCGAAGCCTTTTGACCTGCATTCTCGAATGTTCAGGCTCCTCTGCCTCTGCAATGTCAATTTCCCCATGTGGATGCAAAGGCAAGTTTCCGCACTGCAATTGGTAGGTGCTACACAATTGTCTGCTGCATAGAGTTTGGGCCAGGTAACCACTATACACAGAGCATTTGTAGTAACATCATCCTCACTCCTGCATCTTTCGCTACTCGCAGTGACCATTTATTCACAATTTCCATTCCTCATAATTCCTAGTCCCTTTCTCCCGGTGAAGCTATGCCCAGGTTGCATCAACGAATGCGATGCAGAAGAGGCAGCAATAGAGGGAGAATGCCTCATTCCTTGCCCTCTCCTGATTCGAACTCCAATTCTTTGCCTAAATATGATTATTTCTCGCCTCACTACCCAGACACATGTAGTGGTAGAGGTCACACTTTCATTACCAACTCTCAGCCTCCGAAGTCCGGTCCTTCTGCTGCTACCTTCCCGTCCAGCTCCAAATCTTCCCATTACACAACCCAATTTACTTACCAATGTGCCATGGAAAAACCTATTATCAAAGCCACTATAACAGTCATGTTTCAGGAGGAGGATCACAACACAACTTAGGGCGAGCCTCCTGAAGATCCTCACACCAACGTAACAGAGAAGAACCACTCAACTCAAGGCGACCCTCCAGCTTGGGCATGCAGGCGGATTTACACTGATGAAGGCACCATAGAGCAGACACGAGACAATCAGGAACAAGCTACTGGTGGATAAAGGGAGAAGGATGACATGGGTGCAATGCAGGATGAAAAGGAAGACCTCAATGCCTATAGTTGCTGAATTATTGAAGAACGCCCCAGTGACACCAAATGACAGCTAAACCTGCAAGCTTCTTCAAGAATTAGGTTCCTAGATCCAAATCATTTGGTTTCATTTTAGTTTTTTTGAAAAATTTAGTTAGTTTTGAAATGGTTGTAAACATAACAGTAAATTATGCTCACATGCCAGTTTCCCCTGTGTGGGCGGCACATCTATTTTGGACCAGACTGGTTTCCCACTATAGGGTAGTCCTTAACATGTTTTGGATACAATATGCCATGAACCCTGGCTAAGAACTGCTGAGGCTAGTGCCTCATTGTACCATTTTGTTACAGTAATAGATTATAATCAAATTTAGAAAAAAAAATATTTTCCCATTAAAATCTATATGCCTCGTGCAAAAAAATAGCTAAGCCATTAGTTCATGGCATGGATTGATGAGCACTCACTCCACCTATCTTCTCAACAACATTTTTCAAAGTTAAAAAGTAATAATTTGTATGTGAAATTTACACCAACCCCAAACTGTAAATTTTCTTACTACAACCTACGATATTAGTGGAATAAAAATTGTTGTTGTAATTTTATGAGTTTTTGTAAGCTACTTAGTAGTAGGATTAACGAAATCTCTAACTTGTGTTTAAGCTCCTTGGCGACTACAAGACTTTAGTCACATCATCACACTAATATAGAGAGATATATTTATCCCTCAAAATTTGTTTAATTAAAGATAAAATGGCGAATAAGTGATTCATAGGGATTATTTTCACCATGAATTATGGGCATGTTTTGTTAGTGTAATGCCTAATTTAAGTTATGAAAAAATTTCTATAATCTCATCTTCACTTCATATGCTCCTAAAAATATCACATGTAAATTTAGTTAGTACTAATTAATTTTATTTACTAATTAATTTTATTTTCATGTATAACGTATTCCATGTCCATACTTGATCCATAAATTTTTTTGTGTGCTTAACAAAAATTTACAATTTAGGACCTTTAGCTGACACTTAATTGCATGTGAACGCGAGAAAAAATGTTTCTTAGATAATGATTCACCAATAAATTAAAATATTCAAAAGAATAAAATAAAAAATTAGAAAGCATAACAAGGGACTTGAAAATGAAGTTCATCGTGGGGAATGGGCTACATCTATGGGTTTTTTTGGGAATATAAATATCTTTTATTAATTCTGAGGCATTATCCTTCTTACAAAATGGGTTGAAATGTTCTCACTCTATGTGGCTCATGGTACATAAGGGCTACCTTCTTATATACAGAGGACTTAAGGCACTCACATAAGTGGAATTTATTCAGCACTAGAAGAGCTACATTCCTCTCAATTACAACTCCAAGATTCAAGATCTTTCCAAGCTCCCCAAAATGCTCTCTAGATGGTTCACATACAAAATCTTAAATAGCATCTCCAATCAAAGTGATCTAGATCTCTCAGCTACTGGAATTAATCAAGATATTTTACTTCTGCGATGTTAGTCGAATTCCACATGAAAGAGTATGAAAAACCACATGTGCATACTTTAAATAAGAGGAAACACAAAGTCAACAATCAAATAAAAAAATACACACAACTTGATAATGAAGTTCTTAAAGTGTTAATTACGTCTTCGGACCAAATCGCCAGAGTGGGGAGGTCTCTTCATTAAATGTTGCAAGATTATGACGAGTACTAGATGTATTGTTTGTCAATACAAGTAAGAATTACCTTAACTAGAGTCATGTGTCTCTCCACGAGACACTCTTATATAAGAACTATCAATCATAAAATCTCTCCTTCATCATGAGAAAATATCAGAATCTCACATGAAATGGCATAAAAGGATCCTCCAACAAAATGGAAAACAATGATATCAACATCAAATCATCATCTTAGCAAAAATGAAAAGAAGACATGGGAAAACATAAATTTTACCTCCAAGTCTGGGAACGATCTAAAAATAAGCTACTTGGATGAAGAAATGACATGTGGCATTGCATTTCTTATGAAAAACTATGAAATCTAAGTATAAAGATGACCCATTTCTACCTCGGTCAAATCTGGGCTCCCCGGGAATATTTTAGATTCCTCACAAGCATTTCATCTAGATATGGATGAAATATTTTTTGCAGAAATCAAAAAATCAACTACACCATTAGACTCTTGGTGAAAAACCAATTCAAATGAGTATAAACTCGACATAATTCTAACACTGTAAAAAATTGACCCCCAAAGAAATCTTAGTATTCTTCAAATATTCCTCATAGAGAATATTCTTTGAAATATTCCCTAACATATGCTCTAACAATATTCCTAGAATATTCTTGAGATTCTTGTCTTCATTGGCCTGTCTATACCCTCATCTCTCATGTATTCTCCATGGTTTCCTCTGAACCATTTTAATGACATTTTATAACAAAGTGTGAGAGCGAATAAGACAAAGTGTGGTTGGCACAATGGTTAGCAGAGTCATATTAAGTTACATGATGTTGGGGAGGTTTTGGGTTTAAAACACATGGATTCCTAATTTTTATTCAATATGGATTTAAAGAGAAATTTTGGTTTTAGTATAATTTTCAAACCATATATAATATTGAAATCGTATGTCCATATTGTAATGACTCCCAAAACCATGAGAATAAGAAAAAAATGGATGTTGCTCGATGCCAAGACAACTTGGGAATAATTTGAGGTGCCTTGTGGAACCATGTTATTGGTCCATGTGGCAGGCTCTCATTGGTTTACATCATATGACACCTACTTGTCATGTGTCGACTTGTGGTCCTGCGACATCATCTGCTTGTGTGTCCACCTATTTTGATGAGTAGGTTGCTAAATAAGCTATGTGGATCCCACTATGCTTGCTGAATTTGATACCATGTGTCATCTATAAGGCCTTTGAGGTGGCATAAGGTTCACTTTGACTCTGTATTTTTTTTGTTTGGTACAAACTTTAAACTATAATAAATTTCTAATACAGACTTAGATTGAAGTGTCGTTTGCATCATTGGAAAGCTTGTGATGAGCTATTCGATATGGTATTTTTTTCACTTCAATAAAATGACTTTTATTGTTGAGCCTTTCTAGAGCCACCTAAATCATTCCTTCCCACTAAGGAGCTTTTGGTTCTCCAAAACCATGAACACGGTGTACAATTTGTTGTACTCCCTTGTCTACACAACAAGTGTCCTAACAGGCCACACTTCCTTCTCCTTCACCTTTGTTCTTTGAAGCCATAAGTGATGAACCAACACCTACACTTTTTGATAACATATAGTACATATTTGCAAAATACATTTTCAATTACATGAACTATCATGACCCAAGCAACCCATAGTCTCCAAGAGTTTATATCACACTCTTTAATCTATTTTACATCATAATCATAATAGAAACAAATACCCCAGCTATAAAAAAAATGACAAAACGTCATCATGTTAAATTCATAAGAGATGGAAAACACTTCAACGCGTTTAGATTCATTTCACAACATGTGATTTACAAAATGCATCCATGAAAAAATACTATATCTACTAAAACCATCTCTCCCTCAACAAACTGAATGGGTCATCATTCTAGATCACATTTTCATGTTGAACAACTTCACCAACTGATTCATTTGCAAGTGTTTTTCCCTTCTTGAGATGTTTCTCTCAATAGAGCCTCCAACATGTGGCTCTTTGATGTCCACCTTATTGAAATGGTTGAAATTTTTTTTCTTCCTCCAGACCTTCTTAACCTTATTTCCTCCCTAATGTGGAGAAGGTCTTCATGTACTTTTTTTTTCCTTTCCACAATTCACTTCCAGAACTCAACACCGACATGGTTATACAAGCTGCAAAAGTAAAGAGGAGTTCAGAGAGTGGGTAGTAAGTAGTTAGTTGTGAAGGAAGGAAAGAAGTGCCAAGGGGTAATTGAGGGCGAAATCAGTTAATAGAAAAATAACTCTTAGTTTAGTATGTCATGCAATAAAAAAAAGAGAAACAATTTGAAAAAAAAGAGAAAACATTGAAAAAAAAGAAAAATTTTGAAAAAATAAAAAATAAAAAATAAAAGTGTGACCGACCACCTCTTGGCATGCAAAATAGAATTTCTACAAGCGAAATAGGGCCACTATATACACAAATATATTTTCTACAGGAAAAACATATTTTCTACAAGAAATACAAAGGAAAAATTTTGTTGATCAAAGGTGGTTTTCATCCTCTCTTCTCTCTCTCCTGTGCTTACACACTCCATGGAGAACTCCAACATGCACCCATTCACTCATTTCACTTTTCAAGTAGGTAGAAAACTCCATTTTTACTCCTAACTATAATTGCTACATGAAAGTCCTAGAAGATACAAGATTCTAGTAGCATTCGAGGAAAACCTGTAAATGTTACAGGAAACATATTTACAATAAAAGTAGCTCTCTCAAAGGTTTATAAACTTCAAATAAATCATGATAATTGATTTTTTTTCGTATACCTACCACTCCTAGCCCTCAATATACTCCATGCACAAGGATTCACTCCCTAAAACCCATGTTGTGCCACTAGCAGCTAGATCACCTATACCTTGGCATGGGACATCTCCCCTTACCTCTCCATCACTCCAATCATTCAATCACTCCATCCATAACCTCCGTAAACCATTTCAATTCATCTCTTAGCAATCTAGTGCCCCAAGAAGCGAAGATAATATTTCTACATGAAGTTGAAAATTTTCCTGTAGCAATTTTGTAAATTTTACAACAAGGTGAAAATCTAAGGATAAGTTGATGAATATGGCTTTAAAGGACCACCAACTGACTCTAGGAGCATGGACACACCAGTAAAAGCACATGAGAACCTCCGTGGAGCACTTGCAAGAATAAATTCAAATATAATAGTAGTAAGAAGATGAGCAGGAGGAGCAGCACATGGACCAATAAACAGAGAATGATATATGCTAACATACATGAATAAGCACAAGGCATGGAGAATTAATAGGCTACCAAGAGGATGAGACAATTTAAGTAGGGGGGTATGATGGGCCTCTAAATTAGACATAAATTACGACCAATATAGCCTTTCTTAGGAACATAAAACATATATTAAATTTCTCGTTCTACACTTAATAATGCTTTTTTATGATTTAATATGTTCTTATGAAGGTTTACAGATAATTTCATATTTGTGCCTAAAATTATTTATTTTCGAACAAAATTATGAGAATATTGGGAATATTATGGAGATTTGGAGAAGGAGATAATTTAGGGTCTTTCTACCTACTACTGGAGGATCAATATTGTAGAATAAATGAACAAAATTTCATGAAAGTATTGAGGAATTCTAGAGAGATTCGAGAACTCCAATGGATGAGAAAATCTAGGAATGTGTTCCCTGTCATTTACTACAAACTCCTAGTGTCGGGAACCAAATCCATTATTTCATGGATTTTGGAGGGGAAAGCTTCTTCCTTCCAAGGGGAATGATTCCTCATAATTTTTTATAAGTACCAATTCGAATTTTCCTCTAGGGGCAGGCATTTTTCAGTCTCATTGTGGAGAAAACTTGTTTTCTGGAAGCTCCATTTTGTTTTCTTGCAGGGATGTACATGGATTGATTCAATAATGTAGATTGGTGCCATTTTTAGCTTCTAAGACTTGTTTTCTTCCATAATAATCTGATTCCTCCTTGGGATTAGCCATCCTGACAGTTTGCGAGCCCTTTCGTACAATTTCTTTATGTTATTTTCACTTATTCACATGCATCTCTTTTTTCTGTTTAAGCTACATGGATTTGGTTACTAGTTCATGAATTTAAGATTTTTGGAAATGCCTTGTAGCAAAATAGTAGTAAATTTATGTTACTTTTCAGAAGGGGTTAATGAGATCCATTTGACTTCATTAAAATTTTATTAGATCATAATAATGCTAAATTTAATAAAAAAAATCCACCCCATTGTATTTTCACTTGATTAGCTTAGGCATTTGATAGATTAACTAGCTCACTAGTTCTTGAATTTCGAAATTTTATAGTTAAATTATGTTATTTTTTAGCACGTGTGAACAGAGGTATTTTGGAGTCATTCAACTTGGAATAGAGACCTAATAAAACATGCTTAATAAAATATAAATTTAGATCTCATTTTCATTTTATTTAATTAGTCATTCAGTGATTTATTTCCAAAATAGACTTTCCTATAGCAAAAACAAAGTTTCTTGTAGCACTCTTGTAACATCTGTAAACTTGACCAGATTTGCTCACAAATGTTGGTTTTTGTCTCTTATGCTTGAATAAATACCCCTAGGATCTAAATACATGATTGAAGAAGAATAAACACCACTTATGACATTCATTTTCGCAAATTATATTAGGCCTTTTTATTTGAATTCATGCTCTTAGGATTTCAATTGCAAATTATTGTTCTTTCATAGGATTAATTCCTTTTCAAAGCAACACTTCCATTTCTAAATTATTTTAGCCATTTATTTCATAAAATTCACTCCATTACGTCACATCAACAAAGTAAGGACACATTATATGCTGCAAATATATTGCTGATACCTGTTAAGTTTGTACGAACCGCAGGTTGATAATTAAAGTTGGTAGCCTCGAAAGTTGCAACATTCTTGTTCCAATACTAAGGCTCACCACTTTTTAGTGTCGTTTCCAGGGAGTTGTAAAAGTATGCAGTGTTTTCTTCCCTCGTTGATTCATTTCTTTTCTTTCTAGCAAAAAAAAAATAAAAATTATTTCCATTAGGAATATTTCATTTCAAAACATAAAATGAATTGAATTACCATTCTTATTCAAAAAAAATTATTTAAAATACTTCTCCAACATCACCACCCAAAATTTGATCACCTATTGCAGTAAGAACCACATCACCATCCACTTTTGCAGGTAGAAGAATAATATGTCGTAAAGAAGGTAGGAGAAATGGATGAAGATTATGACAATGAAGAAGATGCTCTTGGCTTTACCATTCAAGATACTAACGTCAGTGTGCATATGAAAATAATCCCTCCATATTTCCTTCACAAATTCCATGGTATAAGGTCAGAGGATCCATAAATATTTCTCTTTGAATTTCAAATACTTATTAGATATTATGGCTACTTATCACACTCAAAAATTGAGATTGTTTCCTACAACATTGAAGGATAGAGATCTTAAGTGGTTCATGAGTTTAGGTACTCATTCAATAAGGTCATGGAATGATATGAAAAAGATATTTTTAGAAAAATATAAAGACCATGATATTAAGGAGGAAATATTTAGAATGAATAAAAATAAGATTAGAGCCTTGCGGATCTAATAGATAGGTTCATGTTTAATTTTAAGAGGGAAAAATTACAACATTTAGGATTTGACACATTAAAAACCCCCTTAATTAGAACAATTAGGGATGAGTGTATTGATCTCCTTGATCTCTTGCGTAAAGGAGATGTATACCAATTATAATTTGAAGAAATTTGTGAAACATGCAAAGCACATATGAAGAGGAAGGAAAAGAGTAAGTAAATCAACATCAACATTGGTAAGTCAAGATGAACTTGGAAATTGGCTTGATAACTTTAAAACAGAAGATATTAGAAATCTAAGTGAAAAATTACAAATTTTAATAATGAAAAATGAGAAAAAATAAGGTGTTGATATTTATGTTATCCATGCAGAATCATATGCTACTAAATATTTTCCATCATTACCAAGGTTGAAGGAATTCGACTAAGAGGACAATGGAGCAAGTCAAACACCAAAGAAGCTATGTTATGTAGCTCCAAGAAGACCATGGATGCCTAGTCAACTTGATATGATGAAAGTACCTACTTCCCAATTTAAATATTATTCACATCCATCTAAAAATAATTGGAACACACTCCCTCCTTGGCAACCTTCACCATATCAACCCTAGAACCAATCTTGAAAACACAGTTGGAAACAACCTTATGGGAAAAATTCACAATATCCTCAATATTTTCATCAATATCCTCCATACCCAACTCCATGCTATCCCTCCCATCCACCTCCACCATGTTATGAAACCAACTCCAAGAATACAATAAAAGTGAGATCAACGCCTTAGAAATCAACCACTTCGAGGGGGAAACCTCCTTTACATTAGTTAAATGAACAATTCTTTGATGATACAAATGATAAAACTTCATTTCTATATATATGAGTCCATGGGGTCACGATATAATCCTAGCTGACCTAACAATAATAATGTAAGGGCACAATAATAACAATATGGGGGTTACAGGGATACAACAATAACCATAAGGAGGCTACACTAACACAATAAGGGACTACACTAGTAATAAAGGGACATAACATGCCCCTCTCCTTCAAAAAGGTGTTGTCCTCAATGCTTGAGTAGAACTGGATGCTTCTGTATGAAATTTTCATCCTCCCATGTAGAACCTTCAATAGGTAAATTCTTCCACCTTATGAGATACTCTAGAATTGATCGATTTCGTAGCTTTCGAGTTCTTGTTTTTGTGACTGCTTCAAGTTACAATATGAGTTTTCCTTCCACATAAATTTCTGGCTTTATTGTCTGAATTGGAATTTCGTCACCTATAACCTTCTTTAAGCATGAAACATAGATAACTGGATGCACTCAAGAAGAAGCAAGAAGCTCCAATTTGTATGCCATAGTACCAATATTTTGCAACACCTTGTAAGGACCATAGTATTTTGGCGATAATTTATTATTCTTCTTAGCTTTCTTGAGGGACATTTGTTTATATGGTTGTAGCCGTAAAATTACCCAATATCCTACATCAAAACTTCTCTCGTTGCGATGGTAACCATTGTACTCCTAATACAACATCAACACCTCCCATTGGAATGGAAAGCATTGGAATATTCAATACATATTCCCTCATGCTTAGCTTGATATTATGGCATTTTCCAGAGAAATTTATAGTTGCTCCATTTTCAACCATCACTTGACACTGGTGTTGGGTATAGGATGGAATTTAATTCCTTGGCTAGCTTACAATGAATAAAATTATCAGTACTAGCTGAATCAATCAATACTATCAATTTTTTCTTCTTAATATGTCCTTCTATCTTGAGAGTTTGAGGAGTGGTAATTCCTGCCAGTGCATTATAGGATATGGTAAGACTTATTTCTTCTTTCTCTATGGTTTTTTCCTGGTGTATATCCTCTTATTTTGAAGTTTCTTGTTGATTTTCTGCCTCCTCTTCTCAATCTATGTAAAATAATTTCTTCTCAACACACTTATGACCTTTAGTGGATTTTCTATCACAACTGTAGAAAATCCCTTTTGATCTATTTCCTTCCAATTTTTGTGGTATCAAACTTGTAGGTTTTGGAATTCTAGGAGTAGCAACACTTCCATCTTTATATATGTGAGTGGTAGGCTTCCTTATCGCCATAATTTTACATTCAATTTTTATTTCCAACCTGAATGCCTTCTCCAATGAATCATGTTCCCAAAGGCGAACATCATTTTGGATTATATCCTATAAAGTCCCTATGAATATATCAATCTTGTGTTCCTCTAGAATATCACCTACCCTTATATTCAATTTTTGGAAGTCCTCAATGTGCTCCACCACTGAACCCTTTTGTTTGAGATTTAACAATTGGATAAAGAAGGTGTTGCTATTTTTATCCTCATAATGTGCTATCATTTCCTCCATAAAAATTGACCAAGTGAAAAATGTTTTACAGGAGCAAAGCCATCGATACCATAAAAATGTATTTTGTTCTAAATATAATGCTTCAAGGCATACATTTTGTGTTTTTTCACGTTATTGAGATCAAAATGTTTCTCCATCTATAGTATCCATGTTACATGATCCTTTCCATAAAAACTCCTCATGCAAACCTTTCGAATATGGTGGGTCTTCAATACAACACGAGAGTTCATGAAATCACAATTAACATTTATTTTGTTCTCATCATGAGTTTCGTCTACTATATTTTTTCCATTAGGAATCATGTCTTGTATCAAATTTGTCAAACCTTAATTCTAAGCTTCCATGTCTTCTTTTATATCATTCTTCATGTATTCCATCTTCTCTTTCATTTTTTCTTCCATGTCTTCCATGCCATTTTTCAAACCATCCATCTTAGCTTCCACACCTTTCTTCAAACCCTCCATATTAGATTCCATGCCTTTTTTCGAACCATCCATATTATATTTCAAACCATCCATCTTCTCTTCGATGCCTTTCTTCAAAACTTCCATTTCATTTTCTGTTACTCTTTGCGAGAGAAAAATTTGGTGCACTTACTCTTGTAATTTGGTATATCATGTTGCACTTCTTCATATTAATGAGTCATATTAGAGTAGTATGAGGGCTTAATGGGTGTTGAATTCTTTTTATGGGCAATTTTAGAACCCAATGCTGATACATATGCTTCAATATGCCCTTGGAATCACTTCAAACTAATTTTTCAAACAAGACTTATGCAATTTGAAAAAAATACACACCTTTTTCTTGCTTTTGAGGAGCTCGATATTGAAACTGAATTATCTATGTGATTTAGGATCTTCAATATCTAAAATTCAGTACTATATTAGCCTTCTCAATATTCTTTCGAATGCCATAGGTATTGCCTGTTTTGGATGCTTCAGGAAAAAATTATGCCCAATCTCCCATAATGACCTAATTATGGACTAGTTTAGTAGAGTGAAATTTTACGGTGTGCCACATGTCACTGTTTCCTCCTCCGACTCTGAAATGGATACAAAGGAAACTAAAGTACATTTTATTTTGACCACTTTTTACAAAATTCATATCCAATGCTCAGAGAGAGGGTTATGGAAATTTTCCCAAGGTCACCTCTTTTATATGAAATTTGGGAGCCTACAAAAACCATAACTTCCATAGATCATATCTCCAAAAATATTTCTAACCAAGATCTAAAATTTTTACACAAATTTCCTTTGTAATTTTTCTTCGCGTGGTAAAAATTTCAGCTTTTGAACCTTCATAGAAAAAATGTTATACCGAAAATTCCACAATGACATGTTTGGAGCAGTGAAACCCTAGAATCCAAAGCTCTGATACCAAATGTTATGAAACCCACTAAAAAAATTGAAGAAGAGAGATCAACACCTTAGAAATAAATCACTTAGAGGGGGGAACCTTCTTTCAAATACATAAATGAATGATTCTTGGATGATACAAATGTAAAATCCTTCTTTCTATATATAGGAGTCCATGGGGTCACAATACAATCCTAGCCAACCTAACAATAATAATTTAAGGACACAATAATAACAATATGGGGGTTAGAGGGATACAACAATAACCATAAGGGGGCTACACTAACACAATAAGGGACTACACTAGTAATATATGAACCTAATACACCACAATCACAACCTCAACCACATCCATCTCATAGATCCACTCCCACTCAACTACTTGTACCACCATTTCTAAACCCATACAAAGAAGTAACTCAACCCACTTACAATGCTGAGGTACAACACTCCCAAACATCTCCCCTTGATGTAAATGGTATGCGTCCTAGCTCAGGAAAGGTATTGAAAAATAGTGTTTTTTTCTTTATGTCATTCAAGGACAACATCCAGAAGAAAATGATTCAAGTGAGGAGATCAAAGAATCAAGGCCTGCACTTGATGAAGAGTAGAAATAATTATTGAATATTGAGAAAGTTACCTCATGTTTACCATTAGATCCTCCATGTGTTCAAGAGAACAATCAATAGAAAGAGGAATATTTGAATGTCATGGTAGAAGAGGACATCCAAGGAGATCCAAATCAGCAAGTTGACCAGGGGTAGCACAACCATATTGAAATATGGTTCTAGAAAATCATTAAGTTGTAACAATACACTCTTCTTCAACTATTCTTGATCTCATCTCAATAAAATCATTTCATATCTCATATTCAGATAGATGTCCAAGCATAAATTTTGAGCCTACATATGATTTTACCTTTCATCTTGATGTGTACATCGCTCCATTGGAAGTATTCCTATACTTGAAAGAGATTATGTTTTTTCAAGTAGAGTAGGATAGGAAAAAATAAAAAAAATGGAAAAAAAGTAAAAAGTAAAAGAAAAATAATAAATTCTCAGGTGAAAATCTCTTTTGAGGCGCCTGATATTGGATCATTGATTGAAAGCCTCCATGAGGTAGTGAATGGGTTGAATAAAAGACAAAATAAGAGAAAAATAAAAGATCCTACGTGAAAACCTCCTTTGAGGCGCCTATGCAGATCTACTAGTTGAAAACCTCAATGACGCAGCTAGTAGGCCTAACGAAAAAAAATTAAAAAGTGAAAAAATGAAAAGAAAACAAATTCAGTTTCTCCATGTATCTCTCTGTAATGAATGCATGTACTCTCCAACCTTTGCAAGTGACAAAAAAACAAATTTTGACTAAAATTAAAAATTGGTCAAAACCTTAGTCAAAGGAAGTCAAACTTGGACTTCCTCCTCCTTTTCTTAGATGCTCCAAAAGGACCTAGGTCATGCCAATCCATCACCCTCATGTATTTTGAACATCCACCCATAATTTCCAACCTTTTCTCATTCATTTTCCTCATTGTCCTAGAATGCTACAGGAAACCCTGCTTTTGCTACACGAAACTCTTAGTTTGTAGCAAAAAATTATTTTTATTATATCCCAAAAACCGTGCATCCATTTTCCAGCATGTTTCGTGGGGAGACACATATATATGATGGTAACATGCTCAAGGAATTTCAGCACATTCTGGTGCACAATTTGTGAAAAATCGACCTCCATAACCTAACCCATTTTTTATTTTTCTCAATCTTTGTGTACCCAATGACTAAGATGTTTTACGGGAGGTGCATAAGGATGATAGTAATATGCTAAAACAAATTTAGGTCAATCCAATCTACAGTTTGAGATATATGGATGAAACAAGTTTGCTACAAGGGGCTGCCCTGAACTACTACAAGAAACTCTAGAATTGCTACAGGAAGTTACAACAAGCTACATACATGTAGATCAAGGAAAAAATACAATCACAAAGGGTCTTGATGTGTCAAAAAATAAATTAGGAGAGTCTTTCCATCATTTCCTGTAACCTTCTTATCACTCTCCATCTCACGCGCAATGATTTTTCACTCAAATCCTACACTTTGTCACTTCTGTAACAAAATGAAAAAAATTCTACAAAAACAAAAATTCCTTTCACATCGTTCTTCCATGACCACACTGCTCCTTATTAGCCTTACCACACACTCCCTCATCACCCCATGCATATTGTAAGTCAAACAAATACAAATAATACCTTTTCTAAGAAGGAAACATGTTCCTCTAGCAAACCTGCGTAATCACCATAAAGCATTATAAATGGTTTTCTCAATCATCCAAGAAGACATGAAAATTTGTGAGGTGAATATGAAGAGCATATGGCACTCCAAGGAGGAATTTCACCAGCAGAAACAACCTAACATCAGAGAGGAACCTACAAACATAAAAAAAAGTTATCAATAAACCATGCAACCATCAAGTCAATCCTCAACTTCAACGCTCACATCATGAGCATCTCAGCAACAACATTTAAGTAGTGGATTTGAAGCACCATCAACAACAACAAAAGAAACCACAAAATACCTCCAGATTCAAGGCTCTCAGCAATAGGACCTCTAACAAATTATCATATGCAACTTCAGTAATAGCTTGAGAACCACCAAAGACAGCCTGAACAGTCATATCATCAGCTTCAATATCACCTACAAAAACTATCAAGGGTAAGCCTCAGGTATGCAATCATCTAAACCTTTCTTTGAATCTATTCTAGCTTAAGAAAACTTTAAAATTGTAAGAATGAGATTTTTATAGCCAAAATTGGTAGCAAAGAATACTCGACCTTATCTCACAATTAGCTTCACTTTTCCACCATTGAGACGCACACACACACACATATGGGAGAGGAGCAAGACAAAAGTAAAGAGGAATTGAGAATGTGAGTAGTAAGTAGTTAGTTGTGATGGAAGACAAGTAGTGGTATGGGGTAACTGAGGGTGAACTCAGTTAACATAAAAATAACTCTTAGTTTATTTTCCATGTGATAAAAAAAAGAGAAAAAATTTGAAAAAAAAGAGAGAAGTTGAAAAAAGAAGAAAAAAGTTGAAAAAAAAGAAAAAAATTGCAAAAATAGAAAATGAAAGGTTGACCCACCACCACTTGGCATGCAAAATATAATTACTACCAGAAAATAGGGATACTACAGGAACAAAGAGATTTTCTACATGAAAAATAGATTTGCTACAGGAAAGACAAAGGAAAAATTTTGTTGATCAAAGGTAGTTTTCCTCCTCTTTTCTCTCTCTCCTCTACATACACACTCCATCGAAAACTCCAAAATGCACCCATTCACTCATTTCACCTTTCAAGTAGGTAGAAAAATCCATTTTTACTCCTGACTATAATTGCTACAGGAAAGTCCTAGTAGCTAGAGGATTCTTGTAGCACTATAGGAAACCTTGAAAATGCTACAAGAAACTTATTTACAATGAAGGTAGTGCTCTCAAAGGTTTCTAAAATTCAAAAAAAGCATGATAATTGATTTTTTTCCTATACCTACCACTCCTAACCCTCACTTCACTCCATGCACAAGGATTCACTCCATAAACCCTATGTTGCACCACTAGCAGCTAGATCGCCTATACCTTGGCATGGGACCTCTCCCTTACCTCTTCGTCACTCCATCCCTAACCTCCATATACCATTTCCCTCCATCTCTAAGAAATATGGAGTGCCAAGAAGAAGAGAGAAAACTGCTACATGAAGTTGAAAAGTTTCTTGTAGAAATTTTGTATATGGCACAACAAGGTGAAAATATGAGGATGAGCTGATGAATATGGATTCAAAGGACCACAAGTAGACTCCAAGAGGATGAAAACACCAGCAAAGGAACTTGAGGACCTCCATGCGGAACTTACAAGAAGAAATGAAAATATAAGAGTAGAAAAAATATGAGTAGGAGGAGCAACACATGGACCAATAAATAGAGAATGAAATAGGCTAGCATACATGAATAACCAGAAGCAAAGGAGGATGAATAGGTTTCTTAGAGGATGAGCAACAATTTTAGCTGGGGGGTATGATGGGCCTCTAAATTAGACATAAATTAAGGAACATATAACCTTTCTTAGGCACATAAAAGATATATTAAATATCTCATTCTACACTTAATAATTTTTTTTATGCTTTAACATTTTCTTAGGAAGGTTTAGAGATAATTGCATATTTGTGCCCAATATTATTTATTTGTTGAAGGATATTGTGAGAATATTGGGTAGATTATGGAGATTTGGAGAAGGAGATAATTTAGGGAATTTCTCCCTACTATTGGAGGAACAATATTGGAGAATAAATGAAAAAAATATCATGAAATTACTGAGAAATTATGGAGATATTCTGGAAGTCCGATGATTGAGAAAATTTAGGAATGTGTTCCCTGTCATTTACTACAAACTCCTAGTGTTGGGAACCAGATCCAATATTTGAGGGATTTTTGAGGGGAAAGCTTCCTCCTTTCAAGGGGAATGCTTCTTGGCATCATTTTGTATAAGTACCAATTCGAATTGGCCTCTAGGGGAAGGTACTTTTTAGTCTCATTATGGATAAAACTTGTTCTCTGTAAGCTCCATTTTCTTTTCTTGCGGGGATGTACATGGATTGATTCAATAATTAATATTGGTGTCATTTTTAGCTTCTAAGGCTTAGTTTCTTCCATAGGAATCTGAGTACTCCTTCTTCTTGGCCATCCAAGGAGCCTCAAATCCCTCTTGTACAATTCCTTGATGTTATTTTCACTTCTTATTCACATGCATCTCTTATTTCTGTTTTGCATATTTTTATATTTAGTATTGTTTCTTTTCTTGGTATAGGATTGAGTTAAATGATTGAAGTGAGTTATTTCGTGAGTTTTTATACAATTTAAAAAGCATTATTAACCCTTGGAATAACTTTGGAAGGTCATATTGATCATTAAGCTACTTGGATTTGGTTATTAGTTCGTGAATGTAAGAGTTCTGGAAATGCCTTGTAGCAAAATAGTAGTACATTTCTGCTATTTTTTAGAAGGTGTTAATGAGATCCATTTGACTTTATTCCACTTGGATTAGGTCGTAATAATGTTAAATGTAATAAAAAAATTTACCCCATTGTATTTTCGCTTGGTTAGCTTCAAAATTTGATATATTCACTAGCTCACTAGTTCTTGAATTTTCAGATTTTAGAGTAGTAAATTTCTGTTACTTTTTAGCACGTGTGAATAGGGGTATTTTGGAGTGATTACACTTAGAATGGAGACATAAGAAATAATAATTAACAAAAAAAAAAAATTCTCATCCAATTTTAATTTGATTTACTTAGTATTTCGGTGAGTTATTTCAAAAATAGACTTTCCTGTAGCAAAAACAGAGTTTCTTGTAGCACTCTTGTAGCATTTGTAAACTCAACCATATTTTCTCCCAAAGGTTGGTTTTTGTCTCTTATGATTGAATCATGACCCCTGGGATATAAATACATGATTGAGGAAGAATAAACACTACTTAGGACATTTATTTTCACAAATTAGTTTAGGTATTTTTATTTCAATTCATGCTCTTAGGATTTCAATTACAAATTGTTGTTCTTTCCTCAGATTAATTCCTTTTCAAAGAAACACTTCCATTTCTAAAATTAGTTTAGTATTTCATTTAATAAAATTCACTCCATTACATCGAATCAGTAAAAGAAGGACACATTGTATGTTGCACACATAGTGTCGATACCTCTTAAGATTGTACGAACCCCGAGTTGATAATTAAAGTTGGTAGCCTCAGTAGTTGCAGCATTCTTGTTGCAATACTGAGGGTCGTCACAAGGATCCTCCAAAGAAATGGAAAACAATGATCTCAACATCAAATCATCATCTTATAAAAAATAAAAAGAAGACATGGAAAAATACAACTTATCCCTCCAAGTATGGGGACGACCTGAAAATAAGATACTTAGATGAAGAAATGACATCTTCCATTTCTTTCCTTGTGAAATTTTTTTTTATATGAGTATAAACACAACCCGTTTCTACCTTGGTCGAATCTAGACTCCCTAGAAATCTTTTAGATTCCTCACAATATTCTCTTTTGGACATGGATGAAAACTATGTTGCTCAGATCAGAGAATGGGTTGTGCCATTAGAGTCCTAGCGAAATACTAGTTTAGACGAGTATAAAATTGCCATAATTCTAACAATGTAAAAAATCATCCACTAAGGGAATCTTAAAGATTCCTTATAGAAAATGTTCTTTGGAATATTCCCTAACATATTCTCTAGAAATATTGCTATAATCTTCTTGAGATTCATGTCTTCATTAGTCTGTTTACAGCCTCATCTCTCTTGTATTCTCCATGGTTCCCTTTGAACCATTCAAATGGAAGTTTATAAGTGTGAGGGTGAATAATACAGAGTGTGTGTTTGGATCAACGGTTGGCATAGTCATATTAAGTTAGTTGTTGTTGGGGAGGTTTCAAGTTCAAAACCCATGGACTCCTAATTTTTCTTTAATATTGTTTTCAAACCATATAATATATGGAAATCATATATCCATATTTTATTGACTCCCAAAAGAATGAGAATAAGAAAAAAATGGAGGTTGCACCATGCCAAGGCCACTTGGGCCTAATTTAAGGTGTCATGTGGCAGGATCTCATTGGTCCACATCATATGCCACCTACATGCCATGTGTCGACTTATAATGTTGCCACATCACCGGCTTGTTGGTCCACCTAGTTTTCTCATTAGGCTGCCAAATTAGTTCCATGGGCCCCACTATGTCTGCTAACTTCGCTTCCATGTTTCATTTGTACAATCCTCCATGTTACAAAATGTTGACTTTGACTTTGACATGTTTTGTTTTGTTTGGTAAAAAAATAAAAATGTAATAAATTTCTCATACGGACTCAGATTAAGGCATCATTCTCACTGTTTGAAAGCTTGTCATGAGTTGCTCAAGCAGATCTTAGTTTTGCTGCAATCCAAGGACTTTCTTTTTCAGCCTTTTTGGAGCAACCTAGATCACAAAGACATCGTAACTACCTAGACCCATAATAATAGGGCATCATGATATTTACGGAAACAAAAGATCCAAAATAATAGGATATCATAACAAGTCAATACCAAAACTAAGGAAAAATCGCAGATAACCCATGAGACTCTCAACCTCTCGTTGAGAATTGAAAAATTGTTGTGAGATGTTTTCTCACACAAAAATAAATTTCCTTTATACAAATTAAAATGAATAAAACATGATATTCTCAATATCAATTCCATCATTAATCATTTTCCCAATTTTTAATGATCAATACATGATTTTGTCATAGTCATTTAAATTATAAATTATTTTTACAAAATTTTAATGAATAATACATGATATTTTCCATCCCGTTTGAAGAAATAATCATTTCCTTTAGTGATCTATCCCATGGTGTGTAAGATAGGAATTTCTCATGTGGAGGCCTCCCTGGATCATTCCTCCCCACAAAGAATCTGTTAGTCCTCCAAAAGTATAAATACGAACTGCAATCTGATGTACTCCCCCATTTCCTAATTTACATAACAAATCTCTTTGACAGGCCATACTTTCCCTTTCTTCACCTTTGTACTTTGGAACCAGTATGATGAAGCCAACACCTATATCCATATGAAAATTTGTAGCTGCTAATGCATGTATCATTACTTGCAAGATTCCAAACAATACTTTACTTGCCAAGAGTTTACAAAATACTCATGGTCAAGTTTTACATTGATTCCCAAAAATAGGCCGAAGAAAAAGAAATAATTCCTCTCACTTAATAGTGGCTACAAGGACCATTACAAGTTACAATGTTAGTTTTAAGGACACATTACAAATGTGCAACATATATGTAATACTCAACTCCCTGGATGGCCATAGATCCATCTAACAACATTGGCACATTAATGTCCAAAATAATAATAACATGCAACATATCATCAAAGTATGGCCTAATATCTAAAAATTGGGGTTGTTTTTCGTAAAATATAAAATAATTCAACCAAATTTATTCACACATCAAACTTTACCAAAAGTTCACGATTCACCTCATTTTGGTCATTAGCTCCATGTGTAACACTTATGGGAGATTAAATGGCCATGGTTATGTAGATAAGCACCTAATCTCAACACCCTCAATCATTTGATTTTACTCATCCGTCGATGTTGTATTATCCCGTGTGTATTATTTAATGCATGAACAAAAAATGTTTAATATCTATGCGTACCAAATACATCGTACATGACATGGTGTGGCTTCCTCTCAGGATTTACGATGGGTTCTCACATAAAACATTACAGGTTTGAATTTTAAAAACCAGAGAACGCTCGTCTTTGTGGTACAAGTTGAAATTTATTTAACACATTGATTCAAACAAACACACGTAGGTTTAACACACTCACATGTTTCCTTCTATAACTCGAGCCACCAAAATATTACTAGTCACACATACAAGTTTCTCCTTTATGCAATACAAGCTAGCTCCACAGAAAAAATATCTCAGTGTTGTACAGTCTCACTACACTAGTGAACCGTCATTGAAATCATCACTTGAATGCATTAAATGTTGGTCCCGAACAACGAATATGTGATGGAACATTTTTGGTGGTCGAATCACATAATACCAACACAAACCTTTGTTGATAAATCTCCATGATCACAAGTGTACGAGGTCGTATAGTTTTCAAACTAGTCGATTAGCTAAATATTATTTGTGATACATTGGCATATTGTATGTTTCCCTCACTACTACAACTCCTATATTTCTATTAATGGCATGCACCTGTGGCACATCGCACTTTAGGCTTTGCTGCATGTACTCCATGTAGTTGAGGTCATTGTTATTGTTTCAACATTAACTTGACGAATATAAAAATATCTTTAATAGCTTATAAGAAACAGATATCACTATTTCTTGATGATATGATGGAGTATATCATGCATAATATTTCAAAATTATCTTTCCTTACGCACAAAATATTGTGAAATAACTCATCCGACTATAAATATTTGATTAATTAATTAAACTTAAGGATTCGTTCTGCTTGTGTTAGGATACATACTAGAAAAATTTTAGTTGTAACCACGTGGCTTATAGAAATTAGACGAGACATTTACTCCCATTAATATCTTCATCCTTGAAATTAGTTATGATGATACTTGATTCCATTGTGGACCATTCTAAAATCTCTTCAAATATGTGATGGTCAAGAGCGTTTTTTGGGGGATTGGCTCCAAAATTTTTGGATCGACTTACCACATCTACTAAATGTAATATTTTTCACTAGATCCATCCTATATGGTGATATCATGGATGAATAAATTCTTACCCCAATCCAATGATGCTTATTATCATCATTAGTTTCAGGAACTGGAAAATCAATCTCTGATTTGACTCGCTCATAAGTCTGATCCACAATATTAGGTACAGTTGTTGCATTCTTAAGGTATTCTTTTTCTTCTCTTCAACGAGAATGGATGAGCCTTGATAATATTTAGCAAATGGATTTTTTCCTGTTTCGAACGTCATCGAGAACATGCAGAATGGTACTATAGAGAGAATATACTTCAATGCATTGCAAGTAACAACCACTAGTCTCTTCTGGAGATGATCTAGGTTAGGAATTTTAGAAGCAACAACATAATTGCCTTTGCACTTTATACATACCCCAATAATACCCATTCTAGTGCCATTATTTCTCAATTAAAAAATACTAGCACTCTTGAATGCTTAAGGCCTCGAGTGACAGGAAGAAGACAACCTTGTAAAAAGAAAGATGTTAATTTTGTAGGTATGATAATCACTTCATACCTAACCAACGTAAGGTACCCTCTTCATGCACCTTAATTTATTCAAATATCAATGTAGGAACAATAATCACATGATCCATTGTCCCTTTCATAGCTTTCTTATGCATGGGTTATTTGACAGGCTTCTTGCTTGTGTTGCGATGAAGCTTGGGGTGAAGCTTCCAAAACTTAGTATGTTAGTACCCACTGATGTGGAAATGAGTGAAAAAGTACTTATTAATACTCTCCCTCTTATTTCAAGGAGTATTTTCCCTTAGAATTTTCGACATAACGTATATTTAGAACGAATCTCTTTTCCAACATCTTGTAGCACTATGATTTTCTAGCCCAGAAAATTACAAGGATTCTCGTGCCATAATTTTTTCTATTTTTCATTTATAGTTTTATTATAATGGAAAGGAACATTAGAATACATGTTTGGATCATACCTTTTAGTATTATCCTTGATTGAAGTGTGATAACAAGATTTTGAATTTTTTCTTTTTTGGGATTTCTGATTGGATGTATCGTTTCCAGAAAGTGATGTGTCATTCTTTTTCTTAGATGATATTGTCAATGGCTTGGATTATTTGTTTGAAGAATAACTTGATTTTGTTACCTTTGAACATTCTCCTTCAACATACCCTAATCCTTTAAATTGGGTAATTATTTTAACCTCCTATATATAGCCAAAAAAACCCCAATTGTTTCATCTATATAGCCTAATAATTCCTAAAATATCTAGAGAACTTCAAATTTCAATTTATTCATTGAATTTTAAAACAAAAAAGTTTTTAAACTTGGGATAAATCAATAATAAATTATGAAGTAAGCCTCCCATATGCATATATTTCTATTTAAACAAGGTGGCTAGTTGTACAAACCTCAATATTGGAGGGAAATAAAATTCAAAATTTCTAGAGTAGCATAAATTCTACTTAGTAGAGCTAGGTGAAACAACAACAAAATTTGAAGTATGCACAAATATTAAATTAAGGGATTTATAAATTTCACCATTCACCTTGAGTCATATAAGTAGAGTAATGGATAGTATATTTTAATGAGGAACAAGTAGGGGATGTAAAGGTTCTACGCAAACTATGTATTTTCCTTTTGGTCACTTCAAAAGAGAAGGAATCTTAGTGAAACCCTTGAGCTAATATTGATGTTACCATTGTAAGTCCTAGTAAAAATAAGTGTGACAGAGAGTTATAGTAAATCTCTTTTATAAGCATGTTGCACACTTTCTAATAAACATGTATATGTATCATGGAATTTTGAGAAACTCGTAGGTGTGCTTTTCATAACCTGTAATATTTTGGCTTAGTGCAGTTCATCGCATCCTTGGAGTATTTCTAAAGAAGTGATGCATTTTCTTCTAAATTATCACAATGTCCCAAATATTCATTTTTTTTGAAGTATGCCCATATTTAAATCCCTTCAAATTTCAAATCCAATGGTATGTTGCATCCCATAAATTTTTAAATCCTACGACAGAAGCTTCCTCTGTTCTTCATGCTAAAAGTCTTGTAGCATATAAGAGTTTGATGGTAATTGATACTTTTCCTCTATCACAACCTATAAATTTTTACAACCCTATGCACATTTGATATGTTGCATAATTAATACTTTTGAATGTGAGTGATGGAATTTCTTGTTGCAATTTCATGATTTTAAAACTTTTGGGCATGCAATATATCCATTTCACTAATTTATTTTCTTTTATTTGTGTGATCATTTGAAATTTTATATACTCGTGATACATCTCATAAGTTCAAGTTTTTTTTTTCCATGACGTTTAAAACATGCGTACATTTGTAACACTACAACGTATGTTACACTTTTTTTTTCTCATCTAACCATTTACAATTAGATGGATCGAAATACACTATGTAAGAGAAATTTTACCATAGTAAAATTGATTTCACTATAAGAAATAATTTAATAAACAATATTTTATTAAGTTATTTCTAGTTCAAACAGGAAACCCCATGAGGAATAATTAAATAAATCCTTATTTATTTGGTTTCCCTCTAGGAATAATTAATTAAACCACTATGTAACTAATATTCCTAGTCATATTTAACCCAATTAATGAGAAATAATTAGATAAATAATTATTTTTCTTATTTTTCTCTAGGAATAATTAATTAAATCATTATTGAATTGGTCTTCCTTGTTAAATTTGACTAAATCATTTAGGAATAATAAAATAAATCATTTTTTGTTAACTTATTCCTTAACCCCATCCTTGAAATGATAAATAAATCATTTATTTGTTTATGATTTCTAAATAAAGGGATTTAACCAATTTAAATTAATTTTCCCTCCAACAAAGTATAATAAAATATTCCAAGCAGTTAGATCTAGATCTTAGTTAAGAATATTTTATTATGCACCATTATCAAGGATAAATCAATATTCTGTTATAAATGGGAGGGTTTTCCATTAATTATTTACCTTTGATCCTTTTTTCATGATCGAAGTTTGATCCTCTTATCATTGTCATACTTTGATCACCTTTTATTATTGTTTTGCTTCTTGAGCTCCCATAGAGTTCAACACGTCTTGGGTTTTCTACACCATTGAGAGAGAGAAACTTTGGATCTGAAGCGTTGAGGACAGCTAGGAACCCATCCCATTAAGGGGGACTAGTAACATCATTCTTTGTTCCCTTCCCAAGTGTTAACATAATATAAATTTCCTTAAAGATCTTGTCTTTTCCATTGGATATTTAGAGAAACTCTTATTTCATTTTACTGTTCTGCTACTTTCACTGCATAAATATGGGTTTATGTTGCATTATTTTCGACTATCTATTGTAGGTATAAGGAATTCAAACAACCATATTTATTGTTAGGGTTTTTTTTCATGTGCATCTAGAGTGATCTCTTTTTGTACACTTTCGTTAAGAATTCATTCTAACAATTGGCGACTCCACTGGGTTTTATTCAGATTCCTGCATTATTAGCTGCTTCAGTAACTAGGGTGTTTCTTTAGCCATTTTTAGATCTTAATGTTTTTTTTTTACCTTTTATGCCCTAAAACAGTAAAAAATCTAACTTCCGAGTGTTTCTGGGTGTTTTTTGCCGGTAACATGTATCAATCGCGCTAGAGATGAATTTGTTTTCTAGAACCTAGCGCCTGAGGCTCCCAAAACTGCAGCTCACACTTTTTAGGCTAGAGCTTGCGAGTTCAGGCTCAGGTCACACCTATTGGGCTAAAAATGGTAATTTCAGTAGCCTACAGGTCAATACCTGTGAGCTGTAACATTTTTTAGGATTTTTCTCTTACACTCAGGGTTTGTCACAAGCATTGTTCAAGGTTGTTTGACCTATACCTCCATTCGTCCATTAGAAAACATTTCAGGTCTAAAAATGGGCCTCCTAAGAAAAATGTACAACAAAAATAAAATTTATAAGAACCAATAGGATTCAAGATGATGATGTCAACCATGGGGGATGATTCACCATTTTTTGTGTAAAAAAGTAAAAATATTAAAAAATAATAAAATAATAAAACTACTTTGTCAACTTGTATTTTCAACTTATCTCCCTATGGGTTTACTCAGGTTTTGAGTGTGAGTACTCATTGGATGCGAAATTTTATTCCTCATCCAAGGAGTACCCATGTTGCATAATTTTGATAGACCCTGCTACACAAAAAATGAGAAATACATGAAAAAGTGTGATTGCAATAACTTTTTTCATGTATTTCTCATTTTTCGTGTAGTAGGTTCCATTGAAAGTCTGCAACATGCGCACTCCTTAGATGAGGAATAAAATTATGCATCCAAAGAGTGTTCCCACTCAAAATTGGAATAAACTCATAGGGAGATAAGTTGAAAATACGTGCAAAAAAAGTAGTTTTTCCTTTTTCCCTCTAAAATTTGATGACGTAATGTAATATTATTTTATTAATTCCACTATTATTTTAAAATTTCCTTAGGAGGCCCATTTTATACCAAAAAATTCCCCTAATTCTTAAGGTTGGATATGCTCATTTTTTCTCCTTGAAGTAGGAACAAGCCTCTTAGGGTTTCAGTATGCTTCCACCTTTTTAGGAGGGGTTTAGCTGAGTAGGTAGTCTGATATTTGCAGCGTTTTCAGCCATTGTTTAGGGTTTGGTTTAATTTTCATATAGATCCTTTTATATCGTTTATTATTCCATACAAAACTGCCTATTGAGTTTTCTTTGGTCTTTCCCTTAGGGTCCCCCTTGTTTCTCTTAGGGTTTTAGCCTTCTGCCTCCTCTTCAAAATATTTTTCCCTTTGGTTTCTTGCTATTTTCTACACATTTTCCAACATAAATGAGTCGTTAGATCCCTATCCCTTAGAACTTTGATATTTTTTCCATCTTGTGTCCTTTGAGTCAATTTCGACTGCCTTCTAGAACAGTTGTTTTGGAGCCCTTCTTTTGGGTTGAACTTATGCATAATTAGTTGTTTAGTTTACTGTCGGTTCAATTTTATTTACAATTGTTAAACATTTTTTATTTTTCTTTATACACAACCATCTAGGCTTAATCAATATTAACGCATGAATTGCGCGCATGCATGCCTAAAGTGAAGAGTGTTTTGTTTACACTGCCAAGCCAAGACATAAACATCGTAATTAATTTATCTACCCCTCTGTGCCTTTGTTTATTATGCTTCCATCTTATTTGGGTATCTCTGTCTTGCCATCATTGCGCCCTTAGGGTGCTTATCCAAAAGATTCCTAGGCCTTCATCCTCAGTTTCCGTTAGGAAGAATTACTCTAAAGTGTAGATTCTGAGTTAGTCCTCCATCGAGTCCCCATACCGACTCTAATTTTGTTCCATCAGACCCTCCCTCTAATTTTGAACCCAATTATCCTCCACATCATTCTTTCACCTTATCAGGTGCCAATGTAGGTGTTGGTCCTCAAGCCAGTGGTGGCCCCGGCCCTAATTCTAGAGCTACTGCTAGCAGAACCACTACCAGAGTTCTTCCGGCTACTCCTTTGCTACCTTTTATGGTAGGTTTAAGCCTTCAGCCAGTTAATTAATGACCCTGTACACCATGATTTAGGTTGGACTATGATGCGAACTAAGCTTTCTTTAAACATCCCTAAGTTCGAAGGAAAGTCTGGAGAGGACTCTTATAATCATGTTCACTCCTTTCACATGTGGTGTTCGTCCAATTCTATCACTAATGACACCATCCGTCTTCGATTATTCCAGTGTATACTCACTAGAGACGCTGCAAAGTGGTATGTCAACTAGACCTCTCCCTCATATTCCACTTTTGTGGCTCTTGCTAAATAATTTTTGTCCTACTTCTAGCTACATCTCCGATATGATATCAGTACCGAGTTTTTTACCACATTCTGTCAAAATTCTACCACCTGCCTTGGTGACCATGTCCAAGAATAACGTAGAAGGAGGAGCTTAAGTCGAGATCCCACATTCGACGAGCATGTCTATATGGATTGGTTTCTCCGAACACTCTGCCCTTATATTGGTAAATTTGTCGCATCTCACTTTCCTCAGAAAGCCAAAGAAGCTCTCCAAATCGCATTGAAATATGACTTGATCTATACTCAATCTAGTTATGTTTATACCATTTTACCAAATCTTCCTAGACCTTGTTGTGGAAACTCATTGAGGGAATCTCATGCCGCTGATTGTATCATTGGATCTCTTTTCCCTCCATATAATCATCCTCCCATGGTTTATGGTTTCCCTTAGGGAGGGGCCATCTCCTCTATCACTTATCCCCATCTGGGCAACATATATCCAGGACCAAGCACATTTTCCCCATTGAATTGACCGATGCCAGGGTCTGTTGTCACTCAACCTGTTTACACCAATGTTTCTTAACCTTCCTTCCTTCCTTCTCTGCAACCTAGTGCTGCAGCCCCTACGACATTCACAACCCAACCTCCCATGCCTTCTCAGGCTTTGCCGTGGCAGCCACCTCCAACTTAGAGTCAGGTGTATATGTAGTAGAGTGCCACTAATCCTCCTAATTCCAAGAAAAAGTGGAAAGGCAACCAAAATCAAGGAGCGCAAGGTAATCAAGGGCACCAAGGTGACGAACCAAATGTAGCCAAAGGGAACTATCCTAACAATAACAACCAGCGATAGGGTGATCAGCACAAACAGAATAGGCCTCTTTGTATGAACAAGCCTTATTCTTATTGTGGTTTCCATGGCCATTATACTCATGATTGCCCCATTTTACCCTAGATGCGCCATTTATGGGAAGCACAAGCAACATCTAGAGGAAAACAAGCCACATCTTCAGCTCCCCCAAATACTGTGCTAGCTCAACCAGTTGTTTTCACCAACCCTCTCCTTTGGCAAGGATATGTGGCTTCCCAACCCCCTGAAGGTCAAGTTGCCCCTCAACCCTCATAGTCTGCTACCCCTGAATACTAGATTATCATTATGGATTCTGAAGAGGTTAATACCACTAATGTCAACCTCCAGACTCTGTCGCACCAATATGGAAGGCCACCTACTTCATCTGCAACTAAGCCCCAAACCAAAGTTTTCACAGAGTCCATTTTGACAGCCAATTCTCCTTTATAGATCCCTCAGCCATAGGCATAGGTTATTCCCAAGATCCCCAAAGGGCCATTACACCAAAATGTTGCTTCTCCCAAAGCCACCCACACTTACAACATAGTAGATGACTTGTCATAATCTCTTGCTGCCATTTCAATGATTGAAGTCCTCCAGTCATTCCATTCACAATGTAAAGCTCTATTATATGCTTTGGGTGTCATGGATCATTCAGATGATCATTTCATCATCTTTGATGTCGACAAGTCAGAACCTCCCTCCTTACTTTCATTCGTTTTTTTCCAAATACCAGTAAAGATTGATAATGCTCTTGTTTCACATTATATCATTGACGAGGGCACATCCATTTGCATGATGTCCACCCCTATTTGGAATAGAATCAGATCACCCAATTTAGCCCCATCCACCATCACCTTGCATGCTTGGGATGGTCACCCTTCTCAGGCCCTTGGCATGTATTGCAATTGTCCTGTTACTCTTGCGGGAAAGAATGTTTGTGTTGAAATTGAAGTCATTGATGCCCCCTTGGATTACAATATCCTCTTGGGTCATAGATATACCTATGTGATGTCTATTTTCACATTTTCAGTTAACCATAATATGTGCTTGCCTCATGACAGAAAGATCATTACCATTGATCAGTTGACATATTACGAACCAAAGTATCAAACCTCCCCCGAGTCTATCATATCTTCAGTGGATGATAAGCAGTTAGTTGTACCTCTTACTAGTGTTTCACATACTATCTTTAAATATTACACTTTTCTTGGTGCATTCCCTAGTCTCCCCGCTCTTATCTCTAACCCCAACTTGTCGAATGTTTGCATGATGTAATCATCTTGGACTAGCCACAAGTAATCTGGTTCAACTAGCCAGTAGCCAATGCCTCCACAACCTGCTAGTGGTCACTCGATAGAGCCTTCAGGACCTTATTTTCAAGGATCTTCTCCCTGTGTTGGTGTCTCTTCCACTCTATTTTAACTAGGAACGATTCTCCCTAGCCTTAACTGATTGGGAGCCATTCCACCAGCCCATTACCCTTCTGATCAGATATCATTTCTCACTCCCCCCTTTGGAGTATTTTTGGGGACTGCTATGGCTACCTTGAGCCTTCCCAATTTGAACCTGGGGATCCTAGTCTAGTACATTGATCCCCCAGCCGAAACCCTGCCTGGTCAGCTCAAACCTTATACCACATTGACCCAGATCCAACCAGTCGCTATGACCTCTCCCTTTTCTTTGGCACCTCATCCACTTCAATAGGAATCTACTCCTATTGTGAAAGCATTCTGTGAGGGGGGGAATCCAGAAAGAAGGAACCTAAGGATAAGGTTTCCCAAACAACTACTGCTCCCCTAAGCCTCCGAAGCAGTCACCTCCGTGTGCTTTGTGTGATTTTTTTTGTCATGATACCCATAATTTTCCCTAGCTTCCTCATCTCAAACCTATGATCAACGAGGCATTTCTTGAATCTGATATCCCGGAGGTCCATGTTACCTTACCCAATTCAGCTAAGAAACTCAAATCTTCACGCACGAATCACCATTTTTATTTGTGTTATATTTATGGCCACTATTCCAACCTTTGTCCCTATCTCGATGACTTTCACGACACCCTCAAGGTTGTTCGCAAAATAGATTCCGCTCATAGTGTGTCTTGTACTCCTCTACCTTTTAGTTCTGCTTCTACAGATACGGAGGAAATTTCTTCACACATTGTAATGCCTCCCCCCCATGTCAAGATCACAAAACCTACAACCATTATCGTCTATCTGTCATCATCCATGAGATCCGTGGTAGAAAAACCCTCCGAGGCATTTCCTTATGCTTCGACTAAACCTCCTTCAGCGATCACCTTGGGATCAACATCGGTAGGTGTTTAATCTACTAGCTATTCGTCTAACCTCCACAACGATGCGTATGTAGACCATATCTCTGATGATGATGCATCACGTGGCCCTGCCACGTCATGTGGTCTTTCTTCTACCAGTCCCCCCATCTTCTATTCATATGAATACATTATGGAAGGCATGACCACACCTGATTATCTTTGGGATGATATGCACCATCAACCATACTTCCTTCTACAACACACCCATGATTGGTATGTTGTGGAGTCTAAAGACTTCATCCACAGTGAGGTCGACTGGTTTTGTCCCATCTTACTTCAAAGCCATTTATTCAAACAAGATACAACTTGTGGCCATTACACTAACACCCAATGTTTGGGTAAGGGGTCACCCATATTTGAGAGTCTTGGAGAAGTAATTCCCCACAACCCTCCTAGTGAATCTAGTAGTGTTGACTCTACTACCATTATTTTTCCCTATTGAGAAGAACCTATAGAGTCTCATATCACATCATATCACTCTAGGGATGATCCACTTAATAATTCCTTCATCTTACATCAACAACCCAGTCCCTTAGACATTTTTGTTGACCAACCTCATTATTTTCTAGGTCAGCACCGATTCATTATACCGAAAGAGATTGTTTCAGATAGTGACACCATATATGCGCACCAAGAAATTTAGTCCATTTGTTCATATATGCAGTGCCAAATGAGATTCATAATCCACCTTTTCGTTACTCTAACGGTATATATCCATTCTTCCCACATAATATAACCATAACATAAATACCCTCAAAATGTGTTTAGAGTCTATTATTCTAAATACATTTGGCATGTCCATCACATGCTTGGGGGCACCTATGCTCCTCTATCTTCTCACAATCCTCTTAATGGTTTATTGTGTATGTGACTGAATGCTTAAATCCATTATTTCAACACTTGGAACACTATGGTGCTCCAAACCCTCCTATTTATAACAAAATATTGAGTTGTCCTCGATAATGGTGCATGATAAAATATTATTAACCAAGATCTAGATCTAGCTGCTTGGAATATTTTTATTATATTTTATTGGAGGGAAAAATAATTTAAATTGGTTAAATCCTTTTATTTAGAAATAATAAACAAATAAATGATTTATTTATCATTTCAAGGACGGGGTTAAGGAATAATTTAACAAATAATGATTTATTTTATTATTCCTAAATGATTTAGTCAAATTTAACAAGGAATACTATTTAAATAATGATTCAATTAATTATTCCTAGAGAATAATAAAATAAATAGTGATTTATCTAACTATTTCTCAATAATTCGATTAAATATGACTAGGAATATTATTTAAATAGTGGTTTAATTAATTATTCCTAGAGGAAAATCAAATAAATAAGGATTTATTTAATTATTCCTCATATGGTTTCCTTTTTGAACCAGAAATAACTTAATAAAATATGGTTTATTAAATTATTTCTTATAATGAAAGAAATTTTACTATGGTAAAATTGCTCTTACATGGTGTATTTCAATCAATCTCATTGTAATTGGTTAGATGACCAACGATTTATGTAACAATGTATATCAACTTTGAAACCTTGCAAAATCAAGGTTGTTGCAATATTTCACAAGCAAGACAACTTTGAAGTGAAGAGAAACACTTTAAAGAAGCCTTGCCAAAACATGAATGATAATGAGATGTTAAGGAAATTAAAATTTTGAGAGATCCACTCAAAAGTCATTGAAATCATAAGTAGGTTATTATTAGACTTGAATCCATCTTATTGGGGACTTATTTGAGCAATAACACAAACATTTCTTCAACTTAGGATATGAAAAAGTTTGGATTCTCCTAAAATAAAAGAAAGAAAAGAAAGGAGAATCCAATGGTATTTTCCCTAGTTACAAGTAATGTACCTTGACTAACAGTTTTTGTTTATATATAAACAACTAGCTACATAGGATAGT
The DNA here is from genome assembly GCA_034641835.2 of Pinus albicaulis. Classification (NCBI taxonomy): domain Eukaryota; kingdom Viridiplantae; phylum Streptophyta; class Pinopsida; order Pinales; family Pinaceae; genus Pinus; species Pinus albicaulis. The sequence goes on along the minus strand of CM076569.1, from coordinate 380,069,258 downwards.
ATATCCCATATTCCTAAATTATTTTCTTTCAAACAATTATTTATTTTAGTAATGTATATATGAATTTACCCCCTTTATTTATTTATACATAAAACAAGAGAAATCACTAATATATTGAATTTTGACCTATTTACAATATCTTATTTCTACAAGTGTTAATTTTAATTATGTGTTTCTAACCGTTGTCATTATTCTATTTAAATTCTATAGATTCTTATCCATTATTATACTCATTTTTTAGTCTAAAGACAGTCATACCAAAACATTCCTTTCGTCACAAGAAATCCTAGAAGGTCCTCACCATTCATGGACCCATATATTAAGTCACTATAAACTTGATATAACCATTTTAATATCCACATTAGATTTGATCTATTGACTTTAAACCTGTTTTCCATTTATCAGAACTTGTTATCTACCAATGTATTTATAATCCATGAGATCTATCTTAATTCCTAATTCCAATTGAATTATATACATTGCTACCTTCTTATACTTAGAATCAACTCATGTTAAGCCATCATTAACATCATTTAACCCATAGCCAAATCCTTCAAATTTCAATATCATAAGGGATGTTGTGTTTCAATTATATATATATATATATATCTATATATATCTATATATATATATATATATATTGAAATGCATTCAATTATATTAATAATCTCATTTCTCAATTGTAGTTTGAATATGGTATTTAGTCGGATTTATACAATGATTTCAAAATAATTTATATAGTCTATACAAGACTTCTATAGAGCTTTCAACACATATATGTGTCATTCTATTTTTCTTCCATGCATGTTCCTTTTGACCTACCAAACCAATGATGGTGATTGCCTTTACAATATCATTGGTGATGAGATTTTTATGGTTTTTGTTGTGTGTAATGACTGCCATCCAGTTTGTTGTCAGAGTATTCATTTCCTTTTTGTGTTCTATAGTTTAATCCTCTAAATCTAAGTTTCTCAAGATTTAACACAGTTAATCACAATGAAGGACCTGCATATCATATTCATTGTAATACTAATTCTAGTGAATAGGAAAGTGTGCATTGACTCACTCCAGGTGAATTCAAAGATATGATTTTCCATTGTAACATATTTTTCTATTAAATTTAGGTTTTTTTATGACTAAAATAATTACATTTTTAACATTCATTGGAATAATCCATTCATTGTTGCCGATTATTAGGTCCTCCTATTACATTTTACAATGTTTATGTAGCCAAGGTTCGTTATAAAACTCATGCTGATATATTAAGAGTGTTACAAAGCTCTTTCTTTTCACCTTGACTAAATAATTCCATTAAAGTAAACTTTAAATTTTGATTCTTGTTGGATTTTCCAAGTGTAGACTTTGGTTTTTAATGCTTGTGGATTCCATGAGGTTTTTAATGCTTGTTGGATTCCATGAGGGTTTTAATTCTTGGTTTTCCAAGTGTAGACTTTGGATTTTTTTTTTGGTACAAAATTTAAACTATAATAAATTTCTAATACAGACTTAGATTGAAGTGTCATTTGCATCATTGGAAAGCTTGAGATGAGCTGTTCGATATGGTATTTTTTTCACTTCAATAAAATGACTTTTATTGTTGAGCCTTTCTAGAGCCACCTAAATCATTCCTTCCCACTGAGGAACTTTTGGTTCTCCAAAAGCATGAACACGGTGTACAATTTGTTGTACTCCCTTGTCTACACAACAAGTGTCTTAACAGGCCACACTTCCTTCTCCTTCACCTTTGTTCTTTGGAGCCATAAGTGATGAACCAACACCTACACTTTTTGATAACATATAGTACATATTTGCAAAATACATTTTCAATTACATGAACTATCATGACCCAAGCAACCCATAGTTTCCAAGAGTTTATATCACACTCTTTATTCAATTTTACATCATAATCATAATATAAAAAAATACCCCAGTTATAAAAAAAATGGCAAAACATCATCATGTTAAATTCATAAGAGATGGAAAACACTTCATCGCGTTTAGATTCATTTCACAACATGTGATTTACAAAATGCATCCATGACAAAATACTATATCTACTAAAACCATCTCTCCCTCAAAAAACTGAATGGATCATCATTCTGGATCACATTTTCATGTTGAATAGTTTTACCAACTGATTCATTTGCAAGTGTTTTTCCCTTCTTGAGATGTTTCTCTCAATAGAGCCTCCAACATGTGGCTCTTTGATGTCCACCTTATTGAAATGGTTGAAATTTTTTTTCTTCCTCCAGACCTTCTTAACCTTATTTCTTCCCTGATGTGGAGAAGGTATTTCATGTATTTTTTTTCCTTTCCACAATTCACTTCCAGAGCTCGATAACGACATGGTTATACAAGTTGCAAAAGTAAAGAGGATTTCAGAGAGTGGGTAGTAAGTATTTAGTTGTGAAGGAAGACAAGGAGTGCCAAGGGGTAATTGAGGGCGAACTCAGTTAATAGAAAAATAACTCTTAGTTTATTTTGCATGCAATAACAAAAAGAGAAAAAATTTGAAAAGAAGGAGAAAACATTGAAAAAAAACAAAAATTTTGAAAAAAGAAAAAAGAAAAAATGAAAGTTTGACCGACCAGCTCTTGGCATGCAAAATAGAATTTATACAAGCGAAATAGGGCCACTATATACACAAATAGACTTTCTACAGGAAAAACATATTTTCTACAAGAAAGACAAAGGAAAAATTTTGTTGATCAAAGGTGGTTTTCCTCCTCTCTTCTCTCTCTCCTGTGCTTACACACTCCACGGAGAACTCCAACATGCACCCATTCACTCATTTCACCTTTCAAGTAGGTAGAAAACTCCATTTTTACTCCTAACTATAATTGCTACATGAAATTCCTAGAAGATACAGGATTCTTGTAGCACTCCAGGAAAACCTGTAAATGCTACAGGAAACTTATTTACAATGAAAGTAGCTCTCTCAAATGTTTCTAAACTTCAAATAAATCATGATAATTGATTTTTTTCGTATACCTACCACTCCTAGCCCTCAATATACTCCATGCACAAGGATTCACTCCCTAAAACCTATGTTGTGCCACTAGCAGCTAGATCACCTATACCTTGGTATGGGACATCTCCCCTTACCTCTCCATCACTCCAATCATTCAATCACTCCATCCATAACCTCCATAAACAATTTCAATTCATCTCTTATCAATCTAGTGCCCCAAGAAGCAAAGAGAAAAGTTCTACATGAAGTTGAAAATTTTCCTATAGCAATTTTGTAAATGTTACAACAAGGTGAAAATATAAGGATAAGTTGATGAATATGGCTTTAAAGGACCACCAACTGATTCTAGGAGGATGAACACACTAGTAAAAGCACCTGAGAACCTCCATGGAGCACTTGCAAGAATAAATTCAAATATAATAGTAGTAAGAAGATGAGCAGGAGGAGCAACACATGGACCAATAAACAGAGAATGAAATATAATAACATACATGAATAAGCACAATGCATGGAGGATTAATAGGCTACTAAAAGGATGAGACAATTTAAGTAGGGGGGTATGATGGGCCTCTAAATTAGACATAAATTACGACCTACATAACCTTTCTTAGGCACATAAAACATATATTAAATTTCTCCTTATACACTTAATAATGTTTTTTTATGATTTAATATGTTCTTATGAAGGTTTAGAGATATTTTCATATTTGTGCCTAAAATTATTTATTTTCGAACAAAATTATGAGAATATTGGGAAGATTACGGAGATTTGGAGAAGGAGATAATTTAGGGTCTTTATACCTACTACTGGAGGATCAATATTGTATAATAAATGAACAAAATTTCATGAAAGTATTGATAAATTCTAGAGAGATTCGAGAACTCAGATGGTTGAGAAAATCCAGGAATGTGTTTCCTGTCATTTACTGCAAACTTCTAGTGTCGGGAACCAAATCCATTATTTCATGGATTTTGGAGGGGAAAGATTCTTCCTTCCAAGTGGAATGATTCCTCATAATTTTTTATAAGTACCAATTCGAATTTTCCTCTAGGGGCAGGCATTGTTCAGTCTCATTGTGGAGAAAACTTGTTTTCTGGAAGCTCCATTTTGTTTTCTTGCAGGGATGTACATGGATTGATTCAATAATGTAGATTGGTGCCATTTTTAGCTTCTAAGACTTTTTTTGTTCCATAAGAATCTGATTCCTCCTTGGGATTAGCCATCATGACAGTTTGAGAGCCCTTTTGTACAATTTCTTTATGTTATTTTCACTTATTCACATGCATCTCTTTTTTCTGTTTGCATATTTTTGTATTTAGTATTTTTTCTTTTCTTACTATAGGATTGAGTTAAATGATTGAAGTGAGTTATTTTGTAAGTTTTTTTATAGGTTAAGATCATTATTCATCCTTGGAATAATTTTTTAATTTCATCTTAACCATTAAGCTACATGGATTTGGTTACTAGTTCATGAATATAAGATTCATGGAAATGCCTTCTAGGAAAATAGTAGTAAATTTATGTTACTTTTTAGAAGGGGTTAATGAGATCCATTTGACTTCATTAAAATTTTAATAGATCATAATAATGCTTAATTTAATAAAAAAATCCACCCCATTGTATTTTCACTTGATTAGCTTAGGCATTTGATAGATTAACTAGCTCACTAGTTCTTGAATTTCCAAATTTTAGAGTAGTAAAATTATGTTATTTTTTAGCACGTGTGAAAAAGGGTATTTTGGAGTCATTCCACTTGGAATGGAGACCTAATACATCATCCTTAATAAAAGAGAAATTTATATCCCATTTTCATTTTATTTAATTATTCATTCAGTGATTTATTTCCAAAATAGACTTTCCTATAGCAAAAACAAAGTTTCTTGTAGCACTCTTGTAACATATGTAAACTTGACCAAATTTGCTCACAAATGTTGGTTTTTGTCTCTTAGGCTTGAATAATTAGCCCTAGGATCTAAATACATGATTGAAGAAGAATAAACACCACTTATGACATTCATTTTCACAAATTATATTAGGCCTTTTTATTTGAATTCATGCTCTTAGTATTTCAATTACAAATTGTCGTTCTTTCATAGGATTAATTCCTTTTCAAAGCAACACTTCCATTTATAAATTATTTCAGCCATTTATTTCATAAAATTCACTCCATTACGTCCATCAACAAAGTAAGGACACATTATATGTTGCACACATACTGCCGATACCTGTTAAGTTTGTATGAACCCCAGGTTGATAATTAAAGTTGGTAGCCTCGAAAGTTGCAACATTCTTGTTCCAATACTAAGGCTCACCACTTTTTAGTGTCTTTTCCAGGGAGGTGTAAAAGTATGTAGTGTTTTCTTCCCTAGTTGATTCATTTCTTTTCTTTCTGCCAATATATATAAATATAAATATATATATATATATATATATATATATATATATATATATATATATATATATATATATATATATATATATATATATATATATATATATTTCCATTAGGCATATTTCATTTCAAAACATAAAATGAATTGAATTACCATTCTTATTCAAAAAAAATTATTTAAAATACTTCTCCAACATCACCCCCCAAAATTTGATCACGTATTTCAGTAAGAACCACATGACCATCCACATTTGCAGGTAGAAGAATAATATGTCGCAAAGAAGGTAGGAGAAATGGATGAATATTATGACAATGAAGAAGATGCTCTTGGCTCTACCATTCAAGATACTGATGTCAGTGTGCATATGAAAAGAATCCCTCCATCTTTCCTTCACAAATTCCATGGTATAAGGTCAGAGGATACATAAATATTTCTCTTTGAATTTCAAATACTTAGTAGATATTATGGCTACTTATCACACTAAAAAATTGAGATTGTTTCCTACAACATTGAAGGATAGAGATCCTTAGTGGTTCATGAGTTTAGGTACTCATTCAATAAGGTCATGGAATGATATGCAAAAGATATTTTTAGAAAAATATAAATACCATGATATGAACGAGGAAATATTCAGAATGAATAAAAATAAGATTAGAGCCTTGAGGATATAATAGATAGGTTCATGTTTAATTTTAAGAGGGAAAAATTACAACATTTAGGATTTGACACATTAAAAACCCTCTTAATTAGAACAATTATGGATGAGTGTATTGATCTCCTTGATCTCTTGCGTAAAGGAGATGTATACCAGTTATAATTTGAAGAAATTTGTGAAACATGCAAAGCACATATGAAGAGGAAGGAAAAGAGTAAGTAAATCAACATCAACATTGGTAAGTCAAGATGAATTTAGAAATTGGCTTGATAACTTTAAAATAGAAGATATTAGAAATCTAAGTGAAAAAGTACAAATTTTAAGAATGAAAAATGAGAAAAAGAAGGTGTTGATATTTGTGTTATCCATGCAAAATCATATGCTACTAAATATTTTCCATCATTACCAAGGTTGAAGGAATTCGACTAAGAGGACAATGGAGCAAGTCAAACACCAAATAAGCTATGTTATGTAGCTCCAAGAAGACCATGGATGCCTAGTCAACTTGATATGATGAAAGTACCTACTTCCCAATTTAAATATTATTCACATCCATCTAAAAATAATTGGAACACACTCTGGCAACATTCGCCATATCAACCATAGAACCAATCTTGAAAACACGGTTGGAAACAACCTTATGGGAAAAATTCACAATATCCTCAATATTTTCATCAATATCATCCATACCCAACTCCATGCTCTCCCTCCCATCCACCTCCACCATGTTATGAAACCAACTCCAAAAATACAATAAAATTGAGATCAACGCCTTAGAAATCAGCCACTTCGAGGGGGAAACCTCCTTTACATTACATAAATGAACAATTCTTCGATGATACAAATGATAAAACCTCATTTCTATATATATGAGTCCATGGGGTCCCGATATAATCCTAGCTGACCTAACAATAATAATTTAAGGGCACAATAATAACAATATGGGGGTTACAGGGATACAACAATAACCATAAGGGGGCTACACTAACACAATAAGGGACTACACTAGTAAGAAAGGGACATAACATGCCCCTCTCCTTCAAAAAGGTGTTGTCCTCAATGCTTGAGTAGAACTGGATGCTTCTGTATGAAATTCTCATCCTCCCATGTAGAACCTTGAATGGGTAAATTCTTCCACCTTATGAGATACTCTAGAATTGATCGATTTCGTAGCTTTCGAGTTCTTGTTTCTATGACTGCTTCAAGTTACAATATGAGTTTTCCTTCCACATAAATTTCTGGCAATATTGTTTGAACTGGAATTTCGTCACCTATAACCTTCTTTAAGCATGAAACATAGATAAGTGGATGCACTCGAGAAGAAGCAAGAAGCTCCAATTTGTATGCCATAGTACCAATATTTTGCAACACCTTGTAAGGACCATACTATTTTGGCGATAATTTATTATTCTTCTTAGCTTTCTTGAGGGACATTTGTTTGTATGCTTGTAGCCATAAAAATACCCAATATCTTACATCAAAACTTCTCTCGTTTCAATGGTAACCATTGTACTCCTAATACAACATCAACACCTCCCGTTGGAATGGAAAGCATTGGAATATTCAATACATATTCCCTCATGCTTAGCTTGATATTATGGCATTTTCCAGAGAAATTTATAGTTGCTCCATTTTCAACCATCACTTGACACTGGTGTTGGGTATAGGATGGAATTTAATTCCTTGGCTACCTTACAATGAATAAAATTATCGGTACTACCTGAATCAATCAATACTATCAACTTTTTGTTCTTAATATGTCCTTCTATCTTGAGAGTTTGAGGAGTGGTAATTCCTGCCAATGCATTATAGGATATGGTAAGACTTATTTCTTCTTTCTCTATGGTTTTTTCCTGGTGTATATCCTCTTATTTTGAAGTTTCTTATTGATTTTCTGCCTCCTCTTCTCAACCTATGTAAAATAATTTCTTCTCAACACACTTATGACCTTTAGTGGATTTTCTATCACAACTGTAGAAAATCCCTTTTGATCTATTTCCTTCCAATTTTTGTGGTATCAAACTTGTAGGTTTTGGAATTCTAGGAGTAGCAACACTTCCATCTTTATATATGTGATTGGTAGGCTTCCTTATCGCCATAATTTTAAATTCAATTTTTATTTACAACCTGAATGCCTTCTCCAATGAATCATGTTCCCAAAGGTGAACATCATTTTGGATTTTATCCTATAAAGTCCCTATGAAGATATCAATCTTGTGTTCCTCTAGAATATCACCTACCCTTATATTCAATTTTTGGAAGTCCTCAATGTGCTCCACCACTGAACCCTTTTGTTTGAGATTTATCAATTGGATAAAGAAGGTGTTGCTATTTGTATCCTCATAATGTGCTATCATTTCCTCCATAAAAATTGACCAAGTGAAAAACGTTTTACAGGATCAAATCCATCGATACCATAAAAATGTATTTTGTTCTAAATATAATTCTTCAAGGCATACATTTTGTGTTTTTGCACATTATTGAGATCAAAATATTTCTCCATCTATAGTATCCATGTTACGTGATCCTTTCCATAAAAACTCCTCATGCAAACCTTTCGAATATGGTGGGTCTTCAATACAACATGAGAGTTCATGAAATCACGATTAACATTTATTTTGTTCTCATCATGAGTTTCGTCTACTATATTTTTTCCATTAGGAATCATGTCTTGTATCAAATTTTCCAAACCTTACTTCCAAGCTTCCATGTCTTCTTTTATATCATTCTTCATGTGTTCCATCTTCTCTTTCTTTTTTTCTTCCATGTCTTCCATGCCATTTTTCAAACCATCCATCTTAGCTTCCACGCCTTTCTTCAAACCCTCCATATTAGATTCCACGCCTTTCTTCGAGCCATCCATATTATATTTCAAACCATCCATCTTATCTTTGATGCCTTTCTTCAAAACTTCCATTTCATTTTCTGTTACTCTTTGCGAGAGAAAAATTTGGTGCACTTAATCTTGTAATTTGGTATATCATGTTGCACTTCTTCATTTTAAAGAGTCATATTAGAGTAGTCTGAGGGCTTAATGGGTGTTGAATTATTTTTACGGGGAATTTTAGAACCCAATGCTGATACATATGCTTCAATATGCCCTTGGAATTACTTCAAACTAATTTTTCAAACAAGACTTATGCAATTTGAAAACAATACACACCTTTTTCTTGCTTTTGAGGAGCTCAATATTGAAACTGAATTATCTATGTGATTTAGGATCTTCAATATTTGAAATTCAGTATTGTAGTAGCCTTCTCAATATTCTTTTGAATGCCATAGGTATTGCCTGTTTTGGATACTTCAGGAAAAAATTATGCCCAATATCCCATAATGACCTAATTATGGACTAGTTTAGTAGAGTGAAATTTTACGGTGTGCCACGTGTCACTGTTTCCTCCTTCGACTCTGAAATGGATGCAAAGGAAACTAAAGTACATTTTATTTTTACCACTTTTTACAAAATTCATATCCAATGCTCAGAGAGAGGGTTATTGAAATTTTCCCAAGGTCACCTCTTTTATATGAAATTTGGGAGCCTACAAAAACCATAACTTCCATAGATCATATCTCCAAAAATATTTCTAACCAAGATCTGAAATTTTTACACAAATTTCCTTTGTATTTTGTCTTCGCGTGGTAAAAATTTCAGCTTTTGAACCTTCGTAGAAAAAATGTTATAGCGAAAATTCCACGATGACATGTTTGGAGCATTGAAACCCTAGAATCCAAAGCTCTGATACCAAATGTTATGAAACCCACTAAAAAATCGAAGAAGAGAGATAAATGTCTTAGAAATGAATCACTTAGAGGGGCGAACCTTCTTTAAAATACATAAATGAATGATTCTTGGATGATACAAATGTAAAATCCTGCTTTCTATATATAGGATTCCATGGGGTCACAATATAATCCTAGCCAACCTAACAATAATAATGTAAGGACACAATAATAACAATATGGGGGTTAGAGGGATACAACAATAACCATAAGGGGGCTACACTAACACAATAAGGGACTACACTAGTAATATATGAACCTAATACACCACAATCACAACCTCAACCACATCCATCTCATAGATCCACTCCCACTCAACTACCTGTACCACCATTTCTAAACCCATACAAAGAAGTAACTCAACCCACTTACAATGCCGAGGTACAACACTCCCAAACATCTCCCCTTGATGTAAATGGTATCCATCCTAGCTTAGGAAAGGTATTGCAAAAAATAGTTTTTTTCTTTATGTCATTCAAGGACAGCATCCAGAAGAAGATGATTCAAGTGAGGAGATCAAAGAATCAAGGCCTGCACTTGACGAAGAGTAGAAATCATAATTGAATATTGAGAAATTTACCTCATGTTTACCATTATATCCTCCATGTGTTCAAGAGAACAATCAATAGAAAGAGGAATATTTGAATGCCATGGTAGAAGAGGACATCTAAGGAGATCCAAATCAGCAAGTCGACCAGGGGTATCACAACCATATTGAAATATGGTTCTAGACAATCATTAAGTTGTAAAAATACACTCTTCTTCAACTATTCTTGATCTCATCTCAATAAAATCATTTCATATCTCATATTCAGATAGATGTCCAAGCATACATTTTGAGCCTACATATGATTTTACCTTTCATCTTGATGTGTACATCACTCCATTGGAATTATTCCTATACTTGAAAGAGATTATGTTTTTTCAAGTAGAGTAGGATAGGAAAAAATAAAAAAAATGGAAAAAAAGTAAAAAGTAAAAGAAAAATAATAAATTCTCAGGTGAAAACCTCTTTTGAGGTGCCTGATATTGGATCATTGATTGAAAGCCTCCATGAGGTAGCGAATGGGTTGAATAAAAGATAAAATAAGAGAAAAATAAAAGATCCTAGGTGAAAACCTCCTTTGAGGTGCCTATGCAGATCTACTAGTTGAAAACCTCAATGAGGCAGCTAGTAGGCCTAACGAAAAAAAAATAAAAAGTGAAAAAATGAAAACAAAACAAATTCATTTTCTCCATGTATCTCTCGCTAATGAATGCAGGTACTCTCCAACCTTTGCAAGTGACAAAAAAACAAATTTTGACTAAAAGAAAAAATTGGTCAAAACCTTAGTCAAAGGAAGTCAAACTTGGACTTCCTCCTCCTTTTCTTAGATGCTCCAAAAGGACCTAGGTCATGCCAATCCATCACCCTCATCCATTTCAAACATCCACCCATCATTTCCAACCTTTTCTCATTCATTTTCCTCATTGTCCTAGAATGCTACAGGAAACCCTGCTTTTGCTACAGGAAACTCTTAGTTTTTAGCAAAAAATTATTTTTATTATATCCCAAAAACCGTGCATCCATTTTCCAACATGTTTCTTGGGGGACACATATATATGATGGTAACATGCTCAAGCAATTTTAGCACATTTTGGTGCACAATTTTTGAAAAATTGACCTCCATAACCTAACCCATTTTTAATTTTTCTCAATCTCTGTGTACCCAATGACTAAGATGTTTTATGGGAGGTGCATAAGGATGATAGTAATATGCTAAAAAAAAATTAGGTCAATCCAATCTACAGTTTGAGAGATATGGATGAAACAAGTTTGCTACAAGGGGCTGCCCTGAACTACTACAGGAAACTCTAGAATTGCTACAGGAAGTTACAACAAGCTACATACATGTAGATCAAGGAAAAAATACAATCACAAAGGGTCTTGATGTGTCAAAAAATCAATTAGGAGAGTCTTTCCATCATTTCCTGTAACCTTCTTATCACTCTCCATCTCACGCACAACAATTTTTCACTCAAATCCTACACTTTGTCACTTTTATAACAAAATAAAAAAATTTCTACAAAAACACAAATTTCTTTCACATCATTCTTCCAAGACCACACTACTCCTTCTTAGCCTTACCACACACTCCCTCATCACCCCATGCATATTGTAAGTCAAACAAATACAAATAATACCTTTTCTAAGAAGGAAACATGTTCCTCTAGAAAACCTATGTAATCACCATAAAGCATTATAAATGGTTTTCTCAATCATCAAAGAAGACATGAAAATTTGTGAGGTGAATATGAAGAGAATATGGCACTCCAAGGAGGAATTTCACCAGCAGAAACAACCTAACATCATAGAGGAACCTACAAACATACAAAAAATGTATCAGTAAACCATGCAACTATAAATTCAATCCTCAACTTCAACGCTCACATCATGAGCATCTCAGCAACAACATTTAAGTAATGGATTTGAAGCACCATCAACAACAACAAAAGAAACCACAGAAGACCTCCAGATTCAAGGCTCTCAGCAATAGGACCTCTAACACATTATCATAAGAAACTTCAGTAATAGCTTGAGAACCACCAAAGACAACCTCAACAGTCATATCATCAGCTTCAATATCACCCACAAAAACAATCAAGGGTAAGGCTCAGGTATGCAATCATCTAAACCTTTCTTTGAATCTATTCTAGCTTAAGAAAACTTTCAAAATTGTAAGAATGAAATTTTTTATAGCCAAAATCAGTAGCAAAGAATACTCGACCTTATCTCGCAATTAGCTTCACTTTTCCACCATTGAGACACACACACACACACATATGGGAGAGGAACAAGACAAAAGTAAAGAGGAATTGAGAATGTGGGTAGTAAGTAGTTAGTTGTGATGGAAGACAAGTAGTGCTAAGGGGTAACTGAGGGTGAACTCAGTTAACATAAAAAGAACTCTTAGTTTATTTTCCATGCAATAAAAAAAAGAGAAAAATTTTGAAAAAAAAGAGAAAAGTTGAAAAAAAGAAGAAAAAAGTTGAAAAAAAAGAAAAAAATTGAAAAAATAGAAAATGAAAGGTTGACCCACCACCACTTGGCATGCAAAATATAATTACTACCGGAAAATAGGGCTACTACAGGCACAATGAGATTTGCTACACGAAAAATAGATTTGCTACAGGAAAGACAAAGGAAAAATTTTGTTGATCAAAGGTGGTTTTCCTCCTCTCTTCTGACTCTCCTCTACATACACACTCCATTGAAAAATCCAAAATGCACCCATTCACTCATTTCACCTTTCAAGTAGGTAGAAAACTCCATTTTTACTCCTGACTATAATTGCTACAGGAAAGTCCTAGTAGCTAGAGGATTCTTGTAGCACTACAGGAAACCCTGAAAATGCTACAAGAAACTTATTTATAATGAAGGTAGCGCTCTCAAAGGTTTCTAAAATTCAGAAAAAGCATGATAATTGATTGTTTTCCTATACCTACCACTCCTAACACTCACTTCACTCCATGCACAAGGATTCACTCCATAAACCCTATGTTGCGCCACTAGCAGCTAGATAGCCTATACCTTGGCATGAGACCTCTCCCTTACCTCTTCATCACTCCATCCCTAACCTCCATGTACCATTTCCGTTCATCTATAAGAAATATGGAGTGCCAAGAAGAAGAGAGAAGACTGCTACATGAAGTTGAAAAGTTTCCTGTAGAAATTTTGTATATGGCACAACAAGGTGAAAATATAAGGATAAGTTGATGAATATGGATTCAAAGGACCACAAGTAGACTCCAAGAGGATGAAAACACCAGCAAAGGAACTTGAGGATCTCCATGCAGAACTTACAAGAAGAAATGAAAATATAGAGTAGAAAAAATATGAGCAGGAGAAGCAACACATGGACCAATAAATAGAGAATGAAATAGGTTAGCATACATGAATAACCAGAAGCAAAGGAGGATGAATAGGTTTCTTAGAGGATGAGCAACAATTTCAGTAGGGGGGTATGATGGGCCTCTAAATTAGACATAAATTAAGGAACATATAACCTTTCTTAGGCACATAAAAGATATATTAAATATCTCATTATACACTTAATAATTTTTTTTATGCTTTAACATTTTCTTAGGAAGGTTTAGAGATAATTGCATATTTGTGCCCAATATTATTTATTTGTTGAAGGATATTGTGAGAATATTGGGTAGATTATGGATATTTGGAGAAGGAGATAATTTAGGGACTTTATCCCTACTATTGGAGGAACAATATTGGAGAATAAATGAAAAAAGTATCATGAAATTACTGAGAAATTATGGAGATATTCTGGAACTTCGATGATTGAGAAAATTTAGGAATGTGTTCCCTGTCATTTACTGCAAACTCCTAGTGTTGGGAACCAGATCCAATATTTGAGGGATTTTTGAGGGGAAAGCTTCCTCCTTTCAAGGGGAATTCTTCTTGGCATCATTTTGTATAAGTACCAATTCGAATTGGCCTCTAGGGGAAGGTACTTTTTAGTCTCATTATGGATACAACTTTTTTTCTGTAAGCTCCATTTTCTTTTCTTGCGGGGATGTACATGGATTGATTCAATAATTAATATTGGTGTCATTTTTAGCTTCTAAGGCTTAGTTTATTCCATAGGACTCTGAGTAGTCCTTCTTCTTGGCCATCCAAGGAGCCTCAAATCCCTCTTTTACAATTCCTTGATGTTATTTTCACTTCTTATTTAGATGCATCTCTTATTTCTGTTTTGCATATTTTTGTATTTAGTATTGTTTCTTTTCTTGGTATAGGATTGAGTTAAATGATTGAAGTGAGTTATTTTATGAGTTTTTATACAATTTAAAAAGCATTATTAACCCTTGTAATAAATTTTGAAGGTCATATTGATCATTAAGCTACTTGGATTTGGTTATTAGTTCGCGAATGTAAGAGTTCTGGAAATGCCTTGTAGCGAAATAGTAGTACATTTCTGCTATTTTCTAGAATGTGTTAATGAGATCCATTTGACTTTATTCCACTTGGATTAGGTCATAATAATGTTAAATGTAATAAAAAAAATCTACCCCATTGTATTTTTACTTGATTAGCTTCAGAATTTGTTATATTGACTAGCTCACTAGTTCTTGAATTTCCAGATTTTAGAGTAGTAAATTTCTGTTACTTTTTAGCACGTGTGATCAGGGGTATTTTGGAGTGATTCCACTTAGAATGGAGACATAAGAAATCATAATTAAAAAAAAAAAAAAAATCCCATCCAATTTTAATTTGATTTACTTATTATTTCGGTGAGTTATTTCCAAAATAGACTTTCCTGTAGCAAAAACAGAGTTTCTTGTAGCACTCTTGTAGCATTTGTAAACTCAACCAGATTTTCTCCCAAAGGTTGGTTTTTGTCTCTTAGGATTGAATCATGACCCCTGGGATCTAAATACATGATTGAGGAATAATAAACACTACTTAGGACATTTATTTTCACAAATTATTTAAGGTATTTTTATTTGAATTCATGCTCTTAGGATTTCAATTACAAATTGTTGTTATTTCCTCAGATTAATTCCTTTTAAAAGAAACACTTCCATTTCTAAAATTTGTTTAGTATTTCATTTAATAAAATTCACTCCATTACATCGAATCAACAAAAGAAGGACACATTGTATGTTGCACACATAGTGTCGATACCTCTTAAGATTGTATGAACCCCGAGTTGATAATTAAAGTTGGCAGCCTCAGTAGTTGCAGCATTCTTATTGCAATACTGAGGGTCATCAAAAGGATCCTCCAAAGAAATGGAAAACAATGATCTCAACATCAAATCATCATCTCAGAAAAAATAAAAAGAAGACATGAAAAAATACAACTTATCCCTCCAAGTATGGGGACGACCTGAAAATAAGATACTTAGATGAAGAAATGACATCTTCCATTTCTTTCCTTGTAAAAAAAATTGTTATATGAGTATAAACACAACCCGTTTCTACCTTGGTCAAATCTAGACTCCCTGGAAATCTTTTAGATTCCTCACAAGATTCTCTTTTGGACATGGATGAAAACTATGTTGCTCAGATCAGAGAATGGGTTGTGCCATTAGATTCCTAGTGAAATACTAGTTTAGATGAGTATAAAATAGCCATAATTCTGAAAATTTTAAAAATCAGCCACTAAGGGAATCTTAAAGCTTCCTTATAGAAAATGTTCTTTGGAATATTCCCTAACATATTCTCTAGAAATATTGCTATAATCTTCTTGAGATTCATGTCTTCAATAGTATGTTTACACCCTCATCTCTCTTGTATTCTCCATGGTTCCCTTTGAACCATTCAAATGGAAGTTTATAAGTGTGAGGGTGAATAATACAGAGTGTGTGTTTGGAACAACGGTTGGCATAGTCATATTAAGTTACTTGTTGTTGGGGAGGTTTCAAGTTCAAAACCCATGGACTCCTAATTTTTCTTTAATATTGTTTTAAAGCCCAATTTTGGATTTAATATTGTTTTCAAACCATATAATATATGGAAATCATATATCCATATTTTATTGACTCCCAAAAGCATGAGAATAAGACAAAAATGGAGGTTGCACCATGCCAAGGCCACTTGGGCCTAATTTAAGGTGTCATGTGGCAGGATCTCATTGGTCCACATCATATGCCACCTACATGCCATGTGTTGACTTATAATGTTGCCACATCACCAGCTTGTTGGTCCACCTAGTTTTCTCATTAGGCTGCCAAATTAGTTCCATGGGCCCCACTATGTCTGCTAACTTTGCTTCCATGTTTCATTTGTACGGTCTTCCATGTTACAAAATGTTGACTTTGACTTTGACATGTTTTGTTTTGTTTGGTAAAAAAGTCAAAATGTAATAAATTTCTCATACGGACTCGGATTAAGGCATAATTCTCACTGTTTGAAAGCTTGTCATGAGTTGCTCAATCAGATCTTAGTTTTGCTGCAATCCAAGGACTTTGTTTTTCAGCCTTTTTGGAGCCACCTAGATCACAAAGACATCGTAACTACCTAGACCCATAATAATAGGGCATCATGATATTTACAGAAATGAAAGATCCAAAATAATAGGATATCATAACAAGTCAATACCAAAACTAAGGAAAAATCGTAGATAACCCATGAGACTCTCAACCTCTTGTTGAGAATTGAAAAATTGTTGTGAGATGTTTTCTCACACAAAAATAATTTTCCTTTATACAAATTTAAATGAATAAAACATGATATTCTCAAGATCACTTCCATCATTAATGATTTTCCCAATTTTTAATGATCAATACATGATTTTGTCATAGTCATTTAAATTATAAATTATTTTTACAAAATTTTAATGAATAATACATGATATTTTCCATCCCGTTTGAAGAAATAATCATTTCCTTTAGTGATCTATCCCATGGTGTGTAAGATAAGAATTTCTCATGTGGAGGCCTCCCTGGATCATTCCTCCCCACAAAGAATCTGTTAGTCCTCCAAAAGTATAAATACGAACTGCAATCTGATGTACTCTTCCATTTCCTAATTTACATAACAAATGTCTTTGATAGGCCATACTTTCCCTTCCTTCACCTTTGTACTTTGGAAATAGTATGATGAAGCCAACACCTATATTCATATGAAAATTTGTAGCTGCTAATGCATGTATCATTACTTGCAAGATTCCAAACAATACTTTACTTGCCAAGAGTTTACAAAATACTCATGGTCAAGTTCTACATTGATTCCCAAAAATAGGCCGAAGAAAAAGAAATAATTCCTCTCACTTAATAGTGGCTACAAGGCCCATTACAAGCTACAATGTTAGTTTTAAGGCCACATTACAAATGTCCAACATATATGTAATACTCAACTCCCTGGATGGCCATAGATCCATCTAACAACATTGGCACCCTAATGTCCAAAATAATAATAACATGCAACATATCATCAAAGTATGGCCTAATATCTAAAAATTGGGGTTGTTTTTAGTAAAATATAAAATAATTCAACCAAATTTATTCACACATCAAACTTTACCAAAAGTTCACGATTCACCTCATTTTGGTCATTGGCTCCATGTGTAACACTTATGGGAGATTAAATGGCCATGGTTATGTAGATAATCACCTAATCTCAACACCCTCAATCATTTGATTTTACTCATCCATCGATGTTGTATTATCCCGTGTGTATTATTTAATGCATGAACAAAAAAAATTTAATATCTATGTGTACCACATACATCGTACATGACATGGTGTGGCTTCCTCTTAGGATTTATGATGGGTTTTCACGTAAAACATTACAGGTTTGAATTTTAAAAACCGGAGAACGCTCGTCTTTGTGGTACAAGTTGAAATTTATTTAACACATTGATTCAAACAAACACACATAGGTTTAACACACTCACATGTTTCCTTCTATAACTCGAGCCACCAAAATATTACTAGTCACACACACAAGTTTCTCCTTTATGCAATACAAGCTAGCTCCACAGAAAAAATATCTCAGTGTTGTATAGTCTCACTGCACTAGTGAATCGTCATTGAAATCATCACTTGAATGCATTAAATGTTGGTCCCGAACAACGAATATGTGACGGAACATTTTTGGTGGTCGAATCACATAATACCAACACAAACCTTTGTTGATAAATCTCCATGATCACAAGTGTATGAGGTCGTATAGTTTTCAAAATAGTCGATTAGCTAAATATTATTTGTGATACATTGGCATATTGTATGTTTACCTCACTACTACAAACTCCTATATTTCTATTAATGGCATGCACCTGTGGCACATCGCACTTTAGGCTTTGCTGCATGTACTCCATGTAGTTGAGGTCATTGTTATTGTTTCAACATTAACTTGATGAATATAAAAATATCTTTAATAGCTTATAAGAAATAGATATCACTATTGCTTGATGATATGATGGAGTATATCATGCATAATATTTCAAAATTATCTTTCCTTACGCATAAAATATTGTGAAATAACCCATCCAACTATGCATATTTGATTAATTAATTAAACTTAGGATTCGTTCTGCTTGTGCTAGGATACATACTAGAAAAAATTTAGTTGTAACCACCTGGCTTATAGAAATTAGACGAGACATTTACTCCCATTAATATCTTCATCCTTCAACTTAGTTATGATGATACTTGATTCCATTTTGGACCATTCTAAAATCTCTTCAAATATGTGATGGTCAAGAGCATTTTTTGGGGGATTGGCTCCAAAATTTTTGGATCGACTTACCACATCTACTAAATGTAATATTTTTCACTAGATCCATCCTATATGGTGATCTCATGGATGAATAAATTCTTACCCCAATGCAATGATGCTATAGAGAGAATATACTTCGATGCATTGCAAGTAACAACCACCAGTCTCTTCTGGAGACGATTTAGGTTAGGAATTTTAGAAACAACAACATAATTGCCTTTTCACTTTATACATACCCCAATAATACCCATTCTAGTGCCATTATTTCTCAATTAAAAATACTAGCACTCTTGAATGCTTAAGGCCTCGAGTGACAGGAAGAAGACAACCTTGTAAAAGGAAAGATGTTAATTTTGTAGGTATGATAATCACTTCATACCTAACCAACGTAAGGTACCCTCTTCATGCACTTTAATTTATTCAAATATAAATGTAGGAACAGTAATCACATGATCCATTGTCCCTTTCATAGCTTTCTTATGCATGGGTTATTTGAAAAGCTTCTTGCTTGTGTTGCGATGAAGCTTTGGGTGAAGCTTCCAAAACTTAGTATGTTAGTACCCACTGATGTGGAAATGAGTGAAAAAGTACTTATTAATACTCTCCCTCTTATTTCAAGGAGTATTTTCCCTTAGAAGTTTCGACATAATGTGTATTTACAATGACTCTCTTTTCCAATATCTTGTAGCGCTATGATTTTCTAGCCCAGAAAATTACAAGGATTCTTGTGCCATAATTTTTTCTCTTTTTCATTTATAGTTTTCTTATAATGGAAAGGAACATTAGAATACATGTTTGGATCATACCTTTTAGTATTATCCTTGATTGAAGTGTGATAAAAAGATTTTGAATTTTTTTTTTTTTGGGATTTCTTATTGGATGTATCGTTTCCAGAAAGTGATGTGTCATCCTTTTTCTTAGGTGATATTGTCAATGGCTTGGATTATTTGTTTGAAGAATAACTTGATTTTGTTACCTTTGAAAATTCTCCTTCAACATACCCTAATCCTTTAAATTGAGTAATTATTTTAACCTCCTATATATAACCAAAAAATCCCAATTGTTTCATCTATATAGCCTAATAATTCCTAAAATATCTAGAGAACTTAAATTTTCAATTTATTCATTGAATTTTAAAACACAAAAGTTTTTAAACTTGGGATAAATCAATAATAAATTATGAAGTAAGCATCCCATATGCATATATTTCTCGTTAAACAAGGTGGCTACCTTTACAAACCTCAATATTGGAGGGAAATAAAATTGAAAATTTCTAGAGTAGCATAAATTCTACTTAGTAGAGCTTGGTGAAACAACAACAAAATTTGAAGTATGCACAAATATTAAATCAAGGAATTTATAAATCTCACCATTCACCTTGAGACATATAAGTAGAGTAATGGATAGTAGATTTTAATGAGGAACAAGTAGGGGATGGAAAGGTTCTACGCAAACTATGTATTTTCCTTTTCGTCACTTCAAAACAGAAGGAATCTTAGTGAAACCCTTGAGCTAAAATTGATGATACCATTGTAAGTCCTAGTAAAAATAAGTGTGAGAGAGAGTTATAGTAAATCTCTTTAGAAGCATGTTGCACACTTTCTAATAAACATGTATATGTATCATGGAATTTTGAGAAACTCGTAGGTGTGCTTTTCATAACCAGTAATATTTTGGCTTAGTGCAGTTCATCGCATCCTTGGAGTATTTCTAAAGAAGTGATGGATTTTCTTCTAAATTATCACAATGTCCCAAATATTCATTTTTTTGAAGTATGCCCATAATTAAATCCCTTCAAATTTCAAATCCAATGGTATGTTGCATCCCATAAATTTTTAAATCCTATGACAGAAGCTTCCTCTATTCTTCATGATACATTTGTAACACTACAACATATGTTACACTTTTTTTTTCTCATCTAACCATTTACAATTAGATGGATCAAAATACACTATGTAAGAGAAATTTTACCATAGTAAAATTGATTTCACTATAATAAATAATTTAATAAACAATATTTTATTAAGTTATTTCTAGTTCAAATAGGAAACCCCATGAGGAATAATTAAATAAATCCTTGTTTATTTGGTTACCCTCTAGGAATAATTAATTAAACCACTGTGTAAATAATATTCCTAGTCATATTTAACCCAATTAACGAGAAATAATTAGATAAATAATTATTTATCTTATTATTCTCTAGGAATAATTAATTAAATCATTATTGAATTGGTATTCCTTGTTAAATTTGACTAAATCATTTAGGAATAATAAAATAAATCATTTTTTGTTAACTTATTCCTTAACCCCATCCTTGAAATGATAAAAAAATCTTTTATTTGTTTATGATTTCTAAATAAAGGGATTTAACCAATTTAAATTCATTTTCCATCCAACAAAATATAATAAAATATTCGAAGCAGTTAGATCTAGATCTTAGTTAAGAATATTTTATTATGCACCATTATCAAAGATGAATCAATATTCTATTATAAATAGGAGGGTTTTCCATTAATTATTTACCTTTGATCCTTTTTTCATGATCGAACTTTGATCCTCTTATCATTTTCATACTTTGATCACCTTTTATTATTGTTTTGCTTCTTGAGCTCCCATAGAGTTCAACACGTCTTGGGTTTTCTACACCTTTGAGAGAGAGAAACTTTGGATCTGAAGCGTTGAGGACAGCTAGGAACCCATCCCATTAAGGGGGAATAGTAATATCATTCTTCGCTCCCTTCCCAAGTGTTAACACAATATAAATTTCCTTAAAGATCTTGTATTTTCCATTGGATATTTAGAGAAACTCTTATTTCATTTTACTGTTTTGCTACATTTACTGCATAAATATGGGTTTATGTCGCATTAGTTTTGACTATCTATTGTAGGTATAAGGAAGTCAAACAACCATATTTATTGTTAGGGTTTTTTTTCATGTGCATCTAGAGTGATCTCTTTTTGTACACTTTCGTTAAGAATTCATTCTAACAATTGGTGACTCCACTGGGTTTTATTCAGATTCCTGCATTACCAGCTGCTTCAGTAACTAGGGTTTTTCTTTAGCTATTTTTAGATCTTAATGTTGTTTTTTACCTTTTATGCCCTAAAATAGTAAAAAATCTAACTTCCAAGTGTTTCTGGGTGTTTTCCATCGGTAACAGGTATCAATCGCGCTAGAGACGAATTTGTTTTCTGGAACCTAGTGCCTGAGGCTCCCAAAACTGTAGCTCAAACTTTTTAGGCCAAAGCTTGCGATTTCAGGCTCAGGTCACACCTGTTGGGCCAAAAATGGTAATGTTAGCAGCTTACAGGTCAGTACCTCTGAGCTACAACATTTTTCAGGATTTTTCTCTTACACTAAGTGTTTGTCACAAGCACTGTTCAAGGTTGTTTGACATGTACCTCCACTCGTCCATTAGAAAACATTTCAGGTCTAAAAATGGGCCTCCTAAGAAAAATGTACAACAAAAATAAAATTTATAAGAACCAATAGGATTCAAGATGATGATGTCAACCATGGGGGATGATTCACCATTTTTTGTGTAAAAAAGTAAAAATATTAAAAAATAATAAAATAATAAAACTACTTTGTCAACTTGTATTTTCAACTTATCTCCCTATGGGTTTACTCAGGTTTTGAGCATGAGTACTCATTGGATGCGAAATTTTATTCCTCATCCAAGGAGTACCCATGTTGCATAATTTTGATAGACCCTGCTACACGAAAAATGAGAAATACATGAAAAAGTGTGATTGCAATAACTTTTTTCATGTATTTCTCATTTTTCGTGTAGTAGGTTCCATTGAAAGTCTACAACATGCATACTCCTTAGATGAGGAATAAAATTATGCATCCAAAGAGTGTTCCCACTCAAAATTGGAATAAACTCATAGGGAGATAAGTTGAAAATACGTGCAAAAAAAGTAGTTTTTCCTTTTTCCCTCTACAATTTGATGACGTAATGTAATATTATTTTATTAATTCCACTATTATTTTAAAATTTCGTTAGGAGGCCCATTTTATACCAAAAAATTCCCCTAATTCTTAAGGCTGGATATGCTTAGTTTTTCTCCTTGAAGTAGGAACAAGCCTCTTAGGGTTTCAGTATGCTTCCACCTTTTTAGGAGGGGTTTAGCTGAGTAGGTAGTCTGATATTTGCAGCGTTTTCAGCCATTGTTTAGGGTTTGGTTTAATTTTCATATAGATCCTTTTATATCGTTTATTATTCCATACAAAACCGCCTATTGATTTTTCTTTGGTCTTTCCCTTAGGGTCCCCCTTGTTTCTCTTAGGGTTTTAGCCTTCTGCCTCCTCTTCAAAATATTTTTCCCTTTGGTTTCTTGCTATTTTCTGCACATTTTCCAACATAAATGAGTCATTAGATCCCTATCCCTTAGAACTTTGATATTTTTTCCATCTTGTGTCCTTTGATTCAATTTCGACCGCCTTCTAGAACAGTTGTTTTGGAGCCCTTATTTTGGGTTGAACTTATGCATATTTAGTTGTTTAGTTTACTGTCGTTTCAATTTTATTTACAATTCTTAAACATTTTTTCTTTTTCTTTATACACAGCCATCTAGTCTTAATCAATATTAACGCATGAATTGCACACACGCATGCCTAAAGTGAAGAGTTTTTTGTTTACACTGCCAAGCCAAGACATAAACATCGTAATTAATTTATCTACCCCTCTGATCCTGTGTTTATTATGCTTCCATCTTATTTGGGTATCTCTGTCTTGCCATCATTGCACCCTCAGGGTGCTTATCCCAAAGATTCCTAGGCCTTCATCCTCAGTTTCCGTTAGGAATAATTACTCCAAAGTGTAGATTATGATTTAGTCCTCCATCGAGTCCCCATACCGACTCTAATTTTTTTCCATCAGACCCTCCCTCTAATTCTAAACCCAATTATCCTCCACATCATTCTGTCACCTTGTCAAGTGCCAATGTAGGTGTTGGTCCTCAAGCCAGTGGTGGCCCCGACCCTAATTCTAGAGCTACTGCTAGCAGAACCACTACCAAAGTTCTTCCGGCTACTGCTTTGCTACCTTTTATGGTAGGTTTAAGCCTCCACAATTTCAGCCAGCTAATTAATGACCCTATACACCATGATTTAGGTTGGACTATGATGCGAACTAAGCTTTCTTTAGACATCCCTATGTTAGAAGGAAATTCTGGAGAGGACTCTTGTAATCATGTTCACTCCTTTCACATGTGGTGTTCGTCCAATTCTATCACTAATGACACCATCCGTATTCGATTATTCCAGTGTATGCTCACTAGAGATGCTGCAAAGTGGTATGTCGACTAGGACTCTCCCTCATATTCCACTTTTGTCACTCTTGCTAAATAATTTTTGTCCTACTTCTAGCCACATCTCTGATATGATATCAGTGCCGAGTTTTTTACCAAATTCTGTCAAACTTCTACCACCCGCCCTTGTGAGCATGTCCAAGAATAGTGTAGAAGGAAGAGGTTAAGTCGAGATCCCACATTCGACAAGCATGTCTATATGGATTGTTTTCTTCGAACACTCTTCTCGTATATTGGTAAATTTGTCGCATCTCACTTTCCTCAGAAAGCCAAAGAAGCTCTCTAAATCGCTTTGAAATATGACTTGATCTATACTCAATCTAGTTATGTTTATACCATTTTAGCAGATCTTCCTAGACCTGGTTGTGGAAATGCATTGAGGGAATCTCATGTCACCGATTGTATCATTGGATCTCTTTTCCCTCCATATAATCATCCTCTCATGGTTTATGGTTTCCCTTAGGGAGGGGTCATCTCTTGTAGAACGTATCCCCATCCAGGCAACATATATCCAGGACAAAGCACATTTTCCCCATTGAATTGACCGATGCCAGGGCCTGTTGTCGCTCAACCTGTTTACACCAATGTTTCTTAGCCTTCTTTCCTTCCTTCTCTGCAACCTAGTGCTCCAGCCTCTACGACATTCACACCCCAACCTCCCATGCCTTCTCAGGCTTTGCCGTGGCAGCCACCTCCAACTTAGAGTCAGGTGTATATGCAGTAGAGTGCCACTAATCCTCCTAATTCCAAGAAAAAGAGGAAAGGAAACCAAAATCAAGCAGCGCAAGGTAATCAAGGGCACCAAGGTAACCAACCAAACGTAGCTAAAGGGAACTATCCTAGCAATAACAACCAATGACAGGATGATCAATACAAACAAAACAGGCCTCTTTGTACGAACAAGCCTTATTCTTGTTGTGGTTTCCATGGCCATTATACTCATGATTGCCCCATTTTACCCTAGATACGCCATTTATGGGAAGCATAAGCAACATCTAGAGGAAAAAAATCCACTTATTCAGCTCCCCCAAATACTGTGCTAGTTCAACCGGTTGTTTTCACCAATTCTCTCCTTTGGCAAGGATATGTGGCTTCCCAACCCCCTGAAGGTCAAGTCGCCCCTCAACCTTCATAGTCTGCTACCCCTGAATACTAGATTATCATTATGGATTTTGAAGAGGTTAATACTACTAATGTCAACCTCCAGACTCTGTCGCACCAATATGGAAGGCCACCTACTTCATCTGCAACTAAGCCCCAAACCAAAGTTTCCACAGAGTCCATTTTGACAACCAATTCTCCTTTATAGATCTCTCAGCCATAGGCATAGGTTATTCCCAAGATCCCTAAAGGGCCATTACACCGAAATGTTGCTTCTCCCAAAGCCACCCACACTTACAACATAGTAAATGACTTGGCATAATCTCCTGCTGCCATGTCAATGATTGAAGTCCTCCAGTCATGCCATTCACAATGTAAAGCTCTATTATATGCTTTGGGTGTTGTGGATCGTTCAGATGATCATTTCATCATCTTTGATGTCGACAAGTCAGAACCTCCCTCCTTACTTTCATTCGTTTTTTTCCAAATACCAGTAAAGATTCATAATGCTCTTGTTTCACATTATATCATTGACGAGGGCACATCCATCTACATGATGTCCACCCCTATTTGGAATAGAATCAGATCACCCGATTTAGCCCCATCCACCATCACCTTGCATGCTTGGGATGGTCACCCTTCTCAGGCCCTTGGCATGTATCGCAATTGTCCTGTTACTCTTGCGGGAAAGAATGTTTGTGTTGAAATTGAAGTCATTGATGCCCCCTTGGATTAAAATATCCTCTTGGGTCGTAGATATACTTATGTGATGTCTATTTTCACATTTTCAGTTAACCATAATATGTGCTTTCCTCATGACAGAAATATCATTACCATTGATCAGTTGACGTATTACGAACCAAAGTATCAAACCTCCCCCGAGTCTATCATATCTTCGGTGGATGATAAGAAATTATTCGTACCTCTTACCAGTGTTTCACATACTATATTTAAATATTACACTTTTCTTGGTGCATTCCCTAGTCTCCCCGCTCTTATCTCTAACCCCAACTTGTCGAATGTTTGCATGATGTAATCATCTTGGACTAGCCACAAGCAATCTGGTTCAACTAGCCAGTAGCCAATGCCTCCACAACCTGCTAGTGGTCACTCGATAGAGCCTTCAGGACCTTATTTTCAAGGACCTTCTCCCTGTGCTGGTGTCTCTTCCACTCTTTTTCAACTAGGAACGATTCTCCCTAGCCTTAACCAATTGTGAGCCATTCCACCAGGCCATTACCCTTCCGGTCAGATATCATTTCTCACTCCCCCCTTTGGAGTCTTTTTGGGGACTGCTATAGCTACCTTGAGCCTTCCCAATTTGAACTTGGGGATCCTAGTCTAGTACATTGATCCCCCAACCGAAACCCTACCTGGTCAGCCCAAACATTACACCACATTGACCCAGATCCAACCGGTCACTATGACCTCTCCCTTTTCTTTGGCACCTCATCCACTTCAATAGGAATCTACTCCTATTGTGAAAGCATTCTGTGAGGGGGGAATCCAGAAAGAAGGAACCTAAGGATACGGTTTCCCAAACAACTACTGCTCTCCTAAGCCTCCGAAGTAGTCACCTCAGTGTGCTTTGTGTGATGTTTTTTGGCATGATACCCATAATTGTCCCTAGCTTCCTCGTCTCAAACCTATGATCAACAAGGCATTTCTTGAATCTGATATCCCGGAGGTCCATGTTACCTTACCCAATTCAGCTAAGAAACTCAAATCGTTGCGCACGAATCACCATTTTTATTTGTGTTATATTTATGGCCACTATTCCAACCTTTTTCCCTATCTCGATGACTTTCGCGACACCCTCGAGGTTGTTCGCAAAATAGATTCCGCTCACAGTGGGTCTTGTACTCCTCTACCTTTTAGTTCTACTTCTACAGATACGAAGGAAATTTCTTCACACATTGTAATTCCTCCCCCCCATGTCGAGATCACGAAATCTCCGACCATTATCATCTATCTGTCATCATCCATGAGATCCGTGGTAGAAAAACCCTCTGAGGCATTTCCTTCTGCTTCGACTGAACCTCCTTCAGTGATCACCTTGGGCTCAACATCGGTAGGTGTTTAATCTACTAGCTCTTTGTCTAACCTCCACAACGATGCGTATGTGAACCATATCTTTGATGATGATGCATTAAGTGGCCCTGCTGCATCATGTGGTATTTATTCTACCAGTCCCCCCATCTTCTATTCATATGAATACATTATGGAAGGCATGACCACACCTGATTATCTTTGGGATGATATGCACCATCAACCATACTTCCTTCTACAACACACCCATGATTGGTATGTTGTGGAGTCTAAAGACTTCATCCACAGTGAGGTCGATTGGTTTTGTCCCATCTTACTTCAAAGCCATTTATTCAAACCAGATACAACTTGTGGCCATTACACTGACACCCAATGTTTGGGTAAGGGGGCACCCATATTTGAGAGTCTTGGAGAAGCAATTCCCCACAACCCTCCTAGTGAATCTGGTAGTGTCAACTCTACTACCATTATTCTTCCCTATTGAGAATAACCTCTAGAGTCTCATATCATGTCATATCACTCTAGGGATGATCCACTTAATAATTCCTTCATCTTACATCAACAACCCAGTCCCTTAGACATTTTTGTTGACCAACCTCATTATTTTCTAGGTGAGCACCGATTCATTATACCCAAAGCGATTGTTTCAAATAGTGACACCATATATGCGCACCAAGAAATTTAGTCCGTTTCTTGATATATGCAGTGCCAAATGAGTTTCATAATCCACCTTTTCCGTACTCTAACTGTATATATCCATTCTTCCCCCATAATATAACCATAACATAAATACCCTCAAAATGTGTTTAGAGTCTATTATTATAAATACATTTAGCATGTCCATCACATGCTTGGGGGCACCTATGCTCCTCTATCTTCTCACAATCCTCTTAAGGGTTTAGTGTGTATGTGACTGAATGCTTGAATCCATTATTTCAGCACTTGGAACACTATGGTGCTCCAAACCCTCCTATTTATAACAAAATATTGAGCTGTCCTTGATAATGGTGCATGATAAAATATTATTAACCAAGATCTAGATCTAGCTGCTTGGAATATTTTTATTATATTTTATTGGAGGGAAAAATAATTTAAATTGGTTAAATCCTTTTATTTAGAAATAATAAACAAATAAATGATTTATTTATCATTTCAAGGATGGGGTTAAGGAATAATTTAACAAATAATGATTTATTTTATTATTCCTAAATGATTTAGTCAAATTTAACAAGGAATACTATTTAAATAATGATTCAATTAATTATTCCTAGAGAATAATAAGATAAATAGTGATTTATCTAATTATTTCTCAATAATTCGATTAAATATGACTAGGAATATTATTTAAATAGTGGTTTAATTAATTATTCCTAGAGGAAAATCAAATAAATACGGATTTATTTAATTATTCCTCATATGGTTTCCTTTTTGAACCAGAAATAACTTAATAAAATATGGTTTATTAAATTATTTCTTATAATGAAAGAAATTTTACTATGGTAAAATTTCTCTTACATGGTGTATTTCAATCAATCTCATTGTAATTGGTTATATGACCAAAGATTGATGTAACAATGTGTATCAACTTTGAAACCTTGCAAAATCAAGGTTGTTGCAATATTTCATAAGCAAGACAACTTTGAAGTGAAGAGAAGCACTTTAAAGAAGCCTTGCCAAAACATGAATGATAATGAGATGTTAAGGAAATTAAATTTTTGAGAGATCCACTCAAAAGTCATTGAAATCATAAGTAGGCTATTATTAGACTTGAATCCATCTTATTGGGGACATATTTGAGCAATGACACAAAAATTTCTCCAACTTAGGATATGAAAAAGTTTGGATTCTCCTAAAATAAAAGAAGGAAAAGAAAGGAGAATCCAATGGTATTTTCCCTAGTTACAAGTAATGTACCTTGACTAACAGTTTTTGTTTATAAATAAATGACTAACTACATAGGATTGTATATCCCATATTCCTAAATTCTTTTCTTTCAAACAATTCTTTATTTTAGTAATGTATATATGAATTTACCCCCTTTATTTATTTACACATAAAACAAGAGAAATCACTAATATATTGAATTTTGACCTATTTACAATATCTTATTTCTACAAGTGTTAATTTTAATTATATGTTTCTAACCGTTGTCATTATTCTATTTAAATTATATAGATTCTTATCCATTATTATACTCATTTTTTAGTCTAAAGATAGTCATACCAAAACATTCCTTTCGTCACAAGAAATCCTAGAAGGTCCTCACCATTCATGGACCCATATATTAAGTCACTATAAACTTGATATAACCATTTTAATATCTATATTAGATTTGATCTATTGACCTTAAACCTGTTTTCCATTTATCAAAACTTGTTGTCTACCAATGTATTTATAATCCATAAGATCTATCTTAATTCCTAATTCCAATTGAATTATATACATTGCTACCTTCTTATACTTAGAATCAACTCATGTTAAGCCATCATTAACATCATTTAACCCATAGCCAAATCCTTCAAATTTCAATATCATAAGGTATGTTTTCTTTCAATTTTATATATATATATATATATATATATATTGAAATGCGTTCAATTATATTAATAATCTCACTTCTCGATTGTAGTTTGAATATGGTATTTAGTCGGATTTATACAATGATTTCAAAATAATTTATATAGTCTATACAAGACTTCTATAGAGCTTTCAACACATATATGTGTCATTCTATTTTTCTTCCATGCATGTTCCTTTTGACCTACCAAACCAATGATGGTGATTACCTTTACAATATCTATGGTGATGAGATTTTTATGGTTTTTGTTGTGTGTAATGACTGCCATCCAATTTGTTGTCAGAGTATTCATTTCCTTTTTGCGTTCTGTAGTTTAATCCTCTACATCTAAGTTTCTCAAGATTTAACACCTTAGTTAATCACAATGAAGGACCTGCATATCATATTCATTGTAATAATAATTCTAGTGAATAGGAAAGTGTGCATTGACTCACTCGAGGTGAATTCAAAGATATGATTTTCCATTGTAACATATTTTTCTATTAAATTTAGGTTTTTTTATGAATAAAATAATTACATTTTTAACATTCATTGGAATAATCCATTCATTGTTGCCGATTATTAGGTCCTCCTATTACATTTTACAATGTTTATGTAGCCAAGGTTTGTTATAAAACTCGTGTTGATATCTTAAGAGTGTTACAAAGCTCTTTCTTTTCCCCTTGACTAAATAATTCCATTAAAGTAAACTTTATATCACGAGAACTAAGTTAAATTTTGATTCTTCTTGGATTTTCCAAGTGTAGACTTTGGTTTTTAATGCTTGAGACTTGATTTCTTTTCCAGAATTCTCTTGGAGGTTCATTCATGTTAGATTGATTTATGAGTTTCCAAGGTCTATTACTTTCACCCTTCAACTCTACGGCTTCCTGAAATTCCAAATGGAACATGTATAATTTCTTCACCCATAGGTTTCTATTGATTGTTTTGTCCATGTATCAAAAATTTTCTTTGTTAATTAGTCATTTTTACAACATCTTATTTTTGTGTTTATTTTTGAATTATTTTCTAACTTTGGGGCTAGAAACGTTATCCTTTATAGTAATATCACATTTTTTCTCCTTTTTTCTCTTGTTACATTTAAAATTTATAGAGGTTTGGGGTTTTTTTTAACCTTAGACATGTTACAACCTCCTTCAGGTTACGACCTTAATCGTCAGACATATCATAGTGTTATTAGCATATATTTGTATAATAAATTCGAATTTATTTTTCCAAACCCTATTTGGGTGATAATGACTAGAGTTTCACACTCTCATTCATGTTCTTAGTATAATTAGTTATATATTGAAGATACACTTATCCTAATTTGTGTCTTTATAAGCTATATGATACAAAAATCAATTTTCATTCCTCTGTATAATTTCTCTTTAAGTTTATTCTAAATTATTTGAAATTTTCTTTATAGGTGTTAGTGAAAAGTGCAGAATTTGAACTCTTAAAATGTAAACAATTAATTATGATTCTAGCCTCTTCACTTTTACAATGTTTTTAATTTATACCATGGTTGATGCTAGGATGTAGAACTAATTCATATATACTTATTTATCCCTGCAGGTATTTCATTTTCATACAAAATGGATTAATTTATTTTCTTTCGAAGCTTCGAATTTGCATTTACTTCTCTAATTCATAAGTCCCTTGAATCCTTTACCAAGTTGGATGCTCATGTCCTTGGTTTCTGTGTCCATGACTTAGCTTCCAGGTTCTATTACATTTTCCTTTTTACTTTTTTTTAACTGTATTTATGATCATACACTTCCATTTCTTTGGAAGAGAATAGTCCTCAGGCTCTCACACCTATAATTGTATTTAATTTGTGAAGTTTTATTTTCAGGAAAAAATGTTTGGGTTTCTTGTGAAAATACCACAACATTTGACTCAACAATTATTTAGTAGTTTTATATATATATATATATATATATATATATATATATATATATATATATATATATATATATATATATATATATATATCAAATGAAATAAATTTCTCATACTACCAAAGATTAGATGGTTATTTCAAATTAATTATATATGTCAATTTATAATTTTTACAATTAATCTTTAAAGTTACTAGTAGCTATGAGTGGTTATTTTAATATTCATAACATACTAGCTTTAATATTAATTGTATATAAAAAAAAATAAAAATAATATCTCTATTAAGCTAACCCTATCTCTATTCCTTTCTTACAAAGTAAAAATTTTCCTCATGGAATTACACTATATTTAACTAGAATAATTTTTATTTGTCTAGATTTACTATTCATGACACTAAAATTCCTTCATGTTTTTGTGATACTATGATTTGGAGTATATAATCATAATTTTCATTCTGCTTTGACATGTTACTATAATAGTATTCATGTATATTATACTTATATTCATGTATCTAATACCTTTGTCAACTACAATAGAAAGTATTGTGTACAAGATGAACTTATCAATATTTTTGCTGCTACTTTTCCTTTAATAGTAAAACACATAAATCTAGAGCTTTATTGTACAAAATATATATATCTGTATATTTTATAGCTCTCAAATTATTTCTACTTATACATACTGAAAAAAGGATGTATTTCATGTTGGAAATATTCTATTTCCAGCTATTAATTTTCGTTTCAAAGCTAAAATTATTTTAACTTTTCTTTTCTTCCAAAAAACTCTATAAGGAGTATGAAAATGTTTTTTATGAGAAATATATACAATTCAATTTTCATAATTAATTTTCAGCCCAATTCTATCGTCAAATAAATACTCAAAAAAATAAATAGAGCATAACAACAACAGTCTCCTTTAAAATATAGCTTAAAATAAATTGACATGAATTTGTTCGTGTTGAAAATTAATAGTTGAGTACTTTGATCCTCCTAACCTTGGCATTTCATCCAATGAGTATCCCCCTGAGAATAACATGTTTATAAAAATAATGTTATTTGTCTTATTCACTTTCTATTCCCACAGTTTCTATCTATTAGAAAACCTGAGTTTCTCCATCAAGAAGACAAAAACAAATATTTCTTTTTCTTTTTTCCATTACCCATCTACCACTCTTTAAGTGGGTTGTAACTACCTCCTCCTTACCAACAGATGACATGTAGTTACTAGCTCATTAATGAGATTTTGTTTCCCACTTCCAAAGAAAATATCACGTCTTTTAGGAAATTAATAAATTAACCAATTCCACAATTTCTCAATAAATCTAATCATCCATATTGGATTCCTAGGTCTTATTGATCAGTAATTAATATTCACCAATAATTTTTCAGCCTCATCTCTTTCAGCCAAATGTACTACAAAAATGATTTTTTCTAGACTTACTAATTTATTAGAAAAATAATCATAATTACAAATTTATAGCAACCCATTATCAATAATAAGTCACTAATAATTAAATAAAAAAAATACATATAATATTTACACTAAACAGTTAATTCAAACGATATTGTATTACATGGAGAAATAATAAAAAAAGGGGGTGGGGTGAGGGGGGCATAATTTGTTGTTTGCTCAACATGTAGCATTTTGGAAAACCACCAAGAATGCCACCAATCAATGATGGTTGAAGTTTAAGTTACTATTTCTAAGAAATCTATTTTTATTTTAACCGGTCCTAAATCTATTCATAGTTATATTACTACAAAAAATGTCAAAGCATGTTCTCTTAAGAAGTGTAAGAATAGTAAGTCATGACTAGTCTAGCTAGCTACTAGAATCAAGAAAGAAGTTAGTGAAATGGTGGAGAGATTTCAACTAGAGTTGGATGGACACTTCATATGGGGAAATTTTAATATTTTGCTATTTTGTTCTTATGATGCCCTCGTTATAATGGATTGGTTGGAAGCACATTGCATTAAGCTTAATTTTTATAATATGACATTTGATTACCTTGGTGAAGTAAAAAACAAAAGGATATTAAGGGACATACCACACGAATTTTTTGTTCAACATATTTAAGCCTTTTACTTGAAGAATTTTTTTATAAAAATATGGTACATATATGAAACCCATATATTAAACTCAAAAAAATGCAAGGAATTCGAGCTTGAAGGCTATCTTGTCTTGCACAATTTTTGTAATGTGTTCCTTAAGAAAGTACTAGTACTTCCTCCAAAAAGTATATTGACTTCAAAATTTATCTTATCCTCAGAGCTACACTAGTTTACAATGCTCCTAATACAGTGAGTACCCTATAATTATTTGAGTTGAAAATGCAATTATAAGAGCTATTGCAAAATAAATACATTCAACCAAATGTATCTCCATGGAGATAACTAGTGTTATTTGTAAAAAATAATGATGGAAATCCAAAGTTATGTATTTTTTACTAATAGCTAAATAAATTCATAGTACATAACACGTATCCACTACATTTCATTTATGACTTATTTGATTAGATGAGAGTAGTAAGTCTATTTTCAAATATCCATTTGGCATTTTGTGGTCATGAAACAAGAATGAAGGAGGAATACATTCATCATCCAACATTTTTTATAATATATGGCCACTCATGATGAGAGGAGCAAGTATATTTTCAAACATCAATTTGATTTTTGGTCACCATCAAGCAAGAATGGAGGAATACATCTATCAAAAAATGATTTGAATAAGGTATGGCCACTATTAATTTGTGGTGCTACCATTTGGTATCACTAATACACTAACTACATTCAAGTGTCTCATGAATGGTTTCATCATGTACTTCAATAAGTTTGCATCTATTTCCTTGTATGACATTTGTTTTATTATAAGAATCAAGAATAGAACGAGGAAAAATTGAGATGGGTTTCTCAAGTACTAATAGAGAATAAGTTGTATGCTAATCTAAGCAAATGTGATTTTCAAAAAAAGGAAATTCATTATTTAAATCATATTATCTCAAAAGAAGAAATATCTATGAATTCAAATAATATCGAGGACATAATAATTGAATCACTCCAATTAATGTAACAAAAGCAAGATATTTGTTAGGTCTCAATAATTATTATAGACGAATGAGCAAGGGATTATCCAAGGTCCAATGTCCAATTACTCCTTTGCAAAAGAATGGGATCAAGTTTTAATGGACACATACCCAAATTTGAATATTGTGGATTGAGAAAATAATTTTATTTTGTAAATAGAGTTATGTGTTCAAGGAATTAATGTACTTATGCAAGACAATCATTTAACTTTATGAATTAAGAAAACCAAAATAAAATGAAAAAAATATGTCACACATTATGTGGAACTTGTTATAATAGTATTTTCTTTCAAAATGTGAAGGAATTATCGAAGGCAAGAAATTTGAGCTTAGAGTAGATCCTGATGGCCTCAAACATTTATTTTAGTAACCATTCTTAAACGCCAAGCAACCTAGATGAATGAAATTTTAGAGATCAACGAGATATAGAAAAGAAAAAAAAATCGATGTACTTAGTATGAAAATGCGACATCAACTCCTTTCTCAAAGAATAATATTATATCCAAGTGAAATATAAATTTCAGCAAGACAAATCAGAAAATAAAAATAAAGTTTATTATCTAGACTATGATGGGATTCATATTTATATAAATATAATGTACATTCCTAACTCTTTAAATTTGAGAAGAATTATAATGGATGAAATACATAAAATATTCTAGACATCCAAATCACTAGAAAAAAGATATTCTAGTAAGAATTTAGAGATACTTTCAATAGGGTACACAGAAGTATATCATTGAATATAGTACCAAATGTCTGAAATATCAACAACTTAATATTGAGGATTAACATCTTTCCAACTTATTGCAAACTTTACCAATTTCATAATGGAAATGGGAGGTAGTAACAATGAATTGTATTATAAGGTTTCCAACAGATAAGAAACATGTGCTTCGTTAACTATTGTGGATATGCCCCTATATAAATTCATCACAATAAATCTTACAAATGTAGTTAATTATCTTAAATCTCAAAAAAAATTCATTGTTTTACTGCTCAAAATTATAGAAATAGCAAGTAAATAAACACACCATTCACAAAAATTAACTCAAATTGTGACCAAGGAAACTAATACAAGATAACCCAACTAAAAAGTGATTCTTATGCTCTTCTCTCTTTATCTAAATTATGAAATCCAATTAAAAATAAATGGGCACTCACTATAGAGTTTCCTTGGATCTTATTGCCTAAATGGATGCTATTGAACCTTCTACCTCCTCTATTATGCTTTAGTATCCGACTATTATATGCTCTGCTCAACTATGGAACAATAATAATACAAAATAATGAAACACCTTCTCTTCCTAGGGATCAATGTTTCATATATATTAATAGTTTTCTAGGGTTAGGTTTAGGGCTTTGCATATGTTGACACCTAATCCTATGGATGGGTGTGCACATGTATTTTTGTATATTATTTATTATTAGGAAATAAGGAAGGCCAAGAGTCATTGGGAGCTGAATCCCAATAGCCTCACCTCCCATCTATATAAGCATGTACATTTTTCAGCTAATAGATATTCCAGTTTTGAGGAGTTACCTCCTGGTTTGACATGGTATCAGAGCCAGCTCCACATTTGGCATTTCTGCCCTGTGGTGTAACTCCCTACCCTTTGCTCAGTTTATATTTTTAATGTTTTTTGCTGCTCATTAACTGCTAGACTGTTATTCTGCATTTTTTTTTTCCCTAATTAGCACTGACATTTGCAGCTCCAGCTCCTGCAGACTGCAGGCTCTGTCAATCTGCAAATTGCAGGCTCTGCCATTCCAGCAGTCCTGCAACTCTGTCTTCTGCAGATTCAAGTTCAAATTTTTTTATGTAACGCCCTTTTGGGCCTCCTCATTCATCCATACGCTCCACTTCTCCCCATACGCATTCACTCACACCTCCCTCCTCCATTCTCCCTGCGCCCTCACTCATCCTCACCTTAACTCCCACCCCCTCGCCATTCCACTCCCCCACTCCCTGCGCCTACCCTCTGCAACAGGCAGCCGGCCCTCACCTCTGCTATACGCTCACTCCAGCAAATTCATTTCTGCACGCTCCACACAGTTAACACAGCCTCCCTCTCACACCTTAACGCTATACGTTCCCCATTTTCTATACGTTCTACGCCAGCGGCCTTCTGCATCTAAGCCGCTCCCCCTCGGCCTACGCTATACTCCCGACCTCTGCACATTACTCCACCTGCGCCTTACCCTGCTCGCATACCTGGCCTCATCGAGCTCACAACAAGTCGTTCCCCCTTATCGCTCCATCCCTCCCACTCTACGCAGCTCCGTCCCACCTACAAGCGCACACAAACGATATCACATATACAACGCTGTTGGTCGAATATTACAATACCACGCTGCCACTGTTTTACAATATTCACGCTGCCAGTTTATTATTTCCGCCCCTTCACATTTTTAATACCGCCCTTTCAAACTTTTTACCGCTCCACGTTTATAATACCGCCCTTTCAATTTGTTAAATACCGCTCCACGATTTTGTCCATTGCATATAGCAGTCCATTGATATATGTAAACGCTGTCCATTATATTTAACCATTATAGTTTGCCATTACAGTTTGGTATTACAATCCAATTGCGTTGGTAATGCCATATACTTGCTTATATTATATGTGGTATGCGCCCTCCAGTATTATATGAAAGCATATGACATAGCGTTGTGGTATCACTTTTATATACATCGCCCTCTATTACATCGACCTCCCACCACATGATATACTGCCCATGCGTTGTAATACACCGCCCATTCTTTAATATCACTCCGCCATTTCAAATTCCATTCCGCCCCCTTCCCATTCATAATTCCACCCTTTCCCATTCATAATTCCATATACATTTTTTTTCCCCAAACAAAAAAAATACATTTTTTTTATGCAGAATCAGTCTATAGCATAGAGTGTTTTTTTTTTAAAATTCAGTCTTCAGCAAAAGTTTTCTGAGCAGATTTAGTTTCCAGAAAGAGTTTTTAAACTCAGAAATATTTTTTCCAGCAAGAGTTTCTGCCCTTTTAATTGAGTATATTTTCCAGCAATAGATTTTTTTGTTTTCTCTCCTTCAAGAGAAATTTTCCAGCAGAGTTTTTTCTCTCCTCCTTCAAAAGAAGATGACAGTCCCTTCGTCTTCTAAAGAGGCTGCCTACTTGGCACAGAGAGAAAAGAGACATGCTTCAGGTCCATCCAGAGGAAGAGAAGGCAGAAGACGAAGAAGAAACTTCAGAGAAAAGGGGGGCAGACAATCTAAAGCTCAGCAGCAAACAAATCAAGACAGAGGTAAAATTGATGACACAGACAAAGGTAAATAAGCACCTGAATCCACTCACTATGTTCTAGCACATTGTAACAATGGAGTAACTGAAAACCTCTTTGATGTTTCATTTACTTCATGGAGAGATGATTGGTTGCTAGATTCAGGAGCAACATGTCACATGACATTTAGAAAAGATTTTTTTGAAGATTTCACCGACAAAGTTGATGGAGCAGTATATTTCGCAGATAAATCCAAACTCAAGCCATCAGGGCTTGGCACAGTCAGGCTTAAACTGCCTGGTCTTCCTGATCATATCCTACATGAGGTTCTATACCTCCCTGAGTTGAAGAGAAACTTGCTGTCCCTGGTCGAAATCCGGCAGCAAGGACACTCAATTCACTTGTTTGATGGCAAGGCAGAGGTCAGAAAAGCATCAGATCACTCACTTGTCATGGAGGGAATAGAAGAATGGAGACTCTTGAAGCTGAAAGGTTCATCTGCTCATGCTCAAAACTTTGCATTCAGTTCACATCATGATGAAGGTACATTCCCATCAAGTCTTTTATGGCATGCTAGATTTGGACACTTAAACTATGAAAGCCTTCGTTTGTTGAAGAAAAATGGTGTTAATGGACTGCCTACAATTCCTAGAAAACCCAAGGAATGTGATGCTTGTATTCTAGGAAAGCATAGCAAACAACCATTTCATGATTCACACTCCAGAGCACATAGAAAACTTGAGCTTGTTCATTCATATTTATGTGGCCCTATGCCTATTGCTTCTGCAAATGGAAATAAATACATGATGACATTTATTGATGACTACACCAGAATGTGTTGGATTTACTTACTGAAGAATAAGTCTGATGCTTTTCAAACTTTCAAGAATTTCCATGTATGGATTGAAAATGATGCACAAACACATATTGGCTCTCTACGTACTGATAATGGAAAAGAATACACCTCAAATGAATTTGAAAATTATCTTCGTCAACATGGAATCAAACATCAAACAACAGTGCCATATAATCCACAACAGAATGGTGTAGCTGAAAGAATGAACAGAACCATCTTAAATATGGTCCGTTCCATGTTATTTTTCAAGAATGTAAAATTGATGTTTTGGGCTGATGCAGTTCTATGTGCTGTTTACATAAAGAATAGGTGTCCTTCAAGTTCAATTAGAAACAAAACTCCTTTTGAAATGTGGCATGGCCACATTCCTTCAGTAAAGCATTTCAGGGTCTTTGGGTCCACCTGTTATGCCTTGATACCCAAGGGTCAAAGGAACAAACTTGGTGCTAGAAGCAGAAAATGTATCTTCTTGGGTACTCCAATACCTCCAAAGGATATCGTCTCTATGATGAAGCAAATAAGAAGTTTGTGATAGCAAGAGATGTCATATTTCTTGAATCTTCCAAGAGTGACAAGGTTGTTGAGTGGCAACTTGATCGCCTGGATAGATTCACACATGCAAAGTCTTTCCAAGAGTTTGATAATGTGATTCCACACCTTGAAGGGGGGATTCCGATATTGAATCAAACTGTGGAATCATATCCTGAAGCACTCTCTCCCCCACATGAAGAAACAACCACGGATGACACATTGGATGATGTGATTGACATAATTGGGAGATTGAATCTTGAATCAATCCCAACTCAGTCAAGTGACCAGCCTGGGCCATCTCAGAAAGGTCCTCCCAAATGGCTGACAAAGACACTGGAGGATGTTCATCCCGATGAGGTTGGAAAAACAGGAACAAGAAGTTCCACTCAAGAAATCGAAGGTGATGTAGATAATTCTGATTCTCCTGTTGATATGGATATTGCTTATAACTGTGAATTGAGTTTTTCTACAGATCATGAACCAAATTCCTTCAAAGAAGCCGCTTCTCATGATGAATGGAAAGAAGCGATGCAGAAGGAGTATGATGCCTTGATAAAGAATGGCACTTGGAAGCTGGTTGATCCGCCTTTGGGAGCGAAACCAATTGGCTGCAAGTGGGTCTACAAGAATAAGTACAAAGCAGACGGCTCACTTGACAAGCACAAGGCCAGGCTTGTGGCAAAAGGATTCGCACAGAAGGAAGGAATTGATTATGAAGAAACGTTTTCTCCCACAGCAAAATGGACCACCATCCGGACTCTCTTTGCCTTAGCAGCTCAGAGTGGATGGAAAGTTCATCAGATGGATGTAAAAACAGCGTTCTTGAATGGAGATCTGAAGGAGAAAGTTTATATGTCCCAGCCAGAAGGATTTGTGATAAAGGGTCAAGAACACAAAGTTTGAAAACTTGTGAAATCCTTGTATGGCCTCAAGCAAGCACCACGAGCCTGGTATGAGAAGTTGACCGAGCATCTTCTGAAACTTGATTTCAAACACTTTGATCTTCATGATGCAACTTTGTTTGTTAAGAAAGTTGGAAAAAAAATTGTATATCTTGTGGTATATGTAGATGATCTTTTGATAACAGGAAACAATGAGAGCTATATTGCATCCATGAAGAAAGAGTTGAAGAAAGGTTTTGAAATGACCGATTTGGGTCATGTTCATTACTATTTGGGTATTGAAGTAATTCAACATCCTAAATTCATATTTCTTTCTCAAAAGAAGTACATTGGAGATCTCTTGAACAAATTTGGCATGGATGATTGTAAACCCTTAGGCACTCCAATGGAACAAAACTTGAAGCTCACATCTATTGAAGGGAAGCAATTTGAGGATGCAACTAAGTATAGACAGCTTGTAGGAAGTCTTATCTATCTGACCACCACCAGACCTGACATCTCATTTGCTGTTGGAATCCTCTCAAGGTTCATGCAAAAACCTTGTGAAGGACATTGGTCTGCTGCAAAAAGAGTGCTAAGGTACTTGAAGGGGACTCAAGACTTTGGACTCAAATATACATAGGTAGGCGACTTCAACTTGACCGGATACTCTGATTCAGACTTTGATGGCGACAAAGAAACAGGCGTGTCTACTACAGGTTACACCATGAGTCTAGGATCAGGAGCTGTCTCATGGAGATCACGCAAATAGTCAGTTCCAGCAGATTCCACGACCGAGGCAGAATATGTGGCAGCAGCTGAAGCAACAAAGGAAATTGTGTGGCTCCGAAAAATCCTGGAAGATTTGCAGATGAAACAAATGTATTCCACTCCACTCATGATCGACAACACTTCTGCAATAAAGTTGGCCAAGAACCCAAAGTTCCATGATCGAACAAAGCACATCAATACAAAGTACCATCTCATTCGACATCATGTTCAGGCCAAAACCATCCATCTACATCATTGTTCCACAAATGAGAAAACTGCTGACATCTTCACCAAAGCACTTGGAAGAGAAAAGTTTGAAAAGTTCAAATCGATGCTTGGACTCACCAACATCCCTTCGGATTAAAGGGGGGAATGTTGACACCTAATCCTATGGATGGGTGTGCACATGTATTTTTGTATATTATTTATTATTAGGAAATAAGGAAGGCCAAGAGTCATTGGGAGCTGAATCCCAATAGCCTCACCTCCCATCTATATAAGCATGTACATTCTTCAGCTAATAGATATTCCAGTTTTGAGGAGTTACCTCCTGGTTTGACAGCATACATCAAACCTCAATTAGTGTTAAGGTTTTAGACCCTAAAATTTTCTTTAAATTCAACACATGAATGGCCCAACTTGGTACCATGCTAGTCAACAAGGTATGTCAAATTATTGGAGGTATAATTTGGGCATATGAACTATAATTGAGGTGATTTTTGTATAATGAGAAAATTTTACATTGTGTGGAATAATGTTGATCGGTCATGAGTAGAGCTCATAACATTTTACCCAAAAAAAAAATATTTCTTACCTTAAATAGGCCTTGGAATTTTCTATCCCCTAAATCACCAAATTAGGAAATACCTCCAAGTGAATTCTTCCAGTGTTTCTTCCCACAAAGTACCAAAATATATGGAAAATTGTATAATGATCCATTCCATATTATCTCGATTCTATTATGGTTTTAGTGGATAAATTATCCAACCAACACATGTTATTCTTACTAAATCCACTCATAATTTAGATGATGTTGTAAGGATATTCATGGTGAAATATTCATATTACATTTTTTACCGAAGGAAAAATGGAAAAAAAAAATGAAGGAGAAAATCAAGTGATCAATGACATGTTTCACATTGATGCAATGGACAAACCATCCATGCAGGAGGATTATCTTCCCTTAGTGGAGTTTGGTTATAACAATGGGAATTAAGCATCATTGAAAATTATTCCATTAAAACTTTATAAGGTAAAATTTGTAGGGAATTAGTGAGATGGATAATATAGTAACTAAAAATATTCTTGGGTCAAAAAATTTCAAAGAAATGGAGTAGGAAATTTCTATAAATACTTACATTTTGAATAAAACACAGTATAAGTAGAGAAACCATACATATAAAAATAAGGTATATAAAAAAATAGAGATGATGACTCTTCAAGTGAGGCCAAGAAAGAGTTCCTTGATTCTTGGATGTTGTGCCAAGCTAGGAATAGATTGCAGGCCATTTAAGTTCATGACAGGATAAGGTTAGATGCATATAAATTTTCATTATATACTTAAAATATAGCTCACAATGTCTTCAGTGTTTCCTTGTTGAATAAATAAGTGCATGGTCCTAATGATATGATTAATTTTCATGTCATACAAGTGGAACCAAAAGGAAAGTTTCAAATAGTTTCATTGTGCATATTACATAGGAGTGCAACATTGCTTTCAAATTGTTGAAAATGGAAACAAGAAATATTGAAAATGGCAACAAAAGGGATTCTATTTTATTTTTCCCTTAATTAAATTTGAAGTACATTATAATTCCACATCACATGACAACTGGTACAAGTTAACTAAGTTAGGAAGACTTAGTTAGCTCAGTAAATTTGAGTTGACGGTCACATTGGAGGCATGTAGAGTTCACTCTAAGTTTTAGGGGGTCCAGTTGTAGTTTATTTTGAGTTGTAATTTTTTAAATTAATTATTTGAGTTAAAATAAGTTTAACTACTTGTAACTGATGGAGGAACTAGTGAGGGGACTAGTAAATTAAATCTAATTTAATTCACGTGGAATGATTAATTAAATTACTAATAATTCA
Organism: Pinus albicaulis; assembly: GCA_034641835.2. Classification (NCBI taxonomy): domain Eukaryota; kingdom Viridiplantae; phylum Streptophyta; class Pinopsida; order Pinales; family Pinaceae; genus Pinus; species Pinus albicaulis. The sequence continues at coordinate 380,025,836 of CM076569.1, read as the reverse complement.
CTATCAATAGTTGTTGCATGTCAGTTCTAAGGAAGACCCAATTATTATTGGAGTTAAAGACAAGTCAACTATCAATTATATAATTAGAAAATTGTATAGGTCATGCATGAGATCATCAGGATGCCTTAGATGTATTGCACAATAAATTGATGGGAATTGTCTAATTAATAGGGACTCAATTCCCCTAGGAATGTGTGAGCAAGGCTGGCCATGCAGGGGCAAGGAATGTTAGCTCCATATATTACTAGTGTAGTTGCTTATTGTTGTTAGTGTAGCCCCCTTATTTTCATTGTTGTACCTTTGTAACCCCCATATTGTTATTCTTGTTCCCTTACATTATTTTCAGCTAGGATTATATTGTGACCCCATGGAATCCTATATATAGAAACGAGGTTTTGTCATTTGTATCATCCAAGAATTGTTCATTTATGTAATGTAAAGGAGGTTTCCCCCTTGAAGTGGCTTATTTATAAGGCATTGATCTCTTTTTTCTTCTATTTTTGGAGCTTGTTTCATAACATTTGGCATCAGAGCTTTGGCTTCTAGGGTTTCGATGCTCCGAAACGATCATGGAATTATCGCTATAAATTTTTTTCTACGAATGTTGAGAAGCTGAAATGTTTATCACTAGAAGTTGAAATCCTGAGGAACTTTGCATAAAAAATTTCAATCTTCATTTGCAATATTTTTTGAGATATGATTTGTGGAAGTTATGGTTTTTGCAGGCTCCTAAATTTCACATAAAATAGGTGACCCTGAGAAAATCATCATAACGCTCTCTCTGAGCATCGTATTGGAATTATGTAAGAAGTGGTCGAAATTAAACAGACTGCAGTTTCCTGTGTATCAATTTCAGAGCCGAAGAAGGAAAAAATGATACATGGAACATCGTACAAGTTCGCTCTACTGAACCAGTCCATAATTAGGTCATTGTGGGATATTGGACATAAATTTTCCTTCAAGCATCCAAATCAGGTCAAGCCTATGGAATTAGAACTAATATTCATAGGGCTACTACAAGACTAAATTTTAGATATTGACGATCCAAAATCATAGAGATAATTTAGTTTAAATATCGAGCTCCTCAAAAGAAAAACAAATGTGTGTATTTTTTTTCAAATTTCATAAGTCTTCTTTGAAAAATCATTTTGAAGTGATTCCAATGGCATATTGAATCACATATATCAATATTAGGTTCTAAAATTCCCCCTAAAAATAATTCAGCACCCATTAAGCCCTCAAAATACTATACTTGACTCATGAAGATGAAGAAGTGCAACATGATATATCAAAATTACAAGAGCAAGTGCACCAAATTTCTCTCTCACAAAGAGAAATAAAAAATGAAATGGAAGTTTTTAAGAAAGTCGTGGAAGCTAAGATTGATGGTTTGAAGAAGGACATGGAAGCTAAGAGCGATGGTATATAAGAAAAAATGGAAGACAACATGGAAGACATGAAGAATTATCTAAAAGAAGACATGGAAGTTTTGACAAAATTGATACAAGAAATGATTTCTAATGGCGAAAATATAGTAGAGGAAAATCATGATGAGAAAAAAATAAATGTTAATTGTGATTTCATAAACTCTAATTTTGGATTGAAGACCCACCATATTCCAAAGATCGATATGAGGAAGTTTGATGGCAAGGATCCTGTAACATGGATACTACAGATGGAGCAATCTTTTGATCTCAATAATGTGAAAAACACACAAACAGTACGTATTGCAACTTTTTATTTAGAACAAAATACAATTGTATGGTATCGATGGCTTTGTTCCCATAAAAAAATTGTCACTTGGCCAATTTTTATGGATAAAATGATAGAACATTATGAGGATACAAAGAGCAACACATTCTTTAGCCAATTTCTAAATCTCAAACAAAAGGGTTTAGTGGTGGGGAACATTGAGGACTTCCAAAAATTGAATATAGGGGTAAATGATATTCTAGAGGAACACATGATTGATGTATTCATAACGACTTTCAATGATAACATCCAACATGAGGTTTTCCTTTGGGAACCTGATTCATTGGAGAAGGCATTTAGGTTAGCGAGAAAAATTTAATGTAAAATTATGGCGACAAGGAAGCCTACCACTCAAATCTATAAAGTTGGAAGTGTTGCTACTCCTAGACTTCCACAACCTACAAGATTGAAACCACAATAATTGGAAGAAAATAGAGCAAAAGGGATTTGCTACAGTTGTGATAGAAAATACACTAAAGGTCATAAGTGTGTTGAGAAGAAATAACTTTACATATATTGTGAAGAGGAGGAAGAAAATGAACAAGAAACTTCAAAAGAAGAGGATATACACTGGGAACCAACCTTAGAGAAAGAAGAAATGAGTCCGTCCATATAGTGTAATGCATTGCTAGGAATTACCACTCCTCAAACTCTCAAGATAGAAGGACATATCAAGAAGAAAAATTAATAGTGTTGATTGATTTGGGTAGTACCCATAATTTTATTCATTGTAAGGTAGCCGAGGAATTGAATTGATTCCTATACCCAACACCAGAATTTCAAGTGATGGTTGCAAATGGAGGAACTATAAATTTCTCCAGAAAATGCAACAATATCAAGCTAACCATTGGGGAATATTTATTGAATATTCCAATTCTTTCCATTCCAATGGGAGGTGTCGATGTTGTACTAGGAGTATAATGGTTACAATATTTGGGGACGATGGATTTTAATTTTAAAGAACTTTTCTTGAATTTTTTTTCGGAAGGAAATGAAGTTGAATTACGAGGTATTGTAGGGAAGCTAGGAAATATAATAAGTTTTAATGTTGTGACAAAGCTTCTGAAGAAATAACAACAAGGCGTAATTGCACAATTGCGCTCACTAGAAGTTCCAACATCAAAATCATCTATTTCTCCAGATCTCCAAAAATTCTTGGACAATCATTCCAAGGTGTTTGAAAATATCAAATGAATCCCACCTATTTGTGATCATGATCATTCTATTAATTTTATTCCAATAAGTTTTCCTCCAAACATTAGGCCTTACAAATTTCCTTATGCCCAAAAGAGCGAAATTGAACGTATGATTGCAGAAATGTTAGAGATTGGTATAATTCAACCTAGTCAAATTTATTTCCCTACCCCAATAGTATTGGGGAACAAGAAGGATGGATCATGTCACATGTGTCTGCTCACTATTAAAGATAAATTTCCCATTCCTGTGATTGATGAATTATTGGATAAATTACATGGTGAAATTTATTTTACGAAGTTGAATCTTCGTTTTGGATATCATCAAATTAGAATGAAGACTGAAGATATTTCAAAAACAACAATTCAAACTCATGAGGGTAGTTATGAATTTTTGGTCATGCCTTTTGGCCTTACCAATGCACCTTCTACATTTCAAGGGTTGATAAATTCGATTTTGAAACCCTTTCCTTAGAAAATTTGTGTTAGTATTTTTTGATGATATACTAATCTACGTCACATCTTGGAAGGATCATGTTCAACATGTTGACAGGGTGCTCAAACTATTGGAAGAGAAACAATTATATTCAAAAACCTCCAAATGTTTCTTTGGAGTACAAGAGGTGGAATATCCAGGTCATATTGTATCTCACGAGGGTGTTAAGTGTAATATTCCAAATTAGGAAAAACAAGAATATAGAACATATAATTAGAAAATGTAGTGAAATATCAACACATCAAATGAGAGCAGATCAGGAAGCCATTATATTATAAATTATAGAAACAAATGTGTACAAAATATTGAGGAAAAGGAAACTCAAGCTAGCAAGACAAGCCTCCAAGGATCCAATACACCCCAACATGAAATGTTGCTGCTACTCAAAATGTTGGAGAACCAAGATAGCACAGTCCTAGTGATTGTAACTACATCTGGAAAATATAAATACATATATATCTGCTGATATAATGCTAAAAAGTGTCGGGAATATAGATCTAAGCTCCCAAGAAGAATTCCAAGACAACCCAGAAAGGGTTTCTGGAAATACATACTGTGAAAAATGTAGCCATAGGGATGAATAATTCTCTACCACTGAATCACTGCTAGGATATGGATGATATAACAATAAAATGGTTGTGACTTCTCCTCTCTAGCCTTCTGGATGAAAGGGTTCTCTCTTCAATGGAAAGCAAGATCAAGATCTTGGGTACTTGACCCTCCACTACAACTACCCTGCAAAAACGTAGTTTATGAAGGAGACTGCGACGTAGGTGAAGGTTGTAGCTTGGCCTGATGCCAGATGGTGGAATAATGCTCAAGGATATTCCTTAATAGCCTCCCAGATGAAGGGTTGCTCCCCTCACTGGAAAACAAGATCAGAAACTAGGTCTATCAACCCTCCACTAGTACTTCCCTACAAAAAAGCACAATCCTGAGGGAGAGTACATGGTGGATAATGGTTGAAGCTTGGCCTGATGTGAGATAGTGGAAATGGAGCTCAATGAACCTCTCCTAAGTGGGCACTTGAAGTCCCTCAAGGATGAAGGTGGGATTTCTGTTCGGAAACACTCTTGTCCTAAACAACACAACAGACTCCACTAAATAGCTGAGGCATGCATAAATTCATAAAATACCAAGACATAAAAAATAATCAGAATGCCTTCTATGGCTATCATCCCCTCCCTTCTATGCTTGGTGAGCTTCCTCACCCTAGGTCCCATTCACTAAAGATGATACTCTCATGCATACACTCCATCATAACTGCATTGTCCTCCATTAAATCTCCACTACCTCCATGACAACATTGTTGATTTGGTCAACCTTGACCCTGTCTGTTAGACTCCTATACCAATAGGTTTCATTTTTCATGATTGTCTTGATTGAACTATGGAATATGTTCAAACCTTTTTCTTGAGCAAAGGTGTTCCATATTCTTGAAAAACCAAAAAATCAAAAAATTCAAAAAATGTAAAGAGGGTATACCCTAAAAGAAAAATCAAAGGGTAAGAAAAAATAAAGTGGTCAAAAAAGTGAAAGAAATTAACCCCAAACAAAAATAGACCAAGGAAAGTGTGCAAATCCAAATGCCACTACTATTTCATTTTTTTTGTAAATAAGTAATTGTGTGCAACTTGTCAAACTTTGCCACAATTTATGAAGGGTCAAACTGTTTAAACTTGACTTATTCATATTTCAATTTCATGTTATAGAATAGAGAATAAATATCTGACCAAACAGTTTAATCTTGGCAGATAAGTAGATAGGTAGAGTTAATAAAAGGTGCTCAATAGTTTAATCTGAGCCCTTGGATGTAATAAGGGTAGAATTAGATAGATTTTCCTTGTAAAAAGAAAAAGATTGATAAGGGTTTGCAAGTCTAAATGCACCCTAATAAAGAAGAGAAAATGGTAGTGTCAAGTAGATAGGGTAGGTAGATAGTGTTGCAAAGTTTTATCTGATGAATGATGCTGCTACATGCTTTTGATCCTTTACTTTCATCACAAATATTGAAGCAGGAAATACACTGGAAAATCACAGCAAGCAAAGTCAAAATCATTAACTTCCCCCATCACTTTCCCCTTAAAGTTTTACTAATTTCCCCCAAAGTACTAGGGTACTTGGAGATCAAAAGGGCTCAAGGCATTTCCTTGACTTTTGGAGGGACCGGACCCTCGGCCTAATGATCAAAAAGACCTAAGTACTTGAGATAATTCATCATTATAATCATTCACCTTTAACCTTGTCCTAAGTAAAATCTTATTTTGCTTAGGAAAACTATACAAAATTCCATAAAAATCCCTCAAAATAACTTACTATCCTAAGTTTAAGTGTTGAAAATGAGATATTGCAATTTACTTCAGAAAATATCACTTTCTTAGATGAGCAAAGTGTTTTGAGTTCCATTGTCCCTTTGTCATATTTACATCTAACTCTATTTACTAAATCCCTAGTGAAAATGCCTTGTCCTAAGTATATAACTCCTTTTACATACATATCCCAAAAAACCCATCTATTATGTTTTAACCAAAGTATTTACTTCCCAAATATTCACTAAAAACCCGCTTCATACGCCCTTTGGTTAAATATATTCTTATATTATAGTCCCGCCCCTATGGTAAATTAATTGTATCGGTTAATTTATCGTATAATATAAATATATAAAAAGCTTTAGACATATTATACATGTTTAAACGCAAAAAAGGGATAAAACCCGAAGTTTTGTTTTTAAATCAAAAACCTTGGAAAAAGCCCCTATGCCACCGTGGCCCATCCACCTGGCATTCCGCCCGAAGTTTCAACCACAAATTAAAACCCCGCCGCGACCCCTCTTTCTATTATATTATGGGATTAATTAGTTATATGAACTAATTAATAACCTTCCATTCACCAATCAAAATCCTCCCGGGGTGATTAAATTAAACATTAATTGTTTCAAAAACCCGACGGGCCCGCACCTTAAACCTTCACTTACTCCACGTCCCTTTCCACCATTGGATCGTCCCTCCGCAGATCGACGCTCCACGTCAATTCCACTACCCATCCTTTGTCAGAGTTTTAACGCGCGGGGGATTGGTGGTATTTGACCAGTCCTCCGTCCACGTGGCAACGATCCAATGGAATCGCTCCCCCCGTGATCAATACCACCTTTGCCAATAAGCGGTGCGGGGACTAAACCGCTTACCGCCCGGCCCTCCTGCCCCACGTCAGCCCGTACCAATGTGACGTCACTCCTCGGAAAACTAAAACCCCTCTTTTGACTTTGGGAATAAAACAAAATTGCGTGTTTTTATGTCATTTTCATCGTTTGAACGCTACTGTGCTTTCCGCTACGAATTTCAAATTTCCACTGAAATCCACTGTTCAAATCGATTTCGCTCCAGATTTTCGCCAGGCCTATGTTCAAGTATCCTTCTGCTACCACCTGGTACCTGTTAAAAACTAGCTTTCCTCCAAGAACATGTATTTATCCTATTCCGCCCCGAACCGCAAATAAAACTCTGTTTTCTTTGTTTTTCGTTGAATCAGTGTTTAAATCATATTCCTAAGATCATTCCCTGAGTTTTACGACTGTAAATTGTTCCCTTGAACCTGCAATTGTGCCAATTTCCTTCAGTAAGATCAAAATCACGCCCGGCCTGTGAAGAAAACCAGAAACCTCCGTTTTGAATCCACAAGAACCAAAATGGAGGCCCCGACAGCTTTGAATATAACTCCACTGAATGCCCCTCACCGAGAGTTGGAATATTTACCTTTGGTAGATAAAGATTTCCAGATTAAAGACTTGCATTTTGATGAAAGTCCCCTTCTGAGTTATTGTCGCTGCAGAGACGAATACTCGAAGGGGCAAGATCTCATTGGGTTGTGGGAATCCAATCTCCCAAGGTATCTCATCCCTTAAGTCATTTTTTTCCCAGAAATCATCCATTATTGCCATTCAAACTATGATCCCACTCAAAGGGCTGTAATAGCTCCTGATCAGAGTGTTCTGTTTCCCATTACTCCCCAGGCTATCAATGCAATGCTACACTTTGAACTAGACCAAGAACTAGCACCTTTATCTATAGAAGCACTGATTGAAAAGTCTAATCAGTTGACCCCAGAAAAATTGAAGGCCATTTGCCAGAATTTCATGCTGCCGGAACATCAACCTAAGGGACTTCCTCCCTATAGTTTTTATTATTTCACTAAGTTGGGAAGGCTCATCCTAAATATGATTTCTTTTGTCTTGGGTTTCAAAACCAGTGAATATGTTGATGAGATAACCCTGGTGTTGCTGTCTATTTTTACTCCTGGGCAACCTCCTGAAGTTAAATATGACTTTGCCTCCTTCATAGCCAATAAGATCCATGATCAGTTCATGAGGCTAGATGATGAGAAAGTTTTTAAATATTCCTCAATTATTTATCACCTCATTATCTACTATCAATCAGAGAAGTTCCCTTTCCCTGTTAAAAATCTTGATGCCAAGGGAAACCCTAGGTCAGTTATATTTTGGTCTCCCATAATTCATTCTTCCTATGAATCTCCATATTCCTATACTGAGTTCATCGATATTTTTGTATAACCTGCAACTAATTTGTTGACAGGAATCCCTCCCCCAAGGCTCAGTAATGAAATAAAGAAGACCTTGCAACTCTCAAGGACTTATAAAGTTGGAGATTGGTATTTATATCAAAACCATACAGTCATCAGAATTTATGGATGTGAATTACATCCATTCAAGTTGCCAAGATATGTGCCCATGAGGATTTTTGCCTTGGAATATTTCAGGCAAATGAATAATTCAGATGTGATCCATTTTTGTAGTGTGAAGAAGAAAGCCCAACTAAGAATCAAAAGTCAATTAGGTCCTTTCATCTGCAACTCTAGGGAGGCCGAGCGAGAGGCAGAAAATATATTACAAAGCCATTTCCAAAGAACTTTCCGTTGGGTTCCTTATGATCCATTTGGTTTTATTTGTGAAAAGAGAATAAAGAATAAATCATCCCCTTACATACACCACAAGATTCCTGAACTAGAACAATATGCCAACCAAGATGAATGGGTTGAAGAAACACTAGTTGAAGAAGAAAGTGAAGAAGAAAAAATGAACAGAATGATGAAATATTTTGAGAAGGAGTATGACCTAGAATATTATGGTCAAGTGCAGGTACCTCACATTGGCACTTCTTCAGCAGCAAATCTACAGCAGACATTACAGGGAAGCAGTTCATCAGTTGCAGCAGAACCAAAAGGCAAAGGAAAGGAACCTGAAATTCAGGTCATTGAAACTTTAGTCATGGCAGAGAAACCTCAAACTTCCAGAGCACCTGATCAAACACAAGTTTCTCCCACCCAGGTAAAACATCCTGAAGTTTCGGAATTACAAACTCCATCCAACATGGAAATAGGAAAGAAAAGGCAGGTTCCAGACACTACTCCTCCTAAAGAGCCCTCAGGAATACATCAAGCCAAAAAACATAAATCAGATCCACTTCCAGATGTGAAAATCATAGATGAGGTGTTTGATGATGGAAGAGAAGACAATCAGCTAATTGGTTCTGTTAGTGTGACCCATACAGAGCAGAAAGGAAAAGCTTTGCACAAGTAGTTGAGTACTAAAGTATCCTCTTTCAGACCACCAAAAACAGACACAGGGGATATAAAAAGAACCTTCATTAATATAAATGCAAAGAATGATCCTTTAAGAATGAAAGTGTATGATCAATATCTGAAAATGGCTCCACATAATCAGGAAAGGTTAATGTCAGCATTTGACATTTCACAAGGCAAAATGATGATGAGCCACTTCAAGTCAAAGGTGCCAAAACCCATGTCAGCAGCTGATTATATTAGAAAAAATTTTGAGGTCCTGGCAAAGGATGTTCATCCTTTGGACCAGATAGAGCTGCATAAACAAACTGGAGAAATGGTGTATTCCACTCTTACCAATAAAGCCATGGCAGCCCTAACGCTGCAAGATTCTTTAAATAACACAAGTGCCCAATTGCAAATTGAAAAGGCCTCTTCTCAGGCCAAAGATAACAAAATAAAGTCTTTGGAAGGCATAATCATCAGCTTGGGCCACAACCCCAAAGACATTAAAAGCATCGAGGCATTAATAAAGAAGAAAGATGATGACATAGCTGCACTAAGAAAGCAGCTGAAATTGCCAGCCTCAAGGCACCCCCAGACCCAAGAAGTTTTAAAAGGGAATTCACAAGAAGAGGTAATGGATTTGCTCCTAAATATGACTGAGCGACTAAGTGAGACAGAGAAGGAATTGGAGCAAGCTTTACAGGAAAAAGAAGCTATCAAGCAGGCATCCATCACAGAAGCTACTACAACCACAGGTACTACAACAGCAAAGCAACAAACAGAACCAGCGCAGGTAAACACTTCTGGTTTATGTTCTGATGAGTTAATAAAACAAATGGAAAGTTTACAATTAAGAGTCACAGAACTTCAAACCACTAAGTTACAATTAAAAGATTTGGAGCAGAAGTATGATACATCTAAAAAGACAGTTGCTGAAAATACCAGGGAAATCAAAAGATTGGACAAATTAGTTAAGGCTTTAGAGAAAGATCTTTCATTAGAAAAGCCTTTGAAGGAAATAAATCAAATTCTTTGGGGAAATATAATTGAATTAATAAAAATTATTTGGCCCTCTATTCAAGCAGTTTTTGAACAAAATGACTTGATTAAAATAGCTCAGGAAGAAATAAACAGAACAAGAGATGAACTAAGAGGTAGACCTGAGCAGGCCAATCAATTCATTCAATTTTTGAACACCCGAACAAAGCAACAGCTTGCAAGATTAGGAATTGAAGACAGAACCGGCACTATTTTGATAATAAAAAGAGTTTTCATCAAGAGAACTTTTATGCAGAATTTAGAAAGGAAATGTTCAGAGATTTTGGCTGATATTGATGCTTTCAGAGAAAAATTTCAAGATTTATTGGACAATGGGTTACCCAGTCCCATGCTCACAGAGGACCAAATAATGGAACTAGAAACCTATGTCAATAAAATAGAGAGCCATGCTCAAGATACAACTACTAGTTCTATCAGTCTACCAGAAGCAACGTTGCCAACAGGGAAAAATCTATATGACAGGTTGAAGAATTTATTTCATCTTGAACATGAAATAAAGTATTTGTTTCCTGATGAGCCCACTTTTTACAAACTCACAGAGGCTGATGAGACATTGAGAAAACTTAAGAGGACTATAATACCAAAAGATCAATTGTGGAAAGACCTATTGGAAATTCTATGAAAATTATCTTCAGGATGAGAATTTTATCTTTTTACTATTATGTGAAAGATAAAAATGAGCACAGATGAAAGAGTATCAGTTGAACAGGTTAAAGAGTATCCGTAAAGACAAAGAGTATCAAACAAGCAAAGAATTTACTCCAAGGGACAGCATCGAGCCCTATCTCAGCACTTACCTCCAGCACATCAGCAAAATGAGGAAACAACACATCAGCGGTTACCTATTATTCTATCCACGAGACCATTTGTCTCCTGTTTTTTTGTAAATTACTCCTTAGTCAACCTAAATTATTGGCTAGGTTAGTGTAAGATTTTTTCAAGTTTTTCTTGTATAAATAAACCCTCAAAGGAAGTATTGAGGGTGGATTCTATTACTTTGCTGTAACATTGAGATTTTCGGAATAAAAGCATTTTGGAGAAGTTTATTTGTGGCTTACTGGATGACGATTTGAAGCTCAGGACTTTTTGCAGGATTCATATGTTGGACTGCAGTTCAATAAGTCTTTCTACCCTTTGTTTTAAGTTTTATATCAGTTTATAATATCATTATATCCATTTCCGAATAATTTACATAAAGGATTGAATCAGAATTTACTTAATTGTACTCTGATTTCAGATGTGATTGTTCTTAATGTTTTCCTCTAAATTGGTTATAAGCATGAATTCTTAAATGCTCTTGCTTCGCTAATTTAAACATTGTTGATTACTATAATAAAGAATTCTTCATTGCTCTTTGTTTGTAGTCATCTCATTTCTTTCTTTTGAACATGGTGAAAGATTCTTAGCTGCCTTTCATCCCTTCAAAATCATCCCATCCACTTTAAATTTTAAGGATTGTTCTCTGCCTAGCTACCTTGCCCTGTAAAGCCATCTTGTGTGTAGAATAGAAATCCAGTAAAGCCATCCTTTGACTCCATAGCCCAATGGACTGAAAACTTTCAACCTTGCCCTTAGTTTGTGGATTCCACCATTTTTCAAACAAACTCTTGGATCTATAAGTAGCCTAAAACCTTCTAAGAACAAAGATAAATTATAAAGAGAGAGCCCTCTCTGGATGCAGATTGGCTAGATTCTGCATCTGAAGGTTGGTTTGTGGTTACCTCGAGTATACTTTCCTCTTACACAACTTCTAGGAAAACCTGAGTGATAACACTGTCCACAAGCTTTAGCCCCTATTCACACCCAAAAGTGATTTATTCAGCTAATAAAATGATCCACATTCACATTAGAAGTAGTTTGATTCCTACTAAACAGATTAATGGGTCTCTCTACCCAGTTATTCATCTATCTTATTAGCAAAAGAAAAAAATAATATTCCAACTAGCTGAAGGCTAATTAGTAATATTACAGTCCTCACCTCCTAAATGTTGCTTGTCCTCAATAAACTGCAAGAATGGATACTGCAAAACCTCCTCTCCTTCCCCTATAGCATCCTCATCTGATAGACTCCTCCATTGAACCAAATGCTCTCCAATTAATGTATCCCTTAGCTGCCCCTCCCAAGTGCCCAAGTTAGCCTTTGGTGATAAAACCAAATGGTTGACATCATAAAGAAGTGGGAGATCCATGGAGGCAACTACATGTTTTCTAATGGCCTTCGTGAGGTATGAGATACAAAAAATGTTGAGTATCTTAATCCCAGTGAGAAGCTCCAATCCATATGCTACTCTCCCATCAAGATGGAACACCATGTGTGGCTCATAGAAAAGCTCATCAATCCCCTGCTTCTATAGTGTAGAAGCAGTTGTACGGCTAAAAATCATAGACCAAATTGTCCACCCCACGTTGTCTCTCTCTCCATTTATAATATGCGCAAGACTCCTGTTGTTCTTCGGCTACAACAATGTTGTCTGTAAGGGATCAGAATACATCCTGACTCTCTAGGATCCATTCTTTGGTTCTAGGAACCTTACTTTCCCAAGCCATTCCACATATAGTGAATAGAACATCATCACCATATGGAACCAAAAGGAGAAATATACTAAGTTCCATATGAAATGTCGGGTGGTGAAAATAGTCCATCAAGTGGAACCATCGTAGTTTGGCTCCTTGCTTCCCCTGAATATAATTTGGCAAGTAGCTCCCCAACCACTTGCTTGCTGTGTCTATCTGCTCATCTACTTGGAAGTAGTAAATGGAATTGGGTGTAAACTGAGTATACCCAAAATATAAAAATACTTTCCCAAAGCCATACAAGAAAGGGTTAGCTCTATCATTGATTTTGGTCTTAATATGACCATGAAGTCCAAGGAGAGACTTGCCCTCTTCTAGGAAATGTACTGTAAATAAGTGGCAAAGGAATGAAAATACTTCATTAGTTGATCAATAAGTACAAAGACACAACCATTACCATGTACTGTTGGCAAGCTGGTGCTGAGGTCAATAGATGAGTTCTCCCATCTCTCTCCCGAAAGAGTAAGTGGTTGTAAAAACCTTGCCAGATGGTTGTTTCCCTCCTCATTCTTCAATCAAACTACACATTCCTTGATATTATGGAGAAAATCCTCCTTGATACCCTCCCATGATAATCTCTCCCAAATGGTATGATATGTCTTGATGAAATCCTCATGATCGGAAAGGAGTGAGCCATGTGTAGCATGCAGTATATTTTCCTTGATCTTGGAATCTCTAGTCAAGAAGACTCGACTTTGGTAATAGATGAATCCATCCACCACTTTATACCTCTCATCAGTAACATGACCATCAAGTATTTCACATGTGAAGTGGTTTTTGGAATACTCCACCAATAGCTAGGACTCCCAATATATATCTATATCCCTAAATGAAAACGTTGTTGGTTTCTGTAATAAGGCACCTGTCACCTCATACCTCCCCTCTTTGACATGGTAAATGCCAAAGTCACATGCCGAAGTACTGCTATACCATTTTTTCTCCCTTTGTTGCATCTGTTTCTGCTCATGAAATGATTGAAGTTCATGGTGGTCAGTCTTCACTTGGAAGCTATTGCCCATCGAAAACCTCCTAAGTTTTGGCAATGCATATATGAATATTAGTAACACTCTACCATATATGGAAGACTCCTTCGAGTGTGGAAGTACCTTCTGACTCTCAAAGGCTATGGAAGAGCCCTCTAGCTCCCTACTTGTGCCATCATCCACTCCTGAAGTATCACCTTTTAGCATAAAAGGCTTGTTGAAACTTGGTAATATTGATACAAAACAATTATTCATCTCCTCCTTGATCCAATCAAAGGCCCTCTGCACTATGTTGGTCACATACAAGGCACTCCTCTAGCTAGATATATGAGTGGTGTCACTTTTTTTTATAACTCTTTAACCAACTTCCAATCTGGGGGCCTCCCTAGTGGAATGCCTCCAAATAATAAAACATCATGGTCTAGCGTAAACTACATATCTGAGTGGACTGAGTTTTCCTAGCTTCCTCTGCAAAAATCAGTCTCCATCTTATGTGTGGAGTCTTCCTGAGGTGGATCAGTATCGACACCCCTAATCTTTTGATGATTACCACTTTTCTCATTTATCCATGCCATCTGCAAGTCCTTCCAATCTATAGTGACCTCCCTTAGTGTAATCAGCCACTACACACCCAATATCACATTGGTACTAGGGGTATTGACCAAAAGAAGTGATCTTTTAGGGTGTATGTCCCCAAATTTATAGTCAATACCAGAACACACTTCCCCCACTACTTAGTCCCGGGGACCACAACTGAGAATCCTTCAGAATCACTAGTGGATATGTCTCCCCTCTACACTAGTTCGACATCAATAAAATTTTGGGTAGTCCCACTATCTATAAATACTGACACATACTCCTCCTAGATCGTGCCTCGGTCTACGAATGTTAGATTCTTTGGAACTCCTTGCAAGGATGAAATGGATCCTCTAGTTGGATAAATTGCTCCATTTGCACCTCTAGGTGGGGGTGGATCTCCTCTTGGTGCTACAGAACTGGTATCTCCTTCCATATCTTCTTCTTCCCCCTCATCATCATTAGAGAATACCTCATCATCACTAAGAGACCCTTTGTCTTGGTTCTCTTTTGAGGGAAGAACCTTCATAGCTTCCCCTTTTGACTGAGAGGAGAACTCTTGCTGAAGGGGGGCTCTTGCCCTTGGGAAAGTATTTTGCAACTCTCTATCCCTCTCAATAGCATCCCAGAGCATAGTTGGTCTAGCAAATTCTACCAACTTATGAAAAGGCTCTCCTAGTCCATCAATACACATATGTACTTTTCTAGTTGTTGATAGATCTGTTACCATGACTAGAAGTTTCAAAAATTCAAAGATATAAGTCTTCGGATCTCCTAACTGCTTTATATTTCGTAGCTCAACAAAATGAGCTTTTGGAACCCTTCAGTCAAATATTTCCACTAATATCCTAGCAAACTCTGCATATGAAACCACATTTGCATGCCCCAATGTAGAAGGACCATGAAACCACCACTCATGTGCTTCACCTTCAAGGTGCAGCACTGCTATATTAATGGCATCCATCTCTCAAACTTGGTTCAGCTAGAAATATATGTCTAATTTCCCTACCCAAGCCTTGGCTGTGCACTTAGGTGACCCATCAAAAGTAGGCAGAAAGAATCTACCCAAAGTATGTTGCCGACCATAGTTTTGCATGTACCCTCTACCTCTATTGTGATTACTGGGTCTTCTGTTATCCTTGATCTAACATAACCCTTGGAAATTTATATCCTTTTTGAACCTCTGAAATTGAGATTCATATTCTATGATATAATCACCAAGAGTATCTAGTGAGCCCTGGTATTGCACCAAGAGTGTTGCAACTCCTAGGGGCTGCCCTACTTTACAATATCAACCTGGGGTTCATAAAAACTTGGAGGTGATAGTGATATATACACAGCAGATGCATTCTACTCATGTCATCCTCTTCCGCTCTATGAAAGGGTGCTACTTTTGGGGTTCTCAGTGATGTCTATAACAATTCAGTTAAACTAAAATAAATTGCAGAAAGGAAATGACAGAAAGGAAACTAAACTAAATTGATGAAAATAAATGACAGAAAAGGAAACTAATTTAACTTGCTGAAAAGAAATGGAAGAAAAGAAACTAATTCTAAACCACACTTAACTTTTCCAAATGGCTAAATGCACTCTACTTATCTTGTGATCTATCTACAATGCTACCATGCTTCTAACCATGCAACTATTCATGATCTAACTAAACTTGGAAAAGTGTTTCTTGTAGTTTGGAGGGAAAAGGGCTAAATATGCTAATGGAGGTCTTGACCACATGGGACAAGGCTTAAAGAAGTGGAAACAATGGTTAGACTTTATTAAAACTCATTATATTGCAATAATTCTTTGGAGAGGGAGGCTTTTAGAAGTGCGATGGCAGAACTATGATGGAGGGATGAAAGTGCGATATGCGATATGCGATATTGCATTCGCAATATTGCAAATCCAAATGGATAACATAAGTGTTGTTCGGGACCGGGCACGATATGCGATATGCGATAGGATAAAAACTGGAAAATGTGAAATGCAACGAGTTAAAAAATTTGAAATGAAATGCGATGGTTGATGTGGCGGTAGAATGGGTGGTGGAGTGTGATGAAAATATCGCAATTGGCATGAGGAGAGATAAGTATTAACGGGAACCACATGAAACATGCGATTTGCGATGTGGCACAGGATAGAGAATTACCGTAATCAATGTTTGGAGTAGTAAGTGTTAATGGAAACCAATATAAAATGTGATTTGCAATCGGGATAAAAACTACAGAATGCAATTTGCGATAGAGATGATGTGGCAGAGTACGAAAGGAATATCGCAATTGGTGGATAGGAGCGATAAGTATTATGGGAACCAAATGAGAATGAAATTTACGATTTGCGATGGGGATAAAAAATATAGAATGCAATTCGCAATAGGGATGAGGTGGAAGAGTATGGAAATAATATCAGAATCAGCAGACAAGAGTGGTAAGTATTATGGGAACCAAATGATAATGCGAGTTGCGATTTGCGATGGGGATAAAAATTACGGAATGGGATTTGTGATAGGGATGACATGGTAGAGTATAGAAAGAATATCAAAATTGGTGGACAAGAGAGGTAAGTATTACAGGAATCAAATGAGAAATGCAATTTGTGATGAGAAAAGTACGGTAGCGGGATATTCGAGGAAGAAAGGGCAAAGGTAAAAATTTCAACATTTTGAAGTTTTCTGTGAATAAAAAGGGCACAACAGCTGATAAGAAGAGAAAGGAGGGGAATGGAATTGTAACAATAGTGTTCAAGCCATGAAGACATAGATGGAAAATGAAGCGGGAAGGTGCCAACGAACTTCTCTGTGGCTACTTGCACCTGCAATTAAACTATTGATTTATGCAAGAAATATGGACAGTGAATGCTAAAGACAAAAAACAATTCTATCATAGTCATAGAAATAGAGAATAATAACCCATAAAGAAATTTTGGTCTGCGGGAAGGTCTACCCTCCTCGAGCTCTATCCATAGAGATGAGAGGGGACGACTGCCTCATAGTTTTATGGAGTTCATCAACTATTCTACAGTGAAGATAAGTAGATTAAATATATAGAAACAAACTAACAACAATGAACATATCATAAATAAAACTAGCTAAATGACAGAAAGAAAAGAATAAAAACAACAAAGAAGCTGAGGGACATGGGTTGGGCCCTAACCCACTAGCCAGCTCTCTGGAACTAGATCAATAAAAGGTCATCTCAATACTCATTGTATTACAAAAATACAGCCTTATTACATCGTTAGGTCTTAAAAAAAAAAAGCCTAATAGTTTACAACAAAAGTTCTGAATGGAATCGAGTCCCTCGGAATCGACCCTAATTAGCTCTTGATCAACTTTATTTATCCCCAAGGGAAACTACCAACAACTCCATAGAAAATAGTGATTGAGTCCACTTTGACTCCAAGTAAAATATATACTGAGTGCACATCGCCTTAAGTTTTCTTGACTTCCTTTGATAGTTAACGAGGGTGGGCAAACCCCTTGAATATATCCAATATTTCTCAGTAATTTCTTGATATCGTGCTCATTTATTCTTCAATCTTGGTCTTCCAGTGGTAGGGAGAAAGTCCCTAAATCATTTCCTTCTCCTAATATACATAATCTGCCCAATATTCTCACAATATTCTACAAAAACAGCCAATATTAGGCACAAATATGCAATGACCTTTAATCCTTCCGAAGAACATATTAAAGCATAAGAAAAAATTATTAAGTGTAGAAGGATAGATTTAATATATCTTTTTATGTGCATAATTAAGGTAGATGGGCCTAAGAAAGGTTATATGGGCCTTGATTTATGTCTATTTTAGAGGTCCATCATCACCCCCTATTGAAACTATTGCTCATCCTCTGAGTAACCTATTCATCCTCCCTTCCTTATGGTTCTTCCTGCATGCTGGCTTATTTAATTTCCTGTTTATTGGCCCATGCCCCACTTCTCCTGCTAATCTTCTCTCATTTCTTCTCATAGGTGCTTCATGGCGGTCCTCAGATGCCTTATGAAAATCTGTTTTGCATGCCAAGAGGTAGTGGATCCACCTTTTCTTTGTTTTATTTGTTTTTTAATTGCATGCAGAATAAACTCACAATTATTTTTTTCTGTGAAATGAGTTCACCCTTGGTTACCCCTTTGGCACTCCTTGTCATCCATTACATGAAATTCTTACAACCCACTTTATCAAGTCCTTTTAATTTTGTCTTGATCCTCTTCTTGGTGGAGAAAGGTGAGGCTAGTTGCTAGATAAGGTTGAGGTTTCCCGACTACTGATTTTGATTATAAAAAAGAAAAATCCTTCTCACACTTTTTAATGTTTTATTAAGCTAAAATAGATTGAAAGGAAGGGTTAGATGATTGCGTACCTGAGCCTTACCATTGATCTATTTTTGCAAGTGATATTGAAGCTACTTAGTATGGTTATTGAAGCTATATTCAGTGGTTCTGAAGCTGCTTGTGATAATCTGCCTGAGGTCCTTTTGGAGCTTCTGAGCATAGGAGGAGGAAGTCCAAGTTTGACTCCCTTTAGCTAGGGTGTTGACAAAATTTTTGCAAGTGATATTGAAGCTACTTAGTATGGTTGTTGAAGCTATATTCAGTGGTTCTGAAGCTACTTGTGATAATCTGCCTGAGGTCCTTTTGGAGCTTCTGAGCATAGGAGGAGGAAGTCCAAGTTTGACTCCCTTTTTGTGCCAACTTGTCTTTTTTCTTCTTGCAAAGGTTAGAGAGCACCTGCATTCATTAGAGAGGGATACATGGAGAAATGCAATTTTTTTTTTAAGGCCTACTAGCTGCAATTAGTTTTTTCACTAGTAGGTTTGCCTAGGCACCTCAAAGGAGGTTTTCACCTAGGGTATTTTATTTATTTATTTATTTATTTTCAACCCAATGACTGCCTCATGGAGGTTTTCAATCCGTGGGCCAATCGCAAACGCCTAAAAAGAGGTTTTCACTTAAGATTTTATTCTTCTTCCATTTTTTTTTCTTTTTTTTTCATTTTTTCTTTCCTACTCTACTTGAAAAAACAAAAAAAAATCAAGTATAGGAATACTTCCAATGGAGCCATGTACACATCAAGGTTACAGAAAAAATTAGGTGCACACTTGTAATACATTCTCTGACATATACATGAATATAAGAGATGAATTGCTTTGACTGGGATTATATCAAGTACTGTTGGAGAAGAGTGTGCTACTAAAAATTAATGATTATTTCGAGCCATATGTCAATATAGTTGTGATGCCCCCGGTCCACATGCTGAGTTGGATCACCTTGGATTTCCTCTTATATTGTAACGTTCAAATCTTCCTCTTTTTGCTAACTGTTCTCTTGAACACATGGAGAAAATTCTGGTAAACATGAGGAAACATTTTGAACATCTGATTCTAATGTTGACTCTTCATCAAGTGTAGCCCTTGATTTTCTTATCTCGTCATTTGGACCTTCTTCTTCTTCATGTTTTCCTTCAATTACATTAATAAAATTTGTTCTTTGCAATACCTTTCTTGAACTAAGATGAATACCATCTAGATCAAGAGGAGATTTTTGGAAGTGTTGTACCTCATCATTTTAAGTGAGCTGAGATACTTCATTGTATGGGTTTGGAAATGGTGGTATAGGTAGTTGAGTGGGGTGGATATATGAGATAGATATGGTTGAGGTTGTGGTTGTGGTGGATGTGGATGGTAGGGATAGCATGGAAATAGGTATGGAGGATATTGATGGAAATATTGAGGATATTGTGGATTTTCCCAATACGGTCCTTGCCAACCATGTTTCCACGATTGGTTTTGGGGCTGAGATGGCCGAGGTTGCCAAGGAGGGAGTGTGTCCCAATTAGTTTTAGATGGATGTGAATAAGCTTGAAATTGTGAAGTGTGCCCTTGCATCATATAAAGTTGACTAGGCTGCCAGGTATCCTTGGAGCTACATAACATAGCTTCTTTGGTGATTTCCTTGCTTCATTGTCTTCCTAGTAAACTTCTTCAAACTTGGGGAATGATGGACAACATTGAGTAGCATATAGTTCTACATGGATAACAAAAATATCAACACATTTTTTTTCTCATTTCACATTCTTAACATTTCTACTTGTTCACTTAGATTGCTAAGAATTTATGCTTTAAAGTTTTCAAGCAAATATCCAAGTTCATCTTGCCTTACCAATGTTGAGGCATATTTACATACTCATTCCCTTCCTCTTGATATGCGCTTGAATTTTTCACAAATTTCTTCAAATGGAAATTCATACACATCTCCTTCACTCATGAGATTAAGGAGATCAATCCGCTCATCCCTAATTTTTCTAAGAGGGTTTTTAGGTTTTCAAATCCTAAATGATGCATTTTTTTCCCTCTTAACATTAAATATGAACCTATCTATGAGATCCTCAAGTCTCTCATCCTCTTTTTGATTCATTCTAGAAATTTCTTCTTTAGGATCATGGTTTTTATATTTTCCTATGAATATCTTTTGCATGTCATTCCATGATATTACTGAATTAGTACCTAGACTCATGAACCATTTAAGAGATTTATCCTTCAATGTTGCAGGAAAAAATCTCAGTTTTTGAGTGTGTGATAAGTAGCCATAAGATCTACAAAGTATCTCAAATCCAAAGATAAATGTTTCTGGGTCCTCCATCCTCATACCATGGAAGTTGGGAAGGAAATATGGAGGGATTTTCTTCATATGTACATTGATGTCCATATCTTGAATGGGAAACCCAATAAGATATTATTCATTATCATCATATCCATCCATATCTTCTACCTTCAAAATTCTATGGTGATGTGGTTCTTACTGCACCAAGTGGTCAAATGGGGGGTTGGTATTGGAGAAGTATTTTTAAAAAATTTCTCAGTATCACTACTCCTATGAGGCATGAAAATCATATATTTTTTGTATTATTCAATATTTTAGAAACAACGTGAAAAATAAAAGAAGAAGAAAATGCTAAAACGGAATAAAAGCATATACTAGACACCTCCCCGACAACGACGCCAAAAAGTTGTGAGCCCTGGTATTGCACCAAGAGTGCTGCAACTCCCAGGGGCTTCCCTACTTTGCTTTATCAACCCGGGGTTCTAAAAACTTGGAGGTGAGAGTGCTATATACACAACAAGTGCATTATAATCATGTCATCCTCTTTCCCTCTATGAAAAGGTGCTACTTATAGGGGTTCTCAATGAAGTCTATCACAATTCAATGAAACTTAAATAAATTGCAGAAAGGAAATGACAAAAAGGAAGCTAAACTAAATTTTTGAAAAGAAATGACAGGAAAGGAAACTAATTTAACTTGATAAAAATAAATGGAAGAAAAGAAACTAATTCTAAACCACACTTAACTTTTCCAAATAGCTAAATGCACTCTACTTAGCCTATGATCTATCTACCATGCTACCATGCTTCTAACCATGCAACTATTCATGATCTAATTAAACTTGGAAAAGTGTTGCTTGTAATTTGGAGGGAAAAGGTCTAAAGATGCTAATGGAGGGCTTGAACACATGGGAAAAGGCTTAGAGAAATGAAAAGAAGGGTTAGAAGTTATTAAAACTCATTATATCGCAATAATTCTTTAGAGAGGGATACTTTTAGAAGTTCGACGGTGAAACTGCGACGGAGGGACAAAAGTGGAATATGTGACATGCGATATCGCAGTCGCAATATCATAAAGATAGAGGAATACATCAGTGTTTTTTAGGAGCGAGCATGATATGCGATATGTGATAGGATAAAAATTGCGAAATGCGAAAAGAAACAGGATAAAATCTGTGAAATGTGAAATTCGATGGGTGATGTGGTGTTAGGACCGGTGGCAAAGTGTGATGAAAATATTGCAATCAGTGTCAGGAGAAATAATTATTAATGGGAACCACATCAAACATGTGATTTGTGATGTGGCCGAGTATAGAGAATTATCGTAATTGGCGTTTGGAGCGGTAAGTGTTGACAGAAACCAATAGAAAATGCAATTTGCGATTTGCGATGGGGATAAAAACTGCGAAATGGGGTTTGAAATAGGGATGACATGGAAGAGTATGGAAAACATATCGCAATCGATGGACAGGAGCAGTAAGTATTATGGGAACCAAATGAGAATGCGATTTACGATTTGCGATGGGGATAAAAAATATGGAATGTGATTTGCGATAGGGATGCCATGGCAGAGTATGGAAAGAATATTGCAATCAGTGGATAGGAGTGGTAAGTATTACGGGAACCAAATGAGAATGTCATTTTTTATTTCCGATGGGGATGAAAACTATGGAATGTGATTTGTGATAGGGATGACATTGCACAATACAGAAAGAATATCACAATTGGTGGATAGGAATGATAAGTATTACAGGAACGAAATGAGAAATGTGATATGAGATGAGCGAATTATAGTAGAAGGAGATTTGAGGAAGAAAGGGTGAAGGTCAAAATTTCAGTGCTTTGAAGTGTTTTTTGAATAAAAATGGTGCGAAAGATGATAATAAGAGAAATAAGGGGAATGGAGGCATACCAAAAGTGTTCAGGCGATGAAGACATAGATGGAAAATGAAGTGGGAAGGTGGCAATGAAATTCTCTGTGGCTACCTGCACCTACAATTAAATTGTCGATTTATGAAAGAAAGAAGGACAGTGCATGCTAAAGACAAAAAAATAATTCTAGCCTAGTCCTAGAAGCAGAGAATAATAATCCAAAAAACATTTTTGGTCTGCAGAAAGGTTTACCCTACTCGAGCTCTATCGACAGAGATGAGAGGGGAAGGCTTCCTCATAGTTTTATGGAGTTCATCAACTATTCTACAATGCAGATAAGCAGATCAAATCTACAGCAGAAAACTATAACAACAATGAACATATCAAAAATAAAACTAGCTAAATGACAGAAATAAAACAATAAAATCAGTAGAGAAGCCGAGGCACATGGATTGAGCCCTAACCCATGATCCGAGCTCTTTGGAACTACATTAATAAAAGGTCATTGGAATACTCATTATTAAGCGCATAAGGAGAGATTTAATATATCTTTTTATGTGCATAATAAAGGTAGATGGACCTAAGAAAGGTTATATGGGCCCTGATTTATGTCTAATATAGAGGCCCATCAGTCTCCTCCTCTTGTGTTCCTCCTACCTCATTTCCTATTGCTAGGAATGAAGTCATGGTGGAGTGTTATAGAAATGGTTGTAATGGTGATTTCTCACACCAATAATGTGATATGTCAGAACTCTCTCCATGCTGAGACCTTCTTGGGGTCTCTTTCTGTCTTTCCGCCCTCATCTCGTTGATGTCTCTGGAAATATCCTACATATTTTGGAGAAGAATTTTTGGAAAATATCTTACATCCATTAATCCAAATTTATAGATGTAGTGCCCCACAGGCTGAGCCAATATTATACTCTGATACCACCGTAATATTCCAAATTAGGAAAAACGGGAATATAGAACATATAACTGGAAAATGCAGTGAAATATCAACACATCAAATGAGAGTAGATCATGAAGCCATTATATTAGACATTATAGCAGCAAATGTGTAAAACATATTGAGGAAAAGGGCACTCATGCTAGGCAATACAAGCCTCCAATGTTCCAATACACCCCAACATGAAATGTTTCTACTACTCAAAATGTCAAAAAACCAAGACAGCATAGTCCAAGTAAGTGTAACTACAACTAGAAAATATAAATATATATATATATCTGCTGATATAATGCTCAAGAAGTGTCAGGAGTAGAGATCTAAGCTCCCAAGCACAATTCCAAGACAACCCAGAAAGGGTTTCTAGAAATACACACTGTGAAAAATGTAGCCCTAGGGTTGAATAACACTCTACCACTGAATCACTGCTAGAAGGTGGCTAATATAACAAGAAAATGGCTGAAACTTCTCCTCTCTAGTATTCCAGATGAAAGGCTGCTCCCTTCACTGGAAAAAAAAAAATCAAGATCTTGGGTACTTGACCCTCCACTACAACTGCCCTACAAAATAACGTAGTTTCTGAAGGATATTTCACCATAGGTGATGGTTGTTTCTTGGCCTCATGCTGGATGATGGAATAATTCTCAAGGAGCTTCATTCTTGGCCTCTCGGATGAAGGGCTTCTCCCCTCACTGGAAAACAAGCTCAAAAATTGGGTCTATCAACCCTCCACTGCTACTTCCCTACAAAACAACACAATATTGAAGGATACTACTATGTGGATAATGGCTGAAGCTTGGTATGATGCCAGATAGTGGAAATGGAGCTCAATGAACCTCTCCTGAGTGGGCACTCGAATTCCCCGAAGGATGAGGGTGGTATTTTCGCTCGAAAAAAACCTTTGTGCCAAATAGCTGAAGCGTACATAAATTCATAAAATTCCAAGGCATAAACATAATCAGAATGCCTTCTATGGCTGCCATCCCCTTCCTTATATTCTTGGTGAGCTTCCTCACCCTGGGTCCCATTCATTAAATATGCTACTCTCATGCATACACTCCTCCATCGTAACTACATTTTTCTCCATTAACTCTCCACTACCTCGATGACAACATTGTTGATTTGGTAACCCTTGGCATTGTCCACATGCTTTAGCCCCTATTCACACCCAAAAGTGTTTTATTCAGCTGATACAATGATTCACATTCACATTAGAAGTGGTTTTATTCGAACTAAAGGGATTTATGGGTCTCTCTACCCACTTATTCATATATCTTATTAGCAAAAGAAAAATTTAATAATCCAACTAGCTGAAAGCTAATTAGGAATATTACATTAAGGTAGACCCTAACAAAATTAAAGCCATTAAGGAATGGAAAGTTCCCACAACCATAAAGAACTTGCGAGGATTTCTCAGGTTAACAGGGTGTTATCACAAGTTTGTTAATAATTATGGGAGAATATTAGCACCTCTAACAACATTATTGAGGAAAGATGGATTTTCATGGACTCCTGAAGCAACTAATGCCTTCGAGAATCTTAAACAGGTAATGTGCCTAGAAATGGTCCTAGCTATGCTAGAATTCACAAAAACCTTTATTGTGGAATATGATTCCTCGGGAAATGGAATTGGTGAGGTTTTAATGCAAGAAGGAAGACCCATTACTTTTGAAAGTTGTATAATCAAAGGAAAGTATTTACAAAAATCTATTTATCAGAAGGAAATGTTGGCAATACTACATGCGCTAAATAAATGATGACCTTACATAATGGGAAGACACTTCAAGGTAAAAATGTATCATGATAGTCTTAAACACTTTTTGGAACAAAGAATATCTTCAAAAGGGTAACCAAAATAGGTCACAAATATGTTCGGTTACGACTTTGAAATCATGTACAAAAAATGGAAGCTAACTTTGTTGTAGATGCACTCTCAAGAAATGATGAATAGGTGGAAGCATTGCTTTGTGCCATTTCTATTATCCAACCAGATTGGATAACCGAAGCAAGGGATGAATGGAAGAAGGACAAAGAAGTGTGGACACTCAGCCAAAATTTGTATCAAGATCCTAGTACATCTGATACATTTAGTTGGAAAAATGATTCCTTATGGTACAAAGATCGCTTATATATTTGTATGAATTCCCAAATAAAACAAAAGATTCTTTTGGAATTGCACACATCTACCTTAGGAGGACACTGGATTTTTAAAAACTTACCACAGGGTGAAGAAAGAATTATTTTCAGATGGCCTTAAATCTAATATTCAAAAGTTTGTAGCAGAATGTTTGGTTTTCCAGCAAAACAAATTTGAGAAAATTAAGATCCCGCATCTTCTAAAGCCTTTATCCATTCCAAGTCAATGTTGGGAGGATATTTCAATGGATTTTATCACAGGTTTACCTAAGTCTGAAGACAATAATGTCATCATGGTGGTATTTTTTATAGACTTACGAAGTATGCACACTTTTGTGCGTTATCTCATCCATTTAAAGAAAGTACAGTTGCTACTACATTTATGGAAACAATTCAAAAGCTATATGGAAACCAAAATATTATTGTAAGCAACAAAGATCCCATTTTTACTGGAAATTTTTGGACGGAATTATTTTCTTGTTTGGGTACTCAACTAGCTCATAGCTCACCTTATCATCCTCAATTCGATGGGAAAACTGAGATAGTGAATAGATGTTTGGAAGGATATCTTTGTTGTATTGTATCTAATAAACAAACATAATGGTTCATGTGTTTACCTCTAGCTGCATGTGGTTTAACACTTCCTTCCATACTGCAGCAAAAATGACCCCATTTATGGAACTTTATGGATATCATCCACCATCCATCACATCATCTTTAAGAGAAAATTATAAGGTTCAAGCAGGGGAATATCACATCGAGAATCAACAACAATTTCTCCAACTCTTCAAGCATAACCTAAATTTAGAACAAAATCGAATGAAAAAACAAGCATATTAACATCGCAGCGAGAGAAGTGTTGATGTAGGAGACTGGATATTTTTATGGCTATAACCATACAAAATAATGTCCCTCAAGCAAGCTAAGAACGATAATAAATTATCGCCAAAGTAATATGGTCCTTACAAGGTGTTGCAAAATATTGGTACTATGCCATACAAATTGGAGCTTCCTACTTTTTCTCGAGTGCATCCAGTTTTTCATGTTTCATTATTAAATAAGGTTATAGGTGACAAAATTCCACTTCAAACAATATTTCCAGAACTTGACGAGGTAAGAAAAATAATATTAGAACCTAAATCAGTCACCGAAACAAGAACATGACAGCTACGAAATCGATCAGTTTTAGAGTATCTCATCAAGTGGAAGAACTTACCCACTAAATATTCAACATGGGAGGATGAGAATTTTATACAGAAGCATCTAGAGCTACTCAATCTTTGAGGACAACACTTTTTTGAAGGGGAGGGGCATGTTAGGTCCCTATATTACTAGTGTAGTCCCTTATTTTTTTTAGCGTAGCCCCCTTATTGTCATTTTTGTACCCCTATAACCCCCATATTGTTATTATTGTACCCTTACATTATTATTGTTAGGTTCACTAGGATTATATTGTGACCCCATGGACTCCTATATATAGAAAGGAGGTTTTGTCATTTTTATCATCCAATAATTTTTCATTTATGTAATGTAAAGGAGGTTTCCCCCTCAAAGTGGCTTATTTCTAAGGCGTTGATCTCTTTTTTCTTCTATTTTTGGAGCTGGTTTCATAACAAGGAATTTTTTAAGTATTGGACCAATTTTTCTCAGATAAGAGTTAGGAATTCAAAGCTAGTGCAAATAGCTCTCAAGCCTAATTGAATCATTTTATTGTTTCATATTCTTGACTTAATGCAATATACATATAGCATGTTTTTTAGCTGAGGGTTTCCCCAGATAAATATTTTTGTTGTGCTATTGAAATTATTTCTCTTTCTTGTTCATGTGATTTTGTGATCATAATTGGTTTCCACAATTTGTAGAATAGATTAAACTATTTTGTTTTATCATATTACAATATCAGTTGAATCTATGTATATTTTATACATGGTATCGGAGTAGGAATCACTATAGAAGATAAGAATACGAGTTTGTTTTGAACAAGTGAATTGAATTTGAAAATTTATTCTTCAGGACTAACATCAGATTAGGATGTCTTTCTCTAGATTGAGAGTAAAATATTCCATTGTGGGTAGTTCAAATTACGTAGCTTGGAAGGATAGGATGGAGGCATTGTTGGAGGAAAATGGATTGAAGACATTCATAGAGAGTGTTATTCCCAGGCCCTCGGCAGCAAATTCTCAAAATCCTAATGCATGGAAAATGAATGTATCAAAGGCAAGAAGGATTATATTAGAACGAGTTCAAGATCATAATGTCTTGAACCTCCAAGGAAAGGAAACTCCATATGCTATGTGAAATTCCTTAAAAAATATTTTTCAGAATATCAACAACCACATGAAGCTAGCACTCAGAGACAAGCTTAGAAATATGAAGATGGAGGAGGGCGACATAATAGAAAATACTTGACAAAGTTCACTCAATGTCGAGATGAGATTGGAAGTGTTTGCATTATACATTCCTAGGGTGATTTGGTGAGCCTCACAATTCTAGGACTTCTCAATAGCTAGAAAAAGTAACAGGATTTTGTAAATGGGAGGGAGAATCTACCAGAGTGGGATCTATTTTTGTGTGACTTAGGACAAGAATAGATTTGGCAGAACACCATAGACGAGACCTATTCCAAAGACAAAGAAGTATATTTTTCATTAGTGAGAAAAGGAAATAAATAAAAGGAAATTAAGTCCCAAGGCGAACAGGGTAAGAAGAAATACTTGTCCAACATCAAGTGTTTCTATCATGAATATAGGCACTATGCCACAAAATGTCCACATGAGGCAAGAAAGTAGGAGCCTGTAGCAGCAAAAACATGTGAATCTCTAGCTTCAAATTTCGAACTTGATTTCACTCTCATTGCATGCTTGTAAAGAAATATAATTGGATGTGTGTGGTATCTCAATAGCAGTTCCTCATTCCATATGATAGGGAATAGATATCTCTTCAGTGACTCAGAGGATAAGGACCTCAAGAAAAACATAGAGTTTGGAGATGAGGAGAGGTATATCGCGACTAACATCAGTACAATTAATTTTCATAGGGAGTTTGGATCCCCTTTGAGACTCACATATGTATTATTTGTTCCAAGACTAAATAAGAATCTTGTTTTCATCACAATATTGGAATACCATGGCTATGATGTGATATTTAGGAAAGGAAAGGTTTTCCTTAGACACATCACCATGGGATGGGTGAAATAGATTGGTGTGTGATTCAAGAACTTGTATCCTCTGTAGGTTGAACATGCATGCAAATATTTTATGATCAAGGAAAATATTAGAGGCTTGGTGGTTGAGACAGAGCATGAATTACTTCTCAACATGCAACCTCATAAGAAGCCTCAGAAATTTTTGGAGCAACCACAATTGGAGAAGTAGAGAGTAGATCGAGTGGATGCATCCACTTAAGTAGATATCTCTAGTAGGGGGGAATTTTGATCCAAGTGGATAAAAGGAGCACATGCAAGCATAACTCTAGGTAATAGGTGGAGTGATGTGAATTCATAGTCCGAAGAGTTCATAAATTTGGCCAGGTTCCATTCAGATTTTTTGTTTCATGGATCATTACCTTGTTACAAGAGCCCACAGTAGACAATAACGGGATGGATTAGTGGTGGTTGATGTAGTCACATGTCAAAGTGATAGAGGAAAATATTAGTAGTTGTCAAATACTGGGGAGCGCGAAGCAGAGTTGGCAGCAGTGCAGTTGGAACAGTGCAGAGTCAGTAGCAACACAAAGTTTTTTTTTTTTTCGAGTTGACATTGGAGTAGTTAGTAGCAGTTAGAGACTTCAGTGATAGATGCATCATATTGATTCAGTTTGGATGCTTTTCAATTTCAAAAGTTGTTGTAGCAACAACAGTAGAGAGAAGTGTTTCATGAAGAACATTCCAAAGGTACCAGATCACGATAGAGTTTAATTCCTTGCTTGCTGAGAGGGAGTGTTGAAAATTGCAACAAGAAATATTGAAAATGACATCAAACAAGCTTCTAGTTTAATTTTCCCTTAATTAAATTAGAAGTAAGCTTTAATTCCACATCACATGAAAAATTATACGAGTTAAATATCTGAGGAAGACCTAGTTAGCTCAATCAATTCAGGTTCAGGGTCAAACTGGAGGCATGTAGAGTTCACTCTAAGTTTTAAGGGGTCTAGTTGTAGTTTATTTTGAGGTGTACTTGTTTAACTTAATTATTTCAGTTAAAATAAATTTAACTAGTTGTAACTGATGGAGGAACTAGTGAGAGGTCCAATGAATTATATTTTATCTAATTCACATGTAGTGATCAATTAGATAACTAATAATTTGCTATAAATATTTGTCACATGTCAGTTCCAAGGAAGGCCCAATTGATACTAGAGTTAAATGGAAGTCAACTATCAGTTGTATAATTAAAAAATTGTACAGCTCATGCATGAGGTCATCAAGATGCAATGGATGTATTGCGAAATCAATTGATGGGAATTTCCAAATTAATAGGGGCTCAATTATCCCAGGAATGCATGAGAAATTCTGGTCAGATAGGAGCAAGGAATTGGTTAAGTATTGGACTAATTTTTCTCATATCAAAGTGAGACAGTTTGAGATAGTGTAGAGAGGTCTAAATCTCGAGAGAAGCATTGTGTTGTTTCATATTTTTTTACTTAATGCAATATGAAGATAGCAAGGTTTTTAGTTGAGGCTTTCCCCAGATAAATCTTTATGTTGTGCAATTGAAATTATTTCTCTTTCTTATTCATGTGATTGTGTGGTCATAATTGGTTTCTGCAATTTTTAGAATAGATTCAAGTAATTTTTTTTAGCATATTACAAGATCAGTTGAATCTATGTGGATTTTCTACACAAATTGAGTCATTGGATAAGGTACAATGGAAATGATTTGGTCATGATAAGGCTATATGGGAGTTTGAGGATTTTATGAAGGGGACATACCCATTTTTCTATAGATTTTGAAGGAGCACCAAGGTCAATGCTATGCTCGTGTGTGGATTGTAACACTCAATTTTTTCTCTATAACATGTATTCACTTAAATAATGTAAATATTGTAAATATGAAACTATCGATTCCTAATATGGAGCTTAAGGCAAAGGATTTCCTAGTGAATGGCTAGGCATGTAGGGTGAAAATATGCATATATGTACAATTTGTTGGACATACCATGGTATACTCAAACAATGTACATATTGATGGTTATAACACCTATTTTTTATCCCTATATTAGAAATGTGTAATTGTATATATTATGAATGACCAAGAGACAAGTGATGTAATATGTAAAAATTGTACATGGAAATAATAAATGAGATACAACACCATCCACAATACAAATATAGATTCATTCATGGAAGGTTATCTAATGGATCCAAGTTAAAATCTGCACTATGATCTCAAGTCATTTTCCTAAATTAATTGTCATTACCATATAATCCACATTTCACTCATTGAAACCAATCATTGGATGCATGTGTGAAGTTGGCAGAAGAGTCATATCATCTAGTTGTGGAAGCTTGGGGATAAACAAACTCATGTAATAAGTGGGTGATAGAGTGACTAATCCATAAAATGCAATGGATATTTTACTAAATTGTTCACTATAACAGATCTGATAATATTATACTTAAAATCTAAGTTTTGAATTATGAGGATTAATTCTTTCATATATCTATATATTTTTTAATTACTTTGTTATTTCCATCCTATGAATCTACTGCCTCCCTGACAGTTCTGGGATCATCATCAGTTATAGTTAAGGCAAAACCTGAACAGGTTATCAATGCAATAGATAAAATATCCTGGAAAATAAATAACAACAAAATAAAACTGACAAACCATAGTGAATACTAGATATGACCTAGGAAACCATTCTCAGAGAAGGCTTCACTAGAAGGTGACGCTACTTTGTCTCTCTTTCCCTAATAGAAATTGATGCAAGTAAATGCATTGATACATGTGTCATGTGGGTTGCTACAATATAGAAAGTCTCTTTATTCTCTCTCTCTCTCTCTCTCTCTCTCTCTCTCTCTCCCTCTCTCTCCCTCTCTCTCCCTATCTCCACTCTTAGCTAATTTTCTCATCTATGGAATGAAATATACTTGAATAGTTGAATAGAATGAAAGCTCTTTTTTTCCTAGTGGCTCCCCATATTGATAGCCTATTAATGCATAGGTTTGAATTCTTGAACTCTTAATTAGAGTTAAAATATTGAATATTCTTCAGTATTCTTCTCCATTATCACTTTTCTATCCTCTTTCGATGAATAATTGGAGTTTACATGGCATCCTCTCAAATAATGGTGGTTCAAATAGGAAGGTCAACTATTGGGTGGCATAATGTTTGCATACATACATTGATTTGGATTATTCTTGCATCGTTGAAAAGATGTATGTGTGTAGAATAGTGATAGGGGGTGTGTGGTTAGGAAAAACAAAACGAACCCTAAGAAAAATAATTTGGCTCTTTGAACTTCTTTCAAAAGGTTTCAAACCTCAATTTTCCAAATTGGGACCAACCAGTAAAATTGGTCTTGTGAGCTAATTCCACTACCTTTTCAACTCCAAAAGCATCAATATGGATAAAAAATAATATAATAATCCAATTTGAATCAGTCAAGCCACTTAGTGATGATAACATAAACTGAGTACAATCATCCTCATAGAGAGTGAGAGTTGAGAAATCATGCATGAGAAAAGGAAACTTTGAGTGAGAGAGATAGCAAGTTTTTAAAAGGATAGGTATGGAGTTATGGAAGCAGTAATAAGTGAGAAAAATAGTTTGGAGTGTTTGAAACACTAGGAAGTCATGACTATTTGTTGAACATAATTTTTTGAAGCTGGTAATCAAACTAGGAACATGATGCCATGCCTATAAATATTTCTAAATAAAAATAACTACCTAGGAGCCTCTATAAGGGCTATGTAAACTCCTATAAAAACTAGTTCTCTTGGAGCCCCGATATAATAAATTAATTTCAGTCTTATGTTAGAGCCAAGAAAGGGATGGATATATATCATATCTAGGTTGTGTAGTATAATAGAGAACATTGTTGTGTGATTGGAATTGGTGTAGGATTTATGAGGTTATGTTTTTATTGGGTATTAGGTTGTGAGAGTGGAAAATATACATGCACAAGAGTGTTTTTATCCTTGTGGACTTATAATATATGATCAACAGTGACTTACCACTGAGAGAAATAAAACCACTGCGTTTTTGGTTGGAAAATTGTGTAACTTGTTTAAAAGATAAGTGCTTATTATTATGCATGATCTATAGTTTTAATGTTATGTTGAATTGATTAAATGAGATGCTTAATTTATGTTTTTCATAGATAATTTTTGTTATGTGTGTATGTAACTAGATTGCATTCATTACTATAAAATTTATTCTTATTTGAATAAACATTTCTAGTACATTGTGCATATGCATTTAAATAAATATGGTATCAAAGGTCGTTTTCAATAGTAACACCCTCGATTAAAGGATCTGAGTGTGTTAAAATGTTGGAATATAATATAATGTCTAAGATGGCTATACATAGTAAGAAAGAGGTTATGATTCCACTAGAGAAGAAGAGAAAATGGGGCATGTGGGAAAGTAGTATCTTTTTCTTCAAACTTCTTTAAATTTTGTAAAGAATTTTCATTCTCACTTGAAACTTTACATTTACATACTTAATTTTTTGTAATTTATTATATAATTATCATTTAAGAGTTTTTATGAACGTTAAATATACACACTTATAATTAGTTTCCATATTTTATTGGAGAATTTCCCTGACTGTCAAAAGTGCCCAAAATTCAAGAAAAAAAATTCAAGAAATCTTGAAGTAGCAGTGTTTGAATCATGTTTTTGATGCTGGAAATGGATTCGACACCATAAAAATTGGAGTGATATATAGAAATTTCAAACAGTGGAAATACACCTCTCCAAGTGTGCAGAAGCTTGGAAGATTGGAGATTAGAATACTATATTGATAAAAGCAATGCAACTATTATGGCGGGTGTTGATTCTGGACGACAGATTTATAGAACCTTTGGCATTCCTTTCCTCTTGAGTTTCTAAGAGCAATGCTTTAGCTAATTCTGATTGTATTAGATTTTTATTCTACATTCCTTGTAAAGATCGTTCATGTTTTTTATGGTGGAAATGAATTCAACACCATCAAAAAACCTTTGGGACACCCAAAATCTTGAAGTTTGACACCTCCAACCTAGATTTTCAAAAATATCTATCATATTTTATTAAAATATTCAGTAAATTTCCGTAATCGGAGAGCAAATGAGAAAACTCTCTAGATTACAACTATTTAATTATATAATTATCATTTTCCAAATTGTATTTTTAATAATTATAGTAAAAATTTAAATTATTGAATACTTATTCTTCCAAATATATAATTAAATATTTTTCATTTTTAAATTTTTGTTTTTTATTTTAATCTATTAATATTAAATTTCGAATTAATAACAAACATTTAATGTATAGATTTTATTCTTTATAAAAAGACATATGGTTGACTAAAAAAACACACATATAAAATATACATTTATATAGAATGATGATCATGTAATTAACCAATCATCGTAGTTATTAATTATTTATATTGTTTATGATTTTCTTACCATTATTTATATCAAAATACTAAATAAAATAAATATATAAATAAATTAAACTTTTAAATATTATTTTTTTATAACTCATTTTATATATAGTTTATAACTCATTTTATAAATTTAAGACAATTTATAATTTATTATAATAAAAAAATTCCACAAAGTATTATTTTTTAAATTCATTTCATATGTTTAATATAATTACAACTTATAACGCAATATAATTTATAATTTATTATAATAAAAAAATTCAACAAAATTCATAATAGGGAGGAATTCTATGCCGATCCATCCATGACTAAAAATATGAACGAAAATGAATAATTAGTATATTATCTAATCCCAAATCCACAAAGAGTGTTGTAATGAGAAATAAACTTTTATTTGATAGTTCGAGAAGGGGCACTTACCATGAATGGTTTACCCATAGAGATATTATATTTCAGCTCCAAATTCATTTTCCTTCGAGGGGACAAATCACATCTAAATAATTTTGATCAAGGACCAATATACCTTTCATAAGAGACTAACAGCATCAAAGAGATTCATATAATTTGACAAATTAAAGACCAAAGCATCAAAGAGATTTCATATATTTTAACATATAAACAAATAAATGGTCGGTTAAGGCGGTGCAGTGTTCTCCTATACTAAGACTACTCAGGATATCAACTTTTCAAAGAGTGTGATGTGTTTGGCATATTTGGTATCTTGTTTTTGTCATATTTAGAAATTACTATCTACTTTTAATTATCGTTTGGGTGCATAATCATTGAGTTTTTGAATTAAAATGATATCTATCTATATATATAAATAATAATAATAATAATAATAGTAATTAAATTATATATCTTTATATATAAATATTTTTTTTTTAAATTAATTTAATAAACTTTTGATCGTATTAAGTTTTATTATTTTTTTACTTTAACCTTTTTCTTTTGTAAATTTAATTTATCATCTTTCTTGGCAAGTGGTTTATAAACTTTTTTAGTAAGCATCAGTGGTTTATCAATTTCTTTAGTAATGACTTAGTGGTTTATCAACCATTTTCTTCTCAATAAACGCCTATTACACAAACAATCTCCTTTGATCCTTCCTCTGATTTTTTCGATCTAAGATACAGACAATTCACAACCTCAATACATCAACACATGGAATCAAATCCCATCAGCCTCAACAAGATTTCCTTTGCACTCAACGTTCATGCTCATGCACTCCAAGCTCATTCACCCTTCAACTTTGTGTCACACACTATTGTTTAGCCTTTTGCTGTTAGAATCCCTTTGTTTCTCTTACCTCTCTTTTCGCTTCAGGATATTTATGCCCCCATAAGACTATTTGTTTTTCCTCCCCTTCACATCATGGAAGTGGGGAGTGTGGACATCTCCTCTGCCTATCATTGTGTGCTAGTTTTCAACTGATGCCATCCAACACCACTCACTATTTTCCCCTCAAATCATGGATCTGTTGTCCCGCTCTTCATGCTAACCCAATATAAAATTATTTTATATTATTACAATATTGGAAAAAGTAGGGGCATACACAAGGGGTGTTACAAACCCCATGCCCTTAAAGGGGACATCATCCTCGATTTTCTTTGTAACTATAAATTAAAAAAATAACCCTAAGCCTTATATAAAACTCTTACATCTACTTATTCATCAAACAAAAATAGATATAACATCCTCATTTGTTCTTCCATCTCCCATATGGCTTCATCAGATCCAAAGTGATACCACTACACCTTGACATTGTATATTGCTCAATTCTAGAGCACAATCAGCCTCTAGTCCAGGATTCATAGTGGTTCTGGTTGGAAATCTCCCTCAGGCTCCACCTTTATCACAAATTAGTCAGCAATGTGATTAGAAGAATGCACATACTTCTTAAGAGAAGAAACATTAAAAATAGCATATGAATTGAGTATGGGTGGCAAGGAAAATAAACACGCCACTTGTCCCACACTTTCAAAGATGTGAAAAGGTGCAGAAAATCAAGGTGCCAACTTGACACATGACCCCACTTTCAGTGAGCTCTTCCTCAGTATGATTTGAAGATATACATGCTATCTCACTTGTAACTCCTTGTGCGTCTTCTATTGGTATGCATAATTCTTTTTCCCATCTTGGGTTGTTATACGACCATTTCTAGGGATGCTTCAAATAGATTTCCTATGGGTTATGGTCCCATAAAAAATTGGAAAATATCCACCTAAATTGCACCAAGGAACTCAAATCTCTAAAAATTCCAAGCTCCCTAAGACTAAAAAATATTGATGTTGTAAGTCAACCATCCAACTATGCAATCTAACCTTCATCAACGAGAAATTGAGCTTTCTCTTGGAGGTCAGCAGGTCAGGTAGTCAGAATTTAGACTCCACATTAGATCTTAATTTTTTTGTGTTCCCAATTGGGTCAAAGTTGTGTGTTCCATGGATTAGTGAGGGATTAGAGCTATCGAAGCTCGTTAAGTTAGAAATTCATCTAAAATCAAGTAAATTGGTCCCATGTAGACTACTCCTACACATAATTCAATGTCTAATGTGTCGTAGCTGCATGGGGGTCCTGAACATAATCATAGATCATTAATCAATCACCATTGATCCATCCTGTGATCAATGGCAGATCATTCTTTGCACCATAATTTTGGCCTTGTAAACACAAAAATTTCATTCCTCTTGCCCATGCACATAAAAACATATACCCATAGAGCTTCAACCTATAGATTTTACACGCAAAATCACATAAGACACACAATTTTATTTCAATCAAATTCGATTACACAGTAAAGGCACTCAATCCTTGTCTCTCTACTCGGCCTAGCCTACATTTGATATAGCCTACCTTTTCCAATGTCGGAAGGCTCAAATATAAAAAATACATGGTGGATCATCTCAGATCCACAATCCTATCCACAAATTTATAACTACATGCATGAAAGAGAAAATACATAATAATCGATCAATGGTTACACAAAATTTGAGGAAAGTTGCATCTCTTTAGCCACGCTGCCACGTCCTCACCTTATACAATTTTAAATTTTAAATTTTTATTAAGGGGTGGTTAATTCTCCTACATCAGACTCCTAAAGTCAACAATATATGACCTCTTGGTCATATGCCATCATTATTGCACCATTTTCCTCTTCATTTGGTATTTATTCTCCACATGTATCATTGAGATTCAACTTGTACTTAGTAGTGAGATGCAACCAAGACTCCACTGACACCTCACCGAGCTCTCTCCTCTCAATAAATATCTTGGAATCATAGATTCACCTCCTATGGAACCTTCATGAGCTTCCTCTGCTCCTTTGGTTGTTTCATGCTACTCATTTCTCTCAACAATTCTACCAAAAACCACAAGTATGGAATTTCCACCCCAACTTCTACCCAATTGGAGCTGGAGGTTGTTCTCATTATTCTGTGGGAAACATTTCCCTACTCTGATACCACCTGATAGCGACCATTTCTGAGGAATATTCATATCCATTTCTAGTTGGTTATGGGCCCATAAATTTTTTGAAAAATCACAACCTAAATTGTAGAAATGAGCGCAATATCTGAAAACCCCACGCTCCATAACACTCAAAATTGTTTATGTCATAAGTCAACCATCCAACCATGCATTCTAAAATCCATTGGCATGAAATCAAGTTTTTTCTTATAGGTCGAAAGGCAAGGTATTTGGAGGTAAAAACACACATTACATCCCAAATTTTTTGTGCACTCGAGTAGGTCAGGGCCAACTATTCCATGGATTAGTTAGGGGTTGTAGCTATCAAATCTCGTTAAATTGGAAGGTCGAATAAAATCGAGTAATTGTGTCCCACACCAACTGCTCCTACACAAATTAAAAGTATGACATGTGAAAACTACAAAGGGGCCTTGAACATAATCTTCCATCATTAATGGATCACAGTTGATCCATCATATGATCAATGGTTGATCATTCTCTACACTGTAATTCTGTCCTTGGAAACACCAAACTTTCATTCCTCTCAACCATGTGCATACAAACATATACCCACAGATATTCAACACATATATTTTACACACGAAAGCACATAAGGAATGTGATTTTATTCCAATCGAATTCGATTACACAGTAAGGGTGCTTAGGCGTCGGTCATCTCCTCCACCCTGTCTACATTTTATATAGCCTACCATTTTCCAATTATAGAAGGGTCACATATAAAGAAATACAATATTGTGGATCATCTCAGATCTACGATCCTCTCCACATATTTCTAACTACACTCTTGAAAGGGAAAACACATAAAATTGATTACTGGTTACAAAAAATTAAAGAAAATCACATCTCCCCAACCACGATGCCATATCCTTACCTTCGATAAGTTTGAAAATTCAATTTTGACTGGGAGGGGGGGGGGGGGGGGGTTCTTATGTTTCTGGTTGCCTTTAAATTATGCTTAATCTTGACCACTTCTTGCTCCATTTCGTTTAGCATATCAGGCTCAAGAACTAATTTGTTTATTGGGTCATCCCAACTAATAGGAATGTTGTATTTTTGTACATACAATACCTCAAATGGTCTCATCCTTATTGAATCCTAGTATCCATTATTGTATGCAAACTCTACCAGTGGTATTAAATATCACCACTTCTTTAGATAATGCATGATGTAAATTCTGAGCATGTATTCTAGAATTTTTTTAACTCTTTCCATCTATACATTTGTTTGAGGATGATAAGTAGTTCTAGAATCCGTCTTGGTTCCAAAACCAACAAAAAAATTCCAAAAGTTAGTAGTGATATTAGCATATCGTTTTAATATAATCTTATTAGGCACACCAATGACCATGTAGTCTAAATATTTTCTTCATGAATATCTTGGTCATATCAATTGTTTTGTCAATGTACTTGACAAAAATGATGTGATTTTCCTTACTCATCTTGTCCCCCACCATAATAATAACATTACAATGTTTATCTATCTTTGGAAATCCCATAATGAAGTCCATATATTTTAGTTCCCACTTCCACTTATGGATTGGGATTGGTTGCAAAAATCCTACTAGATGCGTACATTCCACCTTTAATTGTTGGAATCCCAAAAAAATGGCAATATATTCAGTCCCATCCCTCTTCAATCCTAGGTAATAATATATTCTCTTTATGTATTTTATCAGTTTTTAATAACTAGGATTACCTGGGCAAGGTCTTTTATGGATCTCATCCATGAAAAGCTTCATTAAATCGACTACTTCAAGCATGTATTTTTTTTTTTTTGAATAACAACATACCCTCATTAGTGAGCCAACAAGTATTTTTCATAGATCCCTCTAGTTCATGCCACCGACATTTCTTTATAGCTGGTAGTTCTCATCATGTGAAAATTCCTCTTTAATCATTTCCTTGATATCAATTATGCAAGTGCTCAAGACTTCCAAATGAACCTATTGTAGACTCTTGTCGAGTGCATCTACCACTTTATTATGTTTTCTCTTGATTTCCATTGTATAAAAATAAAATTCACTAATAAAAACCAACAATCTTCCTTGATTAAATTTCAAATTAGGCTAATCAAACATATATATTAATCCCCCATGGTCTGTCATCAATACAAACTTTATGTTATCACCAAAAAATGATCACCTAGCCATTTCTAACTAGGTGAATCGAAATACACATGTACGATTAATTTTACCATAATAAAATCAATTTCACCATGGGAAATAAATTAGTAAACCATTTTTATTAAATTATTTCTCATTAAAATTAATAAAAACCCATGAGAATAATTGAATAAATCATTATTTATTTAATTTTCTCTATGAATAATTATTACATCATTATTTGATAATTATTCCTTGTCATATTTGATTAAATCACCTAGGAATAGTTAAATAAGTCACTATTTATTTATTATTCCTTAATTCTATTTTTGGAATAATTGTCAAATCACTATTTAATATGTATTTCAATTTCAAACCTTTCTTAATCCCCATGAAATAATTACTAAATCATTTTATTTCTTAAATATTTCTAATTAAAGATATTTGACCATTTTTAATATCTTTTCCCTTTCCAAAAAATATAATAAAATATTCATAACAGTTATATATTGATTTGGTCAATAATATTTTATTATTTCTCATTTTCAATATCAAATCAATACTTTGTTATAAATAATAGGGTTTTCCATTCAATTTTCATCATGATCATTATAATCATCACCATTAATGTGTTCTTACATTCAATTTCCACTAGAGTTCTACATATTGTTTTGGGTTTTTCACATATTGAGAGAGAGAATCAATGACTGAAGCATCAAGGACATCTAAAGGACCCATCCCATGGAGGGGGATTTGGAGACCCTTTTGTAGATATCCTTCACCAGGTGTTATCAATAAATATTATTATTCATTTTTAAAAGTCTTTCCATTTTGGGTTATTACATTGGATATATATTGTTTTTTGTCATTTTGGATCACATATATCTTTTTTTTGGATTTTTTTCTCATTTTAATATTACATATATAATGCTAAAATAACCATTATATGTTGTTATGGTCACTTGTCACTAGTGAATTAAGTGAAGTGTTTTTAGTACACCTTCCAGGAAATTTCATACTAACAAATGGTGATTCCGTCCGGGAGGTAATTCAATTTATGGGTGACTGTAGTTTTAGTGTTTTTCATGGTTTTATGCAGCTATTTATAGCCTCTAAATTTCTATT
This sequence comes from Pinus albicaulis, assembly GCA_034641835.2. Lineage (NCBI taxonomy): Eukaryota > Viridiplantae > Streptophyta > Pinopsida > Pinales > Pinaceae > Pinus > Pinus albicaulis. The sequence goes on along the minus strand of CM076569.1, from coordinate 379,984,767 downwards.
TATAGCTCTTCTTTATTTTTTCTGTCAAATTTTTGGGTTCTAGTGGTTTTTTTGTTCTTTTTGTAGGACACAGGTATGAGTTGAACAGGAGATGGAAAAATATATTCAAGATCTATTGACCAAGGGTCCCAAGAGAAAAACACACTTTTCAGCCCCAAATTGCATTTGCAACACACATTTTGGCCATATTTTTGTGTTTTCCATTGTTTCACGCTAGTATCTGCATTTTGGATTTTTTTCAAAGAATTTTTCATAATTTTTCCAGATTTACCTAGAGTGTTGTGTGTGGACTAGAAAGGGTCTCGCATCTCTATTTTAGTCTCCCCTAAGCCTATATTATCTTATTATTTCTCCTTTAGGAAGGAAAAATCCCCCTACGGTTTAGCACCTCCACATTTTTAGGAAGAGATTGGTTGGGTTGATGAGTCTAGGGTTTTAGCATTTTCAACCACTAGTTTTCAGGGTCTTATCCACTTTATTTTAGCCCTTTAGGATAGGTTATTTCATCATTTTAACTCTCTTTTGAGTTTATTCTTGCCTTCCCCCTTAGGATCCACTTATGTGTCGTCGGTTTTTTTATCTTATTTCCTATCCTTTGCAACAAATTTCACCTCTAATTTTTGTTTTTTGTCTGCACTATTTATAGAAAATTAGTGCATTTAGATCACAAACCCTTTGACATTATATCTTGTAGGCCTTTGTGTGTGTTTTTGAATAGTTTTTTTTCCTCTCCTTGTTTATATTTTTGATAGCCCTTTTCGGTGGGGTTTTTGTACTTGGATTGGATGTTTATTTTACTTTCCTTTTACAACATTATTTACAACTTTTAAGCACCTTATTTCAACAACACATAACATCATCAAACATGTTCAATTAACTCATACACTAAATATGTTTTTCACAGACATTTGCACATCCTAAGTGAACGTGAGCTTGATTAACACCGCTAATCCAAGACTTCAAACAAACCACATAATAATAATCTAAAACACATAAATTAAGCCCACTTGGGCACCAAGACCAAAAAATATGGGTAGCTAGGTGTAGGATTGGTGGGAGAGTCTTCCAGTAACACCCATCGATCATTTATATTAAGACATAGAAGTTTAATTTGTAGGGAGATTAAAATCCTTCACCATCCCATGGGCCAAATACAAAGTGCATCAAAACTCGATTCAAAGGGGGTTAGGCTAGTTAATTATACAAGCATTTCTCCTCGACGCTACCCAATCCGTGGTATGGAATTTCATGCAGTGCCTGATCACCAAAAAGCTTAAGAATGCACCACTCCTATGGGATGAAGGTTACCATAGTGACCAATCATAGGAAAACATCCTATAGGACTGGTTGTGGGAAGTAGTTGCTTCTCTACCCCACCTTTCTCTAGAAAACTCTTCTTGCGGGGATGAGATTCTGTCAAGTAATAAGTACTCTATAAGGCCATATGAAACACTATATTTAGGATTTTTTGAGGAATTATACCACCTCTAGGCTAGATTTCATTTTATTTAATAGAACATGCTTGCTTGTATGAGAGTAGAATCATAATATAGTTAATTTACACTTGGCATCACTAGAGTAGGTGTTTTCTTGTTTTTTTTAATCCTTTTCTCCTATCATCCTTGAGTCCTTAGAGTCATCTTTGCATTGAAATAATTGTTCCCCCTCAGCATTTTTCGCAGAGAATCTAAGGCCTTCACCCTTAGTTTCCATTAGGAAATATTACTCCTCCCCATAACTTTAGAGGTCATCCTCACAGTCCTCCATCAAGTCCTCATTCTGACAATAGTTCTACCAATTCTTCCAGTTCCTCCTTTGATTCCGTGTCATCTCAACCCCGTACCTTCACCATGTCAAGCCCCAATGTGGTTGTGCGAAAAATGGGTTGTAAATCGGGTATTAACCTATGTAACCCCATAATTAGAACCTCTTTTGGTATGGTCACTCCCATTCCATTGCTACCCTTCATGGCTAGATTGAATCTCCATCATTTAAACCAGCTTTTCAACTACACACTTCTCCATGACCCTAGTTGACCATCTATGAAATTCAAAATTCCTTCCAACATACCCAAGTTTGAAGGAAATCCTGGAGAAGATCTAGAAAATTATGTATGCTCATTCCATATGTTGTGTTCTTCCAATTATATCACTAAATACTCCATTTGTCTTCTCCTTTTTTAGCACACTCTTATTGGAGTTACTCCTAAGTGGTATGTAGATCAACCTAGAGCCACTCATTCCACTTTCACGACTCTTTTCTAATAATTTATATCCTATTTATAGTTACCTATCCTTTATGATATTGGTACCTAACGCTTGACCTTTTTCTGTCAAACATATGCCACTCATTTTTAGAAAATTATATATTACAGAGCAATGCAACGCATAAAATATGCGGAAAAATAAAAGCACACAAAACACATAAAACCAGAGAGACAAAGATATACGTGGTTCACCCAGTTTGGGCTACCTCCACCCTGAACAACCAATCCTTCCTTTCTATTATCCAACAAAATGAAGAGACACAACCTATAGCAGATCCACTGTAATATCCTCTGTTCTCTCTCACACTCTCCCTATCCATTTCTCGCTCTAATAATACACATACAATACACAGACGTAATACAATGCCCTCATACACTAGTGAGGGGTTTCCTTCTAGGGAAAAAAACCCTAAACTAAACATAATTTCTACTGTTAGATCATCTGCCTAATGAACTGCCCAGATTGACTAGAAATTACTATACTTTTACAAGGCAATTTTACATATATTTTTAGCTTCGGGGGCACTGCCCCTAAAACCCCACACCCCCCCTAGACCCCCCAGGCAGTGTTTAATTACGTGCAACGTTGCAGTGCCATTAAGGTACAGGGGTCCAATGCTGTGATACAAAATAAACAAGATAATCAGGCTCCACACCCAACACTCACCTCTTTGACCATGTTCAAGAATAATGCAGAAGTAGAAGCATGTGTAAGGCCTCTGAATTCGAAGATTGTGTTTACATCGATTGGTTCCTTACATCGCTTTTTTCCCGCATAGGTAATGATGTCACTTCACACTTCCCTTAGTCTGAGGAAGGTGCACTGCAAGTATCTTTGAAATATGACCTGATTTATGTGCAGTCCTGCTATGTGTATACCGTTGTTCCTGATCTGCCTTGCCCTGGTGCTTCTAACACACTAGAGACATCTCATACTATAGATGGTATGATTGGATCCATTTCACACCCTCCACCTCTGATGAGTTATGGTAAACCCTGGGGGGACCAGTTCCTCTTATAATTATTCCCCCTCCCAATCCTTCACATGGAAACTATTATCTGGGTCCCAGAACGTCATATTCATATCCCTATCCGCATCAACTTTGTCAAGGCTAGTTTTTTATCCACCTATTTATCCTAATGTTTCCCCATATCCTTACTATTTTTATGCACCTCCTAGCACCCCATCCCCTTCAACACTAACGCCCCAACCCCCCATGCCTCCTCCACCTCTGTCTCAACAACACTCCTCCTTAAAGTCAGGTTTATGCTGAACAAAGTGCAACCAATCCCCCCAACCCAAAGAAAAGGAACATGGTGAAAGGTAATCGGAACCAACAATCTCAAGGTAATCATGGTAATCAGTGTCCACCACCTAATTCACCTCAAGGAAAGCATCCTAATCTCACAACCCATAAACAAGGCGTACATCCCAAGAAAAACAGGGGTTTCGTACGAACAAACCTTGTGCCTGTTACAGCATATATTTTCATTATAGTCATGATTATCTCATTTTACCTCAGATGCATCAAGTATGGGAATATCAAGAAGTTTCTTCTAGAGGATAACAGCCTATGGCTCCACCTCCTCCTCGTCGCTTCATCTCAATCAGTTGTGCTTACTAATCCTTTTCCACATCTATCATATCTTGTTACTCAACCTAAAAAAGGTCATCCAACTCCCCAACCTCCACCATCTGGTCACAATAATTATCAGTTCCTTGTGATTAATCACAATGAAGTCAACACTGAACACGTCAACCTTCAGAAATAGTTGCACCAATACGAAAAGCCATCTTCTAATTCAGCAATTGTGTCCCAACCTCAAGTTTCCATCGAGCCTCTTTTGTCATCAAATGATACCTTAAATATCTCTCCGCCTAAGGTAGAGTTTATCCCCAATATCCCCAAAGGTAAATTACATCGAAACACTACTTCTGCTAAATTCACCCACAACTATAGCATAGTAGATAACTTGGCTCAATCTCCTACTACCATGTCAATGCTGGAAGTCCTCCAGATGTGCCCATCCTAATGGAAATATCTACTTTATTCTTTGGGTGTTGTGTATCCTTTTGATAATCATATGATTTTATTTGATGTTGACAAATCAAAACATCCCCCCATACCTTCATCCATTTCATTTCAAATACTAGTCTCTCGAAGAAATGCCATTTCTCAACGATGTATCATAGACGAAGTCGCCTCCTCCTGTGTGATGGTTTCTAATGTTTGGAAGAAATTTGGTTAACCTGAACTGTCCCCATCCACCATCACTCTTTATGCTTGGGACAGTCATCCCTCCCATCCGATGGGCTTATTTCTCAACTATCTTATCATTGGTGATGAAAAAATTGTCTCTATTGACATCATAGTCATTGATGCCCCATTAGATTATAACATCCTTGGGTCATAGTTACACCTATTCTATGTCATTTTTCACATCTACAGTTATCAATAAGATGTGTTTTTCTCATAATGGAAATATCGTTACTATCAATCAATTGACATGCTATGATCCTAAGTCTTAGACTTCACCTCAGTCCATTATCTCATCAATGATTGGAAATAAGAACGTCTTGTCCATCACCAATGTCTCTCTTGGATTCTATAAAGATTCCACTTTTGCTGGTTCTTATTATTTCCCACCACTTACCCCTTCTAAGCGTATATCATCCCATTTTTGCATGCTTCGAGAGTCACAGGCTGCTCATAACTGGTGCAGTACACCTTCCCAGCAACCAACACCCCCGAAACTTGTTGTTCCCAACTCAACCCAACCTTCCGGTATAATTACTCAATGACCACTTCCTTCTACTAGTATCTCTCCTAGTACTTTCCAAACTAGAATTGTTCCTCCAGGTCTTAACCATTCGGGAGATTTTCCTTGAGATCACTAACCTTCTAGTCAGATTCCCTTCTTATTCCGACCACCTAGAATATTTTTTTCCCTGTCATGGCTACATTGAGTCTTCCTAATACCACCTCAAGGATCCTAGTATGGTACATTGATCCCCCCGCAAGTAGTCCCCCTAATAAATTTAAACCTTACACTACTTTGAACCTAGCTCAATATGTTCTTCCTACCCTTTCCTTTGCTTCAGTTCCACAGCAACCTTGACCAAAACCTACTCCTATTATGAATCTATCTGGTGAGGGGGGGAAAGCCTAGAAAAAGTGACCCAAAGAAAAGGCATCCCAAAAAACTCCATCTCCTCCTAAGCATCCAAATCCTACCTCCTCCATGTGATTTGTGTGATATTTTTGGGCACACCACCAATACTTTTCCTAAGCTCCCTCATATCAAGAGTGTGGTCTTTGATAACTTTCTTGACTCTATCATTCCTGAGGTCCATGTTACCTTACCCGAGTTAGCTAAGAAGAACATACCCTTACACATGAATCACCCTTGTATTTTTTTTGATAACTATGGACATTATTATCATCAATGTCCCCGTCTCAAAGGCTTTCATGATACACTTCAAGTGCTTCACGAATTAAAGGCCACTCATACAAAATCCACCCCTTCTGTATATGTGTATTATGGTACCATTATTGTGCTAGAATAGGAGGTACCTCAACCACCCATCCAGATCCCTCCTTCCAATGTCGACATGACAGATAATACAACTCTTATTCTTTACCTTTCATCATCCATGGGATCGATGTATTAGGACTCCCTTGGATTTTCCCATTGTGATTCTGTCAAACCTTCTTCGTCGAACACTTCAGTCTCAACATCCGTAGATGTTATATGTACTAGCCATCTGTCTCCTCTTTTTGATGATGTGCATGTGAACCTTGTCTCTCATGATGATACTTCAGGTAGATCCTCCATATAATGCGGTCTCTCTTCCTCCCGCACTCCCATATTTAATTTTGGTGAATACATCATGGAAGCCCTGACCACCCTTGATTGTCCTTGGTATGATATGAACCATCGTGTGTATTTACTTCCATAGAAAACCCATGATTAATATGTTGTGGAGTCTAAAGAATTCATTCATGGTGAATTTGATTGGTTTAGAAACCCCATTCTCGTACCTTATTCTTTTGAATAATGAAATACAAACAACATCTCACCTACCATTAAAATTAACATTTCGAATAAACTAGGGATCGAAGAAAATATCACCTTGGGGTCATAATGCAACCTGAAATAAATTAATGCTTACACTAAATTATTCAAATAATTTCATGATGTTTTCTCCTCGTCTTATTCTAAGATGCCTAGACTTGATCCAACCATTGTTGAACACGATATCGACATGAGGCCCGATGCCATTCCCATCCACCAAAAGATCAGACCCATTCATCCTTCCATACATGAGGCCTTCAAACTCGAAAATGAAAAGCTCAAATAGGATGGATCTATCTATCCCATTGAATACACCACATGGGTGTTCAATCCTGTTCCCATTCTCAAGAAAGAAGGCACCATTCGTGTTTTCACAGACTTTCACGATATGAACAAGGCTTGTCCCAAAGATAGTTTTAACACATATTTCATTGACCAAATCATTGATGAGTGTGCACCGTATGAGTTTCTTCCCTTTATGGACATATTCTATGGATATAAATATATAAGTATCCGTCATCCTGAAGAAATTTTACCCATATAATTTCCCATTGAAATGCATAAATCTTTTTATTTTTCTGCATTTAGGTAGCTTGCATCACCCATCATGTCATTCATTTCCTTCTTATGTATTTTATATGGATCCATCATCCACACCTCATATCGATTATTTCAATGGTTCGAGTCGCTTCTCTAGGAATCTAGCCTTGGGATATTCGGCCATTTTCACCCCTTTGCACTCGTTAATTCACTCCAACTATGTATGCATTAGATTTGCCGCCAATAACTAGGCCAAATATGATGTTGTGATACGTTTGTTAGTTGATGCCCTTGATTGTCACATCCTTCAACTCATGTTTTTCTTTATTCCTTACTACTTGTCATGCAATTGAATATTTTTTATCATGTGCATAGTCCCATCCTATTTATAAAATATATACGAGTTAATATTTTGGAATGTGAATTTGAATTCATTACATTCATTCATTTTCCTAGAGCCAAAAATCACCATGTAGATACCATTGCAAATAACATTCTATATTGGAATTTATCACATGAATATTCAAGAATGAAACCATAACATAAATAGATGGCGAACCACAATCATCACAGAAATATGCATAACCATATTATCTATCACCATATCCAACATATAATTGTTTTGAATCCACTACTCTAAATACATCCCACATGCCCATAGAATTTTACAATAAAAAAATGGGGACCACATGTCCCTATCCCTAATCACTATCATATGGAGGCTCCTGATCCAATGGCTCTATACCACCAAACAGTAAGTCTCGAACTGCCTGACCAGCCATGAATACGTGCCTCATGATAGCTCGCCACTCTGAGGGAAGACCACTGCACTCATCCATATATTGATCTTCTAACTCATTCCATCTGCGCTCTGTCGCCTTGGTTGGTAGCATGTATAATCTACGACGTAGGTCCTGCAGTAGAGAATCATTATCTAATATTTGTCATGATGTCGAACCACTGTGATATATAGCCCCAAGTGATGCAACTCAGCTTCTATATCCTGTTAGTCTCACCAGTGCTATATCGACATACCAAAATTTTTGAAATCAGTTCCACATACACACATTTTCTAAACTTTACATGCGATAAAATATAGCAACTTTCACTTACCATCTCGACCCCATGCTCGTCTTAGTGGAAGTGGTAAGTTTGGATCCCCCTAATAGTTCATTCCATTATATGGATAGTCATCTATGTACAATGGCATCTGGTCCCAGTTTGTATAGAACTCATGTCTTAATAGTCATATGACTCCCCCTCCTCCACCTCATTGTAGTAGCTTCCCCTAACAGTGCATCCTCCGCTCCTGTAGGCCCCCATCACAGATTTTTACATGTGGTCAGATGGTTGGGATCTTCTCAAAGAAGAATAAGCACAAAATTATCCCAAAATAATAGTTATCATTAGTATGTTTTCTGCATAGTGTCAACAATATTTTTAATGAAAAAAAATCATTTGGGCCCACCCATAGTAGGTTCCTTCCAATACGCTCTCCAAAAGCATCATCCACCCCCTAGTGATGTGATGAAATACATGACTACCCAAGATTTGCACCACCAATGCAGTTGTATCTTGTGCCTCGAGCCTCTCTAATTCACTGATCTGGATGGTTGTGTCATTTTCACAAATAAAAGGTCTACAATGATGATCCACAAACTCTCCTATCTGCCTCCCATGAGGTATCACTCGATGTATCTAACCTACCACCCCCAAGGGGGGGAAACCTATCAAAAAGTATATGTCTTGGATCATGAGCTCAATCTTATGTCCTGTACCACAAAGGCCTCCTAATCTGGGTCCTAGTATATCACAATCCTCAATAGCAATGTCTCACTAACCCTCATCAATGGGTTCTCTAAGAAATTAAGAACCCCATACCAAGCCAAAACCCCTATGACTGTCGGGTTCCCCTAAATATTAGCACGAACAGTTTCCAAATCTTGTTCTCACCATTTGACGTTTATCTTTGCCATACCTACAAAATATCATTATGTTTTTTGAGTTCAGAATCAAAGGCATAGATTTCTGGTTCTTAGCTTCAGCTCAAAAGACACCACCAAGCCTGCTTTTCCTCTCAACCCAAAACACATTTTTTTCCCTCAAAACTACGCTGGACGCATTTATCAACCCAATTTTTATGTTCTAAAACACAGAAAATGGCCCGAAAAGTGTGTTGCAACTGTGAGGATGATAAGGGGTTTCCAAAAATGAACTGAAGCCCTAATTTGAAAGTATAATCCACCAAAATTTACAAGTAAGGTTAGGGCACCTACCTCCAACTCGCAGATATTGGTTCCGACCATTGGTTTGTCCACTACAATCTCTAGAAGATTTAGAGCCTTCTCCTCCTCTCCGAATTCTCCAACAACTCATTATGTAAATGAATTGGATTTGGGGGCAAGAAGCACTTTTATAAGAAAAAACTTAGTATTTTTTTTGCCCATTGTGACCAAATCGTAGCTCATTTTGATGAACCTTCAACACCATTTGAAATATATCACCAAGTTTTATAATGGTCTCACTTTTTTTTGATAATTTGACACTTCACCCAGAAGCCATTTTTTCCACAAAGTTTCAATTTGCTATCAATCAAAACCAAATTTATTCATATGTGCCACTTTTACTTTGGTACCCCTTTAACTTTACACATAGACTCATCTGTCGATTTTCTTCATGAGTAACCATTATTTACTCATGTTTTTATGGTCCCCTCTGGGCTTCTCCCATGTGGAAGCATCATCGAGTCACCCTTCTACAGAGCATCCAAGTTCAGCCACCCTTGCATCCATGGAGAATTTTTTGAGTCCCATTGCCTCATGTTATAGTGTTACACCCATATTTTCATTGCATTCATCCCATTTTTCTCATTTTTGCCTCGAACTATATTGCTTCATCTCTCAAAAGCCTTTTTTTGAGTAATCAACCTTCCCCTCTAAAATTGAGTTAGCCATTTGTAGGTAAACCATGCATATTATGCTATAACAATGGAAATCGTTAGCCCAACACTCATATTGTTTCCTTCCCCCATCATCCCTTATGTAAGTCCATTAGTCACTTTACAATGTTCCCTCGTGTGTTTTTTGTGGATTCCAGATTATTGCCTCAACTCTGGCAGGCCCTCTTATGTTGACTTTAGGACATTTATTCCAGAAGTTTGGCCTAGAGGGAGGTGTACCTTGCTTCAAAGTTTCATCGTTTTTTTTTTCCTCGGATCAAGCAATGGGAACCATCATTTCCCTTTGACTTCGTTTTTTCTCATGTGCTCAACTCCAACTAATTATTGCACGATTGAGAATCGTACACTTGATGGTCGAGTGATCCAACACATTGTACCAATGATTCCCCAGTGTGTGTGAGATGTTTCAGACCTCATGAGGGGGTGGACCTTCGGGTACCCCCCCACATGCACAAATGTCTTCCTATTATGATCCAGCCTCAGATTTAGCTCCATAGATTTGATGGGTTCCGTTTCAGCCATTGTAGCACCCATAAAATGCATGTCTTCTTCATATGATCCATTCAAATCTTCAGAGATATTTCTTGTTCAGGAGGGCTTCTTTGGTTTCGATTCCACCTCACCATGTTAGATCGAGGGGAATTATGTCTTATGTACTCAGATATCATTGTATTTAGTCCTTACCTCTATTCTTCCAGACACATTATGTATATGGGATTCAATGTATTATTTTTTGGCCCATCGATGCCAACATATCATGTATCATGTATTTTGTAGCTCAGTCCCACACTGTTGGGCTCACCATTATTCTTTGTACTCAGTTATCTCGGTGGGTATTGCTATGCCTCCCCCACCTCATTTGTGATCATGTACTCCAAAATAAAAAGAGACTTCTATCAGTTTAATAGGCCTCGCCCCCTCCATTCCTTCGTCCTGCCTTACATTTCTTCAGTTGTCTCTCTCTCTCTCTCTCTCTCTCTCTCTTGGTGTCTCGTGGAATTGTAACCTATAATTTATTTCAATCATACGTTTATATTAACACTCATACACTGGGGGGGGATTTTCTATCCCCAAAAAATGATCACCTAGCCATTTCTAACTAGGTGGATCGAAATACACCATGTAGGATTAATTTTACCATAGTAAAATCACTTTCGCCACGGGAAATAATTTAGTAAACCATTTTTATTAAATTATTTCTCATTAAAATTAAAAAAACAAAAATAATTGAATAAATCACTATTTATTTAATTTTCTCAAGGTTTAATTATTAAATACTTATTTGATCATTATTCCTTATCATATTTGACTAAATCATCTAGGAATAATTAAATAAATCACTATTTATTTAGTATTACTTAATTCTATTTTTTAAATAATTGTTAAATCAATATTTAATAAGTATTTCAATTTCACACCTTTCTTAATCCTTGAAAAATAGTTAATAAATTAATTTATTTGTTAATTATTTCTAAATAAATATATTTGACCATTTTGAATATATTTTCTGTCTCCAAAATATATAATAAAGTATTCCTAATGGTTAGATCGTGATTTTTGTCAATGATTTTATTATCTCTCATTTTCGAGATCAACCCAATACTTTGTTATAAATAAGAGGGTTTACGAGTCATTTTTACTGTGATCATTATCATCATCACTATTAACATCTTCTTGCATTCAATCTCCCACTAGAGTTATACATATTGTTTTGGGTTTTTTCACATATTGAGAGAGAGTATTGATCACTGAAGAATCAAGGACATCTAAAGGACCCATCCCATGAAGGGGAATTTGCAGACCCTTTTGTAGATCTCCTTCACGAGGTATTATCAATAAATATTATTATTCATTTTTAAAAATATTTCCACTTTCGATTATTATATTGGATAGATATTGTTGTATTCTATTTTAGATCGCATACGTCTTTTTACTGTAGGTTTTCCTCGTTTTACTATTGTAGATATGAGGCACAAACCACCACTTTTTGTTGTTAGGGTCACTTCTCACCAGTGACTTAAGTGAAGTGTTTTTGGTACAACTTATAAGAAATTTCATACTAACACTTTCTCCCCAATAGACAATGCCTCCATACTGTTAAAGCATGCACTATTTCCACAAGCTCCAGGTTATGAGTAACATAGTTCTTTTCATGATCGTTTAGTTTTCTCGATTCTTAAAAGACCACATATCCTTATTGCATCAAGACTCTGCCGAGTCCTTCCATGCAAGCATCTGTGTAGGAAACAAAGTCCTTCTCCAAATGTACTACTCTTAACATAATCACACATGTGGGAAATTTCTTTAGATGCTAGTACCAAATTATTGTGTCCACTGAAATTTTACTACTTTTCTTTCCAAAGATATGATTAGATTTCCAATCTTTGAGAAGTATCAAATGCACCTTCTATAATATTCATATAAAACGATGAAATATCTAACTCTTGTAGCTTTACATGGAGTGGCCTACTCCATTATATCCCTAAAAACTTTTGGATTAACAACCACTCCTTTTTAAATAACATTCCACAAGTAGTGAACCTAGATTTGGAATAATTCACACTTGCCAAGTTTTGTATACATCTTATTCTCTCTTAATAATTGTAATACTACTCTTAGATGGTATTCATTCTCTTCTTTAGTTTTTTAATATATAAGGATACCATCCACAAATACTTATACAAATTTATCCAAATAACGTCTGAGAACGTTTTTTATCAAGCACATGAATGTGATTGGGGAATTTGTATGTCCAAATGGTACCACTGCAAACTCATAGTAGCATGGATATCTAATTCGAAAGCCAATTTTTTTATTATCCTCATATTTAATTCTAACTTAATGGTATAAAGACCTCAAATATATTTTGGAAAACAATATAGCCCCTCTCAACTCATCGAATAAGTCATAAATTCGAGGAAGCAAGTAATTGTTCTTTAATGTAGCCTTGTTTAGCTGTCAGTAATCTATACATAATCATAACATTTCATCCTTCTTTTTGACAAACAATGTTGGGGATCCCAAGGGAGAAACACTAGGATGAATGTATAACTTATGTATCATTGTTTTAGCTGAAATTTCGATTCAACGAGGTCAATATACACATGAAATATGGAGTCTTTGTTGTTGGCATTGTTCCCATAATTATTTTAACAGTAAAATAAATGTATATTCTAGGTGGCAATCCAAGAAATTATTCTAGGAACACATCACTTAATTTTTTTAACACGAGGTAGATTCCAAATGGATCCATGATTCCTTCCACTTCCTCAGTCACGTGGATTGCATACAACAAATAGCCTTTTTTGTTGCATCACTTCACTTGAAGTGTAGTTATCTTCCAGAATGAGATAAATATATTTATCCCCTACAACATTATATTCTCACTAGCATTGTTGGGGCATTTTAGTGGTTTGTTCTAACAATAAATATTTGTTTCTAAGTTTCGAACCAATCCCTACTGATTACGACATCATAAGATCCCAGTGGTAATAAATGTAGATTTTTAATGGTTTTCATACCAAAAATATCGACTGGGAATGACTCTATTATGTATGTGAGCCGCCTTTTTGTTCCCATGACTAGATGAACCATACATGATTCTTTCTGAATTTTTTTGGGGAAATTATGTTTCTTTGCAATTTTAAGGCTATCTTAACTGAGATTAGAATTTGGGTCAATTAAAATTGAAATAGGTTGGTTGATGACCATACCTTCCATTTGGATTACTGCATATTTCTTGTCTTCTTACCTATCGTCTAATGCAACATAAATTTGAGGTATGTTATGGGACACTTCATTCAATATTTTTTCTTTTTATACATTGTATAACTTTGTGCTAGTCTTCCATCACTCAGGATTTTTCCTTTACAGATTATTTCCCCAACAAGTCCAACTTTGTATAAGCATGTTTTTAGACCCATCAAATTCTTCATTTACTAATTTAAAGGGTTCATTTCTACTAAACATTTTCGAATTTTGATAATATTCCTTCTTTGAATAAGTATTGAACTTCCCATTTTGGCCTCATTTATATCCTAAGAACTTCATCCCTTGAATTTTACCTTATATTTCTTCTTCCAATATGTTTGGGCTTCAGTCATGTATTTGGTTTGTTCATAGCAATACCTCATCTTTTTGATGATGTCCTCCAAGGTTTTTGGCTCATGAAACTCTATTACATCCTAGTAAGCTTTTGGTAACCCACTAAGATACTTCTAGATCATTGTATTCTCATCCTTGATATAAGTCACATACCTCAGTAGCTCCAGGAATCTACTTGTATACCCATCAATAGTTAATTTCCACACTTTTCTAGTAGAATATTTGACCTTGGTTTCATAGTAATTTTCAGATAATTACTTCTCTGGTAACCATTTCTCAAACCTCCTCCATGAAAACTCTTTCTCCATGATATATTTAGCATTATTCAAATCCTCCAATGATATATCAAATTTTCCTTTCAAACTGAAAATAACTATCCTAGCCTTCATGTTCAGAGAGTAGTCATGTACCTTGAATTACTTCTTGATCATCAACAACCAGCCCCTTGCCTCTTTAGCATTCTTTATATCTCTATAGAATATAGGGAAAATTTATTTCTTAAGCTCCTTTGGCATTGAACTCTTCTTTCTTCTCCTCTAGTAATGTTGTTTCTTAATTGTAGCTTCTATTGATCTATTAGAGATGCTTGAATCTCTTTCGAGAGTGCTAAGTGTAAATGTGCCCTATTTCACATGTTTGTGTATCTTACTTGACTTGTTTTCTCCTGCTCTATCGATATCCAATATTTTTCATTTGGAATTATAATGGGCTAGGCTGAACTTGTGCCTCTATAGATAGCTGGAATAGAGATCATATTGTTTATGCCTTTGAAGGTCTAATAGGATCTGCATTAACATTGCATTTAATTTTATTATTGCATTTAGTTTTATCATTGTAGGATTTTCATTTTGGATGGAGACCTTTTTATTCATTGTTAATGAAAACATCCAATTGAATTAAGGCCATAAGGAAATTGTGTGAGTTTTCTAGGAATTTTTGAATGATGTATGGGTTTAAGATTTTCATGCAATGAATGAGATATGTTTTTTGGTTCTTTATTGAAAAATTGGTTAGAAATCGAGATAATCATGGTTTTAAATTATTTAACATATACAATATGAATGCTTCAAGGTTTTCTTAGCATTGAATCCAATTAATATCACTAATTTCTTATTAAAAACCATAAAAAAATTACCTCCTAAAATATTAATTTTGTTATTATTATTTGTGACTATACATCATTTTTAAAAATCTGAGCATTATCTCTATGTTGGTTACTATCAACTATTTCCATAAATTAAGTTCAGTGAAATTGTTACTAAATATTATAAAAAATAAATCAATTACAAATTTCAAAATTAAATTCAATTAACATAAAAAAAAATGAAAAATAATTAACTTTATTCATATCTATGTGTTCTAGAACATGAAATCAACATAAAAATAACCCATTACCAAAAGCTTCCTAAACTATGAAAATATTTTTTTGTTAAAATATATTGTGATCGTGTAACTCAGGTTAAATTATCTTCACAAATTTCCATTTTTATAGATTCCTGAAAAATAAAAATGTTTCAGAAACGGCTTTCAAAATAAAAAAATAGGGGAAAAAATGGTTCATAGTAATTGAAAGGTCAAGGTAATTAAAAAAATATAGTGTATTCTAAATGAGAGGTAAGGCAACCTCATGAGAAGGGATAATTTATTTTATAGGCTATGTGATGTTCATTTATAAGCAACATTATTTATTAGTCCCTATCGCAGGCAGCATGGGACTATAGTAATAAAATTTTTGATTTGACATTAATTCTCCTACGAGTTAACCTAAAGCTTCCCTTAACTCTTCATGAAATATGATCACTCATACAATCGTTCAGCCTATCAACTTTATCGAATGATTTATAAGACCAATAATATTTTTGTGATCTTACTCACCTCTTCCCGAGTCGAGAGGCTATATGAACTATATGTAGTTTCATGAATAAAAGGATTTAGTTCATTAGTATTTTTTTAAGGGAAACTAATGCTACCATTAGTTCATTGGGAATTAAATGTTAAGTTTCATTGGTTTGTATATATATTGTATTACATTGGTTTTTATATACCTTTTCTAAGTATTAGACGTATCTCATGTCTGGTCGGTTAGGTAGGCACACACCAAAAACACATACAGTAGGTACATGCCACAACACATGCAACGAGATAGGTATGGATATGTGTTTTCTAAGGCGATGTGAATGGTGTGCTAGCTACACGATGCAATGATTTACAACACATCCTTTTCTGTAACTACTGATTTCTTGGTGAGAAGGCAAAGAGAACAAAAACTGTTGGAGTTGTTGTTGCACAAGCTGTCTTCTTGGTGAGCCAAGAAAAAATAACAAAAATTGTTGGAGTCACTATTGTAGAAGCTGGCTTCTTGGTGATCCAAGAAAAAATATAAATTTTTGGAGTTATTGTTGCACAAAGAAGTGTAGTGATCCAAAGCCAATATTCTATGGAATTGTTTTTCCCATTTTTCCTAAACAAATGATGTTTCTAATTTTTGAACTTAAATAAAAAATGTATTAAATAAAAAATTCTAATCCTTGCTTGATTCTCAGAATTAACTGTCCATGCTCAGATATCATAACAAATATTCACTTCCAATGCTCATACGTCATATCAAATACTTATCCCCGCATAACTAGCCTTGAACCCAACTTGGAAACCATGTTTGTAGGAAGTATCTAGGTTTCCTTTGCACCCTCCAATTGTTATCTCTTTATGATTCACCTAATTCAAGATGAAAAATGGTCAGGGCCTCTCTCTGTTCGATGAGCCATATGCACAAAAAATTCCTCCATATAAAAGTTTGTTAACTAAGCCCTATGGACAGTAAATTCTTCCATATAAAAGTCACAAATTGGCTAGACATCCTTTGCAGGTGAGCCACAGAGGAAGCCACATGTATACCTTGCTATACCTAAACCTGAAGCAGGTATATATTACGATAGGTATCTATCAATAGGCACATACCTACATCCATCCGTGAGTGAGGCCCTTCTGGAAAATTCCTTTCCTTTCAGGGTTGGGTTACGATCTACAACCATTCATTCCATCAGTGTCGGGGAAAGAGCTACAACCCAGGCTTACTATTGCTATCAATAATGGGTGGAAAGGC
Source organism: Pinus albicaulis (assembly GCA_034641835.2). Classification (NCBI taxonomy): domain Eukaryota; kingdom Viridiplantae; phylum Streptophyta; class Pinopsida; order Pinales; family Pinaceae; genus Pinus; species Pinus albicaulis. The sequence continues at coordinate 379,967,718 of CM076569.1, read as the reverse complement.
TTTAGACAAGGCCATAGAGTGAGAGAGAGACTTTTCTTACCTGTTTAATTGTGCCCTCTTATCACACCTATATTATTTTGCATTCAATTACATCTAGTCTAAGTTCTTCTTCCAACTACAGATCGGAGAAATATTCGATGTATAGCAAGTTTGTCAACTCAGTATCCCTCAGAATTTATTTCATGGTGAGACCTTAAATGCACAAAGTTGCACCACTATGAATATAGCACTAGAAAATAGACTTTGGTATAAATACTCATTCATCATGCTCCTCAAACTCTTTTCTCATCACCTAGGAAAAAAACAAAATGGAACTTGGCTGCATGTTCCACTTCAATAATTTTGTTATTGCAATGTTGTTCTCGCCAAAATTGGTCTTTACTGTGTTATGGCGCTGATTATTACTAATCAACCTTAAAGAAAGGAAGAGGGTTCAAAATTCAGAGATGGCTTTGGCCCACTTCAATTAGAAAATACCAGGAGGCTAAACAACAAAACATGAACATGTAGAACCTAAGCATCGCAAGCCCATTAGCAAGCATCCATCCAAATTGATTAGTTCTCCATATGCAATAAAAATTGAATACTAGTTCTGAATCTTCATATTTCTATAGAGAGAACTTGGTGGTGTTTCCCGACCAGTAACTAGAACTAGAAATACAGTGTCATATATAAAAAATCACAGACAGCTAACCGAGTGTTTTTCTTTAATAAAGACATTAACATGTACTTTTCTCAATTTCATAATCCGGTGTAAAGTGGCTATCTTTATTGTATGCAAGAAAGTCACAAGTTTCTTGTGCTTTTTTTATCAATTTATAGATTTTTTAACTATATAATATAGAAATATTAACACATGGCTTGCATTTAACTTCATAGTTGTTTTTGTGATTTTGTTCATAGTTTTTTTTGCGATTTTTTTTGGTAGTTTTTATTTAATTTCAAAGATTTTCAATTTAGCAGTTTTTAATAAAAATAAGAATTTTCTACTATAGATCCTCCAATCTACAAAAGTGGAGCTTGCTACCTGTTATTTATTTTTTTGTTGGATAAAATACCAAGTTATAACCATTTATGAGTAATTGTTTACTAGATTGGAGTGTATTGGTAATTTAGTCATCTTTATTCTTTTATGATGCCACATAATCAACTAAAAAAATATTGAATAGACGGTGGAATGTTTTTTTTAGCCTCTTATTTATTTTGTTGGTGGATAAAAGACCAAGTTATCCAAATTTGTGAGTAATTGTTTACTGGATTGGACTGTACTGGTAATACAACCACCTTTAATCATTTATGATGCCACAAGATGAACTAAAAAATTAGAGAATAGATGGTGGAATTTTTTTTTGCGTATATTATTTATCTTTTTGGTGGATAAAAGACCAAGTTATCCGAATTTACGAGTAATTGTTTACTGTATTGGACTGTGTTCTTAAATCAACTACCTTTATTCTTTTATGATGCCACAGAATCAACTAAAACATTATAGAATAGATGGTGGAATGATTTTTAAGTGTGACTGTCTGATCCCGACAAATTTTTAATGGGATGTGTTGCACTATATAACTACATAGGAATTGTCATAACACATTATTTTGAATATGAAAATAATTTTTGGCAATTATCCTTCTGTCTTTCTCAAATTTCATATGTATAATTTTGGTGACTATTCTTTCCGGAATTTCATATGCATATATGATATATCATATGCATACATGTGAGATTTGTGCTAGGCCATCCAACATATCTTCCTGGATTTCATGTGCTTTTTCCTAAAAAATACATTGGAAAACTCCACCGCCTCGTGGCAGGGACTTTCTGCTCCACAACCACTCTTTTTTAAGTTAATAATATAAGCATTCGCGCTTTAATTTCCAAGTAGTATGGAAGCCATATGTTGTTATGGCCTATTTTTCTAAGGTCTCTTAAGATTTCATAGCTTTAAAATTTTTCTATTATTCTTATGTTTCAAATTTAATTGATTTAAGTTATTTAAAATAAATTAATTTTTTTTAAAGTGAAAATAAAGGAAACAAAACTAACCTTCCTCTTGAATTAATTCATTTTTTCTCTAACAATGGAGATGACTCGATTTAATTGGGGGAGACGATACAACGGAATATTAATATTTAATGGAATTGAAAACATTCCACTGATATTATTTTTGGGGTGGATTAACATTTATTGAAATAAAATCAGTGAGTAATTTTTTCTTGCTATTTCTTGTTTTGACAAATTTGATATAATAAAATTGTAGTACTATAATTTTTTAATTTCTTAGTATTTAAATTTGTTTTAAAAATTTATTAGTTATATATTTTGGTTAATTTTCTCTTAGATATTTTATTCCTAATAAATTTAGATATTATCTGTTATCGTTGGAATTTTAAAGAATTAGATTGATAGACAGGTGGAGATGAAAGTTTTTGGCTATAGGCCTGAGGTTTTGGCTCTAAAGTATGAGCACTCATTATTGACAATTAAAAATGCATTTTTTTTTTCTTTCGTATATAAATTTGTAATTTTTCTAAAAATATGATTTCACGTTAAATGGATCATAAATTTCCGAGTTATATATTTATTTTTATATTAACAAATATGTAATAATATATATATATATATATATATATATGTTTATTTTTATGTTAAAAAAATTAGTATATATAATTGGTTCTTTTATTTAAATTTATAAATTAAAAACATGTAATATGAATGAGTTATCTGTTGGGCATGTGGTATTGATAAATTATAATCCGGTTTTGTGGTGATAATTATGTTAGAATGTGTAATTCCTACTTGTCCAGTTGTGACTCTCTATGAATAGAGTCTGTTCCTATTTCCTAGGTTAGCTAAAACTAGTTTCCTTATTTGGTGTGAGGTTGAGATATTCCCTCAACCAACTTATTGTACGTCCAAGATAGATTTCCTATCTTGAGACTAATTCATGTATAAATGTGTGTAATCTATTTAATTAATAATATAGTTTGCATATTAAAGTTTTATTTTGGTATTTATGGTGTCTTGAATTCACCTGCGCGATTTGTTAGAGTAGCTAATTCTAACAAAACCACTCCATTGAGTTAGCTAGGCTCAATGCTTCAAATTTCAAAACATTTATAAATACGACATTTTCACAAATACGACATTTTACCGTGGCATAAGATTATCATATATCATTTCTTCCGTGACAAAGCTGCTGCAAACTCTAAAGCACTTAGTTTTGCAGCCTCCATCTCATGCCTTACCAATGTATTTTCTTCTTCCAACTTGCGGACAGCAGCATTGGCACGTTCTACCTGCCCACTGGCTTTACGTAATGCATTCTCCATTTCAGAAAGTTTCTTCATGGTACTTTCCTCAAGAGACTATTTTTCTTTTTTAAGGCGGACAGCTTCTTCCTTCTCTTGCCTGAGAGCTTTTAATTCAGCCTTGTCTTTACTCAGTCTGCGAGCTGCCTGCATTAACTTTTGCTGGGCCCATTCAGTCCATTCTTGTAGCAGTGTTTCCAGTTCTCTAACACAATGGAATATTTTCACAAGCATCTCATATTCGATAACATGATCATAACACAGAGCATCAGAAAAAACCCACGTTGGAGGGGGATCTGTAGATACAAGTACATGTATGTAGTGATAATGGTTGACAGAACCATGTATACGAAGGACATCCTACAAGACCAGCGGTTGCAGCAGTTGGTACCCATGCATTCCGGTGGATGGTTGCTCCTTTATATGGACGTCGACATATGCTTTGTTATTTTTGATCACAACTAGATTTTGCGAAGTGATATCGAGACAAGTAGTCATTAAGGGGGTGTGTTAGAATGTGTAATTCCTACTTGTCCAGTTGTGAATCTCTATGAATAGAGTCTGTTCCTATTTCCTAGGTTAGCTAAAACTAGTTTCCTTATTTGGTGTGAGGTTGAGATATTCCCTCAACCAACTTATTGTACGTCCAAGATAGATTTCCTATCTTGAGACTAATTCATGTATAAATGTGTGTAATCTATTTAATTAATAATATAGTTTGCATATTAAAGTTTTATTTAATAATATAGTTCTATGGTGATAATATGGTTCTATAATGCAATTTCCTGAGGTCTGATTTGAACTATAATCTGATTCTATGTTTTTATCATTTAGAGGGCTAAAATAATCCAGTTTTGCGGTGATAATAATCTGGTTCTGCAGTGATAATCCCATTTTGTGGTGCGATTTCTCGAGGTCCGATTTGAAATATAATCCAAATATGTGTTCTGATCATTAATAGGGTTGAAATATGCGCATTACAGTAGCCAATAATTTCAGCGGGCCCTAAATCTAAACTCAATGACCAAAATTTGTCACCTAGCTCGATCTATGGGAGAAACACTAGTAGAAACTCAATGAAACACAACCACGTATTGCATATTATACAGTTCATAATAGTGAGTGGTCCGACGAAGGTGCTGTTGGCCAAAATTGTGAAGAACATCCGTGAATGAAACAATTTGACATCATCATATCTAAAGGTAGTGTAGCTCGGTTCTTTCAACTGAGGCAGTTGGTTAGCAAACAGAAAAGACACTCTTGAGTAGTCAGAAAAATCATGAAAGTCCAACAATTATGTGGGAAGCGCATTAATGCTATCAATTTTCTTATAGAAATTCCACTCTAGAGCAAGAGAAATCTAGTCCTATAGTTTGAATTCTAACGCAAAACTATAGAGCACCGAAGCCATTCACACCTAGGAGACATTCATATAGACTAGCGAAATGAAACCACCACGAAAGTTATTGGGTCCCAAAAAAAAAACAATCATCAAGTTATTCTCTCGACGCCTGCAGAAGATGGAGAACGTGAATCAAGCCACGACAAAGGTTTGTTGATTGGACGATGATTCCTTGTTTCCATAGTTGGAAGGTGATCTGAAAAGGTTATATCAGGTGCACACTTTCATTTTTTTTTTTCTAATACATTTCTACCGCTCATATGTGTGTTCACAAGTATGAATAATTCGGCACATCTACCAAATATTGTCAAAGGTAGGCCTAGCACAGTTACTCTACTAAGCCTTTATGAGTATATAGAGTCTTTAGAGAAATTTTGAGAAGAAAGAGAAGTCAAGCTATAAAACAAATTTAGAATCGATGATGGAAAATAAATTTACATCTCTTGAAGATAAGATCCAAAAACAAATAGAAAATAAATAAAACTATTGGAAAATAAAATGGAGACAATGGAGATTAGATCACAGGTAGTAGAAAAACAAAGCCAAGATATGAACCAAACATCCCAACAAGGAGGTGGTGATACTTTAGAAAATCTTAGAATGAAGGATGTGATTAAAGAACTAGAAGAAAAAGCTAATAACAATCTCACCCTAAATAGTGTGGCAGGTAAATTAGATATCAAACCCATTAAAGAAGAAATGGAAAAATTGATAGAATTAGACCATGAGCGTAACAAAAGGGCCTTGAACTTTATAATCTTTGGTTTGAAAGAGGAGGCAGACGAGGACACTTTAGCCATAACCCAGATAGAATTACATAATATATTAAAAATTGAAACAACATGTCTCACAGAAATAATAAGGTTAAGGCTGATTCGGATAAAGGTGAGCTTTACTGACCATAAGTATGACATACTTAGTAAAACCTCAAGTATAAAAGTAACGGGAATATTTATAAATGAACATCTCATTCTAGAAGATCAATTAGAATTAAGAAAGGAGGTTCAAAAGGTAAAAGAAGCTAGGAAGGAAGGAAAATCGACAATAATCAGAATTAGAAAAGCTATTATTCGAGATAGAAACCAAAAATATGGTAATAAATAGCAATTCAACGTGCTCCAAATTATTTCTTGGAACTCTTGGGGCTTTCCATGGAAAAAAGGCCCCAAGCTAAGTTGGATCTCAAATGAATTTGATATTATATTTCTAGTTGAAACTTGGGAGGACGAAGAATCTAATGTCTCTAACATAGATGGATTTGTACTATGGTCAATCTAGAACAAGAGATCCTATTGTAGAGGCATTGGGGGTATAACTTGTTACATTAGGAAGACCATATCCCCCAATGATAGGCTTTATAAAAAATACCCTTACAACCAATATATTTGGATAGAGATTACTCACATTAATGATAAAAAAACCTACATAGAAATTTATTATTTTTCCCCTATCAATTCTAACTTCCATAAGAAAAAAAATTTAGATAAAAATGGTCCTTACAATGGTTTAGAGAATGATATCTCTAGCCTAAGGAATGAAGGTAATATCCTCTTAATGGGTGACTTCAATGCTTGAACTTCAAGCAACCAAGCTATTCTTCTAAGCAATTATTCCAACCCTAATCCTCTTTGGTTAGACGAAGACATTACTCTAGCTAGCCAGTACAAAAGAAGCTTTGAAGATCTAGTGGAAAATTTGTTTGGATCCGAGCTAGTCAAGCTCTGCAGTGCTCAGGATCTCATAATTTGCAACGGTCTAAATAAGTCGCCCAATTCTAGCCAGATGACCTGTATCCATAGGCTTGGTAGCAATGTGGTGGACTATGTTATTTCTGATATCCCTTTATGTAATGAAATAATAAATTTTGACATCTTAAACAACCATGAGCTTGATTAAGATCATATACCTTTAATTGTAACTCTCAATTTTTTCATGCATAGAAATCCCATAGAAGATAGTCTTTATAGCTAAAATAATTGAATCTCTGATAGAAATAAAAATGATCTTTTTCTAAATGAATTAAAAATTATTTTTCTTCCTTTATCTAGTATAGATAACATAGAATACCTCTATCATACTCTTACTACAACCCTCTCATATTCTATTAACAAGTTATCTATTGAAGTTTCAAGTAATAAAAGAAATATCAAAATGAACCATTGGTACAATAACGATTGTAAAAGTGTGAGGAGAGAAATTAAGGAAGACATTGATGAGTCTCTTAAAATTGGCACGATAAAAATATGCAAAGTCCTAACTAAAAGGAAAAAAATTCAGTATATTCATAAAACATAAGAAAATCTCTTACACCTCTCTAAGGTAGCTCCTAAGAAATTATGGAGGCAGATTCTAACTAGAAAAACTAATGATAATAATAGAATTTATTTACATGAATGGAATTCCTCTCTTAAAAAGTTTTATGAATCCTCAAATTTCATAGATAACTTTGAAACCATGCTCACAACGGAAGAATTTTTCTCATTAGAAGACAGATTTTTGGGTCAAGTGCCTCCATAATAATAGAATCTATTTAAAAGTGGGGACACAAATAACCTCTCTAATTACTGGAAAATTATGATTAGACCTCTCTTAGTCAAGTTATATGGTATTATTTTGGAAAAGAAGATGAGCATATGGTTTGAAAGTGAAGGCAATTGAGCTAAAGGCCAAGAAAGTTTCAAAAGGTAGCACTCAGCAACGAACCACCTCGTTACTCTAAGTATCATTGTTGACGAATGTTGTAATGATAAATTCAATCTCTTTTGTTGCTTCGTGGAATTTAGAAAGGCTTTCGATATGGTACCTAGAAATAACCCATGGAATATATTAGAAGAGCTAAAGGTTCTTTTCGAGTTGAGAGCTGGCACTATAAGGTTATACGAGAATGTAATTTTCAAGTTTAAGAGCAATGAGGGGTGGTTGAAAGATATCAAGTGTAATATCAGAGTTAAACAAGGTTGCCCCTTTGCCTACTATATTTGGCATTTACATCAACAAGCTAGAAGGTTGTTTAGACAAAGAAGGTTGTGCTAGCATGATCTTAGCTGGAATAGTCATCAACATTGTTCTCTATGTTGACGATATTGTTCTTCTAAAAATGTGCCCATTTGATCTTGATAAGTAATTAAGACTTCTTAAGGATTTCTGCTCTACCATTGGTATGAATTTTAATACCAACAAAAGAAAAGTTATGATTATGAAATCCAATAAGGACACTTATGCTAATTTTGTGTATGAAAATAGCAACTTAGAGGAATTTTCTTCTTAAAAGTAAGTTTCTTCTTAAAAGTACCTAGGAATTGATATTCATCACAAGCTCAACCAGAACTAACCATTGAGGAAAGGATTAATAGAGGGTGGAAAGCCTATTTTGGTCTTGAACATAAGTGTAAAGAAACAAACCTTGTGATGTGGGATAGAAAGAAGCTCCTCTTTGAAACTTTAGTCACTCCTGTTATCTTGTATGGATGCGAGGTTTGGGGTTGTAGCATCAAAGTGAAAATGTGAAGTTGGGTTACACTTTTTGCCCTTTTTTGAGAAAAAACTTTCATTTTTTCGATTCTTCAACTTTCTGCAAACTATAACAAATTTTTTGTTTAGAATTTCATTTTGCAATAAAAATAAAAGTTGTTAGAAATTTTTTTAGCTTTCTATTACTTGCTTTTTGGAATTTTTTTATGTACATTTGATATGTCAACTTAGTGTTTCTTTGAGTGTGTTTTTTTTAACAATCAAAGGATTCATAAGAAGTCATGTTAATATGCAATGTTGTATTCTTTGAAAATTTGTGCTTTTGAGAAAACAAAATGTGTTACAACAATCTAGATAGAGTCTACTTCGGTTTCGTCATATTTACAAAGCCAATGGATGCATATCATAATTACGAGAATTTTTTGAATTGGTCCAATAGGAAAAAACTGCTTATTTTGAGTATGTTTCACGATGAAAGAATTTTCTTAACATATAAGTTATAAACTAAAAATATAAAAGCTACCCATTAGAGATGACGGACCAATGTAATGCCCCATAACTTTTTCAATTTTTTTTACAATGCATTTTGGGAGATACAGAATTTTGATTTCAATGAATCACAATCACCCTTAGAAATTATTTGCACCCGTTTTATTACAAAATTAATTAAAATTAGTAAATATTTATGAATTTCCATAAAAGTTATATTTCCTGAAAGTAGATTCAATTCTGAAAATGCTTGTCTTAGTTCCAAAAATTAATTCAGAATGTTTCATGCAGTTTAATTAGTCCAAAGTTGCAGAAACGTATTCAGAGCTTGGATTTGTGTAACTGGTGACGTGTTAGTTTGACCAAAATTTTCTACAAAATTCGACCAAACTAGTTTTTGTGCAAATGGGCTGTTAAGTCTCACGCCTTAATAGTTCGGCCGAATTTTTTTAAAGTTCAGCCGAACTTATTTTCAAAGTTCGGCCGAACTTCTGCCTAATTTTCTGTCGGCCGGAAAATTTCGCGGAGGCCCTCCAAAAAAACATTTCGTGGCAATATAAATTGCCATGAAATCTTTCATAATTTTCGCACATTTTGCACATTTGGTCTAATTTTACAAAGGTATTGGTTTGGGTTTAAAGACTTTTCTTGGAGATTTGGGTTTAAGGACATTTCTTGGAGGCAGTCTGATTTGCAAAGATTTGTTTTGGGTTTAAAGACTTTTCTTGGAAGACATTTGTTGGAGGCGGTCTGATTTTGCAAAGAATTGTTTTGGGTTTAAGAAATTTTCTTGGACGTACATTCAAAGACACTTCTTGGAGGTATGTGATACATTTTTTTAGATGTTTTTTTTCTTCATTTTTTTTGAAAGTATAGATTTGGGCTTAATTTCGAATTTTTAGAGTACGTGTTTTGAGTTGAATTAAATCTTTTGAGCTTCGTTTCATTTTTATAAGAAAATTTTTTCTCGAATTTTTTAAAGTGTTTTGGATTGGAGTATGTATTTTTTGCAAAAATTTTAAAATGAGATTTTTTTAAATTAAATCTTTTGTGATGCCTTTTTTAATTGAGTTATTGTCTAAATTTTTGAAGGAAAATTTTTGAACTTCATACTCTATTATCATGCGAAATCAAAGGAATTGTGCGAGAAAATATGATCGAAAAAGAGACCCTGAGGAACGTAGAGAAGAGACGAGACAATATCGCAAAAGAAAGATAGAAGCACTCTCAAATATTGAAGTGCAAAATCAACCTCATCTAGAAATCGAAGTAGGTATGTAAATGTAAATATTATGATCTATTGATATATTTAAAATTTTCCTAGTGTAAAATGTGAAGCTTAATTTTTATTTGATGAGATAATTCAAGAAAAATATTTTGCAATGTAAATAGAGAGAAATATTCCTCATAACATTGATGATGAAATACAAAATTTTGAAAGAGAAAGTGAAAGAGATATTAAACCAATGATTGAAGATGGTGAAAATATTGAAAGAAATTCAAGTGAAGAAATTGAATCACAAGTTATATATATATATATATTGAACACATGTACGTATTATTGAAATTATACATAAATTTATTAATTCAGTTATTTATTGAATATGTAAAATTATTATGTAATATTTATTCGAATATGTACAAATGAAATCAGTGTTGATGATGAGAGGTTAGAAAATGTTGACACTCACACATATGGAGATAAAAAGCCTGACCATTATATACAATATCATTTTAACTGCATTTTTGAAACGTATTTCATAAAGGAGCAGGGGACAATTCAAGCTCAAATGTTGAAAGGTCTCCTATCATTAAGTAAATTAAAAGAAGCTACGACACTACTGGGTATTTGAAAATCAACCAAAGATAAAAAACTGAAGGAAAATGTGATACAAAATATAAGTAGTGCTATAAATTCAATTAGGAGCTCTAGACAGAAAAATGTTTTAATTGTACATAGAGGAATACATATGGCAATGGTTTCATCAAGTATTAAAGAGAATCGTTTGGAAACATTTATGGCACGAGCATTAGGAACGTCGCGAAAAACTTTGAACAAACATCAGAAATTTCGGCTACAAATAAATGTAAATGATGAACTCGCTTGTTGGAGAGCTATTTGTAGGCAACCATACAAAGATAGACTTGGATAAAATGTTAAAAAAATAATATATGAATATTGGAAGAACAATTCACGTGTTTTTCCAACTGCAAAGCATGTGATGCGAAGAAGAATAACATGAAATCAGTATGAAGAGCATGAAAAATATTTCTTGGAAACCACTGAGATAGAGTTATTCAACAAGTTCAAAGAAGAGAATCGTGAAATTCAAGTTTCAATCAGTGCTTTTGTTCAACAAAAACCATGGTATGTAAAACCTATCACCGTACGTGACACTTGTTTTTTCCATTATCATGTGGAATTTGAGTTATATTATGACACATTCCTTGATTTTGGTAGAACATTATGGAAGGATTCACCTCCTCCTTCCACTATCCATCATTTCATATCTCAAATTCTATGTGAAAGATAAAGCAATGAACTATTTTACAAAAAGAAATGTGTTGGTGGTAAAAAATGCGATGATTGTGGAAATTTGACTAAATTTAAAAAAAAATATCATACTGATATAAATGATCAATCATTGTCAAAAATGAAAGTGAAATGGAAGAGATATGAATATATCCATACCTTGATTGAAGCTGAAAATAGTGTTAAAAGAATTGAAATACGAGAAGTCGAAATTTCTGTGATAGACTTTTTGAGAAAGTTTGAGGCATAAATTTACAAATATACCAATCATTCCCATAGAGCTCAATGGAAAGACTTGCAATTCAAAAAATATCGTGAATTTTCTCCACCAGGGACCATTTTGTCAGTGATTGATTTTGCAAAAAACTACACATTTGCTCCACAAAAAGAAATTCAGAGTGAATACTATCATTCTGACCAAGTCTCCATGCTCGTCCATATTCTATATAGGCATGCTGAACAAAACATCAATCATATAGAAAGCACGAGTGAAAATCGACATATCATTAAAGAATATCACTTTTATATCAGTGACGATCATACACATGATACATATTCTGTACAACAATGTTTTGGAAAAATTTATGATTCCTTGAAAAATCATGGAATAACATTCAATGAACATTTATATGGTCAGACGGATGCGCGGGTCAATTCAAATCTGCACGATCATTATTTTGGTTGTGTTGTCTTCATAAGAAAACATGCATTAAACATTATTGGAATTTCTTTGAGACTGGCCATGGAAAAGGAGAACATGATGGTGCAGGGGCATGCATAAAACGAGCACTTTGAAGATATCAAATGAACCCCTCTGCAAGCCGACTTGTGGATGTGAAAGAAGTTGTTCAATGGTGCATTACTGATCTAAGCCATGAGACTAACCCATCAAGGGAAGTGCAAAGGTACATTCAATTTAATTTTTATTGGAAATCTAATTTTATCATGCAATGATTATCTTTGATTGTACATTCTGATATCACATTTACATTATTCTTTCAATTTTCCATATAAAGGTTTTTCTGGCATATTGGGATCGGAGACGTAGATATATTGAATGGAAATGACATTGAAACATTAAAATGGACTCAAAAATTGTATGAAATTAAAACAAGGTTGTCCAAAAATGTGTTTGCATTGGATAAAAGAAAATATTCTTGTTTTTGTCATATTTTCATAGATAACACAAAATCCAATGACATTTGTGAAAATAATATGTATGTAAATGATTGGAAACATATAGAGCTAAATACAAAGGGAAAAATGTCTGTTGCAATGTTTGAAGAAATGCAATCAGAAGAAACTATAATATCATCCGATGGTGATCGAGTTTCTGATCTCGTTAGAGAAGGTAACATTTGAATTTCTTTCTAATGATTTAAAGTTCTAGAAATAAATTTTTAAATATGTATATAATTTCATTAAGTTGTTTATTTTGCAGGAGATGTTTTTTCTGTAATTGCACCTATTGACAACGATGAAAATTTGAAGTATTATTTGATGCATTGCACTGAACGAAAAATTAAATTATTAGAAAACTATAATGATCACATATTTCAATATGAAAGACGATCTATTATACTGAAAATTTATTTTTTCAGACAAGCTAATCAAAGTGGGGATTTTTTTTACTTTGAAGACTATGAACCTAAATTCATTATATTTGACTTCAAAAGAAGAGCCTATGAAATTGAGTGCAATATCTATGTGGGAGAGTACACAACACCTAAGGGGGAGAATAAATATAAGGAAGGAATAGAAAGAGTAACAAAAAGCATATGATTGTGTCAATAATTTGAAGTAGTCAAGAAAGATAACAAAGGACCATCAAAATTTAGTGCAATATCTATATGATATCTATATGATCAAGTGTCAATAATTTTAAGTAAAGAAAGATAACGAAGGAAAATCAAAATTGAGTGAAATATCTATATGATTGTGTCAATAATTTGATAATTTGAATTAGTCAAGAAAGATAACAAAGGACCATCATAAAATTCAAATTGAAAGATCAAGTAGTCTTCTTCATGAAGAATAAGCATTAACTAGGTTCATCATTTAAAGGGTTCATTTTTTAGTGAAAAAATTTATGAATAATATGGAATGAATCATTGTACATTAAGATAAATCTTGTATTTAAATGACATTTGATCTATGAATAAAAAAGAAAATGGGATCATCTCTTCATATATTTATATGCGTGTAAGAGAGAAATAAAAAGCCAAGGTAATTCCACCAAGCCTAAAGGAGCATGTCCTAATACATTAAATTATGTACTAATACATTAAATTATGTTTGGTTTCTAGAAGCATTACTCATGAAAGCAAAGGTAATTCCACCAAGCCTAAAGGAGCATGTACTAAACATTAAAATATGTCCTAATACCTTAAATTATGTTTGTTTTCTAGAAGCATTAATCATGAAGAGTCATAAGATCCACATTTTGACCATTCTATTTTCAAGTTAAAGGAGAATGTCCTAACACATTATTATGTTTGGTTTTTAGAAGCATTAATCATGACTTTTCTTTGAGATCTACATTTCCACCATACTATTTGCAAGTTCACATTTCCATCATGCTATTTTCAAGTTCTATATGAAGATATGTAGTCTAATAACTATACAGTATAGCCCATATAACATATAACGACCTTTGACAGTATGAGCAAAGAGTCAAAAAATAGAGAGGCCTCCTAGCAGAGTTCCACCTGTTCATCAAGGTAACCAACATAATATTGGAAGTGAAAGAATGACAAAAATAAACATATGTGAATTTAGATATTAAATTGACATTTATTGCAAATGACATGTGCATGGTTTATCTTAAAGTTTGACTTAAAAAGTTTATGGTAGAATTCACATCTAAAATTAATGGGAGGAAGCCTTTAGTTTGTGGGAGAAATGACACATGTAAACAATTTACCTTAAAGTGGTTGTGTTTTATGGATATTAAAATGAAGAAATTCTATTTAGATATATTCCAGAGACTAACTGTAGGGGCATTTACTAGATATTTCACCTTCCATAAAATATGGGATCCAGAGGCTACCTGGCCCTTTACAGACTCTACCTATAAAACTTGTAGAAGTTAAAAAATTTACTTTGACAAGTTTACTTGCGAGAAATTTACATTGAAAACATATAGAGATTCAACTAGGCTTGTGAAAAGTATAAGTGGACAATGTATAATTCTACTTAGAAGAGTCTTTGGTTTAATGGTTAAGCAAGAAAGAGTCGTTACTTTCTCTATCTAGAGTACAAGTGGAATACATAGTAGTTACTTCTTTTTGAGTGTTTTGGATGAAATGGGCTCTACAAGATATTAAGGTAAAAGCATATGATTGTGTCAATAATTTGATAATTTGAAGTCGTCAAGAAAGATAACAAAGGACCATCAAAATTGAGTGCAATATCTATGTGGGAGATTACACAATATCTAAGGGGGAGAGTAAAATATAAGTAAGGAATAAAAAGAGTAACAAGAAGCATATGATTGTGTCAATAATTTGATGTAGTCAAGAAAGATAACAAAGGACCATCGTCAAATTCAAATTGAAATATCAAGTAGTCTTCTTCATGAAGAAGAAGCATTAACTAGGTTCATCATTTAAAGGGTTAATTTTTTAATGAGAAAATTTATAAATAATATAGAATGAATCATTGTACATTATGATAAATTTTGTATTTAAATGACATTTGATCTATGAATAAAAAAGAAAATGGGATCATCTCTTCATATATATATATGTGTGTGTGTGTGTGTTTTTGTGTGTGTAAGAGAGAAATAAAAAGCAAAGGTAATTCCACCAAGCCTAAAGGAGCATGTCCTAATACATTTAATTATGTCCTAATACATTAAATTATGTTTGGTTTCTAGAAGCATTAATTATGAAGAGTCAAGAGATCCACATTTTTACCATACTATTTGCAAGTTAAAGGAGCATGTCCTAATACATTATTATATTGGGTTTCTAGAAGCATTAATCATGACTTTTCTTTGAGATCCGCATTTCCATCATACCATTTGCGAGTTCACATTTCCATCATGCTATTCGCAAGTTCTATATGAAGATATGTAGCCTAATAACTATACAGTCTAGCCCATATAACATATAACAACCTTTGATAGTATGGGCATAGAGTCAAAAAACAGAGAGGCCTCCCAGCAGAGTTCCATCTGTTCATCAAGGTAAGCAACATAATATCGGAAGTGAAACAATAACACCACTGAACATATGTGAATTTACAATTATTTCAACTCTTTTTTCAAAGGAGAAAAAACCCTATTTCATATATTGATAACAGCTCATATACAAAATCCTCTTGATATACCCATAATAGGTTATCAAGTATAAAAGATCAGATTATGTCTCATACATAAATACATTACAGTAGTATAAAAGACAATATGTAGTCACATATAAAAGACAATATGTAGTCACATTACAGAAATACATTACATGTGAATTTAGAATGATTTCAACTCTTTTTTCAAAGGAGAAAAAACCTTGTTTCATATACTGATAACAGTTCATATACAAAATCCTCTTGATATACCCATAACAGGTTATCAAGTATAAAATATCAGATTATGTCTCATACAGAAATACATTACAACAGTATAAAAGACAATATGTCGTCACATATAAAAGACAATATGTAGTCACATTACAAAAGTACATTACAGCAGTATAAAAGATAATATGTAGTCACATTACAGCAGTAGATCATTCTAGTTTAATCATTCCAGCGTTGAGGAATCGAGAGAAGGCTCAGTAACGACATAAGCTTAACAGTGGTAGTAAACTTCCATGTACAAGGTGAGAATCAGCCAGAGCAGATGAAATTGATGGATCCACAGGAACAGTAACAACTGTAGCAACCGAATGCATATCATACTACCATAAATTCAACATACACCTTACAACAAAAGGTAATGAAATTTAAAGCATAATTAACAGAGGAGGAGCAGGAGGAAAAATACCATAGGAGGAGTAGGAGGAGAAATACCATAATTGGTAATGAATAATTCATGCAGATTTCAATGTATGGGCATCAAATTTGGCAGGGAAATTCTATTTTAAATGCTTGGACATATTGGTGGCAAACGACAGTCAACTCAACAAAGTTGCGAAACTTACCTATGGTTTTCACTTGGGAAATATAGATCAAACGGAACAATTATATCTTCAACAATATGTCGGTTAAAGAGGATAGTATCAGCAGTGTGATATTGGCCACCTACTCCCTGATACACGAAGATGTTATGCAAAAATCAGAGAAACTTGACTTCCCTGAAACTATAGATCAAAACAGGTTGTGGGCCTATTTTGATGGCGCGGCCACACAAAATGGATATGGAGGGGGTGGGGACTACTCTACATAAATGATCAACACCACTTTCAACTTAGAATGGGCCTAGGCACGGGAACCAACAATTTTTTTGAACTACAATGCTTAAGACTCCTTCTGATCTTTGCCAATGAACAAAAATGCAATCACCTTTAGATTTATGGAAACTTCCTCATTGCATTGAAACAAAATGGCAGACGCACTTTCCAAAGAAGCCACGTAGTTGAATTGGGGTACTTGGGATATTACTAAACAGGTCGGCTTATATGTGAACAAATTCTACCACAATCCTTTCATCAAGGACATTCAGGTAGAACTGGCTGTAGACTTTTGATTGCAGTTTTGGGTACTTTTTTTTTGGGATATTTTTCATATCATCAAATGCCATTTGTAAATATTCACAGTCGGCTGCTTATTTTATTTTTTTTACATACTTTAGATATATAACCTTATATTTATACTTTTTTGGTGTAGGTATGGATTAGTAAGTTATGCACCGAACTTACTTTATCTCTACTAGGTCAAATTCTCATGGACTGTAGCCTCTTATTTGTATCACTAATTAGTGCATAAATTCAGTAATATACTTTTGAACACACATGACAGTAACTCAGTAAAATGTAATATGTAGTTTTTCTTATCAATGAAAGATTACGAATTTTTCCTTTGTGAAAAATCATGTTGCATAACATATGTTTAATAGAGGAGGAGTAGGAGGAGAAATACCTGGTAGTTTGCTCGCTTGAATTCATTGCAGATAATCACCCAAAGCACGGATGGAAGCATCCCCAGACCAACAGTAGCACAAACACAGAAAAATGCGCAAACAAACAAATAAAAAAAACACAAACGCAGTAAAAAAATGAACTTCGCGGGCGATATATTTATAAGAACTAGTTCGGCCAAACTATTTTAAGAGTAAAAGTTCAACCGAACTCAAAGTTCACCCAAAATTTTGTTGTTGGTTTTTCCATCTCTGGCAGAAATTATGTTTTCCCACACCGTCAGTGTGCTGTCAATATAAATGGAAGCACGAGTTTGGCCGAAATTTCTTATAAAGTTCAGCCAAACTATTGCTGAAAAAAAATTTCCGCCCCCCATTCTCACAAAAGTGGAACCCAGCTTCACATTTCCACCCATCATAAGGAGGTCATCAACCCTACTCTAGAAGATCAAAAGTATCTCTCTGTTTTAACTAGCTCAAAGAAAAAGATTAATATAGCCAAGATAAGAACGAACTCTAATGAGATCCATAGTGAAATAGGTCGTTGGGCAGTTCCTAAAACACCATGGAT
This sequence comes from Pinus albicaulis, assembly GCA_034641835.2. Taxonomy (NCBI): domain Eukaryota; kingdom Viridiplantae; phylum Streptophyta; class Pinopsida; order Pinales; family Pinaceae; genus Pinus; species Pinus albicaulis. The sequence continues at coordinate 379,949,865 of CM076569.1, read as the reverse complement.
TGAAAGGATCTACCATATCTGTAAGAATATGAACATTGAGGATGAAAATCACTTCCTCTTAGAGTGCCCTGCGTACACCCACATTAGATCTCAGTTTCATAATATTTGTTACAATACTGACCTTCCTAGCCTTTTAACATGTCAAAATTATAATGAGCTCACGAGGCTTCTCTCCAAGCTCTTTGAGCATAGGAGTACAATTTTAAAACAAACAAAATAATTCATTTCTTTAGGTCCGATAGACCAAATTTGGTCTCAGGGGACGTTAACCATCATCATCATCATCGTCATCATCATCACCATCATCATCATCATCATCATCAAGAATCTCCATAATAAAGTGGCGTGAATCTCCATATTTATAAATCTTGTTAGATTATTTTAATGTATATATGTTTATTTTATATATTAATTCTTTTGGTCATTAATAATAAATATTTTAAATAAAATTACAATTCAACTAACTCTTATGATTTTTTTAATTTTAGTATAATGAAATAAATGTTTGATGTTTCTTATGAATTAATAACTATCCACATTTACAAATGAATTTATATGAATATACTACATTAATGTGTAGATTTTACTCTTTTTATAAAATATTATATTTTTAATTAATGTGTGTTCCTTTTATGAATATAAATATATATTTTTTATTTATATAAAAAAAACTTCTATTATATATATATATATATATATAATTTTTTTATAATTAATTATATTAATAAATTATTTTATTTTTTGTAAGCTTAGTAGAACCTCTCATTCATTCATAATTCAAGCAGGTTACATCATGATAAACATTCTGTGACCTCAACCTTCCCATTGAGAAACCAGGTTTCTTGGCCATCGGAAACCATTATAATCCATCCAAAATATGAAGTCTTTAAGTCTATCAAATTTAGCCTGGCAGGCCTTAATGTCTAAAATCCAAAAGATGCTTCTCAAACTAACTAAAGTACTAGTAAATTACATATATAGCATTAAAAAAACTCAAAAACTAGTAGAAAATCATTCACATATTAGCATTCTTTGGAAGACTCAACCAGAGCACAATATTTTGCATTAGATCCTGGAATCTCATAGTAGTGAAGGAATTGGAGGTGCTTCTCAATTCATCCCAAATGAACATTTTGTTGTTGGATCTCAGAACGGACTAGTTGGAAGTATTTCTAGATCTCATGTAGATCAAGATCAATTTTAATATATTCATTGGTATACATAATGGCTCTAGCTACGATATTCTTCATAATCCAATAAAGGTGGGTGGTATCTTTGTATTGAGTAACCCTACCTAGGGTATTTCCTGCGTCTGGAACCAACATCTCCCAATCCTCTTCGTGCACCTCCTCATCTGCTCGGTTGTTGAGATCTGCCTCCCACCCTGTTATCATATTCCTCACCTATTTTGGCATTCCATTAATGTAAGCATGCGTAACATCACTGTTATGTTGGGCCTTAGATTTTCGGCCAGACTTCTTAAGAGGTTGTGAGGAGGATTCCCCTCTCTTTACCCGAGATCCTTTCTTCCAATTCCACGTGCATCCTTCCCTGTTCGATTCTCTTTTCATTGATTTTTCCCGAGCCATTTCTAACACGGTCAACTAAATTACAGGGGAATCACTGAGCCAAAACGATGAGAAAGAAACCATCCACACCCCTTTGAATGGGCCACATCTCATATTAATGGCACCTAAGGTAGTAGTAAATAAGAAACACAGATTATATATAACTTTACCCCCTTGGTGATGACAAATACAACCAAGCAGAACAATCAGCCTCCTTCGACACTTCTTTGCCTTTTCCACCACGTTATCCTAAAACATGGCACTGGGTAAAAAATCTCTGAAACAATAATGGTTCTTCCACAGAAAGAACCCTCATCCTTCTCCTTAGGCTGCCTTCCAAATTGATACAGAAAAGTGGTATTTGAGACAAGAATTACCATAAGACATAGTAAATTTGAATGCCTAATATGTAAACATCCATACCCTTCATACCTTCCTTCCAACCCACATTGGAAAAAGAAGAAAATTCCCATACACGGATGTAAAATACCATACTTGACTGAGATGAAATCATAAATAGCTAATTCAAAATAGAAGGAATTCCCTCCAACATTATCTCCATACGAACATGCAACAACCAAAGTAAATTTCATCCTTCTATGGACAAAGACCAAAGAATTACGAAAAATATTCATAGTTTCAGTAATTCGATGGGAGGGATGAGGAAGAAGAAACAAAACATACATTTTACCCTTCACCTTAGATTTTTCCTATGTTCTTTCCTTATGGTTGAGCTCGCTTGCATAACTTGCTCCTGGAGAGACATGCAGAGTCTGTCTTCCACAAGAAATTACAATGAGGTTCCACTAGAATGAATAGAACATAAATCGAAGCTCCACCATGTAGATTCCTTTATCCAAGCATGTGTTATTTTCCTTTACCTCCAATCGCATGTGGATTACATTCCGATCACACTTGCTCCACTTATCGCGGGCCTGACATGGCTGCCTCATCACAGTAAACATGAATAATTACTTTATCAGTGTCCCAAATGGGACTGTGGGCTGAACTGCACCTCGATGAGGGTAATAAAATAAATAATTTATTTTATATAATTATATTATTTTAACATATAAATTATATTATTTATAAAAAAATATATTAATAATTAACTTCTTTTTTTCCAAGGAAAAATTTGTAATTCTATTAATGAAAATAAAATTACATGTTACATCAGTAAGTAGTTGTTCAATAACCAGTCAATACTGGTGTTCAAAGATATAAAATAAATCCTAAAAATACAAAATAGGAGAAATATCATGTTTTTCTCCCTTTCTTCTTCTCGACCTTGTGCCATCTTCCTTGTGATGGGGAAGAAGAGACAAGGATGAGATAATTTTCTTCTATATGTGCCCCATTATCCTTGTATGAATCTGAGGTATCTGATGAATGATTCCATTTAATCCCACCATTTTCCATATCCATTGACTCCTTTACAATCCTTTCCAAGGGTTTTTGCAAGTCAAATGGATCTTGTGTTTCATTTCGTTGTACTTTTCGTTCTGTCGATGGTTGGTCGATCTCATTGGGGGAAGGTTATTCTACTGCTTCTACTGCTTCTTCCTATGGATCGTAGGGCGGGAATTTCCAAACTTTTGGTGCCTTCGCATTCTTATTTTTTTTCTGTTATCTCTTTTTTCATCTGGAAAAGTGTTTTGTAAATGTTCGTTCAACCTATAAATTCTACATCACAAAGCTGTGTTTTCATAATCTAGGGGTTCTGTCCAGATTTGTTGTTTGTTTTTCAACTATATCCTTTGTGGTAATCCTTTGTTGAGATCGACTATCACACAAATGATTGTGAAGGTGAAGATCCTTTCCTCCAATAATTTTGTGTCTGTTTTGATGTATTTCCGAATGGTGTTCCCAATTCCTTCTAGAACACTTTCATTCCAAAAATGCAGGGGAAGTTTGTGTAGCTGAACCAAAATAGACATTCTTGAAATAGACATAGTATTTACATGAAAATCTGAGAACCATGGGATGATGAAGAGTCTAGTAGTACCCCACAACCACGATCCCTCACAGAGAATAATGTCTGAGTTCCGATGATGTAAGTTTGATAATGAATTTTTTTTTGGAGCAGAGATGAATTTCACAGTCCATGGTCCATCTTGTGAAGATCCAGTGGAAGATTTCCATTGGTTTGGACCAAAAGTTCTTGAATCTGCAAATAAGTGCTTATGCTTCATATGTGGTGTGGTGTTCATCTATCTCTCCTATTTCTATGTATAGTTCTAGTATGTGATTCAATTGCTCTACTATATAGGGACTTAGGGCACTTCCAACTTGTTTTGTGGGTGGATTTTTTTTTTTTTTCCCTTACAAGATGTTCTTGTAGGAGGAACCTCGTTTTTTGTGTTCCTATTTTGAGTTGTTGTTGGCCGTGGCCCCCCCTTGACCTTTGGTTCTGCCCCATTCTGTAGCTCCTCCTCTCATCCTCAGGTTGAGAGTGATGGTGGACCCAGGAACGATTTGGTATTCCATGATTGACCTATTTTCTTGTAAGATTTTACCTCTGCAGATGAGTGATTGCAGGTATGATGAATAACCCATTGATTGGCTAATGCAATGTTTCAGATTATTTACCTTCTCTATGGTGGTTACCCAGTGTAATATATTTTTCACCTCATGTTTTCTAATAAAAACTTGAAATCAGGTAGGGGATACCTTATGCTTGGTGTTCGGTGCGCTTTTTTTGACTTCAGTAGCCTCCATTTCCAGGAGCCTTGGGGAAAGAGCAATCAATTGGTGATGGGGACTATTCCAAATTAATATCTAGTCAATGTCTTCCTGGTGTAGAAGTTGATGTTCTGTGGAGTGAAATCCTATGTGAGGATGTTGTGATGTCCCAATCAATACTGACAAATTCCATCTGAAGGCAGGACATGTAGAAATTATATAACTTATGCATTATATATCCAATATTCTCTTGATCACACACTATTTTAAATTCATGCACAATACAGAATCTATTCCACCATTGATCATCACATGTGGAAATTAAATCAATTGCAAATCACACATGAAACCATAAAAATTCACACACATTAACACAGTGTTTTAACGGGAAATCCTGAAGCTAAAAACCCCAACTATCTGTATATAATATATGTCATAGAGATCATGTAAAAATCCTCATACAAATCTAATCATATCAATCTCTCAGTACAATACAATCGCTACACATTAATCAGGCCCGATCTGGCAAATCCATGCATCGATCTCTACCACCTGTTAGCCTGCCTCTAATGCGCAATCCTTGTTGAAGAATGGCTCTGAATGAACTCGAATCTACCTAGCTTGCACTGCACAATCCTCATTTTCATCTCTACCGAGTGTTGGATGCAATCAATGCATCACTATAGTCACAATTGATAGTAATCTTGCCCTTTCACCTATCTCTCCACTGGTCTCCATTGAAACTGTCCACGCACTGTAGTTAACAGATGTATTCTTCAGTTAATTAACGATTTAATATTTAGTGAATTAATTAATAATTAATTCACACCACTCTCACTAGTGTATCAATAAGTTAGACTAGATACAACTAGCTCAACTGTGTCTAACTGAGTTAAACTGAACATGACTCCACCAACTACTTCTACAACTCCACCAAACTCTGTCACATGAGTTCTAACTAAATTCCTCCATGCATTAGCTCTTGTAAACCCTCAGAACCAGTGTAATTCCTTCTATCAGCGCTTATGCCACATATGTGCACTTAACTGAAGTGCTCCAAGAGAATAAGATAATGTTTAGAGTCCAAAAATTATTAAGAGCTAATAACATTCGACATATCTATTTTTAGACTGGCAATCTAAAAATAGACTCCACCTAGTATGTCTAAAAGTATAAGTCCATCTATTTTTCCAACTTGACCAACCATCCATAAATAACATCCTACAACTCATAGAATATGATCGACATGTCTAAAAATAGACTTTGCACCAATAATAGCTTGCGGGCCCACTTAGTGAAGGCGAATATTTCCACTAAGCTCATCATCTTGTTGAATCTCAACACTCCCTCTCAACAAGATAGGGATTATTTTCCACCCCGATCCAGTCTCTATGGTATTTGAATTTTCTCCTGGTGAGTGCCTTCATCAAAATATTTGCATCCTAATCCTCCATAGGAATGTAAAAAGCAACATGATCTTTTGCTGCACACAATCTCTGATATGATGGTACCGGATGTCAATATGTTTAGATCTATCATGAAATACTAGATTAACCAAGAGTTTAATGCAAATCTGATTATCACAATATATCACAATAGGATCTAAGTGTGAACTGAACAACCCGACCAGGATCTTCCTCATCCATATAGCCTCGCATGCAGCCAAACTTGCTACCATGTACTCAACCTCTGCTGAACTCAGTGCCATGGATCCTTGTTTCCTGTTGTAGCAAGAAACTGTTGTAGATCCGATACTGAATACCCCTCGAGATGTGCTATTTATTTCCATTGGCCTCCTTGCCCAATCTGTATCCATGAATCCATGCAGCTCCACCTCATCCGACTGTATGTACCATAATCCATATCCCAATGTGCCTCTGAGATATCTCAATACATGCGTGCCTTCCTTCCAAAAGAGCATGGTAGGCTTAAACATAGCTTGTGAAAATTGGTTAACAGCGTAACATATGTCCAGTCATGTATTGACTAGATACATGAGCGAACCAACCAACTGTCAATAAACAATGGAATCCACTACCTTTGTCGATGTAGCATCCTGTTTCCTCCAACCACCAGGAAGAGGAGTGTCGATAGGCTTGCAACCTTACATGTTGAACTTATCCAATATTTCCCAAGCATACTTTCCTTGAGACAAAAATAATCCACCCTTCCGCTGCCAAATTTCCAATCCCAGGAAATAATGAAGGAGGCCCAAGTCCTTCATCTCGAACTCCTTTGCAAGATCTGCCTTGCATGAGTGTATCAATAGTTCATCAGCTGTTAGTATCAAATAATCTACATAAAGTACAATGATCAGCAACTTACCCTCCACCACAATCTGGTATAGGTTCAAATCAACCTCACTCTTAGTGAATCCAATTATGGTGAAATAACTATCTATCTGTGTGTACCAAGCACGAGGTGCTTGTTTCAACCCATACAATGCTCTTTTGAGCCTGCACACATGCGACTCATTGTTGAAGATTTCAAAACCTTCAGGCTACTCTATGTACACATCCTCCTCAAAGCACCAACTTCCTCTAGTCGCTTCTGCTTTGGAACAAGTCTGTAAAAGCTTTCCACATCAAGAATGGAGAAGCTTTACCATGAAGGCTACACACTATGTGATCCTTCACACCTTCCAACAAAATTATTTGACATTTTTCTATCTTCTTTTTCCATGCATCAAGTGCAGTAGCATCGCTAGAAGCAGTTTTTAGAATTTTGCATCTATGAACTCCTTCGACCCATTATCATCCAACATCGCCTCCATCTTGTCCTTCCATGCAATATAATTTGAGCTTCCCTCAAGGGCATACTCCAATCGCAATCTGTTGAAATACATTTCAATGAATGCTCAACTTCGACACCAAGAAAACACTGCAGCAAATTCAAATTCCACCAGCACAAAACTCAACCGCTTCAATAATTGCAATTGCTCTGATACCATGTAGAAATTATATAACTTATGTGTTATATATCCAAGATTCTCTTGATCACACATTATTTTAACTGCATGCACAATACAGAATCTATTCCACCATTGATCATCACATGCGGAAATTAAATCAATTGCAAAGCACACATGAAACCATAAAAATTCACACACATTAACACAATGTTTTAACAGGAAATCCTGAAGCTCAAAACCCAACTATTTGTATATAATATATTTCATATATATCATGTAAAAATCCTCATACAAATCTTATCATATCAAGCTCTCAGTATAATACAATCGCTACACACTAATCAGGCCCAATCTAGCAGATCCATGCACCGATCTCTGCCACCTACTAGCCTGCCTCTACTGTGTAGTCGCTGCTGAATAATGGCTCTGAATGAACTCAAATCCACCTGCCTTGCACTGTGCAATCGTCATTGGCATTTCTACTAAGTGTTGGATGCAATCAATGCATCACTATAGTCACAACTGATAGTTATCTTGCCCTTTCACCTATTTCTCAACTAGTCTCCACTGAAACTGTCCATGCACTGTAGTTAACTGATGTATTCTTTAGTTTATTAATGAGTAAATATTTAGTGAATTCACTAATAATTAATTCACACCACTCTCACTAGTGTATCAATCAGTTAGACTAGATACAACTAGCTCAACTATGTCTAACTGAGTTAAACTGAACACAACTCCACCAACTACTTCTACAACTCCACCAAACTCTTTCACATGAGTTCTAACTAAATTCCTCCATGCATTAGCTCCAGTAAACCCTCAGGAATTGTGTAATTACTTCTATCAGCTCCTGTGCCACATCTGTGCACTTAACTGAAGTGCTCCAAGAGAATAAGATAATGTTTAGAGTCCAAATATTATTAAGAGCTAATAATATTCAACATATCTATTTTTAGATTGGAAGTCTAAAAATAGATTCCACCCAATATGTCTAAAAATAGAAGTCCATATATTTTTCCAACTTGACCAAAAATCCACAAATAACATCCTGCAACTCATAGAATATGATCGACACGTCTAAAAGTAGACAGTCTAAAAATAGACTTTCTGCCAAAAATAGCCTATGGGCCCACTTAGTGAAGGCGACTCTTTTCACTAAGCTCATCATCTTTTTGAATCTCAACAGGACAGGCGCACGTCAATACCTCCATGCAAAACCTTCCGATGCAAACAGGCCAGTGGTACCCATAACCTCCTTATCTGCATAAGAGACCCGCAACCGCGGGTAAAAATAGGGGGCAGGTCAAACCATCTGCCACATCCACTACAGAGTAGAAACCAATCAAAATCCACATTTTTTTGTATTCCTATCCTTTCAAGTCAAAGGTTTTTGTGTTAATTTGTTTTTAATGTGCTTTATGTCACTTCTGTCGCCAGGTTTCTCACCTACAGACAGTATGATAGTCTGTGAGTGTTGGGTTTCCTCTATAGATAGTTCCAGTATAACCATGCTCCATGATTCAGACCTCCCTTCTTCCATAATTGACTCCCGCATGATGAACATGGTTTCCATGACATGGTAGCCCCACTAGGCCTTTGGGTTCCTACATGAAGCGACCGCGATGGAAGCTTTAAACCCTAAAACGAATGACCTATTTGCTGCGCTCTCCATTATCCTAGTCCGATCGATTATTAAATAAATTTTATTTATTTTATGAATATAAATATATATATATTATATTTATATAAAAAATAAAAACTTTTTTTTAACAGAAACATGTATGTTTATATTGATTCAAAAGTTACAAGTCTTATGCACGGAGGTTTTACATCTAGAGACCCAATATCTAGGGGTTTTCGAACAACCAAAATTCACCTACTTTGCTTCTTACTTTCAATCTAAAAATTTCCCAATGACTAGAAAATCTTCTAATACAAACAAATTTCTACAGCAAGAGACAAAAATACATAAAAAGGAGAGGGGTTGGCTAAGGAAGAGGATCCCATGAATCCCCTCTTCGTAGAGGAGATATCCCGCTTGTAAAGAGACAAAAATGTTGGCTTCAAGATCCGTATCTTTGTTATTTTTTCGAGGGACATGAAAGAACTAAATTTTTTCAAAGGACATGATCAACTTATTGATACGAGCGAACATCTGTTGTAAGCAAATATCTTTAGGGACCGATTTTGTCACAATCAAGCCAATGAGGCTATGTGAATCTCCAATGACGCGAGCCTCCTTGATTCCATAATTTTGCAGCTATTTCAAGCCTTGGAGGAAAGCCATGGCTTCTGCTTGATTGTTTGAAGTAAGCCCCAAACCCCATGAAAAGTGGGAAATGATTTGGTCTAAAGGGAAACAAATAATTCCTCCCCCTTTTTCCTTCCCCAGATTCCCCTTTGTTGCACCATCAAAAAACATAGTGTGGATATCTCTGTTGCTTCTCCATTTTTTAAAGTTGTCATCCTCTAATCTGATTTTCCGTTCTTCTCTGCACTTCTCCATATTTTTCCCCGTGGGAAGGTTTAGCCCCAGCTATTGACACCACTCCCTACCTTGCTGGTTTAAGATACAAGCCCACTTTTGGTTCACCTTAGCCTTCATTATTTCTTTGAATAAGCTTTTGATTTTCAGATCGATTTGTTGCTTGTTTTGGGCCTTCTCTTGAAAGATCTGATTGTTTCTTTCAAGCCAAATCTTCCAGAAAATGAGCTTAGCGATAATCATTCACCCCTCGTAAGGGCATCCTCTTGTAGGGAAGGACTTAGGGAACATGCCTCACCAATTAGATAGTATACCCATGATGTTAGATGGGAGGATGGGGTTTTTTTTCCAAATCAACAAGATTTTGTTCCAAATGTCCCAAGCATAGAAGCACTCAAGAAATATGTGGACCAAATTTTCCTATTGTTGTTGACAGAGCGGGCAATGAGAGGGGTCGTGGAAGCCAGGACGCAATTTTTCAGCTGTGAGGATACTGCTGTGCCCTAGCTTCCATGTGAACATATCAATCATCGCAATGATTTTAACCTCCCAAATCCCTTTCCAAATCATAGGGTTGTGGGGGACAAAGGGAATGGATTTAAGACATATGTAACCTTCTTCTGCGGAATAACATCCCTTCGAGGAACCCCAACTTCTTCTGTCTTTTATTGTTGTGTTTAGGGGGGCTTTCCGAGCGAGTGCTACCATGAATTTGGCCCATGCTTGCTCCAGATGAGTAGGAATATCTATCTCCTACCACCATGCCCAGTTTCTGTTATCCCATTTTGAAATGCCCCACAACGTGCATCAACCATCTGCAATCATCCACAATTTTAGCTTCAGCAACTCCGGATCCTCCCCGATCACTTCTGCATTCATGATCCTATCCTCCCACAGGATGATCTACTTCCCATTGCCTGGAATCTAGAACAAGTGGTCACACAATAGCGCAAGAGAATGCTTACACAGCTGATGGATCTGGGAGCCATGTCGATAATATTGGAAGTTCTCTAGGCTGCGAAGATGCTTTCCAAAGCTGTATTTTTCCACAAAGCAATCTGTGCCCATCCTGGATTCCTTGCTACCTACCGCTATAAGATCTTGGCCCCAGAGCGATGTTGTGCTCCCTAAGATATTTTATGTGAATGCCACCTTCCAGTAGCAGCATAGCGATCTTATTCCAACTGATCAATGAAACTCTCTTAGCTTTATTCTTCCCTCCCTTCCAGAAAAAGGAGTGAATGGATTTCTCCATCTTGTAAAGAATGCCCACGAGAGCCAACATAATAGACATCTGAAATATTGGAAGACTATTAAGGGCTGACCTAATGAGAATAGTCTGACCTGCCAGATTGAGCCACGATGTGCCCCACGCTTTCATTTTGAGATTTAATTTGTCCAGGAAGGGGTCCCAATCCATCCCAATCAGGCGTTCTTGGAAGATCGGTAGCCCAATATATTTAAAAGAAACCCATTTTGTTAGGAGCCTTTGAAAACCAAAATTCTGGTGATCGTGCTTAGCTCGAGGCGAGTGAGGTTCCAAGCATAAATGAAGCATTTTCCCGTGTTACGTTCATTCCAAGAATAAAGGTAGTAGTGATCTAGCTCTAGCTTGAAGCGAGAGGCTAAGATGGTGGAAGCACCCCCCAGGAGGATGGATTCATCAGCAAAGAGAGCATGATTTAAGACTCTAGCTCCCCTGGTGAACCTAAGACCCATAAGATCTTAATCGATTTGTCTTTTCTCTAGCATACAACTGAGGGAAAAGGCTTGAATGACAAAGAGAAGAGGGAATAGAGGGCATCCTTGGTTTATCGTGTGATTCGCCTTGAAGAGGTCAGTAGCATGCCCGTTGACAAGTGGGGAAATTCATGGTTCCACAATACAGGCCTTGACCCAACTTATAATGCAGCAATCAAACCCAAATTGATACATAACCCCAAAGAAAAAATTGTGCCTAACTTTTTCAAATGCACTAGCTAGGTCTAGCATGAAAGCCATTACTTTTTCTTGTCTTTGGATGCTTGAATGGATCGCTTCCTGAACAAGAATGAAGTTATCAGTTATCTACCTACCTTTGACAAATCCCCCTTGATTTTCAGGAATAATTTCCGGAAGAAGGCCTTTCAATTTGTTAGCCATGACTTTAGTGATGAGCTTGTAGCCAATGTTGTAGACAGAAATTGGCCTAAATTTTTTGAAAGAACTAACACCCTTCTCTTTAGGTATAAGGGCCAAGAAGGCCGTTTTGGTGCAGCCGCCAAGTTTGAGGTAGGTATAAGAGTTTAAGGTCATTTTATAGAGATCCTTTTTTACAATGTTCCAAAAAGTTTTAATGAATCGAGCAGTGACCCATCTGGCCCAGGAGGCTTGTCCGGATCCATTTCATCAAGGGCTTGCTTGATTTCATTGATGGTGACAGGTGAATTTAACATAGCATTCATTTTGGCATTGACCTTTAGGGGGACCAACACGAGCAGGTTGGAGCTGAGAATTTCTTGATTATCCTTTGTGTACGATTCTTTGAAGTGTTGATGAGAAATTTTTTTTATGCTGGTAGGGTCAGAGAAGGATTCGCCTCCTGAGGTTATCTCCACTATAGAAATAAATTTTCTTCTGGCTTGAGCCTGCTTATGAAAGGAGGTATTCCTGTCCCTAGTTGGTAGCCACAGATTGCAAGATTTATGTTTCTAGAATTCCTCTTCTTGGATGCAAGCCTTATGAAGATTAACCTGGAGCTCCTCCTCTAGGGTTAAGCTATCCTTCGAGATGTCCATATCTTCCATTTGTTTTTTATGGCTCTCCAAACATATCTGGGCAGCCCGCCTTTCTGAGTCAGAGAAGGGAGCACTTTAACCTAACTTTTGAGGGCCCTTTTCACTCTCCTCATCTTTTCTTCCCATACAAATAAGGGGGATCCACCGACAGGGTGTATCCAGACTTCCTCAACTATGTCCAAAAAGTCAAGTTGCTGCACCTAGAGAGAACTAAAACAGAAGGGAGTAGGCCACATATTCATATGCGGCTTCATCTTAAGCCTAACGAGCTTGTAATCAGAGACCGACAAAGAAATAATAGTAGAACTGACATCAAGACCTAAAATCAAGAAGGAAATCTCGATGAGAAAGCGATCTATCCTTGCAGCAATGTGGCCAAGACCCATTCTTCTATTGGTCCATGTATATTTCCCCTTCGATGGCTTTATGTCCAACAAATCCCAATCCTGAATGAGTTCTTCCACTCATTCTCTAGCTGGATCCCTTATAATGTTGCCCCCTTGCTTCTCCCCTTGGCTTAAAGTAAAGTTCATGTCTCCAACGAGAATGACGTTATCCATCTGAATCTCATTTTCTATGTCCCTAATGGATTCCCGGCATATTGTTTTGTCTCCCAAGATGACCAGAGCATAAATATTGAAAAGATTCACAGTCTCTTTGGTATGAAGATGCAAAAACTGAGAAAAAATCTAGTTTGAGTTGAGTTTAACCAAAATTTTCTCAAAAGATATCTCGTCCCATAGAATTCTGAGCCCTCCTAAGGTGCCTCTAGAGGAGACTGCGATACCTCCTTTTCCCCAAAATAGTTTTCTTTTTTGGAGAAAGTCCCTTTCCTCTATTTTGGTCTCCTAGATGAGAAGAATGTTGGGCCTTTCCAGCCTTACTAGACTTTTAATTGCTTATTCTTTTAGGTTGCTCCCCATCCCTCTGCAATTCCAGGAGACGATATTCATTACCTCCTTTTCTGAGGTGAGAGGGCTCCCTTAGAGCCCTGACTTTGATTTATCTATGTTTTGGGGTTGTTTTCCAACGTCTTTCTACAGTCAGCTGGCTCCTCTGTAGCTTCTCCTTGTAGGTTTCTTTCTCTCTCTTTTCCCTCGAGGATTTTTGTCCCCTGGTCGATCTTCTAACCGAAGTTTGGGAATCCCCAATTTCTCCTTCTTCCTTTGATTTCTCCAAATCCAGATCTTCCCCCTTAGAGATAGGTTCTTTATCTTTCAGGGTTTCTCTAGGATATTCACCAATCTTCAATGGTTCTAGGGTTTCTTGCATTTGGAGATCATTTTTCACGTCCCTTGGATCAGTTTCTTGGACTTCCTCTGTCTTTGAGCTCAAGGCCGAAAATTTGTTCTCTTGAACTTTCTGCGTGGGTTTAGATTTAGGAATACTCCCCGTGGGTGTTTAACGTCCCTTTCCTTTCTCCATTCCTTATCTGATTAGCCCTGGATTAAGGCTCGTTCTAGGTTTCTTGGCTTGTTTCCATCCTTCTTCTTTCTCCTTTCATGTGCCTACATTTTTGGGGTAGTCCTTGGAAAAGTGGCCATACTCATGACATCCACAACATTTTAACGAAAACTATTCATAGTCTAATTTCTGCAGATGGGACTAGTTCCCCACTGTTAGCTTAATGGCTTATGGCAGCCCAACTTCGAGATCAACCTCCACGCAGATTCTGGCACAGTCATATTGGTCTTTTTTGTTTGCTCTATCTATGAATTTTCCAAGGGCATTGCCTATTTGCTACATTGATTCCTAGTTCCAGCAGTGCACCAACAATTTTGGGAGCCTGACCCAGAATAGAATGGTAAATGGAACATCCTCAGAGGGGTCAAATTTTGGAGTCTAGTGATTTAAGTACATTCCTTGAGGACCCATGAAAAAGGGTTTGTTTCTGAAAATCAGGTCCTTTTCCTACTTTGTGTTGTCCTTTTCCTACTTTGTGTTGAATTCAAATAGGAAGAAACCCCGCCCCAAGAAGTATGAGGTGATGTTGTTTGCAATGATGGGCTTCCAGTTTCGAGTGATCTAGCCTTCTGTAGTTTTTGATGAAGGCCATAAGCCCATGAAATGTCCAAACAATGCTCAATAAACAAGGGAAAGGGCCACTTTCATCGGACCTTCAAGCAGGAGAGCCGCCAAGGGGATCTCATGCAATCTTTTGACAAATTTGGAAGCGAGTTGTTTCTTCTTTTTCAGTTGGGAAGCAATCAGAAGCTTTAAGGCCTCAAACTTAGGAGGAGGAGGAGGTGGAGGTGGAGGAGGGGGCTGAGAGTCTTCCATTGGGCCGAGCCCAAGTCAGGGCGAGCACCCCTAACGACACCAGCCTACTATAGCACTAGAAACCCTATGTGCATAGAAGGCAGAGCACAGACTCGAACACCATAAAAAATAATCTATTAATTAATATATATATATATATATATATATATAATTGGAACAAATGCAAAAACTTCACCAGATAGCATAATAGTAATGAAAAATGAACTCTCATATAGCTCACTAAAGTGAACATTAACATCAGTGATTCACCCATACATAATAGTATATTTTCCAGTCAAGATTAGTTCTCCTCAAGGAAACCAATCACATAATTTTTTTTCATAAAATACCTAACATCTAACCAAATATGTTTTAAAGATTCATATATTTTTATAATTATAATTAATATTATCCGACTATATATAAAAGTATAATTGGACCTCATATAGAAACTTCAGGAAGAAGGTATGAGTATGAATCAGTGGGTGAAATCATGAATGAAAATGAATAGAATCTAGATATGATGTTATCTAATTCCACATGCACAAACAGTTTGTTATTGAGAAATGAATTATGGTTGATTAAAGGGACAATTAACATAATCAAAGAAATTTACCCATACTTACCCATACATAGTATATTATCTTTCCCCTCTAGATTCATTCTCTTTTGGGGCGACAAATCACTTAAAAAAAAAAAAAAAAAAACAGATAGCAACAAAGAGATTCATATATTTTTACATAAACGCTCGATTCTTGGCAATTAGAAATGCAATTTTTTCTATTTTATATAAGAATTTGCAAATTTTTTCAAAATCTAATTTCCACTCAACTACGAATAGTTGTCGTTAAAATGCCGTGGATGTCATGAGTATGGACAGTTTCAATATCTTCCCTTCTTTTTTATTTGGGAGATTTTGCATTGTAGCAATCGTCATATCTTCGATGATGCTCCGATTATCATTCATCAAATTTACAATGTTGTCATGATGCAAATTCGGGATAGGAAGTCGCAGATGCACACTATCCATGACAAATCTAGGCAAACCCGTCCTCATCCCATCTCCCTGTCGGCTATCTATTTTGATGGAGCCTATCAGGATGGGATTATGGGGTGTGGAGCGTGGATCAAGATTTCAAAAGCGAAAATTATTCACATCTGCTAGAATGGGGGAAGGGGATCTAATAATTTTGCGAAGTTAATGGCACTTTGGTGCGGTCTGTTGGCTGCTTATAATGTGGGTCTTTGACAGGTTTCCATATATTGGGATTCAAAGCTTATCATTGATGCTTTTCTTGGTAAATCTCCCCACTCCACTATTACCCCCCATGGATGGTTCAAGAGGACTAAATACTTGTGGGAAAAGGTGAATTTTCCACCAATACTCCACATTTACAGGGAAAATAACACTAGGGTTGACTGGTTATCAAAACAAGGTTTGGATATGGATTATGGCATATTACAGGTATCTCAATACATTCAGAACAAAAAATTCTGGACAAGTGATATCCCTATTCCATGACTGTTGTTTTTATGGTGGTTGGATGGATTTCTGCAGTGTTGGGGGTTCTCCTCTATTGGTTTTCTGTTTCTCGTATGTTTTTCCTCATCTAGTTTTTATCAGCTATGAAAAACAAGCGAGCTTGTCGTATTTTCTCAAGCGAGGCTGCACTATTTTTTTCTTTTCTCATCAGCTGGTATTGGCTCATATCAAGCGAGCCTGCTAAATTTACAAACACCAAACAAGCGAGCCTGTTTAATATTTTCTCCATAGCCTGAGTGAGGTCTTCATGGTAGATGGGGGATGACCTGTTTCCCTCATATTCAGTAGTTCCTCATGAATTATGCACACTGTTCCTAGAAATATTTTTTCCTCAATATGGGGTATTTTGTGGATGTACTACTTTTACCAAATTTTTTTTATAGGAACAACCAATAGTTTATGTTTATTTGTCTTTACACATGTGCAGTAGTTAATATGAATGATATGTTCCGATAATTATGGATAGAGTGTAATCTAACCATCCCTTATACTATTAAACTCGTCATCTTACAGAAGGGCTGTTTGGCACTACCCATACAGATGAATGTATGGTTTATATATTTCTATATAATACATCGTTTTTTTCTTTCTAAAAAAAAAGATTTCAAAGTTATATATATATATATTAAAAAAGAAAAGAAAAAAATAATGTTATTTATATAATTAATTAAGTCCTAACTTATAAAGGAAATAATTTTGTTATATAATTTTAAACAAAAATTGTGATTTTTTATTATTTAAAAATACATTTTTAAATGCATAAATAAATTCAACATCTTAAAAAAATTAATTTCTTCTATACCTTAAATTACACTATTAATAAATTGCTCATCTATTTAATCATTTTAATTCTTTAATCCCTCCTCTAAACCCTTAACCTTAAACTCTTTTTAATAGTAATTAATATTATATTTATATTAATTATACTTTTTGATCTTTCTATTAATATATAATCTTTTTTAATATGATGTATTTTTAATTATTTAAACTTTTTTTTAACAACTCTCCATTAATAATTATTAGATGTTATCAAAAAATTTTGGTCAAATGTTTATTAATGAAAAGTTATAATTTTTTTTTTTATCTATTCACCTTTTTGCATTTCTACATTATTTAAGGTAGGGCTTTAACTCCATAAAATATTCTAAAATATTCTTGATAATAAATAAATCAAAAGCTCACATTTCCTTACAAAGTAGTTAAGTCTTTTTGGTTTTTTCATTTAAATTCGTTAATTAAAAAAAAGCAATATGAATAAGCGCCACATGAAATGAGTTATAGTTTGAAAATGTGACATTGATAAACTATGATATTGTAGCAAATTTTTTTACAATTTAAGAATCTGCAATGAATCTTAGTATTTGAAAATCTTGTTATAATATTTTTATTGTATATATATATTTAATTCATATATTAATTATTTTGATCACCAATAATAATAATTTTAAATAAAATTACAATTTAACTAATTTTTATGACTTTTTAAAATTTTAGTATGATAAAATAAATATTTATTATTTATTATAAATTAATAACCATCAATATTTATTAAAAATATAATTTATATAACTATATTACTTTGATATGTAAATTTTTAGTTTTATAAAAAAAAATATCGTTAATTAACTCTCATATATATATATATATATATATAATATATATATATATATAATTATATATATATATAATTAGTAATTTTCATATTTTAAAAAAAATAACATTTTCTCTTCCAATTATTTATATTAATAAACTATATATAATTAGAACTTATGAAAAATCTTAAAAAAAAAAAGCATAATAAGTATGACTATGAAAACAATCAATATTATGTTATCTAATCCCACATCCACAAAAAGGAGAGTAATGAGAAATGAACTCTTCTATTATCGTTCATGTTGTCATTCTCCTCCAGATTCATAGCTTTTAACATCAGTGATTCAGTCATACATAATGTTAACTCTCCCCTCCTAATTCGTTCTCCTCTTGGCAACCAATCACATCATTTTCATAAAATACCAATAGCATGAAAGAAATGGATATATTCCACATATAAAAGACCAGCAACATCAAAGAAATTGATATATTCCACATATAAAAGACCAGCAACATCATTGAGATTCATATCTTTACATTATAAAATTGTATGTATGTCCGGATTAGTTTTAGAATTAATCTATTTTGATATCTCTACATTATAAAATTGGTGTTTGGATTAGGTTTAGAAGATTTATTTCTTTAAACATCACAAAAATTTGAATTTCAAAAATTGACTTTTAAAAATACAGACATATTTATTTTAGAATTGAGTTTTTATAATTTAATTTAATTACTAAGAATTATTAAGTGATGCTATTGATATAATTTCTATAAAATATTTTAGAATATTCTTGATAATATATACAAATCAAAAAATTACATTGCAAAGTAATTAAATTGCTTTTTTATTATTATTTAAATTTATTAATTAAAAAAAATAGAATCTAAACAAGTATCATATGAAATGAATTATGGTTTAGTCCTATTATATTAATAAACTATGAAAAAATGTGAGTCAGGCAAAGTGCCTCATTGTAAAGATTCACTTTTTGGTAGGAATTTAAAATAATAGTCACATGTTAGATCCCAAACTTTTGTGATCTGGTTGTTCTGAAGATGAATCATATCAGTTGGTTCAAAACCTTGATCAAAATCCTAATAATATAATTAATACAGAAAAACATTTATCTAATAATAATCATAATATCTTACAGTTCTTCACATGCGAAATGCCATATTTGTATATGATATGGGTGACCAAAGGCCACTTGCAAGATTCAACAAGCGCGGGCCAACGAATCACAAACTAAATAAACACTCTAAAATTAACCAGCCAGTCATGCCCGCAGAGTACATAACTATATACAACTTACAGTCCCTTACAATTCTTACGCTACATGACGTAAGCTACAGGAGCAAAGAGTTCAAAAACAGAAAAAGGACAGCTATTCCCTTTATACTCAAAATCCTTCCAACGATGGCGGAAAATCATGGCTTCAGTGCTGGAAATAAATCCATCGTCGAGGCGGTAAATGTGACCTAATTTCCAGTGCTGCTGCAAATATTTGCAAAAAGCGGCGCTGGCAGAATGTATGATTTCGGCCAAAGTTGTTCCGATCCTTTCGAGGGCGTTTAGTAGTGACCCAGCAATGGAAGCAAATATCTTCGCCTTTATGCTCCCCCGCTTCGGTGGAAACCTCCCCGTGCTTCCCCGCTCTTTGCCATTAACATGCCCTTCCATAAACATATTATAATAGTAATAAGATCTCGATTGTTTATTGTCCATCATCTCTGTTCACGCTCTGCTTGCTTAACTGTGATCCCCCAGATGCTCGGAAAGCAGAATCACAATTGAGGTTAGGGAAAAGCAAAGCATGACTTGAATGGCTGCGGGCCGATTTGGGAACAATTTATAGGCAGCAAAAAGGCTCAAATTTCATTAAGGAACCCTGACAATAATTTCCTTCTTCAAAATTTTCAACGAAGCGTGAAGGGAGTGGGAGATCTTGTTTGGTTGAAATTAAAGTTATCTTTCTATGGTTTTCCACACTCTGGAAATCTCACAGTCCCCTTGTCTACAGACCAGGAAACACATGGTGGGGTGGACTGTTTACAATGAGACAATAGTTGGTATACAATGAGACAATAATGCTTTCAAAGTCAAGAATTGTTTGGTTAAGGCGGTGCAGTGAGCTTTCAACATTTAAAAAGTGTAATGTGTTAGATCCTATTAGGAATTTTGTTTTTGTTTATTTTTAATTACCATTAAGCTTAATAAATATTGTATTTTCATTTAAGATGAGGAATAGTCTCTCTAATATACACTTATTATTTGATGTTTTTTAATTTTTATTTTTCATATAAATTTTTTGTGAATTTTATGGCAGATATTTTAAAATAAGAAATGTGAATTTATATTAATTTTTTAAATATATTATATTTTAAACAATAAAAATTTATAATTTAATTAAAATTTTTAAAACTAATAATAATAAATTTTCCAATATTTTAGTTTTTTAAGATTTTTTTGATTTTTCCTATAAAATAATATATTTTTAATGCTAAAAAAATCTTATTTTCATATTCCGCTCTAGAAAACTTAATAAGTTTTTGTTTACATTAAATTTTATAATTTTTGGATTTAACAGTATATCCCAAAAAAAAATTAAATATATTCATTTGTATTTAATAAAAAGTCATAATAATAATTTCATTTTTTAAAATTTATATAATGACAGTTATATAATTATTTTCAACCATCTCAACTTAGTTGGTTTAAAGTAGACTTAAATTTTATAAAATAATCTATTGAGTTTTATAGTTTTTTTTTAATATCTTAATATTTCATTTAATTAATTTTTTTGAAATGATAATCATAAATAAAAATATTCACTGATAAATAGTTGTTAAAGTAATATTAATAAGGGTATATTATGTGAGTTGAAGCTGTATGAGGACTTTAATACATGTAGATGTTATGAATGTGTCATATATATCAGTCTAGATACATCTTAACCCCTAATGTATCAAGTGTTTAGAGGGATCAAATCTCTATAGGTGAAAACTTCTTTATTGAGTGAAAAATTTGAGGAAATGTTTGAACTTAGAGAGATTTGATCAGTCTCAGTGCTTGATACATATAGGGTTAAGATGTATCTAGGTTGGTAGTGTGGTGTCATACACAATTTGTTGAACATATAATCATTTTCATCATTTTAAATATACTAAATATGTTTAAGATTAATTTGGTCAATTTAACTTTAACTTTTCTTATTTACCTCAGTTTGATGAGATGAGAAAGACTTTTAGTAACTTGAATGATAAAAATGATGAAATTAAAATTTTAAGTGCAAAGTGACAATGTAACAATGCCGAATGATAAAAATGTAAATAATAAGAATATAGTGAATTACAAAAAATCTTCATTACTATCAATCTAAAACTATTTTATTATTTATTCTCATTGTCCCACTTATTAGTTATTTTCTATTAACAGGTTTAAATACAAATTTATTAACAATGTTGAATGATGGAAAATGGGGATAATAAGAATGTAACCGATTGCAAATAGTTTAGGGTTTTAAGAAGAAGACATTTTGGGTAAGTGAACATTTTATTTAGGATGAAAATTGAAGTATTCTATTTATGGTTGAATTATTGTAACAAAGAAGTCAATTCATGCCAATTCACATCATGAAAAATGTTTATGTGCGTAAGCTGAGAGAGATTTTGTACGTTTTTGGGGTGAAATGGAGATTTAGATGGAGGAGGGGAGAGAGGGAAGAATAGATAGAAAAACACAGAGATGGAGGAAGAGATATATATATGGAGAGAGAAGTGTTAGAGAGAGATAAGGAGAGGAGAGAGAGAGGGATCATTATCACAACCCCTTTTTAGCCCATGGGACCAGGGGCTAGGACTGAAATATAATACCCAAATTTTTTAGTATTATAGGCTTCTCATTTGGCTTATGCATTTTTCTAAAGACTCAAATTCATTCCAATAGGGTAGATAATTTTCCTAAAATAAATTTTGGGTGCTAGGATCCACATCAACCTATATAATGATACCAAACTCCTTTACTTCGCACCCTTTAACCAAGATTTTTCTACGAGGAGTCAAAAGAGGCCACTATTCACAGTTTACCTCATATGAATGAAACTTCTAACTGATTATAAAAGCATATAAACATATGGCTTATGCAATACAACATAAATTAAACAGTAGCGACAAGGAGAACTTTCACAAGGAGCATAGTCCTTCTAATACATTAACAATAGCGGATGTCCAAGAATTTTTATTGAAAAATAGGGATATATTTTAGTTACTCAACCACATAGATATCCCATCAATGGTTCTTATCATTCACATCCATTCTAAATTCCTCCAAGACCAAATCAATTCTTTCAATAGATTCCCCCCATTAAATAGTTCTTCAGTGGACTCTCTTAAAAATTTGACATCGGATGTTCTGTGAAGTCTCTTTCCTCAAATTCTTCATTCTAAAATAAGGGCAATTTATTTTTCATCTATTCCCTCCTTGTTAATGGGATACTTTTCTCATAAGTAGTAGATTTCAAGATTCTCTTTCCTATCTTGAGAAGACCTGACTCTCGTGGTTGTGACTCACTAAAAGTGTTACACAAGCAACCATCCATCATGGTTATACAAGTAGTTGAAGGGTTAGCATATTTGATCTTCTCAACCATCACATATTCCTTCTAAAGAGCCCTATTTCAGCCAATAAACATATCAATGAATACATTCATAAGTTCAACATGAAGGAATATAAACTTTACACAACCATCAAAACTAGAATCGCCAATTAATGATATGAACATGTATCCCACAAATTAACATGTATGTCTAAGAGTGAAGCATATAAATATAAAGAATTCACCAACATCGCTTTTATTCCATTAACCATAAGTTACATTACAAAATTTAAGCCCAAAAAGCACTAGTTTGTTCATAATACATAGCCACTTACAACTAATGAGAGGTGAGTCATTTTCCACCCAACCATAGGCTCAAATATTTATTCTATCTTCTGTATTTTTCCACCTTGAGATATACCATGAGTCCATGATGGAAATATCTCACTTAATCATCTAGGTGTACTAATGAAGGCCACTCTCCTTATAATTTCAAACTCAAAAAGTTCCCATCAAACCCCTCTATGCCTCGATCTTGCACATCTCTTTGGTTGGTTTCTCAACTGACTTATTAAGAACAGGAGATACCCTTTCATTATATCTTTAAACCTTGGTGCTCTCGTTAATAGTACTCTTTTGATTCTCCTAGCAAGCACCTACAACATTAGGGTGAGATTACTCAACTCATCCCTATACGTGAATTCATGGGTGATTGACTTTATCATTTCTTTGCGAGTCTCTTTCTTCACACACACACTAGAGCTTCTTGATTTGTATAACCTATTCGTGGGTGTTTTTTCTCAACACGAGAACATCCCCTCCTATATATTTCTGTATGTGCACCATCTCCATTTTTCCCCTTTCTCGTCCTTATAGGATTTTCTTTTCTATTTGATTTTGTGTCATATATGCTAATTTTTCCGTCAAATAAAGATATTTTGGCCATATTCCATAAGTATCTAATTGTAATAGGTTCATCCCTTATATAATACAATTTAGTATAGACCCAACTACTTCGATAATTATGCAAGGCACCAAATTTTTTTGTATTATCTATTTTCTTAGGAAAGTTGACAATATAATATTTTTTTAACATTTGGCTTAAGAAATTATTTATTGGTAGGGATCATTTCCATGGTTTGATTTCCTACCATATCCCCCTTATTGTATTCCCTCTTTCATGGATTCTCATGGCCCATATCAAGGCTCCGCCTCATAATTTTTTGTTTTGAGTTTTACCTTAAATATAATTACAATTGATCTAGGTCTTTGACCCATTCACATTGGTATTCCCATACATACATCATTAACATAATTAATTACAATATTAGTGGGAGATTAAAGGCTAGGGTATTACTCTAATAAACACCTTCACTTGGAATGTATGTTGGGTAACTTTCATCCCAGAACATCTATTATAAGACCCCCTCCTTGAAAGCTGTGACTCTAGGGTCCATACATGGTGTCAGCATAAATGGGTATTAGAGTATCGAAGTAGTTTTATATCATATATTCTTTGTGATATGGGATTGGATAAATTTTTATTTATTCCTACTTCCTATATTTCTTATATGCCATATTTGAATCTTTAAACTCATCCATTTCAACAACAATAAACATTTATGATATTACTTATAAATCTAATTAAATTCCATATGTAGAGAAGTATATATTTCATTTAAAATCCAGATTTAGAAAGGCTTGTATTCCAATGTAATTTATTCCAAAGTAAATCTATATTATATCCATTTTAATGGAATCCCATT
Organism: Pinus albicaulis; assembly: GCA_034641835.2. Taxonomy (NCBI): domain Eukaryota; kingdom Viridiplantae; phylum Streptophyta; class Pinopsida; order Pinales; family Pinaceae; genus Pinus; species Pinus albicaulis. The sequence goes on along the minus strand of CM076569.1, from coordinate 379,925,680 downwards.
TCTCAAAAAATATGGATTGAAATAGGTGCATATTATGCTTAGGAAAATTTTTGTTAGTCATGTTTCATGCTTATGAGAAATTATTTGGACTTAATAAACAAAGAAAGTGGGAAGATTCACCCTTCATGGGAGAACAATTTTGAATTCATGTTAGGGTAATCCCTCCCTTATATATTCCATGCAATGGAATTACTTGAAGGGAAAGGTGGAACATCCAAAAGTTGTCTCAGAAATTTCACCTCTTTCTAAATGGAGATTGATTTAAATAATGAAAGGGGTTTGGGCTGGAATCTTAAAAAATATAAAAAGAAAATTATTTATATATACATCAAAAAAATGACTAGCAAACACACACAAGGTTGAATATTTTATTGAATTCAACATTGTATTGGTTTGTTATGTGTTTATAGGGTCCAAGTCTCCCCTAATTATTGGATGTATTTGAGGTTATGAGAAAGATATGAAGAACGTCTCTAGTGGATATGTTATGTTGATTGGTTGATAACAAAATCATGTGCTTGCTATTTTTTATGTCTGTTTTTTTTAGACATTTGGTGGTTACATAAGAATTTCATCCATTTGAAAGGGATAAATCTTGTTTTGATATTTTCTATTCCTTTTCTTTCTCATATTATGGGGTTTAGTGGCCAAGTGGCAAGAGGCTACGGTTGAAAAGTATGGTATAGCCCTTCTTAGGGGATGGAGGTCATGAAAAGAAAAGAATATAAATTTTATAATATGGGTCAAGATACATACTTCAAAATTTACAAATGGCAACATCGAGGATTCATACAGTTTCTGTGAGTTTTGGTAGCCTTGTGAGTTTTTAAGTACTTTGAGAACTTCTTTCGCATTGATGTGCTCAAGGATAGAGTCAAAATGGGGAAGAAATTGTCCAAAAATAGTTATAAATACATTGTGACCCATTTCCTACCCTTTTCATATTTTTAAATTGTTAAATCAACCTTATCCCAAATGTTGATGATTTGTTGAGATATAATACACTCTAAATGGCACAAATTTGAGAATTTTGTTGAAATTATAAAATGGCCTTAACAAGGTTTCTCTATGTAATAAATGGATTGTATCATAGTATTTAAAATTCTTCTTTGGTGTGATAAAGGAAATTTGTCATGGTGATTCAAAATTTGGCGAGTTCTGATATGTTGTAAGGGGGGTATTTCAAGTACAATAAGATACAAAATTTAGAGAGACATGATATATTGTGATGGAAACTACTTTATGTACTATGTATCACATTCTTGAATTTTTTTCTACATTTCAATGTATTATGTTGGGAAAAACATTTCGACATGACATGTTGCAAGAGACAAAACCTTCAAGAGGCATGATATGCTAGATTTCTAAAAAAATTATAATTCTTTCTATGATAATAGAGGAACTAGATTTTGTGCAACATGATGTATTGTACCAAGGTTAATTTTTGTGAAGTGTATAGCACCAAGATAAGTTTTCATAAATTTCTTGATGAGTTTTATGAAGAGTTTCAAAAAATTATTGCATGAAAAACATTGTAGTTTATGTGATTAGCTCAAAGATAAGCCATGGAGGTTCAGAAATCTAAAAAAAATTGCATGGACTGCAATTCATATTTCATTTTTTAAATAACAAAGACGAAAATGATATGGAGAAGTTGTTGCATGTTCAACCAGGCATAGTAGGATGGAAAGGATCTTAGGATGGTGGGAATGTTTAGGATGCCCTAGGATATTCAATGGAGGATGGTGGGAATGTTTAGAATGCCCTAGAATATTCAATGGAGAGTTAAGACGTTTAGAATATCTACTCATTTTTCTTTGTTTTATCATATAAGTTATATGATTGAATAAGAACATAACATTGTTTTAAAGGAAAATTATATCACCTCCACACACATACCACATAATAAAATGAACGTATCCCAATTATGATATAGTAATACAAAATTTGAACAATGGAGTGATAAGAATTGTTTTATCATATAAGTTATATGATTGAATAAGAACATAACATTGTTTTAAAGGAAAATTATATCACCTCCACACACATACCACATAATAAAATGAACGTATCCCAATTATGATATAGTAATACAAAATTTGAACAATGGAGTGATAAGAAAATTAGAGTATTAATACCAACCCATATGGATTTTTTGGTCCAATAAAAAACATAAATCTTAACAAATATGAGGTATATGTATCTTATTTATCACATAACCACCACATTTAAAGTTTGTTTCAAAATTTATTCCATTAGATCTACCACAAATGAAACAAGCGAAAAATAATATTTTAAAGCAAAACATTCAACACAGATCCTATTTATCTTATTTAGAAAGTTTGTCATGATGGGGTTGAGAATATCTTCCCATTCAAGATGATCACTCTATACATCTTTTCTTTGGATTTCGTTAGTGATACGTAACAACTCAAGTCTGTTTATAAATTAATTAATGATTTAGTTGCGATTCATAATTTTATAATTATTATAAATTATAAATATTTTTTAAAAATTCATATAATATCACTTTTTAAATCTGAAATATTCGTATATAATCATTCCATTTTTATTAAAAAAATTATAATTTTTTAAAAAATATAATATTAACTATGTGATTAAAACATTCCTTCTGGTTTGATTTTTCAGTTAATTCTACCATCGACCCCCTTGATGGCAACGATGGCAAGGATGTTCATGTGTGCATGCTTTGCACACATACGCATATACTTAGGACGCTATTCACCCTCTTCAAAATGAGGAAATGCAAATATGTTTATGCCAAACCTTGGTGTTTATTGTATAAAATATTTATAATTTAGGATTTATTTCGTGTTTTTATTGAGAAACAATTTTTCATATATTTAATTATTTTGAACCCAATGATTTCATAAATAAATAAAGACTATTTTTAATTATAACACAAATTTATACTCATCATATGTGTCATATTTATATTTGAAATAAAATAATTGATATTGTGCACTATTTTGGTTTATTATTTAATTTGATTTTTACATTCTTCTAATATAATGAGGAGTTTTTAGGGAGTTTATTTTTATGTTTGGCATATTATTTCCCTATAACAACCACCAACACAAAAGAGTTAAAAAAAAAATTATTAACCCTAAGTTATATATAACCTTTCTTAAAAGATTGGTAATAGGTTATTAATATATATTTTTTTACTTCTTCTGTGCTAGTGGTTGTTACTCAGAAATAATATGCAAAACACAATAACAAATTCTCTAAAATTTCCGAAACAATGTAAGCAATATGAACAATACAATATAAGAGTCTTTGGATTTGATGCACACACACACACACACACTAATAAAGATTGATCCTTGCTTTAATACTTCATATTTTGGGTCAACTTATGTTATGAATATTATATTTTTTATCATAGCACCCAACAAACATTAGTAATGGACCTTTGGTCGTTTTCGGTATAAAAACCATGGTTGAGTTTATCATCATAGAAGTTTGAAAAACCTCCAAGCATTAAATCTAACTTGGTCTCTATGGGACAACAATCCTCACATATACGTTTTACTGCTTTTGGATATTATCAGACGGCTCAGTTTCTAGTGGGATGGTTGAGGATAACCACCCCCACCTTCTTCCTCCCTGAAGACACTATCATTTTCCCTCCTTGTTGGAGTGGCTCTATAAAAAAACCCTACGGCCAAAGGAATTATACTGAGTAATCCACTGCTACTTGCAGGTAGGTTAACTAGGTTTTTTTTTTTTTCTTTTGCGTCTTCCTCTGTTTGAAGCACCCCTGGTCCCTTACAATGGGCTTGCTTGCAGGTTTTCAAAGGTGCCCAACTTACAATAAGGGTCACCCACTAGACATCCTGAACGTTTTCCCTCTAACGCACAACACGAACATCACCTCACAAGTAATTTCATATGCCTTTCATCACCTCCCTTAGCTTCCTATAGTTCCATAAGGTTTTCTAACTTAGGTATTTTTTGGAGCAAAATTGCATGATCTTAGACCCCTCTGCTAGATATTCAGGTAAGGGTTAAAAATTTCTTGTGGTGATTTTTGTTTCCCTTCTTCCCTTGCTTCTCTATATTTTATTCTTATTTTGAAAGGGTTATATCACTGACATGCATATTTCCTTTGGTTTAATCTATAGGTAAAATTTTGCGGTCCCTTACGTCATTGTTGGTTCAAGGTCATCCACACTAAACACATGGCATAGCAACCTTCATATCAATTTCTCATCCTTTGTTCCAGGTTTCTTGATATTCATGTTCTTATTACCCATAGGTTTCAAGTATTTTTTAAAGTCTGCGATATCTTAGTCTCACTTACTTCCTCCCTTGGATTGGGGTTTGAAAATATACTTGTAGTTCAATTCTCTAACTATATACTAATTTTTGGGTTCTTGTAAAACCTGAATGTCTATCAGTAAGGTGTCTTTTTTCACTCGTAAAAGTTTGGGGAATGTTATTTGTTTATATATTTTTCTTACGATTTTTTTCTAAACATTGGACTTACAGAAAGTCCTGTGAATTTTCCTCAGCTTTAAATGTAAATCTGGGTCTATGATACCCCAACCCTTGGGTTCACTATAATGGTTGGAGGTTTTATTGATGGGTTTTTTTTGTAAATAAGCAACTATTATCTTTATTTTCATGATTTGAAGTTCATTTATTTTATATATAATGGTTTGGTTACACAATGCATATTCACGAGCTGTGGTAATACCAACTTGTTCAAAAACATCATTTATATGTTGGTTCTAGTTTGGTATTTCATGTTTTTTCGCTTACATATTCCTATGTCAACTATGTATCACGTTTGTGTTAGTTACTTGGTAGTATATTTATTTCCCTCGTTGTATCTATTTATTATTATTTTGTGTTATTTATTTCTCAGTGTTTATTAGTTAGTAGTGTGGATACAACATGTCTTTCTATTAATTTCTTGAATATAAATACTACTGGTACCTCTAGGATAGATGGAACCTAAACCCAATCAGGATTTGGCAATCACCACACTTGGAACTTGGGTATAAATAATTAGGGAGAGGTAATGTTATCCAAATGGACTTTTGGTTCCAAGATGAGAACTAACCCACTTCAACCAGAGTCTAACATCAATAGATAACTGCTACAAAATTATTTATATACTGATATATTGTTAAATTATGTATTTGTTAGAAAGCGATTACATACCTAGTTTCTTTATTTTCTTGTTTCTGAGTCAAAAATGTCTGTTAGTTCCTTTCAATGTATAGAATTATTTTCCTAATTGCATTTATATTGTTCACCCTATAATTATGTGTAAGAAATTTTAATTCTAATAGTGGTAATAGAAGTTCATGTTCTCGCTCTGCCTTGTAAGGAATTAATAAAAAAAACATTCCTTTGAATATAATCATTCCTCCTTCTTTGACACAAAAAGAATAATCCAAATATCTAATATATGTTTTACCACTATATTTTCCTTACACATAAAGAATCTAAATAGACAAAACATTTAATATGTAATTTATGATTCTATTTCTTTAGAAAAAAATTATATGTGTGTGTGTGTGTGTGTGTGTGTGCAACTTAAGAGTGCACAAAAATAAGGGTTAACAATGTACTTGAACTCTAAGTTCTCAAAGATGAATCCAAGGAGAAGAAATTATTGGGCAGTTCAATTAAAATAATTCTAATGGAATTCTATTCTCAATGATTGGTCATATTTTGGCATTCTCCATCTCTTAACTTTCAATTTTTCTTTGATTTAACTTCTATCAACTTTATGCGTGTTTCACACACACCAAGTGACTATATTGACAACTTATGGCATCGGGTTGATAGTCTTGAAAGTAAACATTACTATCAGTTTGATGATTTTTTGGAAAAATAACATTTCAGTATAATATATCCTCTTTCATCTATAAAACCGTTATCACCATAGTCTTCCAATAACTTCAACTTTCATTCAGTGCACTCCATCAAATAATACTTGACTTTTTTTGTGTTTTTAATGGGTGAAACTACAACAAAACCATATTCTGCACAATAAAACAAGTGTAAATTCAGATCATAATTAACATGAAATTAACTTTATCAATATGGACGTGATTTGATTATCTATTTCTAGATATTTATATTTTAATTATTATCTATATACTTATACGCAATGATTTTAACAACATAAAATACACACACACACACACACACACACAAATACGCACACACACACACACACACACACATATCATTTGAAAGAAATTGAAATATTATCTTCTCTAACAAGATCAAAAACTTGATCACCTTCAGATGATACTACAGTCTCCTCTGATTCCATCTCTTCGAAGGTTGCAACTCACATTTTCCCCTTTGTATTTAGTTATCTATGTTGCTAGGATTTTACATACATATTGTCTTCACAAACATCATTGGATTGTGTGTCCTTTATGGAAACATGACAAAAACAAGAATATTTTATTTTATGAAATGAAAACACATTTCTATGCTCCTTTCTTTTAATTGAATGAAAATTTTTAGTTCCTTTTACTATTTCAACTTCATCGGTAATCAATCTATCTAAATATTGGACTCAAATATGAAAAAAATTTCTATATATAAAATTCAAACAAGAATTTAAATATATTATTTAAAATCAATTTATATATCAAAGATAATCATTGTGATATTGTTTAAAATATATAGAATTTATAAATGTTTAAAATTATAATATTAATAAAATTGATCATATATTAAGACTATATATAAAAGTTAATTTGTAGATATGTACATAGCTACGTACTTTCCTTGATGGGTTAGTCTCATGAATTAGTGTAACAATGGACCATTGAAAAATTTGTTCAACTAGACAAGTTGGTTTGTAGAATGGTCCATTTGATATCTTCTAAGTGCTCGTTGTATACATTTCCCTGCACTATCATGTTCTCCTTTTCAATGACCAGTCTGAAAGGGGAAATTTTGAGCCAAGTAGGAAGAGGGAGCACATGAAACCATATCTCTAGGTGAGATGTGGGGCAATGTGAAGTCATAGTCCCAAGAGTTCATAAATTTGGGCAGTTTCCATTGAGATTTTTTGTCTCACGGATCATTACCTTGTTACAGGAGCCCACAGTTGGTTCAAGGTCATCCACACTGAACACACAACATATCAACCCTCATATCAATTTCTCATCCTTTGTTCTAGGTTCCTTGATATTCATGTCCTTATTACCCATATGTTTCAGGTATTTTTTAAAGCCTGTGATATCTTAGTCTCACTTACTTCCTCCCTTGGATTGGGGTTTGAAAATATACTTGTAGTTCAATTCTCTTACTATATACTAATTTTTGGGTTCTTGTAAAACCTGAATGTCTATCCATAAGGTGTCTTTTTTCACTTGTAAAAGTTTGGGGAATGTTATTTGTTTATATATTTTTCTTACAATTTTTTCTGAACATTGGACTTACAGAAAGTCTTGTGAATTTTCCATAGCTTTAAATGTAAATCTAGGTCTATGATACCCCAACCCTTGGGTTCATTGTAATGGTTGGAGGTTTTATTGATGGGTTTTTCTGTAACTAAGCAATTCTAATCTTTATTTTCATGATTTGAAGTTCATTTATTTTATATATAATGGTTTGGTTACACAATGCATATTCACGAGCTGCGGTAATACCAACTTGTTCAAAAACATCATTAATATGATGGTTCTAGTTTGGTATTTCATGTTTTTCCCTTACATATTCCTATGTCAACTATGTATCATGTTTGTGTTAGTTACTTGGTAGTATATTTATTTCCCTCGTTGTATCTATTTATTATTATTTTGTGTTATTAATTTCTCAGTGTTTATTAGTTAGCAGTGTGGATACAACATGTCTTTCTATTAATTTCTTGAATATAAATACTATTGGTACTTCTAGGATAGATGGAACCTGAACCCCATCAGGATTTGGCAATCACCACACTTGGAACTTGGGTATAAGTAATTAAGGAGAGTTAATGTTATCCAAATCGACTTCTAGTTCCAAGATGAGAACTAACCCACTTCAACCAGAGTCTAACATCAATAGATAACTGCTACAAAATTATTTATATACCGATATATTGTTAAATTATGTATTTGTTAGAAAGCGATTACATACCCAGTTTCTTTATTTTCTTGTTTCTGAGTTAAAAATGTCTGTTAGTCCCTTTCAATGTATATAATTATTTTCCTGATTGCATTTATACTGTTCACCCTATAATTATGTGTAAGAAATTTTAATTCTAATAGTGGTAATAGAAGTTCATGTTCTCGCTCTGGTTTGTAAGGAATTAATAAAAAAAAACATTCCTTTGAATATAATCATTCCTCGTTCTTTGACACAAAAAGAATAAACCAAATATATAATATATGTTTTACCACTATATTTTCCGTACACATAAAGAATCTAAATAGACAAAACATTTAATATGTAATTTATGATTCTATTTCTTTAGAAAAAAATTGTGTGTGTGTGTGTGCAACTTAAGAGTGCACAAAAATAAAGGTTAACAATGTACTTGAACTCTAAGTTCTCAAAGATGAATCCAAGGAGAAGAAATTATTGGGCAGTTCAATTAAAATAATTCTAATGGAATTTTGTTCTCAATGATTCATTCATGGTCATCTTTTGGCATTCTCCATCTCTTAACTTTCAATTTTTCTTTGATTGAACTTCTATCAACTTTATGCGTGCTGCACACACACCAAGTGACTATATTGACAACTTATGGCATCAGATTGATAGTCTTGAAAGTAAACATTACTATCAGTTTGATGATTTTTTGGAAAAATAACCTTTCAGTATAATAGATCCTCTTTCATATATAAAATTGTTATCACCATAGTCTTCCAATAACTTCTACTTTCATTCAGTGCACTGCATCAAATAATTCTTGACCTTTTTTCTGTTTTTAATGGGTGAGACCACAACAAAACCATCTTCTGCACAATAAAACAAGTGTAGATTCAGATCATAATTAACATGAAATTAACTTTATCAATATGGACTTGATTTGATTATCTATTTCTAGATCTTTATATTTTAATTATTATCTATATACTTATATGCAATGATTTTAACAACATAAAATATACACACACACACACAAACAAATATGCACACACACACACACACATATCATTTGAAAGAAATTGAAATGTTACCTTCTCTGACAAGATCAAAAACTTGGTCACCTTCAGATGATACTACAGTCTCCTCTGATTCCATCTCTTCGAAGGTTGCAACTCACATTTTCCCCTTTGTATTTAGTTATCTATGTTGCTAGGATTTTACATACATATTGTCTTCACAAACATCATTGGATTGTGTTTCCTTTATGCAAACATGACAAAAACAAGAATATTTTATTTTATCAAATGAAAACACATTTCTATGCTCCTTTGTTTTAATTGAATGAAATTTTTTAGTCCCTTCTACTATTTCAACTTCATCAGTAATCGATCTATCTAAATCTTGGAGTCAAATATAAAAAAAAATTCTATATAGACAATTCAAACAAGAATTTAAATATGTTATTTAAAATCAATTTATATATCAAAGATAATAATTGTAATATTGTTTAAAATATATAGAATTTATAAATGTTTAGAATTATAATATTAATAAAATTTATCATATATTATAACTATATATAAAAGTTAATTTGTAGATATATGTACATAGATATGTACTTTCCTTGATGGGTTAGTCTCATGAATTAGTGAAAAAATGGACAATTGAAAAATTTGTTCAACTAAGACAAGTTGGTTTGTAGAATGGTCCATTTGATATCTTCTAAGTGCTCATTGTATACATTCCTCTGCACTATCATGTTCTCCTTTTCAATGACCAGTCTGAAAGGGAAATTTTGAGCCAAGTAGGAAGAGGGAGCACATGCAACCATATATCTAGGAGAGATGTGGGGCGATGTGAAGTCATAGTCCCAAGAGTTCAGAAATTTGGGCAGGTTCCATTGAGATGTTTTTTCTCATGGATCATTACCTTGTTACAGGAGCCCACAGTAGAAAACAACAGGATGGATCAGTGGTGGTTGATGCAATCACATGTCAGAGTAAAGGAGGCAGATATTAGCAACAATTAGATACTGGGGAGTGCATAGAAGAGTTGGCAGCAGTGAAAATGGCATATTACAGAGTCAGAAACAACGCAAAGTTTTTATTCTTATTTTTTTCAACTGACATTCAAGTAGCTAGTAGTAGTTAGAGACTTCGGTGACAGATGGATCATATTGATTCAGTTTGGATGATTTTATGTTTCATAATTTGTTGTAGCAACAACACTAGAGAGAAGTGTTTCATGTAGAACATTCCAAAGGTTCCAGATAAGAATAGAGTTTAATTCCTTTCTTGTTGAGAGAGAGTGTTGAAAACTGCATCAAGAAATATTGAAAATGTAACCAAAAGGGATTCTAGTTTAATTTACCCTTAATTAGGTTAGAAGTAAGTTGTAATTGCACATCACATGATAACTTACATGCATTAACTGAGTGAGGAATACTTAGTTAGCCCAGTCAATTTAAGTTTATGGTCAAAATGGAGGCATGTAGAGTTCATTCTAAGTTTTAAGGGCCCGAGTTGCAGTTTATTTTGAGTTGTAATTGTTTAACTTAGTTGTTTGAGTTAACATCAATTTAACTAGTTCTAACTAATGGAGGAACTAGTGAGAGGTCTAGTGAATTAAATTTGATCTAATTCACATGTAGTGATCAATCAGATAACTAAAAATTAACTATAAATAGTTGTTTCATGTTAGTTCTAACGAAGGGCCAATTGAGATTCGAGTTAAAGGGAAGTCAACTATCAGTTGTATAATTAGAAAATTGTACATGTCATGCATGAGATCATCAGGATGCAATGGATGTATTGCGCAATCAATTTATGGGAATTTTCAAATTAATAGGGGCTCAATTTCCTCACAAATGAATGAGAAAGTCTGGTCATACAAGGGCAACGAATTGGTTAATTATTGGACCATGTTTTCTCAGATCAGAGTGAGACAGTTAGAGATAGTGTAGAGAGATCCCAATCCAGAGATAAGCATTGTATTACTTCATATTTTTTACTTAATGCAATATGCACATAGCGAGTTTTTTAGCTAATTCTTTCCCCAGATAAATCTTTATGTTTTTTTTTCCTTCTGAATAAGACTGATTCTATTAAAATCATATAGTACAAATGGAGTTACAAGCAAGAGATACTAGATAGTGGTGAAGCTGATAATGAACATTCAACCTCGGTTCCATATTGTAGTCAAGAGAGAACCATAAAGGATCAAGAAGAGATACATGGGAATCATGAGAGACAGGCACATGAATTTACCCTGAATGGGTAGAATCCTTAAAACGACATTCCTTTATTTTTATTTTGAAACTTTGGCCCAACCTTCATGGAGTGGGTGGGCTGAGACCACTTGAAGATTGTTGATGATAAAGGGAATATTATCCTTATATGAGTTGGAGGAGGAAGACTAATGAGATCATTTCTGAATATTCGAGGAAGCACTAGGCCCCCTAGGGTCTCCCGATTTTGTTTCCTTCTCTTGCATTTCTACCTCCTCATCAACTTCAATATCCTCCTCATCTGAGCTGAAGGAGTCAATGTCATCCATGGGGGGTGGATCACAGGGGTGGATCACATGGTTTCTAGCTGTTAGATTTCTCTTTTTTAAGTCCTTTCTTCTTTTGGGCGATGAATGTGGTGCAGGAGTTCTGAAGATGCCCCGTTTGATGGCAATGATGACATCAAAATGCTTTGTTATGATAATCCAAGGTCTGAGACCAAATTAATTCCCCCACTTTGAGGATGATTGGATCGGGAAGGCATTTTCTTAAGTCAATCTCAACACAAATTATTCCATATGTGTATATGCGTTTCTCTCCCCTAGAGGGATCCTCTACCAAAAAGTGACCAAAGAGTTTCTGATACCTTGGAAGATAGAGGTGTGCCAAAGATGAGAAGGTAAATCTAGAAGCCTGACCCAGATAGGGATTTTGGTGATGACTGTTGTGGAGGGGTCGAATTCTAGGAACGAGGGGGTGAGGAATAACCCTTCTCTTCCCCAAAACCATGGACCACCACTTAAGGCTTTTTGATAGTCCTCATCAAAATAAAAAATGACTATGAAGAAATCCTTTGAGTAAAAGAAAACATTTCTATTATTGGTCCAAGAAGAATGAATCCATTGTTATAGATCTATTGTGTGAGGCCATAATCCATTGAATCAGAAAATAATGGCATATTCTGCAAATATTTGACGTTGGTTTTCAAGATCTGAGTGAGAAATTTCTATTGAGGGCACATCCTCTGATTTATCTAGAAAAAAAGGGTTGGGGGCCCCTGTGGGTAGAGTAGTCTTCTTGAGAGGCTGTGTATGGAAACCATCCTTATAGGAGGACGCTTGAGTAGAAGAAGGTTGTCCAATTGCCCCTCATCATAGAAGAAGGGATGAAACCATAGAGGCATCCTTTTCAATATGATAAAATGAGACTGGAAGAGAGTTTTAAAGTATTTTGCCTCCATATAGAATACAATGACGTGTAGGGATTACCCAGCTTGAGTTCTAGTGCATGCAAGAGATCTTTTACCAGATCTGTCGAATGAACTGAAAACATCATGGTTTTGTTGGATAGAAGAAAAATCTGAATCTAAAGGAGGGGGAAGGGAAATCATAGGCTCCTTATCCGCCAGATCCCAATCGAGGGGCCAGAGTGCTAAGCTTTGCAAGCTCACTGTTGAACCAGGAAGCCTCATTACATTTTTCTTTTCCTTTGGCCCAAATTTCATCCTGGCACCACAACCCTGGGGTAGCGCAGTGGGACGATGCATAAATGTAGCGCAGTGGGATGGTGAGTCACTTGTATTCTCGTTACTCCACACCACGCTGAAGCCAAACTGCTTCACAATGGGGATGGGGTTCTTCGAGATCTGATTTGCAGGGGATCTGCCAACATTCCAATTAAGGAGAGTCGCGTCCCTATCTACGATACAGCATGCAGAGATTTTTGAGAGCTAGCCAGCCTCCAAATTTTCCCATCTTCCAGGGCTACTACACTCAAGGTGTGTCTTGTAAAAATTTAGTGGCACATCTAATCTCAGGCCGTAGCAGGCTTCGGGGTTGGACTGCAACCTCACGGTGGTGGAGGGAAGAGGAGGGTAAACCCTAGAGTTCTTCATCATCACCTTATTGTAGTGTTGAGTTTGATTTGGAGGCAACTATTCAAATAAATATTTATGTTGTGCGATTTAAATTCTTTCTATTTCTTTTCATGTGATTTTGTTATCGTAATTGGTTTCCACAATTTGTAGAAATATTCAAGCATTTTGTTTTAGCATATTAAAAGATGAGTTGAATCTATGTGGATTTTATACACAAATTGAGTCATTGGATAAGGCACAATTGAAACAATTTGGTCGTGATAAGGCTACATGACAGTTGGAGGATGTTATGAAGGGGACGTACCAATTTTTCCATAGACTTTGAAGGAGCATAAAGGTCAATTCTATGCTTGGGGGGTTGATTTTAACACTCAAGTTTTGATCTATAACATGTATTCACTTAAATAATGTGAATATTGTGAATATGAAAGTATTAATGATTCCTAATATGGAGCTTAAGGCTAAGGATTTCCTAGTGAATGACTAGGCATGTGTTATGAAAATATGCACATATATACCATTTTTTGGACATGCCATGTATAATCAAACTATGTAGATATTGATGGTTATAAAACCATATATTTTATCTTTAGATTAGGAGTGTGCAATTGTATATATTATGAATGACCAAGAGACACGTGATGTAATATGTAAAAATTGTACATGGAAAATAATAAATGAGATACACCACCATCCATAATACAAATATAGATTCATTCATGGCTATCCAATGGATCCAAGATAAAAACCACATGCCTGTGATCTCATTTCATTTTCCTAAATCAATTTTCATTTCCATATAATCCTTAATCACTCATTAAAATCAATCATTGGATGTATGTGTGAAGTTGGTAGAAGAGTCATCTCATCTAGTTGTGGAATCTGGGGATAATGACACTAATGTAATAGGTGGGTGATAGAGTCACTGGTCCATAAAATGCAATGGATACTCCACTGAACAGTTTAGTACAACAATATAATAATATTATAATTAAAATCTAAGTTCTAAATTATGAGGATTAATTCTTTTATAGATTTCTATATTTGTTAATTACTTTGTTATGAATATCCATGCAATAGATAAAATATCATGGAAAATAGAGAAAAACAAAATAAAACTCACAAACCAGAGTGAACACTAGATATGACCTAGGAAACCTTATTAGAGAAACTTTATCTAGAAGGTGAGGCTACTTTGTCTCTCCTTATCTACATAGAAATTGATGCAAGTAAAAGCATTGATACATGTGTCATGTGGGTTGCTAAAATATACAATGTCTCTCTCTCTCTCTCTCTCTCTCTGTCTCTCTCTCTCTCTCTCTCTCTCTCTCTCTCTCTCTCTCTCTCTCTCTCTCTCTCTCTCTGATAGCCTATTAATGCATAGGTTTGAATCCTTCAACTCTTAATTAGAGTTAAAATATGGAATATTATTTAGTATTCTTCACCTTTATCACTTTTCTAGCCTCTTTCCACGAATAATTGGAGATGGTATGACATCCTCTAAAATCATGGTGGTCCAAATAGGAAGGTCAACTATTGGGTGGCATAACGTTTTCATACAGACGTTGATTTATATTATTCTTGCATCGTTGAAAAAATTTATGTGTGTAGAATAGTGATACGAGGTGTATGGCTAAGAAAAATAAAATGAACCCTTAGAAACAATAATTTGATTCTTTGAACTTCTTTCAAAATGTTTCAAACCTCAATTTTCCAAATTGGGACCAACCAATAAAATTCGTCTTGTCAGCTAATTCCTCCACTATTTCAAATCCCAAAGCATTAATGTGGAGGAAAAATAATATAATAATTCAATTTGAATCAATCAAGCCACTCAATCATGATAATATCAACTGAGTACATTCATCTTCATGGAGAGTGAGAGTTGATAAATCATGCATGAGAAAAGGAAAATTCGAGTGAGAGAGATAGTAAAATTTTAAAGGGATAGGTATGGAGTTATGGAAGAAGTAACAAGTGAGAAAAATGGTGTGGAGTGTTGGAAAGACTAGGAAGTCATGAATATTTGTTGAACATAAATTTTGGAAACTGGTAATCAAACTAGGAACATGATATTATGCCTATAAATATTTCTAACTAAAAAAAACTACATAGGAGCCTTTGTAAAGGCTACGGAAACTCCTATAATAACTACTTATCTTGGAGCCTCGAGATGATAAATTAATTTAAGTCTTCTGCTAGAGCCATGAAAGGGATCGATATTGTCTAAGGAATTGTAATGTAGAGATAGTTCTCTTGGAGCCCCAATATGATAAATTAATTTCAGTCCTATGTTAGAGCCATGAAAGGGATGGATATTGTCTAAGGAATTGTAATATAGAAAATAAAATATCATCTCTAGGTTATGTAGGATAATAGGGAATAAAGTTGTGTGATTGGAATTGGTGTAGGATTTATGAGGCTATGTTTTTATTGGGTATTAGGTTATGAGAGTGGAAAATATACACACATAGGAGCGTGTTTTTCCTTTTGGACTTATAATATATGCTCAAAAGTGACTTACCACTAAAGGAAATAAAACAACAAAGTTTGTGGTTAGATAACTGTGTAACTTGTTTAAAAGATAAGTGTTTCATATTATGCATGACCTATAGTTTCAATGCTATGATGAATTGATTAAATGAGATGTTTAAGTTATGTTTTGCATAGATAATTTTTTCTATGTGTGTATGTAATTCTATTGCATTCATGACTATGAAATTTATTTGTATTTGCGTAAGCATTTCTAGTACATTGTGCATATGCATTTAAAGAAATATGGTATCAAAGGTCATTTTCAATTTTAACACCCCCAAGTAAATGAGTTGGGTGTGTTAAAATGTTAGAATATAATATAATGATCTAATATGGCTATGCAGAGTAAGAAAGAGGTTTTGACTCCACTAGAGAGGAAAAGAAAATGAGCAGTGGGAAAGTATGTATCTTTTTATTAAAACTTCTTTAAATTTTGTAAAGAATTTTCATTCACACTTAAATTTTACATTTATATACTCAATTTTTTATATTTTTTTATATGATTATCATTTAATAGCTTTTATGAACTTTTAAATCTACATGCTAATAATTATTTTCTATATTTTATTGGAGAATTTTGTGACTGTCAAGAGTGCCCAATATTAAAGAAAAAAAATTTCAAGAGATCTCTGTGTTTATAATTATTAATTATTTATATGGTTGATCAAGAAACAAAAATATGAATTATATATTTATATAATATAATATAATATAATTAACCAATCATCATCAATATTAATTATTTATATGGTTTATTATTTTTTTATAACTATTTATATTTAAACCTTGAATATAATAAATTCAACTTTTAAGTATTGTTTATTTATAACTCATTCTACATATTTTTTTTATAACTCATTTTATATATTTAATATAATTTTAATTTATATACTGTATTATAATTTATAATTTATTAAAATAAAAAAATTGAACTAAGTATTATTCTTTAAGTTCATTTTATAAATTTAATATAATTACAACTTATATACTGAAATATAATTAATTATTTATTATAATAAAAAAAATCAACAAACTGCATAATAGGCAGGAATTCTATGCCTATCCATCAATGACAAAAAAATATGTATGAAAATGAATAATTAGGATATTATCTAATCCCATATCTATAAAAAGTGTTTTAATGAGAAATAAACTTTTCTTTACCATGAGTGATTTACCCTACAAATATTATATTTCAGCTCCAAATTCATTCTCCTTTCGAGAAGACAAATCACATCAAAATAATTTTGATCAAGGACCAATATACCTTTCATAAGAGACTAATAGCATCAAAGAGATTCATATAATTTGACACATCAAAGACCAACAACATCAAAGAGATTTCATATATTTTAACATATAAAAAATATGTTTTAAAGTTTCATATATTTTTAACGTGTAAATATATCTAATGTTTTGAGATTTCCAGAAATTATTATTATAATTAAAAAATTATTATTATAATTAAAACGTGAAAGTTTTTATAGTAGTTGAAAATTTATAGAATAATTAAAAAACTCTATATTTCTAATAAACACTTCACTCATCTTCAAAGAAGAAAAAACAAACTTAGATTCTAATATGGTAAAGCACTAACCCATTTACCAGACTTCACTATGTCATCCGGCCTCATCTGCTCTTCTGGTCCTAGAAAACTAGAAATTCATGAATTCGAAACTAATTAATAGCTGTTGTCTTTTTTCCAGATAGTACTTGGAAGAGCCTGAACCTGGCATGTTTCACGCAAAGTCATTCCGATGATTTAACACAACAGCCTGAGCTTGTTTGGTTTTACATTAACTTTTATAATTTTTTTATTTTAATATTATTTTTTTTAGAATTCATTTTAAGTATTGGTGGTTTATCGATCTCTTTAACAATGATTTAGTGGTTTATTAACTATTTTCTTCTCAGTAAACACCTATTACCTAAATAATCTCCTTTGATCTTTCCTCTGAACTTTCCAATCTAGGACACACACAGTGCACAACTTCAATACATCAACACATGGAATTGCATCCTATCGACCTCAACCAGCTTTCGTTAGCACTCAACATTCATGCTCATGCACTCGAAGCTCATTCACCCTTCAACTTTCTGGCACACACTATTGTCTAGCCTTTTGTTGTTAGAATCCATTTGTTTTGCTTACCTCCCTCTCTTTTCTCTTCAGGGTATTTATGCCCCGATAAGACTATTTGTTTTCCATGCCTTTCACATCATGGAAGTGGGGAGAGTGGACATCTCCTCCGCCTATCATTGTGAGCTATTTTTCATGTGATGCCAGCCAACACCACTCACTATTTTCCCCTCAAATCATGGATATGTTGTCCCTCTCTTTAGGAAAACTCAATATAAAATAATTATTACAATATTTACAAAAATAGGGGCATACAAAAGGGGTGTTACAAACCCCGCACCCTTAAAGGGGACATCATCCTCGACATTCTTTGTAACAGGAAATTAAAAAAAAAAAATAAGATTCATATACAACTCTTACATCTATTTATTCATCAAACAAAAACAAATATAACATCCTCATTTGTTCTTCAATCTTGAATGTGGCTTCATTAGATCCAAAGTGCTTCCATTACACCTTGACATGCTCTGTTTCCTGATTCTGGAGCACAGTTAGCCTCTAGTCCAAAATTCATAGTGGTTTTGGGGTTGGAAATCTCCCTAAGGTTCCACCTTTATAAAAAATTAGTCAACAATGTGATTAGAAGCATGTACACACTTCTTAAGCAAAGAAACATTAAAAGCAACAGGTGCATGCAACATGGATGGCAACGAAAATATATAGGCCACTCGTCGCCCTCTTTCCAAGACGTGAAGAGGTACAAAAAATAAAGGTTCTAACTTGTCAGAAGACCCCAATTTCAATAGATCTTCCTCAGTACAATGCGAAGATATGCATCTTATCCCACTTGGAATTCCTTCTGCATCCTCTGTCGGTATGCATAAATATTTTTCCTATCTTGGGTTGTTATAGAGACCATTTCTGGGGACACTTCAAATAGATTTCCTATGGGTTATGGTCCCACAAAAATTTGGAAAACATCTACCTAAATTGCATCAAGGAACTCAAATCTCTAAAAAATCCAAGCTCCCTAAGACTACAAAATCTTGACATTGTAAGTCAACCATCTAACTATGCAATCTAATATTCATCAGCAAGAAATTGAGCTTTGTCTTAGAGGTCAGTAGGCCAGGTAGTTGGAGGTTAGACTCCACATTACATCTCAAATTTTTTTTGTACCCGATTGGGTAAAATCTGACTATTCCATGGATTTGTCAGGGATTAGAGCTATCAAAGCTCATTAAGTTACAAATTTGGCTAAAATCAAGTAAATTGGTCCCACGTAGACTACTCATGCACATCATTCAAAGTCTAATTTGTCATAACCACATGGGGGTTCTGAACATAATCATCCATCATTAATGGAACACCATTGATCCATCCTGTGATAAATGATGGATCATTCTCTACACTATAATTTTTTCCCTCGAAACACCAAACTTACATTCCTCTCGGCCATGCACATACAACCATATACCCATAGACCTTCAACACATCGATTTTACATGAAAAATCACATAAGACACATGATTTTATTTCAATCAAATTTGATTACACAGTTGAAAGACACTCAATCCCTCTCTCTCTTCTCGGCCTAGTCTACATTTGATCTAGCCTACTGTTTTCCAATTTCGGAAGGATGAGATATAAAAAATACAATATGGTGGATCATCTTAGATCCATGATCCTCTCTGTTAGACTCCTATACCAATAGGTGTCATATATCATGATTGACGTGATGGGCTATGTAATATGTTCATACCTTTTCTTGTTGCAAATATTTTCCATATTCTCAAAAAATCAAAAAATCAAAAAATTTTAAAAATGTAAAGAGGGTATACCCTGAAAGAAAAATCAAAGGGTGAAAAGAATAAAAATGGTCAAAAAAGTGAAAGAAAATGAAGCCCACCAAAAGAAAGGCCAAGGAAAGTGTGCAAATCTAAATGCCACTACTTTTTACTCTTATGTAATAAACAAATTGTGTGCAACTTGTATCCTATGCCACAATTTATGAACAGTAAAGCAGTTTAAGCTTGGTTAGTTCATCTTTCAATTTCATATTTTAGAGATAGAGAATAAGATCTGACCAAACTGTTTAATCTTGGCAGATTTGTAGATAGGTAGAGTGAATAAAAGGTGCTCAACAGTTTAATCTAAGCCCTTGGATGTAACAAGGATAGATTTCGATAGACTTCCATATGTAAAAGAAAAGAAAAAGTGTGATAAGGGTTTGCCAGTCTAGGTGCACCCTAATAAAGAAGAAAAATGGTAGGGTAAAGTAAATAGGGTAGGTAGATGTTGTTGTAGAATTACATGTGATGGATAATGGCTCTAGATGTGTTAAATATTTCCTTTCATCACAATTGAAAAGGCAAACACTACACTGGAAGAATTTCAGGCAAAGAAAAGTCAAAATGATTAACTTCTCTTTTCATCTTTCCCTAAAAATTTCACTAATTTCCCCTAAGTACTAAGGTATTTAAAGATTAGAGGGGCTCAAGGCATATCCTTGACTTTTGGAGGGACCGAACTATCGGCCCAATAATTGGAAAAACCTAATTACTTAAAATCATTCATCAGACATTCATTCACCTCTAAAAAATCTTTTCCTAAGTAAAATCCCATTTTACTTAGGAAAATCATGCAATATTTCATAGAAAACCCTATTCATAAAAGCATAAGTTATAGACATTAACCTAATGTTTACACTTAGCGCTTCTTTACTTTTCCATATTAATCTCTAATTTATTATTTAAATCCTTGCAATTTCCCCTTTTCCTGTATTATTTTAATAATTACCAATTAATAATATCCCACCCTGTTTATTGAAAAATAACCATATAATTGCGTTAATTGTAATTAATTGGTTGAAATTACGATCAATTAAAAACCTGACATCCCCACCATATCAATAAGGGTTAATTAATCCTCATGATTAATTAATAACCTATATCCGCCAATCAAATCATCCCCAATGCGATTATTTTTAATAAATCACATTGGGCCCACCCTGTTATCTTTCCGCCATCTTCCTTTCCCGAGGATTTTCCGATAAACTCATCTCAGATCTACAGTTATCGGCCGTATCGCTAGCCATCCACGTCCGAATGATAACATGTGATAGCCAAGTGGTTTTCTGAATAGCTTCATGCCACATGTCGTGCAACGTATGGAATCGCTGCCCCTCTGCTCAAAACTGCCCTTTCCCAAAAGTGGTGCGATAGAAACCGCTTACCGCCTGCCTCCCATGACAAACCACCGTACTTGCTAACGTAATCCATTAAAAAATCAAAAACCCGCCAACCTTTTGACTTTTTTAATAAAACAAACATACCTGCGTCATTTTCACTGTCCCATACAATGATTTTTGAAATCAACTGTCGAAATGTGCCAACCGCTCCCGTGCTGAAGAAATTTGCATTCAAGCATCCAGAATTCGTCTGCCATTACTAGCACCTGTTTTCATCACTGTTTAATTCCTGGAAAATAGGTATTTACCCAAATTCCCGTTGAAATCTGTAAAAAACCTGGATTTTTGTTTTGAATTTCATACGAAAACTAAAACAGAGTTTAGGACAATTCCCAAAACTGCATTGGCATTCCCAAACCTGTGATTGTGCTCGTTTTCCATAAAAAACCCGAATTTATTTCTGAATCCACAAGAACCAAAAATGGAGATTCCTGTGGCTCTGAATGTCGCACCCCTAAATGCCCCTCACAGAGATGCCTCAACTAGTTCATCAACAACAACATTTCCTACAGGAAAAAGTCTTCATGACAGATTGGAAAATTTGTTTTATCTCAAGCATGAGGCAAAGCATTTGTTCCCAATTCAACCTAATTTATTTAGGTATATAGAGGCAGATGAAACTCTGAAGAAGCTACAGAGGACCAGAATACTAGAAGCTGAATGGTGGGAAGGAATGTTAGAACTTTTGTAAAAATTATCCTTACATGATTTTTTTCTTATTCACTACAGCAAGTCATGGTAAGAAGGATAAAATGATGAATAAAGGTCAAAGTGTATCAGAGCAGTCAAACAGTATCTGTAAAACGAAGCGGCCAACATAGAGTTACTGAAAAGGACAGCAATGAGCCAAAGCATAGGGCCTGCCTCCAGCACATTCTCAAAAGCAGGAAATAGCACAACATCAGTTATCATTTTTTCTTATCTACGAGACCATCTGTCTCTAATTTATTGTAAAATACTTATGAGTCATCCTAGATTATATCTCAATCTGTTATGAGATATTTTTTATAATTTTTTGTATAAATACTCCCTCAATCGGAGTATTGAGGGTGGATTCTTAGAATTTTCTATAACATTGAATATTTTGGAATAAAAGTGCTATTGGAGAAATCTTGTGTGGCTAGCTGGATGATGAATTGATGCGAAAGACTTTTTACAGGATTCTTGTGTCAAACTACGGATCAATAAGTCATCTCTCTCTTGTGTTTTGGAGTCTTTATATTTTTTTACTATATCATCTGTGTTTCATTTCTGAATAATTAATGATAAGGAATAAATCAGAAAGTGCTTAAGTGTAATCTAATTTTAATCATTGTTATTCTAAATGTTTTCTTTTGAACTGGTTTAAACAGTGAATTATTAATTGCTCCTATTTTTCTAGTTTAAAAATTTTGATTATTTGGTGAAGAATACCTAATTTCTCTTTATTAATAATCACTCATTTTCCCTCTTATAAATGTGTTGAAGGATTCTTAATTTCCCTTCATCCATTTTGATTACATCCCATTCACTTTAGATCTATTATTGTTCCCTTTTTGATTATCTTGCGTTGTGAAACCATTTTTTGTTAAGAAAATTAATTTAGTTAAGCCATTTTTCTTTGACTCCATTAGCCCAATGGCCTAAAATACTAAATCTTGCCCTCAGCTATTGAGTTCCACCACCCAAACTCAAACAAAACCCTTGGACTTTATAACTAGCCTAATATCTTCTAAAACAAAGCTAAATTTTACAGAGAGAGCCCTCTCTAGGTAGAGATTGGCTATATTCTGTACCTAAAAGTTGGTTTGTGGTTACCTCGGACCCCTTTCCTCTTCCCAACAACTACAAGGAAAATATGAGTGATAACAAGTGGCGACCATACTAGGGAAATCTAAATAATTTTATTGTTACTATTGTTTACTTTATAAGCTACAGACGGAGGCTGATGTTAGCTAGATAGCCTTTGAACTGCTTTTGCTCTGTAACTGCATAGTAAATAAATGTTGCTTCAGTCTATCTCCAGTCTAGTTTATGAACTAAACTTTGGTTTCAAACATTTGATCAATTTCTCTAGTCAAATAAATCTTTAAGAAAATTTAAATCCAATATCTTAAACTTCTTAAAGAAATTATTTAAGTTGTATTATTCATTTCATTTAAACCAAAAAACCAAAAAAATATCACCTAGAAAACTGGCTTCAGAAAGGACTCACTACACTAGGGCTAATCCTGATCCAAATCCACCGCCTGTGTTTGAAAATCTGAATTTGATCCCCAGAATTCTTAGGAGACAAGATAGTCAAGAAAGCTGTGGTAGTTCTCGACCTCTCTATAGATCAATATCCTGTTGTGTGAAGTGGATTTATCTTGAGAATGAACGTTTTGATGAGAAGTTTGAAACATCTTTATTTGTAAATTTTTTTGAATCTGAGTTGTCCAATTTGGTTCCAGACCCAGTATTTCTTGAAGATTTAAAATTTGAATTTGTTACTTCACATCTTGATAAACATTTGCGAAATTCCATACAATCTGAGATTACATCTAAAGGAACATCAAACATTTCTGTGATCACTTCAGCCTCTCCAAGTTTGTCAACATTTCCTCAAACATCTCAACCTCAAACTAACCCTTCTACTCCTCCACCCACCACTCATAGACCAACCTCACCGGTTATTTCACTACCTCTTCCAATGGCAAACAGATATGCTCCCTTAAGGTTACCAGCCAATCCAACGGCTATGCCCCAAGACTACCAAAGTAAAATCACACCTTTTGATGGCTCTGGAACTTACACTGCACAACAGCATACTAAAAAGCTGACCAATTATTTTGAAATTTATGAAATAGATGCTGATGATGTAAGAATGAGGATATTTTTCCAAAGTCTTACTGGAGAATTCAGAACCTCGTTTAGAGCCCTTCCTGCAAACAGTGTTGCTGACGTACCAGCCCTTTATAGAACATCTTTAAACAGATGGGAAAAGAAGAAAGACCCTCATCAAATCTTATTATACTTTGGAAAATTTAAGAGAGGACCAAATGAGACTATGCAAGACTACGTCACCAGGTTCAATGAGGCTTACAATGTTGTTCCCCAAAATCTTAGACCTCCTCCAGATTCAGTATTAAATAAATTCCCTGATGGATTTGATTCTGATATGGCATATCAACTTAGGGGAAGAGCTCCTCAAACTTTAGAAGAAATGAAAAGTATAGTTTTTAGTGTTGAAGCCAACCTGATAGAGAAACGAGCTAGAGCCAGATCTGAAAGGAGAATGCCTGTAAACGAAGAACCCACGGCTTTTGAAAAGAAACTGGATGCTATTATCAAAGGAATGGAAAGGCTAGGAGATAGAGTAGAAACAATTGAGAAGAAATTTCCTTGGGATGGTCAACTGAATAATACTGTAAGAAATCCAAATTTCAGAAGGAACCAAAATCAAAATACTTGAAAAACTGGTCCTGACCAAAATATTAGGCCCCCTTTCCAGGAAAATTATATTGAAGGCTCAACTTCTGAGGAACCAACTCAAGATGTTCAAATAAACAACTTTACTGAACGTGAGAATCAACCGGAAATTTTCTTGACCCAAGAGGATCAAGAAGCTCGTATTCTTAAGCAATTTCAAACCCATTCAGGAGAATCATTTGACTTTAAGGAAGGATATGACACAGCCATAAACGAAGTTCACAAGAAATATAATTTGAGGAGAAGAAGAATTGATGTCCCAGAAACAAGTAAAAAGAAATATACGAAACAACCCCTCAAAGGTAAAGCCAATACTACCCCTATACATATTCTCACTAGATCAGATCCTAATCCTACTAATCCAATAATTGAAGATATATCCGATAGTCAACTGAATAACAGACAACTTTCCAATACTCTTCCTCTTAAAGGAAATGTAGAGGAACCTCCAGAAGTTGATTCAGAAACAACTTCAACACACAATCCCATTCCTGAAAAGGAGAAAAACACTGAAAACATAGAAGAAAAAGAGAATCCAATTGTTCGAAATACAAGAACTCAGACTGAAAAACCTTTTAATCTGGAAGCAGAAATAGGAAAATTAAAGATAGTTGTTCCATTGTCTTAATTAGCTAAACATGATGTCTACCGAAGCCAAATCAATAGATCACTTAATATTACTAGAAGTGATGACTCAGTAAATTTTTTCGATGATCAACCCAAATTAGTTTTTGGCCCTGAAATAAATGGAAAACTAGGAAGTGGGGGAACTCCTCCTTTCTATATAAGTTTGAATATACATGATAAAATACTTCATAATTCCATGCTTGATTCTGGGGCATCTCACAATTTAATGCCCAAGGCTGTAATGAAGAGATTAAACTTAGACATCACCAGACCATACAAAGATCTCTTTTCTTTTGATTCAAATCAAGTGAGATTTTTAGGATTAATCAAAGACTTGTGTGTTTCATTAGTTCAATACCCTGAAAAAACAATTTTGATGGATATAGTAGTAGTAGATATTCCTCCAAAATATGGTATGCTATTGTCCAGATCTTGGGGTGCAAATCTCGGAGGATCTCTTCAATTGGATATGTCATATGCTACTATTTTAGTGTTCGGTCAACCCAAGAGACTATACAGAGAAACTTTAATGAAATATGTAGTCAGTAGTTAGGAGAAACCTGAAAATTTCCCCATCTACTCAGTACACTCTGATATGGATTCATTTATTCTTTATAATGCTAAATCTGATCTTCCCATAGAGTTATAAGCACTAGCAACAGAACCAAAAGAAATTACAAATCAAAAATCTAATGCTGAAATCCAGGAAATCTCTAAGGAAAAGGAAACATCAGATA
Source organism: Pinus albicaulis (assembly GCA_034641835.2). Lineage (NCBI taxonomy): Eukaryota > Viridiplantae > Streptophyta > Pinopsida > Pinales > Pinaceae > Pinus > Pinus albicaulis. The sequence goes on along the minus strand of CM076569.1, from coordinate 379,899,820 downwards.
CTCAGGAAAAACCAGAAGAAAGTGAAAAACCAGATCTCACTGTGAAGAACGTTCCTGAAACTCCTGATACCAGTTATGAACATGAAATTATTTGGCATTTAGAATTTGATGGTTTAGTTAATAATTTAGGAGCAGGAGCTGGAATTTGGATACATAACCTTGAAAATGGTCATGCTGAAGGCCATGCTTACATATTGAACTTTAAATGCACTAATAATATGGCAGAATATGAAGCTCTTTTGTTAGTGCTTAAACTTGTCAAAAAATTAGGGGCAATTAGAGTATCTGTCATAGGATATTCTGATTTAATCATTCAACAGATCAATGGTGACTATTCGACAAACAATCCTAGACAAAGAGAATCTAGAGGGACAATTGTAGAGATTCTCAATACTTTTCTGTAGGCTCAGCTTGCTAAAATCCCAAGAAAACAAAATTTTCATGCTCATAGTCTTGCAATGTTTGCTAGCACTTGTAAATTATCATTCGAACCTAATCATCAGTTCAAAGCTGAGATTAGACACAAACCTACTATACCAAACAATTTTAAGAATTGGCAAGTGTTTCTAAATGAAAATCAAGTTAACAATTTTCTAACTCTAGAGAATGAATTTTCTAATAGTAACATAGATGAAGATACAGTCATTGAATCTGATCAAATAAATGAACAAAAAAAAGACATTTCAGAAGAAAGTGAAATTCAAATGCTTCATCCAACAAAGTTCACCAAAAAAGAAATGCAGGACCTTAAACAAATGGAGGTTGATGAGAGTATAGAAGATGAATCTGAGATCATTAATTTGAAAGATAATCATTTTCCTAAAGAATTAACTCCTCTGGAAGATCTTTTTGATTCTAATGATATTCCAAAGAAACCCAAAATGGAACCTTTGAAAGTTGATATTGAGGAATACAATTTGGGAACTCAAGAAAATCCTAAAATAATAAAGTTATCTAAATCTTTGCCTCCCGAACACAAACCAAAATATGTTGAACTAATAAGAGAATTCTAGGATGTCTTTTCCTGGAGTTATGAAGACTTGAAATCATATGATACCTCTATAATTCAACATACAATACCTCTAAAACCAGATCAGAAATTATTTAAATAGAAACTCAGAAGAATCAACCCTGTACTGTTGCCTTCAATTGAAAAGGAAATCAAACGAATGTATGAAACTGGGATAATTTCTCTTATTAGATTTTCAGAGTGGGTGTCTAATTTAGTCCCTACTAGGAAGAAAACTGGAGAAAACATATTATGTGTTGATCTAAGAAATGTAAATAAGGTTTCTTTGAAGGATCATTACCCTTTGCCCAAAATGGATCACATTTTGCAAAGAGTAGTAGGTGCTTCAAGGATTTCTCTTTTAGAGGAAAACAAGAAAAATTGACACAAGAAACTTAGAAATGCACTATGGGCAGACAGACTCACCACCAAAAAACTATTGGTACTAGTCCTTATGAGTTAGTCTATGGTATTGAAGCTGTATTTCCTTCATATTTAAGAGTTCCTGTAATGAAATTACTTCAAGAAGCTTAAGTTGAACCAAATGATATTCAAAGGAGAATAAATTAGACTATCAATTTGCAGCAGACCAGAGAGGAAGTTTATCAAAGATCCCAAGTTTTACAGGAGAAAATAAAGAAGATGTTTGATAAAAGAACCAAGTCAGAAGATTTCCAACTGGGAAAGAATGTTTTAAGATCGGATTCTAGAAGAGAGGATAATGGAAAACATGGGAAGTTTGACTTCATATGGAAAGGACCTTATATTATTCATGCTTTACAAGGAAATAATACATATTTTTTGAAAAATTTGGATGGTACAGAAACTGAAGAAGGACCAGTTAATGGTCGAATGTTGAAACATTACTTTGATCCTATTTATTAGGATATTCTGATTTTTTAACATGTACATTACTATATCCTACATAATGTATCAGTTTTGAGTGGATAGTAACCTACTGGAGTTGAAGCCCGAGGAGAAGTCCCTAAGCTTTAGAAGTATTACTGTCATACATACAATAAATCAACAAGCAAAATAATTTCCATGGTTCAGTCAAAATCATTCTGAGGGCAACTGACCTGCTGTTCTTGACTTTTCACCAGGAAAATCCATCCCCAAGTGGAGCCAGTGTTATACTCCTATACCAATAGGTGTTATATATCATGATTGACTTGATGGGCTATGTAATATGTTCATACATTTTCTTGTTGCAAAGGTTTTCCATATTCTCAAAAAATCAAAAAATCAAAAAATTTAAAAAATGTAAAGAGGGTATACCCTAAAAGAAAAATCAAAGGGTGAAAAGAATAAAAATGGTCAAAAAAGTGAAAGAAAATGAACCCCACAAAGAGAAAGGCCAATGAAAGTGTGAAAATCTAAATGGCACTACTTTTTAATCTTATGTAATAAATAAATTGTGTGAAACTTGTATCCTATGCCACAATTTATGAACAGTCAAATAGTTTAAGCTTGGCTAGTTCATATTTCAAATTCATATTTTAGAGATAGAGAATAAGAACTGACCAAACTGTTTAATCTTGGCAGATTAGTAGATAGGTAGAGTGAATAAAAGGTGCTCAACATTTTAATCTGAGCCCTTGGATGTAATAAGGATAGATTTAGATAGACTTCCATATGTAAAAGAAAAGAAAAAGTGTGATAAGGTTTTGCTAGTCTAAGTGCACCCTAATAAAGAAGAAAAATGGTACGGTAAAGTAAATAGGGTAGGTAGATGTTGTTGCAGAATTACATGTGATGGATAATGGCTCTATATGTGTTAAATATTTTCTTTCATCACAATTGCAAAGGCAAACACTACACTGGAAGAATTTCAGGAAAAGCAAAGTCAAAATGATTAACTTCCCTTTTCATATTTCCCTAAAAATTTCACTAATTTCCCCTAAGTACTAAGGCATTTAAAGATTATAGGGGCTCAAGGCATTTACTTGACTTTTGGAGGGACCGGACCCTTAACCCAATAATTGGAAAAACCTAAGTACTTAAAATCATTCATCATGACATTCATTCACCTCTAAAAAATCTTTTCCTAAGTAAAATCCCATTTTACTTAGGAAAATCATGCAATATTTAGAAAACCCTATTCATAAAAGCATAAGTTATAGACATTAACCTAATGTTTACACTTAGCGCTTCTTTCATTTTCCATATTAATTTCCCAGTTATTATTTAAATCCTTGCAATTTCCCCTTTTCATGTATTATTTTAATAATTCCCAATTAATAATATCCCGCGCCGTTGGTTGAAAAATAACCATAGAATTGCGTTAATTGCAATTAATTGCTTGAAATTCCAATCAATTAAAAACCCGACATCCCCACCATATCAATAAGGGTTAATTAATCCTCATGATTAATTAATAACCTGCATCCGCCAATCAAATCATCCCCGATGCGATTATTTTTAATAAATCACATTGGGCCGCCCTGTTATCTTTCTGCCATCTTCCTTTCCCGAGGACCATTCGATCAACTCATCTCAGATCTACGGTTATCGTCCATATCACTAGCCATCCACGTCTGAACAATAACGCGTGATGGCCAAGTGGTTCTCTGAACTGTGTCACGCCACATGTCATGCATCGTATGGAATCTCTACCCCTCCGCTCAAAACCACCCATTCCCAAAAGTGGTGCGATAGAAACCGCTTACTGCCTACCTCCCATGACAAACCACCATACTTGCTAACGTCATCCATTAAAAAATAAAAAACCCACCAACATTCAACTTTGTGAATAAAACAAACATACCCGCGTCATTTTCATTGTCCCATGCAACGATTTTCAAAATCAAATGTCAAAATGTGCCAACTACTCCCGTGCTGAAGAAATTTTCATTCAAGCATCCAGAATTCATCTGCCATTACCAGCACCTGTTTTCATCACTATTCAATTCCCAAAAAATAGGTATTTACCCAAATTCCCGTTGAAATCTATAAAAAACCTGGTTTTTTGTTTTGAATTTCATACGAAAACTAAATCAGGGTTCAGGATAATTCCCAAAACTGCATTGGCATTCCCAAACCTGTGATTGTGCCCGTTTTCCATAAAAAACCTGAATTCATTTCTAAATCCACAAGAACCAGAAATGGAGATTCCCATGGCTCTGAATTTCGCACCCCTAAATGCCCCTCACAGAGATGCCTCAACTAGTTCATCAACAACAGCATTGCCTACAGGGAAAAATCTTCATGACAGATTGGAAAATATGTTTTATCTCGAGCATGAGGTAAAGCATTTGTTCCCAATTCAACCTACTTTCTTTAGGTATACAGAGGTAGATGAAACTCTCAGGAAGCTACAGAGGACCAGAATACCAGAAGCTTAATGGTGGGAAGGAATGTTAGAACTTTTGTAAAAATTATCCTTATATGAATTTTTTCTTATTCACTACAGCAAGTCATGGTAAGAAGGATAAAAGGATGAATAAAGGTCAAAGTGTATTAGAGCAGTCAAAGAGTATCAGTGAAATGAAGCAGCTAGCATAGAGTTACTGAAAAGGATAGCAATGAGCCAAAGCACAGGGCCTGCCTCCAACACATTCTTAAAAGAAGGAAACATCACAACATCAGTTATCATTTTTTCTTATCTACGAGACCATCTGTCTCTAAGTTGTTGTAAAATACTTATGAGTCATCCTAGATTATATCTCAATCTGTTATGAGATATTTTTTATAATTTTTTGTATAAATACTCCCTCAGTCGGAGTATTGAGGGTGGATTCTTAGACTTTGCTGTAACATTGAATATTTTGGAGTAAAATTTCTATTGGAGAAATTTTGTGTGGCTAGCTGGATGATGAATTGATGCGAAAGACTTTTTACAGGATTCTTGTGTCAAACTACGGATCAATAAGTCATCTCTCTCTTGTGTTTTGAATTCTTTATATTTGTTTACTATATCATCTGTGTTTCATTTCTGAATAATTAATGAAAAGCAATAAAACAAAAAGTGCTTAAGTGTAATCTGATTTTAATCATTTTTATTCTAAATGTTTTCTTCTAAACTAGTTTAAACAGTGAATTCTTAATTGCTCCTGTTCTAGTTTAAAATTTTTGATTATTTGGTGAAGAATACTTAATTGCTCTTTATTAATAATCACTCATTTTCCCTCTTATAAATGTGTTGAAGGATTCTTAATTTCCCTTCATCCATTTTGATTACATCCCATTCACTTTAGATCTATGATTGTTCCCTGTTTGATTATCTTGCCCTATGAAACCATTTTTTGTTAAGAAACTTAATCTAGTTAAGCCATTTTTCTTTGACTCCATTAGCCCAATGGCCTGAAATACTAAATCTTTCCCTCAGCTATTGAGTTCCACCACCCAAAATCAAACAAAACCCTTGTACTTTATAACTAGCCTAATATCTTCTAAAACAAAACTAAATTTTACAGAGAGAGCCTTCTCTGGGTACAGATTGGCTAGATTCTATACATAAAAGTTGGTTTGTGGTTACCTCGGACCCCTTTCCTCTTCCCAACAACTTCAAGGAAAATCTGCGTGATAACACTCTCCACAAATTTATAACTACACGCATGAAAGAGAAAATACATAATAATCGATCAATGGTTACACAAAATTTGAGGAAATTTTCATCTCCTCTGCCACACTACCACGTCCCCACCTTATACAAGTTTAAATTTTAAATTTTTACTAGGGGTGGGGAATTCTCCTATATCAGACTCCTAATGTACAGAACTTATGAACTCTTGGTCATATTCCATCATTATTGCATCATTTTCCTCTTCAGTCAGTATTTATTCTCCACATGTATTGTTGAGCTTCAAGTTGTACTTAGTAGTGAGATGCAACAAATACTCCATTGACAACTCACCAAGCTCTCTCCTCTAGATCAATATCTTGGAATCATATATTTACCTCCTCTGGAACCTTTTTAAGCTTCCTCTTCTCCTTTGGTTGTTGTATGCTACTCATTTCTGTCAAAAATCCTACCAACAACCACACTAGTGGAATTTTCGCACCAAATTCTACCAAATTGGAGCTGGAATTTGTTCTCCTTCTTCTACAGGAAACCTTTCCCTACTATGATGCCACCTGATAGCAACCAATTCCGAGGAAAATTCATATCCATTTCTTGTGGGTTATGGGCCCACAAAATTTTTTAAAATTCACCACCTAAATTGAAGAGGTGAGCACAATATTTGAAAACCCCAAGCTCCATAACACTCCAAATTGTTGACATCACAAGTCAACCATGCATTCTAAAATTCATTGGCATGAAATCAAGTTTCAGCTTATAGGTCGTAAGGCCATGTAGTTGGAGGTAAATATCCACATTACATCTCAAATTTTTTGTGCACTCGATTAGGTCAGGGCCAACTGATCCATGGATTAGTTAGGGACTAGAGCTATCAAAGATCGTTAAATTGGAAGGTTGACTAAAATAAAGTAAATTTTTCCCACACCGACTGCTACTACACAAAATTCAAATTATTACATGTGAAGACTACAAAGGGGCCTTGAACACAATTTTCCATCATTAATGGGTCACTGTTGATCCATTATATGATCAATGGTGGATCATTCTCTACACCGTAATTGTGGCCCTGTAAACACCAAAATTTCATTCCTCTCAACCATGTGCGTACAAAAATATACCCAAATATCTTCAACACATACATTGTATAGACAAAATGACATAAGGCATGCGATTTTATTCCAATCGAACTTGATTACATAGTAAGGATTCTCAGGCCCTCACTATCTCCTCAACCCAGTCTACATTTTATATAGCCTACTATTTTCCAAGGTTGGAAGGGTCACATATAAAGAAAAAAATACTATGGATCATCTGAGGTCCACGACCCTCTCCACATATTTCTAACTACACTCTTGAAAGGGAAAACACATAAAAATCGATCAGTGGTTACACAAAATTAAAGGAAGATGACATCTCCTCATCCAAGTTGATATATTGTTTCCTTCCAGAAGTTTTAAATTCAATTTTGACTAGGGGGGTTAGTGCTCCTGTTTCAGGTTGTCCTTAAATTATGCTTGATCTTGACAACTTCTTGCTCCATTTCCTTTAGCATATCAAGCTCAAGAACTACTTTGTTTACTGGGTCATCCCAAGTGATAGGAATGTTGCATTTCTATACATACAACAACTCAAATGGTATCATCCTTATTTAATCCTCGTATCCATTCTTGTATGAAAAATCTACCTGTGTTATGAAATATTCCCACTTCTTTAGACAATGCATGATGTAAATTCTTAGCATGTCTTATAGATTTTTTTAACTCCTATCATCTATACAGTTGTTTGAGGATGATATGTGGTACTAGAATCCATCTTGGTTCCAAAACCAGCAAACAACTTCCAAAAGTTAGAAGTGAGATTAACATCTCATTTTAATATAATATTATTAGGCACACAATGAAATCTAAATATTTTCTTCATGAATCTCTTCATTATGTCAATATTTTTTTTAGTGTACTTGAAAAGAGTGAAGTGATTTTCCTTACTCATCTTGTCCCCCACCATCATAATAACATCATGATGTTTATCTATATTTCGAAATCCCATAATGAAGTCCATAGATATGACTTCCCACTTCCACTTACGGAGTGGGAATTGTTGCAACACTCCTACTAGATGCCTACATTCCACCTTTACTTATTGGAATTCCCAGAACTTGGCAATATATTCAGTCCAATCCTTCAAAAATCCTAGCCAATAATATATTTTATATATGGATTTTATCATCTTTGTATAACCAGGCTGACCCGGGTAAGGTATTTTATGGTATTCATCCATGAAAATATTTGTTAAATCAACTACTTCAAGCATGTATTTTTTTTTTTTGAATAACAACATACCCTCATTAGCAAGTCAATAATTCTTTTTCATGGATCCCTCTAGTTCATGCTACTAAAATTTCTTTACATATTGGTAGTCTCATCATGTGAAAATTTATGTTTACTCATTTCCATGATATCAATTATGAAAGTGCTCAAGAATTCCGAATGAACCTATTGTAGTCACTTGTTTAGTGCATCTACCACTTTATTATGTTTTCTCTTGATTTTCTTTGTATGAAAATCAAATTCACTAATATATATTAATCCCCCAAGGTCTATCATCAATACAAACTTTTTGTTATCACCAAAAAGTGATCACCTAGCCATTTCTAACTAGGTGGGTTGAAATACACCATGTATGATTAATTTTACCATAGTAAAACCAATTTCACCATGGGAAATAAATTAGTAAACCATTTTTATTAAATTATTTCTCATTAGAATAAAAAAAACACCATGAGAATAATTGAATAAATCATTATTTATTTCATTTTCTCTATGAATAATTATTGAATCATTATTTGATAATTATACCTTGTCATATTTGACTAAATCACCTAGGAATAATTAAATAAATCACTATTTATTTATTATTCCTTAATTCTATTTTTGGAATAATTGTTAAATCACTGTTTAATAAGTATTTCAATTTCAAACCTTTCTAAATCCTCGCAAAATAATTTATCAATCATTTTATACGTTAATTATTCCTAAATAAATATATTTGACCAATTTGAATATATTTTTCCTCTCCAAAAAATATAATAAAGTATTCATAACAGTTAGATCTTGATTTGGCAAATAATATTTTATTATTTCTCATTTTCCATATCAACTCAATACTTTGTTATAAATAAGAGGGTTTTCCACTCATTTTTCACCATTATCATTACAATCTTCGCCATTAGTGTCTTCTTTCATTCAAGCTCCACTAGAGTTCTACATATTATTTTGGGTTTTTCAGATATTGAGAGAGAGAGAATCGATCACTAAAGCATGAAGGAAATCTGAAGGACCCATCTCACGGAGGGAGATTTGTATACCCTTTTGTAGATATCCTTCACCAAGTCTTAACAATAAATGTTATTATTCATTTTTAAAAAAATTTCCATTTCGGGTTATTGCATTGGATATATATTGTTGTTTTTCATTTTGGATCATATATATCTTTTTACTGCAATATTTTCTCGTTTTACTATTGCATATCTGAGGCTAAAATGACCACTATATGTTGTTAGGGTCACTTGTTACCAGTGACTTTAGTGAAGTGTTTTTGGTACAACTTCTAAGAAATTTCATACTAACAAATGTTGATTCTGTTGGGGAGGTAATTTAATTCATAGGTGACTATAGTTTCAGTTCTTTTCAGGGCTTTCTCTAGCTCTTTATAGCCTCTCAATTTCTAATTATAGCTCTTCTTTCTTTTTTCTGTCAATGTTTTGGGTTATGGTATTTTTTTCGTTGTTTCTGCATGTCACAGGTACCATCCGATTACGAGATGGAAAAATATGTTTGAGATCCATCGACCAAAAGTCCAGGGAGAAAAATGCACTTTTTAGCCCCAAAATTGCATTCTCAATGTAGATTTTTTCCATATTTTTTGTTTTCCACTATTTCAGGCTAGTATGTGCGTTTTGGATTTTTTCGGAGAAATTTTCAGAACTTTTCCAAATTTACCAAGAGTGTTTTGTGTGGACTAGGAAAGGTTTCTTATCTCTATTTCAGTCTCCCCTAGGTCTATATTCTCTTATCCATTCTATTTGAGGAATGAAAAATCCCCCTAGGGTTTAGCACCTCCACATTTTTAGGAAGAGATTAAGTTGAGTAGCATGTTTTCCTCTCCTTGCTTATATTTTTGAAAACCTTTTACGGTGGGGTTTGGGTATTTGGATTGGATGTTTAGTTTATTGTCATTTTGCAACATTATTTAAAATTTTTCAACAACACATAACATCATCAAACATGTTCAATTAACTAATACACTGAACAAGTTTTTCAAAGAAATTTTCACACGCTAATCGAATGTGATTTTGGTTAACACCACCAATCCAATACTTGAAACAAGACACATAATAATAATAATCTAAAACAGATGATTTACATTAATACTTAGAAGTTGAATTTGTAGGGAGATTAAAATCCTTCACCATCCCATGGGCCAAAGATAGAGTGCATCAAAAACCCGATTCAAAGGGGGTTAAGCTAGGTCATCGTAAGAGCAATTCTCCTTAAGGCTACCCAAACCATGGTATGGAATTTCGTGTAGTGCCTGGTCACCAAGAAGCTCAAGACTATACCACTCTCATGGGATGAAGGTAAGCATAGTAACCAACCATAGGAAAACACCCTATAGGACTGGTTGTGGGAAGCAGTTGGTTCTCTAACCCACCTTTCTCTAGAAAACTCTGCTTATGGGGATCAGATTCCATCAAGTAAGAAGTACTCTAGAAGGCCATCTGAAACACTAGATTTTGGATTGTTCGAGGATTTATACTACATATAGGATATATATCATTTTCTTTGATAGGGTTTGCTTTCTTGTATTAGAGTATAATTTTAACATAGTTAGTTTACAATTGGAACCACTACACTATTTTTTTTCTCGTTTTTTGTTACTCTTTTTATCCGAACATCCTTGACTCCTTAGAGTTATAATTTTTCTGACATCATTGCACCCCCTCAAAAATTTTCACAGAGAATATAAGGCCTTTACCCTCAGTTTCCATTGAGAAATATTAATCCTTCCCATCAAGTTAGAGGTCATCCTCCCAATCCTCCATCGAGTCCTCATTTTGACTATGGTTCTGCTGATTCTTTTAGTTCTTCCTTTGATTCTGTGTCATCTCAACCCTGTACATTCACTGTGTCAAGCACCAATGTGGTTGCGCGAAATCTCGGTTGTAACCCAGGTACTAACCCTAGTAACCCCATGAGCAAAACCTCTTCTGGTATGGTCACTCCTACTCCATTTCTACCCCTCATGGCTAGATTGAGTCTCCATGATTTCAACCAGCTTATGAATGAAACACTTCTCCATGACCCTAGTTGGCCATCTATGCTAATCAAAATTCCTTCCGACATAGCAAAGTTTGAAGGAAATCCTAGAGAAGATCCAAAAAATCATGTTCACTCATTCCATATATGGTTTTCATGCAATTCTATCACTGAAGACTCCATTTGTCTTCACCTTTTCTAGTGCACTCTTACTGTAGTTACTGCTAAGTGGTATGTAGATCAACCTAGAGGCACTCATTCCACTTTCGTGACTCTTATCAAATAATTTATATCCTATTTCTAGTTACCTCTCCATTATGACATTGCTACCTAACTCTTGAATTTTTTCCATCAAACTTCTGTTGCTCACCTCTCTGACCATGTTCAATAATAGCGCAAAAGTAGGAGCATGTGTAGAGCCCCTGAATTTGAAGACCGTGTTTACATCGATTGGTTCTTTATATTTATTTTTTCCCCCATAGGTAAAGATGTTTCTTCATACTTCCCTCAGTGTGAGGAATATGCATTCCAATTATCTTTGAAATATGACCCGATTTATGCTCTTTCATGCTATGTTTATATCGTTCTTCCTGATCTGCCTCACCCTGGTGCTTCTAACACACTGGAGGTGTATCATGTCATGGATGGTATCATTGGATACATTTCAAACCGTCCACCTCAACCATATACTCCACCTCCGATCAGATATGTTAAAACCTGGGGGAACCAGTTCCTCTTATAATTACTCCCCTCCCAATATTTCACATGGAAACTCTTATACAGGTCCCATAATATCATATGCATATCCCTATCTGCATCGATAGATGTTAGGGCCAGTTCTTGCTCCACCTATTTATCCTAATGTTTCCCCATCTACTTAATATTTGTATGCACTACCTATCACTCAATCCCCTTCGGCACCAGCACCCCAACCCCCCATGCCTCCTCCACCCCTACCTCAAAAACAACCTCCTCCTTAAGGTAAGTTGTATGCTCAATAACGCAAAAAAAATCCCCCCAACCCCAAGAAAAGGAAAAATTGAAAAGGTAACTAGAACCAACAATATCCAGGTAATCATGGTAACCAATGTCCAACAATAATTCACCTTACAAAAATTATCCTAATCTCACAACCCAACAATAGGGCAGACATCCCAAGAAAAACAAGGCTCTTCGTACGAACAAACCGTGTGCCTATTAAGACATATTTTTTTCATTATACTTATGAGTATCCCATTTTAACTCATATGCATCAAGTATGGGAAGGTTAAGCAGTTTCTTCTAGAGGATAATAGCTAATGGCTCCACCTCCTCTTCCTCCTGCTTCATCTCAACTGATTTTGCTGACTAATCCTTTTCCCCATGAAGGATATATTGCTACTCAACCAACACAAGGTCACCCAGCTCCCAAACCTCCACCATCTCGTCAAAATTATTATCAGATCCTTATGATGAATTATGATGAAGTCAACACCAAACATGTCAGCATTCAAAATCGATCATGCCAATAAGACAAGCCATCTACTATGTAAGCGACTGTGTCCCAATAGAAAGTTTCCACCGAGCCTTTATTGTCATCAAATGATACCTTAAATATCCCTCTGCCTAAGGTATAGGTTATCCCCAATATCCCCAAAGTTCAATTACGTCGAAATACTGCTTCTGCTAAAGTCACCCATACCTATATCATAGTAGATGACTTGGCTCAATCTCCCACTACCCTCTCAATGTTGGAAGTCCTCCAGATGTGCCCATCCCAATGGAAAAATATAGTTTCTTCTTTGGGTGTTTTCGATCCTTCTGAAAATAATCTAATTGTCTTTGACGTTGAAAAATTAGAACACCCCCCCTACCTTCATCTGTTTCATTTCAAATACCAGTCTCCATAAGGAATTCCTTTATTCAATGATGTATCATAGACGAAGATGCCTCCACTTGTGTGATTGTTTCTAATGTTTGGAAAAAACTTGGTTCACCTAAACTGTCCCCATACACCATCATTCTTGATAATTGGGACGGTTATCCCTCACAACCCCTTAGCTTATTTCTCAACTATCCTATCACTATTGTCGACAACATTGTCTCTATTGAGATCGAATTCAGTGATGCCCCATTAGATTATAACATCCTCTTGGGTCATAGCTACACCTATGCTATGTCAACTTTCACACCTATAGTTATTCATAAGATGTTTTTTACTCATAATGGAAATATCGTCACTATCGATCAGTTAACGTACTATGATCCTAAGTTTCAGACTTCACCTTACTCCATTATCTGATTAATGACTGGAAATAAGAACATCTCATCCCTCACGAATGTCTCTCTTGGATTCTACAAAGATTCCACTTTTTTTGGTTCTTATTATTGCCCATCGCCTATCCCTTCTAAGCCTACCTCGTCTGGTGTTTTCATGCTTCAAGAATAACAAGATTCTCATAAGTGGTCATGGACACCTTCCCAATAGCCAACACCCCAACAACATGTTTTTCCCTACCCAACCCAACCTTCAGCTATAATTCCTCAAGGATCATTTCCTTCTGCTAGTATCTCTCCTAGTCCTTTCCAAACCATAATTGTTCCTCCAAATCTTACCCATTCGGGATTTTTTACTCTGATTCATTAACCTTATGGTCATATTCCCTTCTTATTCTGGCCACCTGGAATATTTTTTTCCCTGTCATGGCTACATTGATTCTTCCTAATATCACCTTGGGGATCCCAAACTGGTACATTGATCCCCCAAAAAACACTCCCTCTGATAAAATTAAACCTTACACTACTTTGAACATGGTTCAATATGTTCTTCCTACCCTTTCCTTTGCTTTAGTTCCACAACAACCTTGACACAAATTTACTCCTATTTTGAAAGAATTTGGTGAGGGAGGGGGGGGAAGCCCAGAAAATGGAGCCCAAAGAATATGCACCCCAAACAAATATAGCTCCTCCTAAGGATCCAAATCCTACTCCTCCATGTGATTTGTGTGATTTTTTTGGGCACACCACCAATAATTTTCCTAATATCCCTCATATCAAAAGTGTGGTCATTGCTACCTTTCTTGACTCTAACATTCCTGAGGTCCATGTTACCTTACCCGAGTCAGATAAGAAGAACATATCCTCACATGAATCACCCTTGTGGTTTTTGTGATAACTATGGAGATTATTCTCATCAATTTCCTCATCTTGAAGAGTTTCATGATACACTTCAAGTGCTTCATGAATTAAAGGCCACTCATAATGAATCCACCCCATCTATATCCATGTATTATGGTACCATTATTGTGCTAGAATAGGATTTCTCTGAACCACCCATTCGGATCCCTCCTTATGATTTTGAGATGACGGATAATACAACTCCTATTCTCTACCTGTCATCATCCATGGTATCTATGTATTGGGACTCTCTTAGAGTTTACAATTGTGATTTCGGCTGTTGACACCTAATCCTATGGGATGGGTGTGGATATGTATTTTTGTATAATAAATAATAGTAGGAAATAAGGAAGGCCAAGAGTCATTGGGAGATGAATCCCAATAGCCTCACCTCCATGTATAAATCCATATGCATTCTTCAGCTAATACACATTCTGATTTTGAGGAGTTACCTCCTGGTTTGACATGGTATCAGAGCCAGCTCCACTATTGGCATTTCTGCCTGTGGTGTAACTCCCTCTCCTTTGCTCAGTCAATATTTATTAATATTTTTTGTTGCTCCTGAATTGCTAGACTGTTATTCTGCATTTTTTTTCTTGTATAGCCCTGACATTTGCAGCTCCAGCTCCTGCAGCTCCTGAAGAATCTGTTGTTCCTGAAACACTGCAAATTGCAGGCTCCTCTGCAATCCTGCAAAGATACCATTTCAAAAAAAATTGTAACGGCCTTTTGGCCTCCTCCATTCTCCATCGACTCACTCCATTCCCTCAGCTCTCTCCCTACGTTCCACATTCATCCCTCACCTCTCAACATACAGCGCCCTCTCCCCTACCTTGCGTCCATCCTACCACTCTCTCCATACCCGTCTCCCACATCGACTTCCCCTCCGCTGCACATACATACACCCCACCTCTACTGCCCTTCCTCTGTCCAACCAAACCCACCGCCTGCAACTCTACAGAGCTCTCCATTCCAATACGCCATCCATATCTGCATTACCACTTCCTTAACGCATGTATCCTCCTCAGCGTTTACCATACTCTGAATACAATTTTAATATGCCATCCATATCTGAAAAACGATGTATGATGAGTTTCTAGTGTTAATACCGCCCGTCGACCATCTCACTTACGCCCTTTCATATATACGCTGGTTTCATCATTGTATATCCATTGTATATTAATACAACATTCCATTTTAAATGTTGTCTTATATGCTGTCATTACATTTTAAACGCTCTATAGACAACCCTATCCATATAAAAACGCTGTCACTGTTATATAAAACGTTGCGTTTTAACGTTTCTGCCCTTTATAATACCGCTCTTTCAAATTTGTGATACTCCACTCCATTTGTTTATAACATTCATTCTAGTTTAATACCGCCCACTCCATTTTTTTATAACATTCATTCCATTTTAATACCGCCCACTCCATTGTTTATAACATTCATTCCAATGTAATACCGCCCTTTCAAATTTGTAATACCGCCCTTTACCTGTGTTTTAACACAACACGTCATTCTTTAGGCGTTATTGTTGTTGAATTGCGTATATATGTGACAGCGTATATATGTAACACCACCCCTCCATTACATATTTAATACCACCCTCCTCCAGCGCTATCACATATTCCACTTTGTTATACCCCCCTCCCATCATACCGCCCTTTATTCTATAATCAATACCGCCCACATACCGCCTCTCATTATATTCATTACCGCCCTTCCATATCGCCTCCCATACAATTTTTTTTTATCCAAACAAAAAAATATATATATACATATATTTTTTTGTGCAGAATTCAGTCTCTTAGCAAAGAATTTTTTGTCCATTTAAATTCAGTCTTTAGCAAGATTTTTTTGTGCAGAATTTAGTTTCTAGCAAAGAGTTTTTTAAACTTAGAGTATTTTTCCAGCAAGAGTTTTTGCCCCTTTAATTGAAAGATTTCAAGAGTTGAAATTTTTTATAGAAGAAATTTTTCCTCTTCAGAAGATTTTTTTCCAGCAATCTAATGCATTCTCTCATCTCAATTGTTCGGGTGGTTCTCTCCGGCAAAGAGAACTATCTTGAATGGTCTCAGAAGATTAAACACACACTCATTTTTAATGAGCTATGGGAAGGAATCTATGAAGGACAAGAAGAAAACCCACCAGCAAAGCCCACTTCAGACAAAGAGCTTGCCATTTGGGAAAATAAGAACTGCAAGGCCTATGCCTTGATTGCAGCCTTCGTAAGTGAAGAGGTGAGTTGCCATATTTCATCATTCTCAAATGCCTATGATGCCTTGAATAAGCTAAAAGAACTCTATGACTCACATTCAAAATTACAAAATGTTCAATTGATGATTAAGCTATTCAGTCTTGAAATGAAGAATGATGATCCCCTTGCTTTAGCTTCAGAAGTAAGATCTATAATACATGACATTGAAAACACTGGTGTAAAAATGGACATATCTCTCATAGCATATGTTAAGGCATTATATCCGACTTACTCACATTATCTTGAGTCTTTGCAAGCAAGTGCAAACTTTGAGCATTCACCTTTGATACACTTGAGAAAAAGTTTGCAGAAAGAGAGAAAGATTTTGGGAAGATGACAGTCCCTTCATCTTCCGAAGAGGCTGCATACTTGGCACATAGAGAAAAGATTCATGCTCCAGATTCATCCAGAGGAAGAGGTGGCAGAAGAGGAAGAGGAAGAAGAAACTTCACAGAAAGGGGGGGCAGACAAGCTGACAAATCCAATCTTCATTGCACACGTTGCAATAGAGATGGACATGATGCATCCAAATGCAGAACACCATGGGAGAAAATTGAGCAGCACAGAAATCAAGACAAAGGTAAAACTAATGACAAAGACAAAGGTAAAGCACCTGAATCCGCTCACTATGTTCTAACACATTGTAACAATGGAGTAACTGAAAACCTATTTGATGTTTCATTTACTTCATGGAGAGATGATTGGTTGCTAGATTCAGGAGCAACATGTCACATGAAATTTAGAAAATATTTTTTTGAAGAATTCACTGACAAAGTTGATGGAGCAGTATATTTCGCAGATAAATCCAAACTCAAGCCATCAGGGCTTGGCATAGTCAGGCTTAAGTTGCCTGGTCTTCCAGATCATACCCTACATGAGGTTCTATACCTCCCTGAGTTGAGGATAAACTTGTTGTCCCTGGTCCAAATCCGCTAGCAAGGACACTCCATTCACTTGTTTGATGGCAAGGCAGAGGTCAGAAAAGCATCAGATCACTCACTTGTCATGGAGGGAATAGAAGAAGGGAGACTCTTGAAGCTGAAAGGTTCATCTGCTCATGCTCAAAACTTTGCATTCGGTTCACATCATGATGAAGGTACATTCCCATCAAGTCTTTTATGGCATGCTAGATTTGGACACTTAAACTATGAAAGCCTTCGTTTGTTGAAGAAAAATGGTGTTAATGGACTGCCTGCAATTCCTAGAAAACCTAAGGAATGTGATACTTGTATTCTAGGAAAGAATAGCAAACAGCCATTTCATGATTCACACTCCAGAGCACATAGAAAACTTGAGCTTGTTCATTCAGATTTATGTGGCCCTATGCCTATTGCTTCTGCAAATGGAAACAAATACATGATGACATTTATTGATGACTACACTAGAATGTGTTGGATTTACTTACTGAAGAATAAGTCTGATGCTTTTCAAACTTTCAAGAATTTTCATGCATGGATTGAAAATGATGCACAAACACATATTGGCTCTCTATGTACTGATAATGGAAAAGAATACACTTCAAACGAATTTTAAAATTATCTTTGTCAACATGGAATCAACCATCAAACAATTGTGCCATATAATCCACAACAAAACGGTGTAGCTGAAAGAATGAACAGAACTATTTTAAATATGGTTTGCTCCATGTTATTTTTCAAGAATGTAAAATTGATGTTTTGGGCTGATGCAGTTCTATGTGTTGTTTACATAAAGAATAGGTTTCCTTCAAGTTCAATTAGAAAAAAAACTCCTTTTGAAATGTGTCATGGCCACATTCCTTCGGTAAAGCATTTCAAGGTCTTTGGGTCCACCTGTTATTCCTTGACACCCAAGGGACAAAGGAATAAACTTGGTGCTAGAAGTCGAAAATGTATCTTCTTGGGGTACTCAAATACCTCCAAAGGATATCGTCTCTATGATGAAGCCAATAAGAAATTTGTAATAGCAAGAGATGTCATATTTCTTGAATCTTCAAAGAGTGACAAGGTTGTTGAGCGACAACTTGATCGCTTGGATAGATTCACACATGCAAAGTCCTTCCAAGAATTTGATAATGTGATTCCACATCTTGAAGGGGGGATTCCGATATTGAATCAAACTGTGGAATCATCTTCCCACATGAAAAATGCTTACGGATGACCCGCATTGGATGATGTGATTGGCCAGAATTGGGAGATTGAATCTTGAATCGATATTTAACTCAGATCAAATGACCGACCCCTAGACCATCTGAGAAGAGTGCTCCAAATGGTGACAAAGACAACCCCGGAAATCGTCGTCTCAATAGGAGTTGGAAAAAGCAGAACGAGATTCCACTCAACAAATGGTGGATATGAATGATCGGATTCCTTTTGTTGATAGTTATTTCTTATAGCGAATTGCGGACCACAGGAACACGAGATCATGAACCAACTTCCTTCAAAGAAGCCGCTTCTCATGATGAATGGAAAGAAGCGATGCAGAAGGAGTATGATGCCTTGATAATGAATGGCACTTGGAAGCTGGTTGATCCGCCTTTGGGAACGAAACCAATTGGCTATAAGTGGGTCTACAAGAACAAGTACAAAGCAGATGGCTCACTTGACAAGCACAAGGCCAGGCTTGTGGCAAAAGGATTCACACAAAAAGAAGGAGTCGATTATGAAGAAACTTTTGCTCCCACAGCAAAATGGACCACCATCCAGACTCTCTTTGCCTTAGCAGCTCAGAATGGATGGAAAGTCCATCAGATGGATGTAAAAATAGCTTCTTGAATGGATATCTAAAGGAGAAAGTTTATATGTCCCAGCCAGAAGGATTTGTGATAAAGGGTCAAGAACACAAAGTTTGCAAACTTGTAAAATCCTTGTATGGCCTCAAGCAAGCACCACGAGCCTGGTATGAGAAATTGGCCGAGCATCTTCTGAAACTTGATTTCAAACACTTTGATCTTGATGATGCAACTTTGTTTGTTAAGAAAGTTGGAAAAACAGTTGTATATCTTGTGGTATATGTAGATGATCTTTTGATAACAGGAAACAATGAGAGCTATATTGCATCCATGAAGAAAGAGTTGAAGAAAGGTTTTGAAATGACTGATTTGGGTCATATTCATTACTATTTGGGTATTGAAGTAATTCAACATCCTAAATTCATATTTCTTTCTCAAAAGAAGTACATTGGAGATCTCTTGAACAAATTTGGCATGGATGACTGTAAACCCTTAACCACTCCAATGGAGCAAAACTTGAAGCTCACATCTATTGAAGGGAAGGAATTTGAGGATGCAACTAAGTATAGACAGCTTGTAGGAAGTCTTATCTACCTGACCACCACCAGACTTGACATTTCATTTGCTGTTGGAATCCTCTCAAGGTTCATGCAAAAACCTTGTGAAGGACATTGGTCTGCTGCGAAAAGAGTGTTAAGGTACTTGAAGGGGACTAAAGACTTTGGACTCAAATATACACAGGTAGGAGACTTCAGCTTGATTGGATACTCTGATTCAGACTTTGATGGTGACAAAGAAACAGGGGTGTCTACTACAGGTTACACCATGAGTCTTGGATCAGGCGCTGTCTCATGGAGATCACGCAAACAGTCAGTTCCAGTAGATTCCACGACCGAGGCAGAATATGTGGCAGCAGCTGAAGCAACAAAGGAAATTGTGTGGCTCCGGAAAAATCCTGGAAGATTTTCAGATGAAACAAATGTATTCCACTCCACTCATGATTGACAACACTTCTGCAATAAAGTTGGCCAAGAACCCAAAGTTCCATGATCGAACAAAGCACATCAATACAAAGTACCATCTAATTCAACATCATGTTCAGGCCAAAACCATCCATCTACATCATTGTTCCACAAATGAGCAAACTGCTGATATCTTCACCAAAGCACTTGGAAGAGAAAAGTTTGAAAAGTTCAGATCGATGCTTGGGCTCACCAACATCCCTTCGGATTAAAGGGGGGAATGTTGACACCTAATCCTATGGGATGGGTGTGGATATGTATTTTTGTATAATAAATAATAGTAGGAAATAAATAAGGCCAAGAGTCATTGGGAGATGAATCCCAATAGCCTCACCTCCATGTATAAATCCATATGCATTCTTTAGCTAATACACATTCTGATTTTGAGGAGTTACCTCCTGGTTTGACGTCGGCGAACCTTCTTCGTTCAAAAATTCGGTCTCAACATTAGTAGAGCTTATATCTACTAGTCATATGTCTCCTCCTTTTTATGATGCACATGTGAACCTTTTCTCTCATGGCAATACTTCAGGTAGCTCCTCAATATCATATGGTATCTCTTCCTCCCATCCTGCCATATTTCATTTTGGTGAATACATCATGGAAGCCATGACCACCCCTAATTTTCCTTGGGCCAATATGCACCATCGTGTGTATTTATTTCCATAGAAAACCCATGATAAATATGTTGTGGAGTCTAGATAATTCATTCATGGTGAATTTCATTGGCTTAGAAACCTCATTCTTGCACAAGATTCTTTTGAATATGGAAATACGGCCAACATCTCACCTATTATTAAAATTAAAATTTTGAATAAACTAGGGATTAGAGAAAATATCACCTTGGGGGCACAATGTAGGCCGAATGAAATTGATGCTTACACTAAATTATTCAAATAATTGCATGATGTTTTCACCTAGTCTTATTCTGAGATGCCTATAATTGATCCTACCATTTTTCAATACGATATCAACATGTGGCCCGATTCCATTTACATCTTCTAAAATCTGAGACCCATTCATCCCTCCAAACATGAGGCTTTCAAGAGTCAAAATCAATAAGCTCAACTAGGATGGATTTATCTATCCCATTGAATACACCACATGTGTGTTCAATCCCATTCCTGTTATCAAGAAACAAGGCATCATTCATGTTTTCACATACTTTCACGATCTGAACAAATCTTGTCCCAAAGACAAATTTAGCATATATTTCATTGAACTAATCAGTGATGAGTGTGCAGAGCATGAGGTTCTTTCCTTTATGGATGGATTCTATAGATATAGCTAGATAATTATTCGTTAACCTGAAAATTTTTTACCCATAGCATTTCCCATTGAAATGTGTGTATCTTTTTCTTTTTTTCCATTTAGGTAGCTTGCATCCCCCATGATCTCATTCATTTCCCTCTTGTGTCTTTTATATGGGTCCATCATCCACACCTCATATCTATTATGGTGATGGTGTGAGTCACTTATCTAGGAATCTAGCCCTGGCATCTTGGGCCATTTTCACCCCTTTACACTTTTTAGTTCACTCCAATGGTGTATGCATTGGATCTGCCACCAGTAACCAAGGTGAATATGATGTTTTGATAGGTTTGTTAGCTGATGCCCTTGTTCGTCACATCCTTCACCTTCGTGTATTTATTCATTCATGTTACTACTTGTCATGCAATTGAATAGCATTAATTATGTGTCTAATCCAATCCTATTTAGAATATATATATAAGTTAATATTTTGGCACGTGAATTTGAATTCATTACAGCCAGTCCTGTTCCTAGAGCCCAAAATCATGATGGATATACCATTGCAAATAACATTCTAGATTTGAATTTATCACATTCATATTCAAGAAGGAAACAATAACATAAAAAAATGGTGAACCACAATCATCACAAAAATATGCATAGCCACATTATCTATAATCATATCCAACAATTCAGTGTTTGGAGTCCACGACTCTAAATACATCCAACATGCCCATAGAATTTCACAATACAAAAATGGGGACCCATATGTCCCTATCCCTAATCACTATCATATGGAGTCTCTTGATCCAATGGATTTATGCCAATAAACTGTAAGTCTCGAAATGCCTGATCAGCCATAATGACACACCTCGTGATACCTCGCCACACTAAGGGAAGACCAATTCCATTAGGGGAATTTTAAGGTCTAAAATAGGCCTCCTAAGAAAAATGTACAACCAAATTAGACTTTATAAGAACCAGTAGGGTTGAAGATGATGATGTCAACCATGGGGGATGATTCACCATTTTTGGAGTTAAAAAGTAAAAATATTAAAAAATAATAATATAATAAAACTACTTTTTGAAATTGTATTTTCAACTTATATCCCTAAGATTTTACTCAAATTTCGACTAGGAGTACTCATTGGATGAAAAATTTAATTCCTCATCCAAAGAGTACCCATGTTGCATACTTTTGATGGACCCTGCTACACAAAAAATGAGAAATACATGAAATAATGTGATTGCAATCACATATTTCATGTATTTTTCATTTTTCATGTGGTAGAATCCATTTAAATTATTCAACATGGGTACTCTTTGGATGAGGAATTAAATTATGCATCCAACAAGTGTTTCCGCTCAAAATTTGAGAAAACCAATAGAGAGATAAGTTCAGAATACAAGTTGAAAAAATAGTTTTTCCATTTTTCCCTCTAGAATTTGATGATGTAATCTAATATTATACTGTTAGGAGGCCCATTTTAGACCTAAAAATTCCCCCAATGCACTCATCCATATACTGATCTTCTAACTCATTCCATCTGTGCTCTACCACCTTGATTAGTAGCACGTATAACCTGCAACGTAGGTCCTCCAGTAGAGAATCATTATCTAATCTTTGTCATGATGTCAAACCCAAGCATTGCAACTCAACTTGTATATCATGTTGGTATCATCAGTGCTATGTCGACATACCAAAATTTTGGAAATCAATACCACATACATAATTTTTCTAAACTTTACATGTGATCAAATATAATAACTTTCACTTATGATATGGACCCCATGCTCCTCCTAGTGGAAGTGGTAAGTCAAGATCCCCCTGATAGTTCATTCCATTTTATGGATAGCCATCTATGTAAAATGGCACCTGGTCCCAATGTCCAAATAACTCAGGTCTTAACACCCATATGACTCCCCCTCCTCCACCTTTTGTATTAGTTTACCCTAGTGGTGCATCCTTGACTCCTGCGGGCCCCCATCACGGATTTGTACATGTGGTCGGATGGTCGAGATCTTCTCAAAGAGGAATAAGCACATAACTATCCAAAAATAATAGTTATCAATAGTCTATCTCCTGCATAGTGTCAACTGTATTCTCAATGAGAAAAACTTCATCTTAGCCTACCCATAGTAGGTCCCTTCCAATACACTCTCGAAAAACATCATCTGCCCCCAGTGATGTGATGAAAGACATGAATACCCAAGATCTACACCACCACTACGGTTGTAGCTTGTGTCTCGAGCCTCTCTAATTCACTCATCTGGATGGTTGTGCCCTTTGCACAAACAAAAGGTCCGCAATGATAATTCAAAAACTCTCCTATATGCCTCCCATAAGGTAGCACTTGATGTATCTCCCCTACCACCCCCAATGGGGGCATTCATGTCAGAAATCATATGTCCTGGATCGTGAGCTCAATATTATGCCCCTATACCACAAAGGCCTCCTCATCTAGGTCCCCGTATCTTACAATCCTTAATATCAAGGCATCACCAATCCTCATCAGTGGGTTCTCAAAGAACTTATGAACCCTATACCAAGTCAGAACCTCTGTGACTGTCTAGTTCCCCTAAATATCAACACGAACAATTTCCAAATCTTTTTCTTGCCATTTGAAATTTACCTTTTCCATACTTGAAAAATACCATTATGTTTTTTCAATTCATATTCAAAGGCATACATTTCTGGTTCCTAGCTTTAGCTCTACAGAGACCACCAATCCTACTTTTCCTCTCATCGAAAAACACATTTTTTTCCCTCAAAACTTGTGCTAGACAAATTTATCAACCCAATTTTGTGTTCTAGAATAAAAAACAGGGCCCCAAAAGTGCATTTCCACTATGAGGATGAGAAGGGTTTTCCCAAAATGAAATGAAGCCCGAATTTGAAAGTCTAATCAACCAAAATTTATAGGTAAGGTTAGGCCACGTGCCTCCAAAATCTCAAATCTTGATTCCTTTTAAATGAACATTTCTCACCTCTATACACTTGATGCTCTATGTTATGGCCTTGGGCATCCCTTCCCTTCAGACTTGGTCCTTTATCTAGAAAACATTGTTTTGAATTTCATATGTGGCTTCTCCTTATCAAAAGTGCATGGACATGTGGGTCTAGTTATACCCAACCTGCATATATAATTTAAAATATAAAAAATTATATAATTCCCTATTTTCTAGGTGGGGTTTATGAGTTACACTGAAATCCTACCTACAAAATTTTGTGGTCAAATTGTTTCCCAATTTAAAAATTGTTTTGAGGAAGTATAAATACACCTCATGGGAAGGCCTAAAGGGGAGAGAGAGATAGGTATTGATACTACAGCCTTTTAGTCCCTGATCAAGTATGATTATACTTGTGCCTTCTGCACTTCCCAGGTTGTGGAAACCCTTGTTTCCATCTTTCAGATGTTCACGTCTCTTATGTGATATTCTTGTGTATACTTATGGAAGAAGATTATTGAGGCTTGGGCTGGATGGATCCAGAGGATGGTTTCGCTCGGAGTCGTGGTTGAATTAGGTGGTATTCCCCCACATCTTTTACATACATAAATAAATAAGCTCTATCTTTTTCCCAATGTTGTGATATTTAATCCTTTGATACATGTTATGATCTTGTTATAGTTTATTTCATGTTATTTTTTTTTATAAACCTATATTATCTAACCACTAATGTCTAGAAAATGATTTGAATTACTACTAATCTATGTGCTTTTCTTGAATGAGTTGAAATTTTAAAAGCATGTGTAGAAGCAGAGGGTTTGAAGCCTACAGGTACACCCTCAAACGTAGAACCTATGGGTAAGGCCACTTCTCCAAATTTTACTAGTTTAAGCATTAGGACTATTAATCTGCCTACTTATTGTTGTTTATGCCTCTTTCTCTGTTGGGGTTCTCAAACTAGACCCTAGGGTAATTCATCCTATAACAATTCCAACCATTAGCTTTTCTTCTACAATCTCCATAAGTTCTAGGTCCTTCTCCTCCTCTCCAAATTCTCCAACAACTCACTATGCAAATGAATTGGATTTGGGGAAAGGGACACTTTTATAAGAAAAAACTTATTTTTTTTTCCACCCATTGTGACAAAATCATAGCTTAGTTTAACAAACCATCAACACAGTTTGAAATATCTCACCAAGTTTGATAATCGGTCTCCCTTTGTTTTTGGTAATTTGACACTTCACCTGGAAGCCATTTTTTCCCCAAAGTTTCAATTTGCTGCCAATTAAAATTGAATTTATTCATATGAGCTACTTTTACTATGGTACCACTTTACCTTCACAATCATAGACTCATGTGTCAATTTTCATTATGAGTAACCATTATTTACTTATGTTTTTATAGCCCCCTCTGGGCTTCTCCCATGTGGAAGCATCATCGAGTCACCCTTGTTCAAAGCATCCAAGTTGAGTCACCCTTGCATCCATGGAGTCTATTTTGAGTCCCATTGTGTCTTGTTATAGTGTTCCATCTGTATTTTCATTGCATTCATCCCATTTTTCTCATTTTTTCCTTCAACTATATTGCTTCATCCCTGAAAAGCCTTTTTCTGAGTAATTAACCATCCGTTCTAGAAATGAGTCAATCGTTTCCAGGTCAACCATGCATATTATGCTATGACAATGGAAATGATCAGGCCACCACTATATTTTTTCCTTCCTCCATCATCCCTTATGTTAGTTCATTAGTCACTTTACTATGATCCCTCGTGTGTTTGTAAAGTATTCCATCTCATTTCCTCAACTCTAACAGGCCCTCTTATGTTGACTTTAGCACATTCATTTGATAGGTTTGGTCTAAAGCAAGGTGTACCTTTCCTCTAAATTTCATCACTGTTTTGTGCCTAAGATGAACAAAAGTGAACAATCATTGGCCTTTCGACTTGGTTGTTTCTCATGTGCTCGATTCCAACTAATTATTGCACAATTGAGAATCATACACTTGATGGTTGAGTGATCCAATAGATTTTCCCAGTGATTCTCGGGTGTGTGTGAGATGTTTCAGAGCTATTTCCTGTTCAGGAGTGCTTCTTCTTTTTTGATTCCCCCTCAACATGTTATATCGAGGGGGATTATGTCTCATGTACTCGGATATCATTCTATTTATTCCTGACCTCTGTTCTTCTAGCTGCATTATGTATATGGGATTCAATTTATTATTTGTTGGCCCATGAATGCCAACATATCATGTATCATGTATCATGTAGTTTTTCGATCAGTCCCACATTGTTGGCTTCTCCATTACTCTTTGTAATTAGTTATCTTTGTGGGTATGGATATGCCTCCCCCGCCTCATTTGATATCATGTACTCCAAATTAAAAGGATACTTATATCAGTTTAGTAGGCATTTCCCCATCCATTCCTTTGTCATTCCTTACATTGCTTCAGTTCTCTCTCTCTCTCTCTTTCTCTCTCTCTCTCTCTCCCCTTTGGTGTGTCGTGGAAGTGCAATCTACAACTAATTACGGTCATACGACTTGCTCTTAACACTCATACATTGGGGGGAAATCTGTTATCACCAAAAGTGACCACCTAGCCATTTCTAACTAGGTGGATCGAAATAATTCACGTAGGATTAATTTTACCATAGTAAAATCACTTTCACCATGGATAATAATTTAGTAAACCATTTTTATTAAATTATTTCTCATTAAAATTTAAAAAATCCATGAGAATAATTGAATAAATCACTATTTATTTTATTTTCTCAAGGTTTAATTATTAAATCCTTATTTGATCATTATTCCTTATAATATTTGACTAAATCACCTAGGAATAATTAAATAAATCACTATTTATTTATTATTCCATAATTCTATTTTTGGAATAATTGTGAAATCACTATTTTATAAGTATTTCAATTTCACACCTTTCTTAATCCTCATGAAATAATTAATAAATCATTTTATTTTTTAACTATTTCTAAATAAATATAATTGACCATTTTGAATATTTTTTCCCTTTCCAAAGCATATAATAAATTACTCCTAATGGTTATATCTTGATTTTGTCAATTATATTTTATTATTTTGCATTTTTTAGATCAACCCAATACTTTGTTATAAATAAGAGGGTTTTACATTCATTTTTTACCATGATAATTATCATCGGAACTATTAACATCTTCTTTCACTTGAGCTCCCACTAAATTTCTACATACTGTTTTGGGTTTTTCACATATTGAGAGAGAGTATCGATCACTGAAGAATCAAGGACATCTAAAGGACCCGTCCCATAGAGGGGGATTTGCAGACCCTTTTGTAGATCTCCTTCACAAGGTATTATAAATAAATATCATTATTCATTTTTAAAATTATTTCCATTTTGGATTATTATATTGGATATATACTGTTGTTTTCCATTTTGGATCACATATATCTTTTTATTACAGGTTTTCCTCATTTTACTATTGCAGATATGAGGCAGAAATGGAAATATTTTGTTGTTAGGGTCACTTGTCACCAGTGACTTAAGTGAAGTTTTTTTGGTACACCTTCCAAGAAATTTTATACTAACACTTTCTCCCCATTAGACAATTCCTCCATATTTTTAAAGCATGCACTATTTCCGCAAGCTCTAGGTTATGGGTAACATCGTTCTTTTCATGATCATTCAGTTTTCTCGATTCAGATAAGACCACATATCCTTATTGCTTCAAGACTTCGCTGAGTCCTTCCATGCAAGCATCCATGTAGGAAACAAAGACCTCGAAATATACTACTCTTAAGATAGGCACACATGTGAGAAATTTTTTCAGCTGCTAGTTCCACATTATTGTGTCCACTAAAATTATACTGCTTTTCTTTCCGAAGAGTTGATTGGGTCTCCAATCTTTAAGAAGTATCCAATGCACCTTTTTTAATATTCATATAAACCCATGAAATATCTAACTCTTATACCTTTACAAGGAGTGGGCCACTCCATTATATCCTTGAACATTTTTGGATATACAACCACTCCTTTTGACATAAAATTTTGTTAGAAAATTATATATTACAGAGCAATGCAACACATGAAATATGCGGAAAACACAAGCACACAGAACAAATAAAACCAAAAAGACACATATATGTGGTTCACCCAGTTTGGGCTACGTCCACCCCGAACAACGAGTCCTTCCTTTCTATTATCCATCAAAATGAAGAGACGAAACCTACAACATATCCATTGTAATATCCTCTATTCTCTCTCATAGACTCCCTATCTATTTCTCACTCCGATAATACACATACAATACACAACCGCAATACAATACCCTCATTCAAGAGAGGGGTTCCCTTCTAAGGAAAAAAACCCTAAACTAAACATAACTTCTATCGTCAGATCATCCACCTAATGAACGGCCCAGATTGACTAGAAATTACTATACTTTTCCAAGGAAATTTTACATATGTTTTTAGCTTCGGGGGCGCTGCCCCCCAAACCCCCGCCCCCCTGGACCTCCCAAGAAGCGTTTAATTATGGGGGGCGTTGACGCCCCATTAAGGTATAGGGGTCCAACGTTGTGATACAAAATAAACAAGATAATCAGGCTCCACACCCAATACATTCCACAAGTAGTGAACCTAGATTTGGAATAAGTCACACTTGTTGAGTTTTTCATACATCTTATTCTGTCTTACTAATTGTAATACTACTCTTATATGGTCTTCATTATCTTCTTTAGTTTTTTAATATACAAGGATATCATACACAAATACTAATACAAATTTATCAAAATAAGGCCTCAAAACATTTTTTATCAAGCACATGAATGTGATTGGGGAATTTGTAATTCCAAATGGTACCACTCCAAACTCATAGTAACATGGATATCTAATTCAGAAGCCAAATTTTTGAATATCCTCGTCTTTAATTCTAACTTGATGGTATCAAGACCTGAAATATATTTTGGAAAACACCATAGCCACTCTCAACTCATCAAATAGGTCATCAATTCGAGGAAGAAAGTAGTTTTTCTTTAATGTAGCCTTGTTTAGATGTCAGTAATATAATGATAATCATAACATTCCATCCTTATTTTTGACAAACAATGTTGGGGGTCCCCAGGGAGAAACATTGGGATGAATGTATCCCTTATATAGCATTTTTTAAGCTGAATTTTCAGTTCAATGAGGTCAATATACTCATGAAAAATGGAGTCTTTGTTGTTGGCACTATTCCCATAATTAATTTAATGGTAAAATCAATGTATATTCTAGGTGGAAATCCAAGAAATTCTTCTACAAACACATGACTAAATTTTTTTAACACGAGGTTGATTTCAAATGGATCCATGATTCCTTCCACTTCCTCAGTCACGTGGATTGCATACAACAAATAGCCTTTTCTGTTGTATCACTTCACTTGAAGTGTAGTTATATTCCAAAGGGATATCAATATATTTATTCCCTGTGACATTACCTTATAACTAGCATTGCAATGCATTTCGATGGTTTGTTGTAACAATAAATCTTGGTTTTTTTAGATGTCGTCCAATCCCTACCGATTAAGACATCAATAATATCCAAATGGTAATAAATTTAGAGTTTTCATTGTGCTCATACCACAAATATCGATTTTTCATGACTTTATTATGTATGTGATCCGTCTTTTTGTTCCCAGGGAGGAACACTATCGAAGAAGAAAAATTAGAGAAGCGCACGAGATTATGAAGCACCTGCATAACATTATAGGGATGGATGATTCGAGATCAGTGACAGTTGGTGGCCTCTAATTCGACAGATATGCTCCTACAGTTCGTCTTCCTCCAAGGTATAATATCTCAGGTTTTCTTCTCCTCCAAATTTTTTTTTAGGGTTTGGTCTTTGCAAACAACTAATTAAATTATTTACTTCTAATAATTATCCTTATTAATTAATTTTTATTTTCTATTAATAAAAATTAATTAATTAACAATAATTATTAGTATCTTATATTTTTAATAAAAAAATTTTTATCTTTAATAATGATCATATTTAATATTAGATTAATTAGGATTGAATTATAATAATTAATTGAATAATTAATTATTATTAGAATTAATTTATAATAATTATAAATAATAACTAATTTTATTAACATTTATTTACTTGTTTGAATTAATGAATGTTAATACTAATTAAAGTAGTTTATTATTTATTTTTATTAAATATTAATTTTATTAATTAATTAATAATTATCAGTTTTGTAAATAATTCTTACTAGGGTTTCTCATATTCTAGGGTTTTATAGTTTAAAATTATTCACTAAAAATAAGAATAAGAATTAACCCTTATATTATTAATTTAAATTACTTATATAAAAAAATTTAAAATTTTAGTAACTTATAATTAAGCAATTAATATAAAAAAAATTAAAAATTTAAAAAATTTTAATTACTTTGGGTTTTATCACTTATAATTAAGTAACTAATATAAAAAAACTAAATTTATTAAAATAAATTAATAATAGTAATTATTATTATCAAAATTAATAAATAGATGATATTATATATTCTTTTATAATTTATTAAAATTTATTAGAATAAATTATTTCTTTAAAAAATAAAATTCATTAAATAAATTAACAAAATATTAATTAGTGAGTCGGCTCTTCTTCTTCTCCTTTTTTTCACTATATATAAACCTTGTCCTTTGCGTATTTCTTTCACTCTTCATTCATAATCTTGTCTTGAAGATGAATCCTCATTGGGATTTGAAATGTCGACTATTGTTTTATCACACTGTGGATAATCTGGAGATCTTTTCATAAAAATAATTTATTACCAAAACCTTCCTAAAATATGAAAATAAATTGTTGTTAAAATAGATTGTCATCATGTACTTTAGGTTACATTATCTGCACAAATTTCCATTTTTATAGATTCTTGAAAAATAAAAATGTTTCAGGACGCCATTGAAATGATTTTCAAAATAAAAAATAAGGGAAAAAATGGTTCATAGTAATTTAAAGGTCAAGATAATTAAAAAAAATAGTGTATTATCATTGGGAGGTAAGGAAACCTCATGGGAAGGGATAATTTTACTTTCGAGGCTATGTGATGTTCATTTATAAGTAATATTATTTATTAATCCCTTCCGCAGGCAGCATGGGACTATAGTAATCAAATATTTCATTTGACATTAATTCTCCTGCAAACTAACCTAAAATTTCCCTTGCATTTTCATGGAATATGATCACTCATACAATCATTCAGCCTATTAAATGGACAAAATGATTTATAATACCAATACTATTTTTGATGATCTTATTGGCCTCTTCCCGAGGAAAGAGGCTATATGAACTATGCAGTTTTATGAATAAAAGGATATAGTTCATCAGTATTTTTTTGAAGGGAAACTAATGCTAGCATTAGTTCATTGGACATTAAATTTTAAGCTTCATTGGTTTTTATATAGATTATATTTTATTGATTTGCATATATCTTGTCTAAAAGTAATAGACGTATCTAGTGTCTAGTCGGTTAGGTAGGCACATGCCACAACACATGCGACTAGATAGGTATGGATATGTGCATGTCTTAGGCGATGTGAATGGTGTGCTAGGTACATGATACAACACATAACAACACATCCCTTTCTGTAACTACAACGCACATTAGGTAGTACATTTCTGTAACTACTGATATCTTGGTAAGATGGAAGAGAGAACAGAAATTGTTGGAGTTGTTGTTGCACAAGTTGTCTTCTTGGTGAGCTAAGAAAAAATAACTAAATTTGTTGAAGTAGTCATTGCACAATTTTTCTTCTTGGTGAGACAAGAAAAAATAGAAATTTTTGGAGTTGCCATTGCACAAGCAGGTGTAGTGGTCCATAGCCAATACTGTACGTAATTTTTTTCCTGTTTTTCCTAAACAAATGATGTTTATAATTTGTGAACTTAAATAAAAATATATATTAAATAAAAAACTCCAATGATTGGTTAATTCTTATAATCAACTATCCATGCTCATATATCATATCAAATATTCATTTTCCATGCTCAGACATCATATCAAATATTCATTGTCCATGCTCATATATCATATCAAATACCTACCCATGCATAGCTAGATTTGAACCCAACTCGGAAACCATATTTGTAGGAAGTAGCTTGGTTTCCTCTGTGCCCTAAAATTTTTATCTCTTTATGATTCACCTGATTCAAGATGAAAAATGCTTGGGACCTCTCTCTGTTCGGTGAGCCGCATGCACAAGAAATTCCGCCATATAAATTTTTTTTCACTGAGCCCTATGAACAAGCAATTCTGACGTATAAAAGTCACTAATTAGCTAGACATCCTTTGCAAGAGAGCCACAGGCATACCTTGCTATACCTGAACGTGAAGTAAGTATATACTACCATAGGGATTTATCAACAGGCATATACCTACATTCATCTATGAGTGAGGGCCTTTGGGCAGATTCCTTTCCTTTCAGGGTTGGCTTACGATATACATCCATTCATTACATTTGTGTAGGGGGCAAGAGCTACAACCCTTGCTTAATATTGCTATCAATAATGGGCGGAAAGGATTTACACAAGACCACAAAGGGAGAGAGATACTTTTCTTACATGCTTAACTCTGCCCTCCTATCGCACCTATATTCCTTTTTGTCTAGTTACATCTAGTATAAGTTCTACTTCCAAATATAGATGGGAGAAATATTGGACGTATAGTAAGTCTTCATCACGGTATCCCTCAGAATGTATTTTGCTATGAATCCTTAAAACAACAACAGTCATACCACTATGAATATAGCACTGGAAATCAGACACTGGTATAAGTGCCCATTCATCCTACTCCTCAAACTCTTTTCTCATCGCCTAGGAACAAAACAAAACATAACTTAACTTCATGTTTCGCTTCAATCATTCTGTTATTACAATGTCATTTTTCTAAAATTGGTATCAACAATGTTTTGATGTAGATTATGACTAATCACCCTTGAAGAAAGGAAGAGGGTTCAAAATTCGGAGATGGATTTGACTCGCTTCAATTATAAAAGACCAAGAGGCTAAAAAAAAACATATCAATATGTAGAACCTAAGCATCGCAAGACCATTGGCATACATCCGTGAAAATTGATTAGTTCTCCATCTGTAATAAAAATTGAATACCAATTATGAATCTTTGTAATTCTATAGATAGAACCTCGTGGTGTTTCCCGACCAGTAACTAGAACTGGAAATACAATGTCATATATAAAATTGCATAGAAAAATAACCGTGTGTTTTTCTTTACTAAATACATTAACATGTGCTTGTCTCAATTTCATACCCCGTTGTGAAGTGTCTACATTTCTTGCATGCAAGAAAGTCACAAGTTTGTTGTGTTGTTTTTATCAATTTATATAATTTTTAATTATATAATATAGAAATATTAAGTCACAAGTTTGTTGTGTTGTTTTTATCAATTTATATAATTTTTAATTATATAATATAGAAATATTAACACATGGGTTGCATGCAACTTCATAGTCGTTTTTTGCAATTTTTTTCATAATGGTTTTTGTGATTTTCTCTAGTAGTTTTTATTTAAGTTGGTATTTTTTTAATTTGGAAGTTTTTAATAAAAATAAGAAGTTTTTAATTATAGATCCTCCAATATGCAATAGTGGAGTTTGGTACCTCTTATTTATTGTATAAAAGAGCAAGTTATCCCAATTTATGAGTAATCATTTTCTGGATTGGACTGTACTAGTAATTCAACCAATTTTATTATTTTATGATGCCCCACAATCAACTAAAAAATTATCGAGTAGATGGTGGAATGCTTTTTTAATCTCTTATTTATTTTTTTGGTGGATAAAAGACCAAGTTATCCCAATTTATGAGTAGTTTTTTATTGTATTGGACTGTACTAGTAATTCAACCACCTTTATTAGTCCATGTCATTAGACATGGGACTATAGTAATCGAAAACGAATTTTTAGCATTAGTTTGCTTCCGTTTTATTAGTTCTTGCAATTTATACACCCTATCTGAGTCGTTAAAAGAATAGTTTTTCTTTTCATGGTTCTGGCCTCTTCCCGAGGCAAAGAGGGAAGATAGCTTATATTATGTTTCACTTTGTATTTCAAAAATCGAACTAGTCAGAATAATGTTAGCATTAGTTCACTCGAAACAAATTTTTTATGTTTTATGTTAATTCAACTATGGTTTCTACCCATGAGCTTTGCTGGCACATGTTTTTCCACCACCCTGTGAGTTTTGTGACGTCTGGGCCCCGAGTATCAAATTTTTGTCACTTACTGATTAAATAAAAAATAAGGATAGACAGCATATTCAACACCTTAAAATGAAATTGATCAAGAAGAGCATCACCATTGCTTTCATCTCCTGAGCAGGGCATTCTAGCTAGACAGAGATGCTGGGAAGGAAGGCACTGTTGCTAGCTAAATACGACTTACTTCTAGTGAGCTGGCTGGTTGGAAAGAGTTGGTAAAAATGTAGAAGGTGGAGAAATTCACTTAAAACCAGTAAATTACAGGTATTTACATAAAACCAGCAAAGTACAGATAAATATATTACTGTCAAATTTTCCTTAGAAAACGTAGAAAACAAAAATGTAAAAACACCTATTTTCCCTATTGCAAGCCAAGAAAGCTACAGGTGCACTGATGAAGAACATAAAGACTTAGTCACAGTATGCCCATTAGGAACCATACAAAACTATTTTCCCGTCATAAATTGCTCAAAATTTGATATTATCGAAATCATATGCAACAATGCAGTTTACCATTAATTGAACTAGTTTAAATGGATGGATTTGAAATGCAAAGAGTGACTTCAACGACCATTTGCATTGTTTTGATTGCTACTTCTTCCTTTCTTCGTTCTAACCAAGCTATTTCTACAGGGCTATTATTTACTGGGGCTCTTTCCATACAATATATAAAACCTCTTTCAGATGTAGATCTGTCAATGTAAAGATGCAGTATCAAGTATGCATATAATATCTAAATTCGCATAGATCAACAGAAGATATGTAGATTTTGTCCTAGATCCACAACTACTAGAAGTAAAGTGACACCAAAATACATAAAATGGACAAGGCCTGCAAAAATAGAGACCAGTTTCCAAAAACTAAAGCTGATACGATTTTCACCTACATCCATTGAGGACATACCAAGATAGTCCCTTCAAGGAATTGGTCAAACTATTGAATCTTGTGTGGTTAGATTCATTGGTTCCTAGAGCTAATCACAGGTTCAAAACCCATGAAGACATTTGTGGTCCATGTCAAACCCATGAATACATTTGGGGTGCCATCAGTGAGCTATGAAGAGAAAGAAATAGTCTAGCGAATAAAAACAAAGCCATCCAATTCACTAAAAGGAGTACAGTGCATGTGCTCTCTATTCAGGGATTTTTGTCAGCTATTGGAAATTATTCACACAATTGTGCAACGTTTGCAACAATTTATGACTACCCCATTATCTAATATTTTATGTCGTCCTGTATATAAAAAATGAGTTGTCAGCAACATAGAGAGGTGAAGATTCTTAGATAGGGCCTATCTAAATAATTGAATACTTTCACAAGACTCAAGTTTTGGAGTACATCTATTTACAAGAATAACCCCAAAGAAAGTGCAATAACCCAACTGTAAACAATAGCACTTAATAGAACATGAACCAGATTTGAACAAATATAAGAATATATTAAGAATTCCAAGCTTCAGCCTACCAAAACACATACTATGTGACTATCACATAGAATGTAGTATGGTGTTGCATTATCTAAATTAATGGCTTGATTGTCAGGTGGGTCTCGGAGGGAACAACGAGCCAGACAAGCAAGCAGGTAAGCACCTGTAAGCCATGCAGAGATTGTAAATGAAAAAAGTACACATTGTAAATAATGAAAGTACTTTTTGTAACCAAAATTACTTGATCTTCCATGTGGACCCCACATGAAGGCCACACACCTTACTATTTAATTCTACTATTGCACCTGTATCTTGAGACCATTGTGACAGGACACTCGGAAATGTAATAAGGCCAGGTATCCTTTGCTCAAAGCATAGGTGTGGAATCATATTCAACTATGACATCATGTTATTTGAACTCTATATCAATTTTGCAATTGTGAAATTGTTACTGTGCGGAACAAGTTTTACAATTTTTTTTTCTTCTCTATTTATCGATTTTCTACATATTTGAATGTCAAAATCTTGATTCAACTAAAGTGATTTCAGAATTTTTTTTTATGGAAAAAAATCTTCAATGAACTTCACATACTTCTGGGAGCAAGAAATTCACATAATTCCTGTAATATGTTGAACTCTGAGGACTTGGTTTTCAGTATTTTTTACTTTCATTTGTATGCATTTATTTTCTATAAAATTTCGTGTCAAAATCTCTATCGTTGATTCTAATGAAGTAGTGCTACCATCCATTTTTGTTGAGAGAATATATTCCGTCAAGCTTTGTAACAATTGAAATACTTTAACAAAGAGCTCCTGTAATATGTGGTTTGAAATGTTTTTCTTATTTCAGTTTCCAGTGGGATAGATCCACCGTCTTTTGAAGTCTCGGGCATCTGCAAATGGAAGGGTGGGCTATAGCAGATGCAGATATGGCACAAGGGAACTACAACGGCAGCTACAATGGAAACAAAAAATATATACATTCTGTAAATGACAATGCACCACTCATGCATCCATAAGATGGCTTTTTACATACAACATTTAAAAAACAAGATTATATTTGTAAATATGCAGTGCATTTTCTTGCTTTCCAATTTTGTTTTCCCATTAGGAGAAATTGAAAAAATGTTGTTTTAAATTTCAAGTCCAATCTTGAACGGGATATAATCAAGTTTTGAACGGGAGCATATGGATTTTATGTTTCCATCAAGTAACACAATTAGTTAGTAAATCAGTAGCTTTTTTGTTCTTGTTTTCTCTACTTAGATAATATGAGATAGTATGACAAATCTCTCTTTAATTTCTCAAATAGCATGGTTTGAGTGACAAAAGAAATTTTGTAATTTCCTATAAAAACAGCAACCACGTTATGATATTATAGCACAGTACATGTTTCAAATCGTTAAAGTGTCATGTATTCTACCACACTGTCTCTCTGCATGATTTTTTATATTGCAATAAGTTTGAACGATATTAAAAACTTTATATTAGTGAATTTATTTATTTTCATCTTTTCTTTAAAAACTTTATATCAGCTAAGTTATCGCTTTTCATTGCATATTATAGCATATTTAAATACATATGATCCATTTAATGTATGAGATCTAGTGTGAACACTCAATAGCTTAACCTGGAAATATTTGACTAGCTAAGTTCTTCTCTTTAAAAACTTTATATTAGCATTCTCACTTTTCATTTCATCGTATAACATATATAAATATGTATGATCCATTTAATATATGACATCCAGTGTGAACACTCAATAGCTTAACTGAGTTATGCAGTTCATTTATGACATAGTAAAGCTTAACCAATTGGTTGGAAGGATCACTTCCAAGAAAAATTAAATGACTAGCATTAAAGCAGACTAATAAAGCTATTACAAACAGAAAAGAGAGGTACAAATTTTATTGTAAGTAGCATACATGCACTCTCTTTCCTTGAAGACCTCAAGCTTGGTCACTATATGAAAATTCCTCCACATTGTATGTACATTGCTCAAGTGTGGTTCTAACATCTGAATTTAGACACTCCTCTTGGTGATTTCCTCTATCTTTGATAATTGTTTCCTATATTATGGTGCTAACTCAGTTTAATTTTTTCACAGCTTATGGGCACACTTCTAGTAGGAATGGCGAATCTGGGTGTTGCATGGTGGATGCTGGAATCTATAGATAACATATGTAATGTGGAATATTTACCTTCTGACAGCCCTTGGACATGTCCAAAGTAAATACTACAATTTTTCTCTAGGAATTTGGCTTCAAAGTCTCTGCCTCGCTTACCGTGTTTTCTTCTTGCTCAACGGCAGGGGCTTGCTACTTCGCAACCTCCCTTGTTCTTTTATGACACCAAAAAATCAACTAAAAAAGTTATAGAGTAGATGGTCGAATGTGTTTTTGTACATCTTATATTTTTTTGGTGGATAAAAGAACAAGTTATCCCAATTTATGAGTAATTATTTAATGTATTGGAATGTATTGGTAAGTCAGCCACCTTTATTCTTTAATGATGCCACATAATCAACTAAAAAATTATATAATAGATGCTGGAATGTTTTTTAAGTGCCTGAGAGTCTGATCCCAACAAGTTTTTAATAAAATGTAAATAGTAAGCAAGCCATAGGTTGCTATGGCCAATTTCTCTAAGGTTTCTTGAGATTTTAATAGCTTTTAAATTTATGATTTTCAATAAAAAAAATTTCAATAAATTTAAAGCCATTGGGAACTCAATCAGCACTACCCGATATGTTGATCCCAGGTGCATTGGTACGTGTGATAAACGAATTTCTTGGATATTGGTCGAGGTGGGATCTTTCACAGAGCTAGCTGGTGATATTGATTTAGTTTGGGGACAACGACGACATAGGCCGCGGGTGGATTATTGCGGGGTACCTTTTAGGTGTCTCATCTGTCACAAAATAGGGCATATCTAGTAAAATGATCCTGACAGGTTCTTCAAGATTCACAGGCAACGTAATTATGCTATTGGAAAGAAAGTTAACACTCGGCCCTTACCTTCATTGGATTCTGATAAGCCGGGTAAGTCTAATTCCGATTCTCTTTGGCTGGTGTCGCAAGATAATATTGGTTATAATTATAATTGCTTATCCCATTTTTGTTTTCAGAATTCTGTTCAACTAGTGGACCCTAATGGACCAAAGGGCTTCTCCACGCCACCTCCTCTTAAACCAGCCTTGTTTTCCCATATTTCTGCCATTGATGATCCCCAAGGCCGGTGTTTTTCTGAGAAATCTCGAGCCCTCACTGAATTTTTTCCCTCCACTGAGTCGTCAATTGTCCCATCCTTCATGTCATCACCAAAGGGTGCTTCACCTCACTCTTACCCTGAACCCTCCTCTGATCTCCGCTATGAACCTTCGCGTATGTCTGGAGTTAGTGACTTGAATAACTTGAAGATGGATACTGGTGGTTGGTCTTCTGAGAATCATCAGAACATAGATAATATTTCATCTCCTATGTATCCTTTAATTGTGTCCCCTTCTATGCCGCCTCTTGAATGGGTGTCTCCTATTTCTAGTCATGATCAAATATTGGATCATCTCAGGGAGTCCCCGAAGAATTCTTTTGGCAGCAATTTGGATGCCATACTAAAGAATATGAATCTGGACCTGTTAGCTTTGACATTTTATGACAAAAATCCTCTGGTACCTCAGCCTTACATATCCCCAAATTCTGCTACAAAAATAACTGTTAGGAAAACCTTCAAATCTAGAACAAGACATTTTCAAGGCCGAAAAAAGACAAAGGATCTTTTTCAAGGGGAGATATTAAATATTAAAGACATAATGGTCATGGCAATGGAAGATAATCGGGCCCTTAGAGCAAGCTACCCTAGCAAGTGGTCACCATGAATTCTATCCTTTCTCTTAATACACGAGGGATCGACGACCCCCCTAAGATTCTTCGCCTCAAGTAATTGGTGGAAGTACAACAACCCTTGGTTATTTTGTTACAGGAAAATATTTGTTCGAGAATTATTGTGATAGGTTCCATATTGTCTTTCTTCTCTGGATGGAAGACAATAGGTATTGATTCCGTCGGTAGGTCAGGTGGAATGGTTGTTGTTTGGGATGGTATGAGATTTGATTTAAAGTCATTTAAATTTTTTGGTGGAATTATGCTACATGGCTGCTACAGAGGGATTAGAGATATGATTGTCATAATCAATTTATATGCTCCTTGCCAGTCTTGTTCTGGTTTTTGGGAAAATATGGACAGTAGCAGCTTATTAAAGCTCAATAATCTCATGATGATTGGTGATTACAATGTCTCTCTTGAAGTGGAAGAGTCGTGGGGCACGCGGGAAAGAATAGATCCCCTAGCCGGTAAAGTTTCACAGATCATTGGCAACTACAATTTAATTGACATAAGATCGGCTCCAGTCTTGCCCACTCGGACGAATAGGTGGAGCGACAATGAATATATTGCTAAGGTTTTTGACCAAGCTGTGATTAATCCAGACATGATCAATATTCTGTGCAACATCCGTCTAAGAGTGGTTTCGTCTAATCTTTCTAATCATATGGCAATATTCTTATCTTGGAGACATGAGTCCACTCCAAAAGGTGGTCCATTCAAATTCAATCGCGTGTGGCTTTCGGATCTTGAATTTATTGAACTAGTGCATGCTTTTAGGAAAAGTGAAAAACAAGTTGGATGTAAGCATAGGTGGCTTAATTTGGTGGACAAGCTCAGAAGGATGAAGAAAAAGGTGAAAAAATGGGAATGGGAGAAGAAGCGTGCTCAGAGGAAATAATTAATTGACATTCAGGCTAGTATTGATCGGATTTATAAGGGTATGGTGGACATAGTGCCTGATGAGGATACCTACTGCTCATTAACTGCTCTTGAGGCCCACAAATTGGCTTTATAGTGGATACAGGAAATTACGCGGAAGCTCAAGAGTCGAGAAAAATGGCTTCAGGAAGGATATTTTAATACTAAGTACTTTCATTCTTGTGCTACTAGGAGGAGAAACAAATATGGAATCTAGAAAATTCAATCTGAGGAGGGTGTGTTGAAAACATCGGATGCGCAAATCAGGCATGAAGCTTACGGGTACTTCAAGAAATTCTATATGGCAGTTGAAGGCATTGAGGTCTTGAAGCAGCGTTGGGTTGCTGGCCATTTACTGAATATATTTGACCAAGAGACAAATGATGTTATCATGCAGCCGATATCTAAAATGGAGGTTGAACCTGTTTAAAGTCATTTGCTAGAGATAATAGCTCGAGGCCTAATGCTTGGTCGGTTGAATTTTTTTGGGGTTTTTTTGATATTATGGGAGATGAATTACTGGCTACCACTGAAGTGATTCACATAATGGGATATGTGCCTGGGGATTTGAGCTCAACCTTTATAGATTTAATTCCTAAATCTTCAGATCCTTCTTGCTTTTCTAAATTCAGACCCATCACTTTGTGTAATTTATTGTACAAGCTATCTTCCAAGGTCATTGCAAATCGACTGAATGGGGATTTATCCAGGTCGATTTTGGAGGAACAATATGGTTTTTTACAAGGTAGATCGATCCATGATGTGG
Organism: Pinus albicaulis; assembly: GCA_034641835.2. Lineage (NCBI taxonomy): Eukaryota > Viridiplantae > Streptophyta > Pinopsida > Pinales > Pinaceae > Pinus > Pinus albicaulis. The sequence goes on along the minus strand of CM076569.1, from coordinate 379,858,387 downwards.
TGCCTATTTCCTTTGAAGTAATGCATTTTATTCATGATCAAAATAAGGAAGGCATAATTATGAATATTGATCTTTATAATTCTTATGTGATAGCAGGAAACCCTGCTATATACCCAAATTCTCCATGTAACAATGTATGTCACATTGTTTTCTCCCAAAATTGGGACTTAGCACTAGTGTAGAAGCTTTTCCTCTTTAAATTCACATGAATATTCCTTCACTTATTATATCAAGGTTATAAAACCTAACCTATGTGAGAGTTGTCCCCTTTCAGGTATCTATAAGTATAACCCATAGATAAATCCTTTATGCAAAGATTCTCTCCTTCCATTTATTCCCAAGCGAAAGTCTTCCAAATAGCCATGCCATAAACCTTTGGTTAACCAACCCTCAACATTATGTCTATAATTCTCAGACCTTATAAATTATAACCGAAATGTTTACAAAGTCCGCTTCATCACCCACATATTCAATTATTTTCGAAGTTTATATGAATTAAACCCCAAGTCAAATATTCCTTCTCAATTACATCAACCATGAAATTGACTTTGGATACAAAACATATACTTCGACTCACAACCTTACCAACTCTCCTTGTGGATATACATTATCAACTTTGGACAAAATCAATGTCCAACATACATTAATCTTGGCCCACAAGATTTCTGTATTTCGTCTCATATTTTTATTAATACCAAAGTTCGACTTTGGTTTAACCTTCCAAGCATCAACATATATTAATACTCTTCCCACAGCTTAAAATTCCATTGCATATTCGAACCATGCAAACATACATCAAACCCAAAGCGCTATTACTATATCTAGCCCCACAAATTCATTTATGTGAAACCTTTCCACCATTTATTAAAAACATTAATAATATTGGCCCATAACATTTCATTACATATGAAACTCCAACTTTGGTTAAACGAAAGTGCCAATATATATTAATGTTCGGCCCCACAACTTTATAACTTACCTCTTTTCTCATTTAACTTCTGCATAAATTCTAATGTGAATGTCATCGATCTTCTGATGGTCATCATCGAATGGATATCATGTTCAAATGGGCTTTAAACTTTAATGGCCAAAATGCACTCGAAATAGCTTATATTACGATACCACCAATGCAACGTGTCACACATTAGATGCTATCGCGTTCAAACTCAGCAAAATAGCCTACTGTCCCCAATCAACATGAAAACCATTATTGGTTTTAAATACTACCTTCACTGTTCCATAGCTTTCGGTTCCGCTTCAACTCATCGTTCCACCATTCCTTTGATTCCGAATTTTGCTGCACCATCAAAGTTTCGTTCCTTTGACTTATAACTCCCCATGAACCCTTTAGTATACCTCCTCTGTTTACTAATTGAACCACTCAATTCAACAAATCATCATTCCAGTTCTCATTTAAGGACTATGTCAGGAATTATCGACAGGTTCAGTTAGCTCCACGGTTAAAACTCTCTGTAACCCTATACTGTGTTCTCTCCACCTCTGCGCAATGAGAATTTACAACAATCTCTCAATGGTACTCAGAACCACTTATGCAAACCCTTGTTGTAGATTTTATAGCACACCTGTTCACAAGCTTAGATTTCATGTATGTACTATGATAGGAATAGATTCCTCTCTTTTATATTTGGATATCAAATTACCAGACCATATTTCTTCCAAAAGCATTTATCCATACTATGATCAATGATCGATATACACAGAATTCAATTTATAACTGAATATTTGTCCCTTGTAAAAGCACATTAAATCTCATGAACTCACTCATCATACCATTCGAATACGAGTACTCTGTTCATAAATTCTAAGTATTCCTCACATAGAATTCAATCGATCACTGCACACATAATTAAAATTCCCTCATATATATATATATATATATATATATATATATATATGAAATCAAATAATTACAAAGGACCTCTTTTCCCTGGCCGGATCCTCAAATCAATAGCCCTTTTCAACTGCCCATAGGCTTACAAACCCTTGTTTGTTAAAACCCTACTCTACTGTTGTCTCTGTCTACTATCTTCTGCCTTTGAGGTTTATTATTTTTATACAAAATATTATGAACCAATTTAGGTTCAAATCCTCCATTACCTCAACAAAATCCTCAAAGTCCTAAAATATTTCCTTTTATCCCTAAGGATCCTTTGTAATCCCATAAATCATGAAACCAACTCTAATTTAAGATTTACAATCAATTCCTAAATCTCTCAATCCCTATGAATCTCAACTATCCTATTTCCCTCATGTTCTCCAATCCTTCAGGAAAATTTACAAATTCCTCACAATAATTAATCTCTGTCATTAAAATCACTCAAAACATTAATAATTACATAATACATCAATATTCTTTTGAAAACGCAAGACCGCCTATGTCTATTAAAATAAAAGGTATTTCATTGAGCCTAATGCCCCTGCATCGGATTCCCAAGGTTAAAATAATCATGATCTCCTGATCATGTGCTTTTAGTCTTTGTCTCCCTGGATCCCATACTTTGTTTTGTAATTGATCATCTATTTCTACTGTTGCTTGCTACTTTTCTCCAGGTTTCCATATTTTATGTTGCCTTGCTCCACTAGCTGTACTTTCACAGTCTGTTACTATCTTTCTTCTGCTGTTGCTGCTTTTCTTTCTTGTTGATATCGTCCTCTGAGATAATTTCATCATTATCCTTCTCATTAGTTCAATTTCTCTGTCCAATGAATCTTCTTTTTGTTGATTTCTTTCGCTCCTTGATTGCTGATCTTTCATTCTTACTGCCACCCTATCATCCTTACCCTCTTATTTTTTGCAGTTACTAACTTCCTCCAAATTGTCACTTATGACCATTTCTTTTTCTCCTTCTTTCAGCAATTCATTGGTCTGATACACAATGTACTTTATTTTGCTATTCCCTTGAATATTCACATTCTGCAATTCCCATTATTGAAATTGAGATTTTTCTTCTTGTATTGAATCCTAATTCTCCAACATAAATTCCGGCAATTTAATTTCTTCATTCCATGGATTAAATATTCCCACATAATTTTCTTCCTTCTCTTTTATTTGACTGTCCAACTCTGTCAAATTTTCTCCAGCACCTGCAACAAAACCTGCATTCACAAAATAATTTTTAAAATAAAAATCATAAGGCCTCAATGCCTTTCTTTCCTTTGGAAACATTTCAGTATGCTACTCTGAAATTTCCTCCTCTATCAGCACATTAGTATGATGATTCATTTTTACCAAAGAATTCTTTGAAGAATTCTCTAGACTATCAACAAGTATTTCCTCCAAATCATCTGCTTTCATGATGTCTCTTTGTTCTTGTCCATTGTAGTGAACTCTATCTTCTGCAATATCTCTATCATACTCTGATTTTTCCAACAAATATTCCAGAAATGCAACTTATTTTTGGCATTTCTGAAGTATTTCATCATCATTTACAATTCCTACATTTTTACACAAATTTTCAGTTTGAAATTTACAAAGTTCAACAATCTCAACTATTTCTTCACATATCAATGTTTCAGACTGAATCTCTTCTCCTTCTTTCACAAGAAATTTTCCCTGTGTTGTAACAACTTCAAATATAAAAGCATCACTGATTTCCTTATTCAAAATACATTCTTCATCATTGCTTCCTACTTCAAAGTATTTATATTCTGAAAGATACTCATCCATACTTTTGACAGCTTCAAAAGATTGCTCATCCTCCTGTGTAAAACCTGTAATCACATCACAATTATTAGATTAAAAAACACAAGGCTTTACATTATCTGGTTGTTCTAAACTTTCCCAAAAACTCAGGAATTCATCAATAATTCCCACTTCTTGTTGTCTTAAATATTCACAATGATTCATAAGATCTTTTACAGATCTCCATTCTTCATCTATACTCATAACTTCATTCTGTTTTGCTTCACAAATAGAAACTTCCATTTTCAACTTAGCTTCTTTGAGTCCTGCACATTCATCTTTTGTTCAAGCTTCCTTAGCTCTTCTGCAAACTGCATATTCAATTGATGTTGTCTCTTCTATTGTAGCCTCTGCAACTTCACTTTCTTCTTCATGAGCCAACCAATTCTCTGGTTTTATTCTATCATCATTTTCAATTTATTAAATTTTTCTCTTATCCCAGCTAAATATTTATCATATTCTGCATCAATCAACTGTTGCCTTATGCCATTTTCCTTGGCATCTTCTTTCTCCTTTCTTTTGTTGTGGTCTCTCTTTTAACCTCTGCTATCTCTTATATGACCATCAGTAGTCATCTTCTTCTCCATCTCTATCTTCCTGAGTTCCTCACTCATTCACCATGAGCTGTACTAAAGCCTCTACAACAACACGTTCTCCTTGTTACAACTTTACTCACCAATCCTTTCCTCTGGACTTGGTATTTTGGAGAACACTGGTTCTCTATCTTCTGGAACCTCTTGACCATTATTCACTGCTCCTTCTAGGCTTCAACTCATTTGCAACTTATAATAACACAACTGTTCTTTTTATTCAACCTCTGCTGAATTTCCTCAAGGTTCTTCCACATTCTTCTTCCACTGAGAATCCTTTACTGGATTCCTTCATCACTTCTCTTAAAGCTGTGATATTCCTTTGCTGAGATTTTATTCAACTTCCTACAACCTGAATTATGCAAACATAATCTCAAAAACAGAGTTAAATAACACTCATCAACTCACCTTCAAGATATTTGTGTGATCTTGCTTTACCTCTCATCTGCACTGTACTCTATGTGCTACAATTTATCAGTTTCAAAAATTTGATCTTTTCCCATCACATATGAATTCAATTCAGTTAATTAAAAAAAACTTGAACCTTCAAAAAGAGTTATTTTCAGCTCTGATACCACTTGATTGTAGGTAACCCTACTATATACCCACATTCTCCATCTAAAAATGTATGTCACATTGTTTTCTCCCAAAATTGGGACTTACCACTAGTGTGGAAGCTTTTCCTCTTTAAATTCACATGAAGATTCCTTCACTTCTTATATCAAGGTTATAAAACCTAACCTATGTGAGAGCTGCCCCCTTTTAGGTATTTGTGAGTATAACCCATAAATAAATCCTTTATGCAAAGATTCTCTCCTTCCATTTATTCCCAAGCGAAAGCCTTCCAAGTAGCCTTGCCATAAACCTTTGGTTAACCAACCCTCGGCATTATGTCTATAATGCTCAGACCTTATAAATTATAACCCAATTTTTTACAAAGTCCGCTTCATCACCTATATATTCAATTATTTTAGAAGTTTATATGAAGGAAACCCGAAGTCAAATATTCCTTCTCAATTACATCAACCATGAAATTGAATTTGGATACAAAAAATATACTTCGACTCACAACCGTACCAACTCTCCTTGTCGATATACGTTATCAACTTTGGACAAAATAAAAGTCCAAAATACATTAATCTTGACCCACAAGATTTCTGTATTTCGGCTCATATTTTTATTAATACCAAAGTTCCACTTTGGTTTAACCTTCCAAGCATCAACATATATTAATACTCTTCCCACAGCTTATCATTCCATTGCATATTCAAACCATGCAAACATATATCAAACCCAAAGCGCTATTACTATATCTGGCTCCACAACTTCATTTATGTGAAACCTTTCCACCATTTATTAAAAACATTAATAATATTGGCCCATAACATTTCATTACATATGAAACTTCGACTTTGGTTAAACCAAAGTGCCAATATATATTAATGTCCGGCCCCACAACTTTATAACTTACCTCTTCGCTCGTTTAACTTCTGCATAACTTCTAACGTGAACGTCGTCAATCTTCCAATGGTCTTCATTGAATGGATATTGCGTTCAATTGGGCTTTAAAATTTAATGGCCAAAATTCACGTGAAATAGCTTGTATTACGACACCACCAATGCAACGTGTCACATGTTGGATGCTATTTCATTCAAACTCAGCAAAACAGCTTACCATCACCAATCAACGTAAAAACCATTATTGGTTTTAAATACCACCTTCACTATTCCATCGCTTCTGGTTCCGCTTCAACTCATCATTGCACCATTCCTTTGATTTTGAATTCTGCTGCACCATCAAAGTTTCATTCCTTTGACTTATAGCTCTACACGAACCCTTTAGTATAGCTCCTTTGTTTACTAATTGAACTGCTCAATTCAACAAATCATCGTTTCGCTTCTCATTTAAGGACTATGTCAGTAATTATCGACAGGTTCAGTTAGCTCCATGGTTAAAACTCTCGGTAACCCTATACTATGTTCTCTCCACCTTTGTGCAATGAGAATTTACAACAATCGCTCAATGGTACTCAGAACCACTTATTCAAACCCTTGTTGCAAATTTTATAGCACACCTGTTCACAAGCTCAGATTTCATGTATGTACTACGATAGGAATAGATTCCTCTCTTTTATATTTGGATATCAAATTAGCAGACCATATTTCTTTCAAAAGCATTGATCCATACTGTAATCAATGATCGATTTACACAGAACTCAATTTATAACTGAATATTTGTCCCTTGTAAAACCACATTAAATCTCCTAAACTCACTCATCATACCGTTCGAATACGAGTACTTTGTTCATAAATTCTAATTATTCCTCACACAGAATTCAATTGATCACTGCACACATAATTCAAATTCCCTCATATATATATATATATATATATATATATATATAATCATATAATTACAAAGGACCTCTTGTCCCTGGCTAGATCCTCAAATCAATGGCCCTTTTCAACTACCCGTAGACTTACAAACCCTTGTTTGTTAAAACCCTACTCTATTGTTGTCTCTGTCTACTGTCTTTTGCCTTTGAAGCTTATTATTTTTATACAAAAAATTATGAACCAATTTAGGTTCAGATCCTCCATTATCTCAACAAAATCCTCAAAGTCCTAAAATATATCCTTTTATCCCTAAGGATCCTCTGTAATCCCATAAATCATGAAACCAACTCTAATTTAAGATTTACAATCAATTCCTAAATCTCTCAATCCCTATGAATCTCAACTATCCTATTTCCCTCATGTTCTCCAATCCTTCGGGAACATTTACAAATTCCTCACAATAATTAATATCTCTGATTAAAATCACTCAAAACATTAATAATTACATAATAAATCAATATTCTTTTGAAAACACAAGACCCCCTATGTCTATTAAAATAAAAAGTATTTCATTGAGCCTAATGCCCCTGCATCATTATGATTTTGTGAACTCGTCTTTTATCCGAATTTCTCTTCTCAAATTTGGATTGTCCGTGTCTGCTATTCGATGGATTATGGTGTGCATAAGCTCGGTCAGGTACAATGTACTTATCAATGGAATTCTGATTTATTTTTTCTTGGCTGAACGTGGGCTTAGGCAAGGATGTGCTTTATCTCCACTTATCTTTATTCTGGTGATGGAAGGCTTCAATAGATTACTAAAAATGGCATCCGATGAAGGTTTTTTGAAGGACATTCCTTTTCTCCTCAGGTTAGCATTACTCACTCCCTCTTTTTGATGACTTACTTGTATTCGGGAACCTTATCAGAAACCATTGCTTTTATTTATATGTTATGATGAACCAATTTGGGTCGGCTACTGGTTTTCTCATAAATAAAACCAAATCTCTTATTATATTTGATAATGGGGACTTCGACGAGATCTAGTTCATTGCTGGCTTTCTTGGGGTGAATACTAGAAGGATTACTGAAGGCATTACCTATATGGGTTTTCGTTTGAAACCTTGTGCATACTTAAATGAGGATTGGGAGTGGCTGGTGGATAAACAGAAAAAAAAAATCCTTAAATGGTCCAAACAGTGGCTAATGTTGGGGGGGGTGTTATATATTAATTTAGGCTATATTGACCCAGTTCACAGTATATTGGGGTTATATATATTCATGACCCGTCTTTATATTGGATAGAATTAATGCTGTTATTTCTCATTTTATATGGGCGGGGCTATCTTCAGAAAGGAAATACCACCTTTGTAAGCTGCCTTTGATTACTGTCCCTGAATCTCTTGGTGGATGGGGCTGCTGGACATAAGATTTTTCTCCAATGCTCTACTTGCTAAGTCTCTTTGGAGAGTATTAAATGGGAACGAGATCTGGACTAGGATAATTGATTGCAAATACATCAATGATAGATCATTAAATAGTTTTCTCTGTGGAATAATCAGTTATCCTTATAGATCTTCCTTGATTTGGAAAAGTTTATTTAAAAGAAAATATATCATTACTGAAATACTCCACTGGAAATTTGGCAATGGACAGAAAATTCCCATTGTGAGCAATAGGATTCTCGACACACATGAGCTCGAGAATATCGAAGGGGAGTTTTTTCATAGGCTTTCACATAGAGGTATTATTTTTATTGCTGACATTATATCTCATTGGGAACTTGGTGCCCCAGTATGGAAAGCCTTTCATGCTGTTGGTCTTCATAGTTGCGACCTGGAGAATTCGAAGAGAGTCATTGGTACCTTGCAGAATGCTGGGTTATCATACAGCCGTGAAGGTGATCGGATCGTATGGGGTGGTTCGTCAAAGGGAAATGATATCATTGTCAAGGAACTGTATCAGAATTTAAAAGCTGTTATGCATACTGGTTTGTCTATTCCAGGATTTTATCAGGCTTGGGGTTGGAAGATCCCGCACAAAATCACTTTTTTTATATGGCTGCTGAGGAAGGGTAAGATTCCTACGTGGGAGAACATTCAAAAACGTGGCAAACAAGGACTGGGTAGATGCAGACTTTGCAAGGAGGATGACGAAATTGTTACTCATCTTTTCTTTGAATGTATCATTGCTAGAAGGATTTTGTGCCTTTTACTGGTTTTTTCCAATGATCCCCTATGGCGGCCGGGTAATCTTGATCAGACTTTTATTCATTGGTCTGATAACACCAGAGGCTACAAATCTCTTCCTTTCTATGTATGCTAGGAAATATGGCGGGCATGCAGCCGTATGATTTTTTGTGGGGCCCCACTTGACATTGCTTTAATCCACTCTTACATCATGGAATGTCTCAACGACATTACTATAAGCAACCCAGATTGTATCGATCTCTCATTTCGATACAGACATCACAGTATCAATCTTCCAACACTATACTTTGATGGTGCCCATAAGGAGGGCATATGCGGGTACGGGGCTTGGATAAAAATATCTGGTGAAGAAAGGTATCATATATTCTGGAATGGTGGGCGTGGATCTAATAATAAAGCAGAGCTTATGGCGTTATGGAGTGGGGTTATGGTTTCCTTCCATCTGCAAATTCATTGTATTGATATATATGGTGATTCGAAGATTGTTGTCGATGGTATATCGGGTAAATCCATTCTATAGGGACATCATTTAAGTGGATGGATTGATCGCACCTTGTACATATTATCCAAATTCTAGAGATTTTGTTTGAAACATGTTTATAGAGAACTCAACATGAGGGTTGATAAATTGTCTAAGACTAGTCTAGAACAACCCTTTGGTTGCATTTCGGTTCTACATTTTTGGCAGTAAAATATAGTGGCTTCTTACTCTTATCCTTTATAATATGCTTCTTGGCTTTATTAGACTGGGGGTTCCTATCTGGGGAGTCGTCCACATATCCATGCATTTGTGGAATTTTTTTTTGGATGATCTGTCAAGCGAGCCTATTCTATGTACATTCTATCTGGCACATCAAGCGAGCTAGCTTTCATATTGTCATAAGATCTATCTATATTTTTCGGATGGGAAGCATACATATTTATTAAGCTTTCTCTCATATCTCTATTTTGGTTATATGTTCTAGAATGTTGATGGGTCACTGTCTCATTCCCAATTTTACATTTCTGGGGGTAGTTATATCTCTTTTCAGATGTTGTTTTATAAACGGGTAACTATATGAGGACTCTGCTTGATGAAGACGGTTATATCATATGCTGCATATGTTCAAAATTTGCTATATGGATTGTTTTATAATATAAAAAATAGTGTTTTTTCTCTTTTGAAAAAAAAGAAATTTAATTGATTTAATTTATCTAAAATACTTTAAATATTTTTAAAGTGAAAATAAAGGGTACAAAATTAACCTTCCTCTTGAATTAATTCATTTTTCTCTAACAGATGACTAGATTTAATTGGGGGAAATTCTACAACAGAAGATTAATATTTAATGGAATTGTTCCACTAATATTTTTTTTGGAGTGATTAACATTTATTGAAATAAAAAAATTATGACTAATTTTTTCTCGCTATTTCTTGTTTTGATAAATTTGATATCACAAAATTGTAATGTTATAAATTTTTAATCCCTTCGTATTTAAATTTGTTTTACAAATTTATTAGTTATATGTTTTGGTTAATTTTATGTTAGATATGTTAATCCTAATAAATTTAGATATTATCTATTATCGTTGGTATTTTAAAGAATCAGATAGACAGACATGTGAAGGTCAAAGGTTTCAGAGATAGATAGACATGTCGAGATCAAAGGTTTTGGTTATAGATAGAAGTTTTTGTGGTAAAGTAAGAATGCTCATTATTGACAATTAAAAATGCATTTTTTTCTATTTCATATATAAATTTGTAATTTTTAGAAAATATAATTATTTGAATGGATTATAACTTTCAAAGTTATATATTTATTTTTATATTAACAAATAAGTTATATATATATATATATATATATATATATATATATATATATATATATATATATATATATATATATAATTTTAAGTAAATATATATTTATTTTTATGTTAATAAAAATGTTGTATACATAATTGGTATTTTTATTTAAATTCATAAATTTAAAAAATGTAATATGAACCAATATCATATGAATGAGTTATGGGTTGGGCATGTGGTATTGACAAATTATGGAAATGTAATAAAACCTATTTACAATTTAAAAATTTCTATAATAAACTGGTGTGAATCTCCATATTCATAAACCTTGATAGATTATTTTTATTGTATATATCTTTATTTTACATATTAATTATTTTTTTCATTAATAATAAAAAGTTTAAATAAAATTACAATTTAACTAATTATTATGATTTTTTAATTTTAGTATAATGAAATAAATGTTTGATGTTTATTATGAATTAATAACTATCCACATTTACTAATGATTTATATGACTATACTACTTCAATGTGTAGATTTTACTTTTTATAAATATTATATTGTTAATTAGCATGATCTTCTTTTATTAATATAATTATATATTTTATAATTTTATAAGAAATAACATTGTTATTTATATATATATATATATATATATATAATTTGTTTATAATTATTTATATTAATAAATTAAATAAAAAAAAATTTGTAAGATTAGTAGGACCTTTCATTTATTCATAATTCAAGCAGGTTACATCATGATAAAAAATTTATGATATCAACCTTCTCATTTGGAAACCAGGTCTGTTGGCCATCAAAAAACGTTATAATCCATAAAAAATATGAAGTCTTTAAGTCTATCAAATTCAGCTTGGTAGGCCTTAATGTCTAAAATCCAAAAGATGCTTCTCAAACCAACTAATGTACTAGTAAATAACATATACATCATAAAAATAACTTAAAAATTGGTAGAAAAGCATTCACAGATTACTCCTCAAAGGACTCAACCGGAGTAGGATCTTTTGCACTGGATCCTAGAATCTCAGAGTAATGATGATCTAGATTTATGCAGGAAAAGAAGAATATATAGAAATAGACATAAGAAAAAAGATGCAGTGGAAATAATATTTCATTTCATTAATATCAAATAAGACAAATATGCTTACAGATATAATGAAAATAAACTACCAATGGCACTGGTAGCTTATCTCTGAGAAGGGATGTGGTGGCTACAACCCTCTGAACTGTGTTACAATGAGGCTCGAAAGCCTATTTATTGTTGATAAATAATGGAAAACCCAAAACATCCAAAAACCTAACCCTTGGAGATGAAGCACCAAAACTATGGGCCCTGTTTGGGTAAATTCATACATCGACTTCCGAGGGACATAAATTTGGCATATGATATTTGTTTAACATGTTCTATACATCGTTAGAAATATCTATCTAAGGAATGCAACTTTTTATGTGAGAAACATTGATGGAATTTCCGCGTTTCTCCCAGTTTTCCCAAAAAATTTCGTTTAGGGCCTCAAAACAGCTCTAGAAGTTGAGGACCCAAAAAATGCTAAAAATAGTAAGTTGTTCTAAAACTAAAAAACTAAGAGAACTAATGGTGGGGGTTCAAATGGAATAAGTGGGTGGCCACCAATATCCACCTGGATCACTAGGCCCTCAAAATGGCTCCTGAAGTTTAGGACCCGAAAAACTTCTAACATGAGTAAGGTGTGTTGAAACTGAAAAACTAAAATAATTGATAGTGGGGGTCCAAATGGAATAGGTGGCTAGCCACCAATATCCACCTGGATAATTCCTCCCCCCTTCGGAAGCAATTTTCCTCATTGTGTTGAGTTCCTCCATGGGATGAGGAAAATTCTGCTGAACTTGGTATTGGATTTTTTGAAGATGTCATGGACTTGCTGGCAGACTTGTTGGATGTGTTCAATAAATTTGGTTGCTTTAACAGCCTCAGATAGTATATGTGTGTATTTTGTCCGTGTGTCCACATGAGGTTTGGAAACATCAGGCGACAGCGCGCCTGAGATCAGATCAATGGAGTGCTTGACCTGAAGGTATAGAGGAACCTCTGTGGGTGAGGAAAAAATGTTTGGGAAACAATCTTAGTGTGTTGTTTTGCAGTAGTCAAAGAGATGGCAGGAGGCGGTACTACCTCTGATATCCTATAAAATTTATTTCCCAATGTAATAAAAATAGCATGAGGCCTAGAATCATACACAACATTTCACTTCCACAAGTATGGTTGGCCCAATAATACATCAGATACATCAAGAGGAGAAACATCACATAGCACATCATATTTGAAATACTTGATGTTGTATGGAAGGTGAAATTTCTTACGGACGGGGAGATCTCTTCCTTAGTGAAGCCACCCAATGATATATGGCTGCAAGTGTGCTATGGTCGGTAGGCTAAGCCGGTTAATGAACTCTACTAAAATGAGGTTCTTTTGGCTTCTGCTATGGACAAGGAATTTCATTGGACAACCATTCACCCAAATCTGTGAATGAAAGAGAGGCTCCCCCTCCTCTGGATCCTTAGGATCCTCCCTCTGGAGCTTGGTGGTGGAAAAAATGGCACTGGGATCCACATCAATGATCTTCTTCTGTTTTTCATTTCCCTTGCCTGGTTCTGATTTAGGATCAGAACATGCATCTGATTCAAGTGCTTCAAGTTCGGCCACTAATGACTATTTGGCCTGACACTCATTTTTGTTGTGAGTGGGGTTGTTATGAAACTCACACCACTTCCCTGTGTCCTTCTTTGGATTTTAGGTGTTTTTCTGAGTCACCTCGCTTTGGATTTTCCCCTTATTCTATGGTTCGAGGGTTCCTTTCCTTTCCTTTGAATTCATAGATCAAAAGTCTTGCTTCTTCTACTTAAATTATGCTTGATCTTGGCAGCATAGAGATATGCTATGTGAAGTGAGGTAATGTCGAGGAACTCCATTTCCTCCCAAATGTGTCTGTGCAAGAAGTTGCAGTACTTGAGCACCAAATATCTCACTGAATATTTAATACCCAACTTTGCGCGCAAGGTATGGAACAAATTCATTATCTCGTGCACACCTTGATCCCTTTGCTACCACAGTGTGGTCGATTGGATGTATTTGTCCTCATACCTCCACACAGGGTAATATTTTTCCTTGATGTCATCTCAAAATGAATTCCAGGTGGGCACGACTGAGAACAGAGAGGGTTCCCTCATGTCATTTTTCTCACAGTAGGTTTGCCACCATGATTTGACATGGGGCATGGCTTTGAGGAGTGAAAAAATGAACTTTTCTTGGACAGAGAAATCATGGACCGAGAAATACCCTTCCATCTAATTGAACCATCTATCTATGAAATTTTCATCCATCTAGCCTACAAATACAAGAATGTCAAAGTTGACTTGTCCATTTAAAGGAGCGACGTGTCCAAAGTGGCTGTTGGATGTAGATGTGTCGCTGGTGGGAATCTATTGAAGGATCTGGTCAAAGTTATCCATCATCAAGTTCCTCTATTTCTCGAGGGCCTTCTAGAGAAATATATTTATAGGATCTCCAACTCCCTCTTCTTACTTTTCTTCTGCCATGGGAGGTCATTGGGTTTTGTGAAGCTGATCTTGCAAGGTTTCAACTAGATTGAGCCCTAACTCCTTATACCCTGACCTTGTTGGGGACATGCAAAGAAAAACAGAGAAAGAGCATACCTCTCTGATACCACTTATCCAAATTTATGCAGGAACGCAATAAAATACAGAAATAGACATAAACACAGGGATGTAATGGAAATAATACTTCATTTCATTAATATCAAATAATAGAAATATTCTTACAAAAATAATGAGAATAAACAAGCTAGGGTGTTGGTAGATTATCTATGAGAATATATGTGGCAGCTACAACCCTCTGAACTCTGTTACAATGAGGCTTGAAGGCTTATTTGTTTTTTAGAAACAACGGAAATCCCTAAACATCCAAAAACCTAACCCTAGGAGATGAAGCGCCAAAGTTATGGGCCCCGTTTGGGTAAATTGGTACATCAACTTCCCAGGGACATAACTTTGGCGTATGATTTCTATTTGATGGAATCTACACCTCATTAGAAATATCTATCCAAGGACTACAACTTTTCAAGTGGACAAAAATTTCCCAAAAAATGTCGTTTAGGGCCTCAAAACAGCTCCGGATTTTCACAACCCAAAAAACTACTAAAAATAGTAAGTTGTGTTGAAACTGAAAAACTGAGAGAACCTATGGTGGCATTCAAATGGCATAGGTTGGTGGCCACCAATATCTACCTAGATCATTAGGCCCTCAAAACGGCTCCAGAAGTTCAAGACCCAAAAAACTGCTAAAAATAGTAAGGTGTGTTGAAACTAAAAAAATAAAAGAACCGATGGTGAGGGTCCAAATGGAATAGGTGGGCGGCCACCAATATCCACCTAGATCAAGTGAAGGTAGTGGAGGTGATTCTCAAATTGTCTCAAATGAAAATTTTCTTGTTGGATCTCGTATTGGGCCAACTGGAAGTATTTTTGGATCTCATGTAGATCATGATCAGTTTTAATATATTCATTGCTATACATCATGGCTCTAGCCATGATATTCTTCATCATCCAATAAAGTTGGATGGTATGTTTGTATTAAGTAACCATTCCTTGAGTATTTCCTGGGTCTGGAACCAACATCTCCCAATCCTCTTTGTGCACCTCCTCATCTGCTCAGTGGTTGAGATCTGCCTCCCACCCTGCTATCATCTCCCTCACCTCTTTTGGAATTCTATTAATGTAAGCATGTGCAACATCACTGTTCTGCTGGGCCTAAGATTTCTGGCCAACCTTCTTAGGAGGTTGTGAGGAAGGTTCCCATATCTTTACCCAAGATCCTTTCTTCCAATTCCTCCTGCAGCTTTATGCGTCCAATTCTCTTTTCACTGATTTTTCCCAAGCCATTTCTAACGTGGTCAACTGAGTTATAGGGGAATCACTGAGCTAAAACCATGAGAATGAAACCACCCACACCACTTTTAATGGGTGTCCTCTCGCGTTAACAACACTTGAGATAGTAGTCAATAATAAACACATATTATATATAAATTTTTCCCCATTGTTAGTATGAATCTTAATCGCAAGTGTACGAAAAAGGCTCACTTTAGCCGTGCATAAAAAACAGGCCGAACAGCAAAGATGGCTGCCAATATCTTTAGATCTACAATTATTTGACCAAGATAAATGCTGCAAAAATATAGATCTATGCATTAAAATACATTAAGCAATAAATAAAAGCAAGAGTTCCTCCATGCATCCAATAGAAAAGACAAGATTGTTTTAAAGAATTTTTTGTATATATGACACCTGGGAGGAGAACATAGAAAAATGTTACCAATTCTCCTCAATGGGTTGGGTTCTTGTAAGTCCTCATCACTTTAGATCTAAAATCCCTCTCTCTTGATGGTGTAGAAAACCTAGACAAAAAATGGAACTGAAAGGGAGCTCACAAGAAAAATGGTAGCAAAATATGACAATGATGGTGGATCAAAGTCAAACCAAAAGTATAGATCCAGAGTGATATTTAGACAACAAAAGGTAGTGAGTGAATGCAAAAAACCTGATATTTATACCAAAATATTGAGTTAGTATAGATATTGGTGCATAATTAAAATATTACTAACCAAATCAAGATCCAACTATTACGAAATATTTTATTATATTTGTTGGACGGAAAAAGAATCTGACTTTAGTCAAATCCCTTTATTTGTAAATAATAAAAAGTAAATGATTTATTTATTATTTTAAGGATGTGGTTGAGTAATAATAAAATAAATAATGATTTATTTAAATATTTATGAGTGATTTAGTCAAATTTAACAAGGAATATTATTTAAATAAGGTTTAAATAATTATTCCTAGAAAATAATAAGATAAATAATAATTTATCTAATTAATTTTCCAGTTTTGGGTGAAATATGACTAGGAATATTAATTAAACTATTTTTTAACTAATTATTCCTTGAGGAAAATCAAATAAATGTGGATTTATTTAATATTTCCTCATGGAGTTTCCTGTTTAGACCATAAACAACTTAATAAATGTGGTTTACTATGTCATTTTTCATAGTGAAAAAAAATTTACTTAGGGTAAAATTCATCTTATATGGTGTACATAGGTCCATCTAATAGTAACATATTAAATGACCAAAAAATAGTGTAACAGATTGCCCCCCAGTGTGCGAGTGTTAGGAGCTAATCGTATGACCGAAGAACATTGAAATAACTCAATCACTAGACACCGAAGGGGAAGTCAGAGAGAGAGAAATATAAGGCAGACCAAAACACTAGAGGACTAGACCCCGAGGAGGTGAGACTTATAGGTGTGACAAGTCTCTTTTATGAGTGAGTACCTATGTTATAGGTGGCGGGTGAAGCATAGCTATGCCCATCGAGACATAGTACAAAGAATAATGCATCCAATAAACAAGTGACTGAACCATATAATACATGATCGCATAAACATGAGCCAGATAAAAACATGATAATGAATCCCACATACATACTATGCTTGGGATAACAACCAGAACTTATAAAATAATATCTAAGTTCATGAGATATAAATACAACAAAAGTGCCCCTATAAACAGGAAAGGGATCTGAAAATTTGACTGATACAGGAAAAATAAAAGGTGCTGCAAGTGGCTGAGGCTGACATCATAAAACTATGGAGCTGCATCGAAGGTTGTATTGAAGAGGTCATTCGATCATGTGGGGGGCTACCTGAAGAGCCACCCCCTCATGAGGTCTAAAAACATCTCACACGCACCCGGGAATCACTGGTATCATTTTCTGCATCACTAAACCATCAATTATATAAATCTCGATCATGCTAGAAGGAGATGGAGCTTAGAAACAATCAAGTCAAAGGGAAATACAGAGTCCCTTTGCCTAATCTGAGGCACCAAACAAGAGTGGAAGATGGAACCAAGGTACACCGCCCTCTGGACTTATCTTCTGGAATGAATGATCTGATGTCGACAAAAGGAGGTTTTCCATAGGTGAGGCAATAAGGGATCCTCAAATAAGGCACGAGAGAAAATAGTAGAGTGACTGACAGACTGACACAAGGGATGATGATGAAATGGGGGGTACTGAGTAGAAAACATATCTCTTCCCTTGTTAGATCATAAAGGGCATGGATGACTTGGCAGTCACTGACACAATATCAAAAGGGGATAGGGGACAGTAGGAATGAAGGCCATAATGTCCGACACGAGAGAGGAATCAAGCAATGAAGGATGGAGGACTATAGCGGGATATAAAGGGACTTGGAATAGACTCCATGGATGCGATGATGACTCAACTCAGATGCTCTAAACAAGGGAAACTCGATGATGTTGCCACACATAAAAGGTCTAATGGGGACCATAAAAACATGAGTACCAGATGGTTACTCACGACGAAAATCAACGCGAGCATGGAAAAGTATGAAGGCAAAGTGGTGCCCCAAGTACGAGTGTTGCAAGTGAAGAAATTTGATTTTGAGGAGTGGTGAAGTGACACTTCGTGGAAAAATGTGTCATGGTGAAGTATCAAATAATGAAAAACTAACAGATACCCATTTTAGAGCTCAGTGAGATATTTCCAACTGTATAAATGGTTTGTAAAACTAAGCTATGGTTTGGCCGCAGTAGGCAAAAGAAAAATCTAGGGTTTCTCTTTTAATAAGGAATTTTCCCTCCAAATTCACTCATTTGCAAGTATAGTTGTCGTGAATATAAAGGACAGAAGGCCTAAAATCTTGCGGGGATTATAGTTGACAAACCGATCATTGTTATCGAGATTCGTTAGTTTTAGGTAAGAGGCCTAACCATACTCTTTCAATTAAGGGGATCAAAATTTCAGTTTAGGTACCCAGAGCTCATGAACAAGCCAAGTCACACTTTTTGGGGTCTGTTTTGTGACCTGGGTAGCAGGTACTGGGTAGAAAACTGCGACCTATCCCAATAAATGACCTGAATAGTGCGACTTGTCAAAGAAAGGGAGTTTCAGTGTTGTTCTTGGCTGAAATATGGGATTTTTATGGTTTAGGGGCATAGGTTCCCCCAAGCGTGTTATTGTCATGCCAAAATGTATTTAGAAAGGGGGAATCTAAACACATTTTTATGATGTGGTGTGACATTTTTTTTCGTTATGGTTATGCAGTTAGAGAAAGGGAATAGAGGATTAGCAATCTCTTTTGGTACTGCATATATGAAGAAAATGGACTTAAGTTTCTAGGTTGGCATACATGGTGTCACTATCCCAAAGAGAGGATTTGGAGATAATGAACTGGCACTCTATTATAAAACCCACACATTGGTCAACATTAATGTATAGGGGACTGGGTTTCTGATGTAAGATGAAGGAATGATGAGGGGTATCATCCCTGGAGTGATCTGAAGTGATATGGGATTCTAGGGGTTCTTATGAATAGGGAGGAATAATGGTACTAGAGTCGACACGACGAGATACACTAGGAGAGTTATGGAGAATTGCTTCTCCATGACTCTCAAATATGGGTGCCCCCTTATCTAAACATTGGGTGTCAATGTAATGGCCACTAGGTATATGTGGTTCAAATGCATGGGTTCGATGTAAGGGGGAATAGATAAAGTCAGGGGTGGTGACTACTTCCATAATGTCATCATCATAATAGAAGATGGGGTGATGGGTGGAATAAATAATACCTAACACGGTGAAGCTACCTGAATCGTCATCATGATAATAGAGGTTCACATGCGCATCATCAGAAGGGGTGATAGAAAAAAAAAGTAGATAAGGGATCCACTCATGTTGAGCCCAGGGTGACCGCTGAAGGGGCGCCAAGCAAAATAGAAGGGGAAGTCTAAAATGGAGCTTCCACCAAGGGTCTCATGGATGATGATAGGTAGAGGATGGTGGTCTCAGGCTCCGTCATCTCGACATAAGGAGGCGGAATGTCAATGGGAGTGGGTAAATCCTCAATCTGGCCCAAAGCATACTGCACAAGGATGGGAGAGCTGGACTGGCTCTATTCAATCTCGTACTCCCTAACTACCTCCAAATAGGCATGTTAATGCATGAGGTGGGGACAATGGTGGGAATAATGACCATGGAGATCACACAAAGCACAAGGTTGATTGGTGTGAATAGTATTAGGGTTCTTGGCTGCAATCGAGGAAAAAACAAAGGCTTGAGGGACCTCAGACTCAGGGAATGAAACATTAACCATGGGCTTGATATGAGGCAAGTCAGGACAAGTATGGGTGGCATGAAGATGTCGTAACAGGAGAAGGTTCCTGTTGAGGTGGTTGAGGCACTGTAGTAGCAGGAGAAGTCATGGGGACTGGTTGAACTGGGGTCAAAGCAAGATAAGGTTTGGGTTGACTAGGTGCGGTAGCGACTGGGGGATTGAGTTACCAAACGAGAATCCCCATGGTCATGTTAGGAAGAGATAAGGTAGCCATGACAGATATAGATAACACTCTGGGAGGGGGAGCTAGGAATGGTATCTGATAGGAGGGGTAATGGCTAGGCGAGATGACACCAAGATGGTTAAGGCCTCGAGGAACCATTCTAGGAGGGTAGAGAGGCTCATGGATACCAGCTGCAGGTGAACGGCTAGGAGGAGGAGGTAAAGAAGACTGAATCAATGGGGTAGGATTAGGCTGCAGAGGACGAGGCTGTTGACTAGCCGAAGCAGGGAGCTTGAGGGAAGCCCGAGACGATTGCATCATGCAAACATTCGATGAGTGGGGATTAGAGACAGGAGGAGGAATACTAGGCAATGTACCAAGCAAAGAGGAGTCTTTTAAACTCCAGGTGAGACACTGGTCAAGGGATTGATGGTTTTCTTATTAGCCACCAAAGATGTTAGGTAAAATTGACTCGGGATAGAGTCAAAGTTGACTAGGGTAAAAAGTAGTGGTTTCGGGGCACATGGTATTGTTCACCCATGGTTTTAGCCCACGTTATTGCATGTAATGGAGCCTATAAAAGGCTGGGAAGAATTCATTGTAATGCAGGCCTGGAGGTGAGCAGTGAAGGCTCACTTGGCTGGATTGGCCAGGGATTTGACCAATGGTTAATGAAATTTCATTGGTTGGGTTTTGCCCCTGATTTTGTGTTTTCCTGGATAAACAATTTTGTTTATGTTTATGATTTTTTGCTGGGCTTTTTATGTGTATTCCTCTCGATAAATTATTTAATATTTATGCATTAAATTCTAGCAAAAGAGATGATGGGCTCATGAGAGGTCTGAGACTTAGGTTCGTAATATGTCAACTAGTCGATGGTGACTATATTTCCATTATGGGGAAAGGGCATCTTGCAGTGAACCACAGATGGTACAAAAGACATCACATAGGTGTAGCTACGACCCAATAGAATGTTGTAATCTAAGGGGGAATCAATGACTTCTAAGTAAACACAAACAGTCTTGCCCGCAAGCGTAATAGGACAATTGCGGAACAGGCCAATGGGCTGGGAGGCATGGCCATCCCATGCTCGGAGAGTGATCGTGGAAGGGGCCAACTTAGGCAATCCGAGTTTCTTCTAAACTAAAGTAGACATCACACAGGTGGATGCCCCCTCATCAATGATACAACAGGAAATGTTGGTGTTCCAGACCTTGACCAAGATTTGGAAGGGGAGGGAAGCATGAAGAGGAGGATGTTCTGACCAGTCAACATAGAAGACGATCAATCGATCATCTGAATGATCTATAGTGCCCATGGCAGATAGTAGATATTTTCATTGTGAAGGGCATGACTCGAGGAGTTCCAGCATTGAGATGGCAGCAGGAGATTGTGCCAAATCATCTACTATGTTATACGAATGGGCAACTTTACCAGAAGCAATGTTTTGGGGTAATGGTCCCTTAGGGATCTTGGTATGGAACTCTTCCTTAGGCTGAGGGATATGCAAAGGACCATTAGGTGTCAAAATAGGCTCTGTAGAACCTGAAGAAGGGGGCTCAGGGACATACGTAGCTAGAGGCTTGTTGTACTGATGAGACCGAGTCTGAAGGTTGATATCTATGGTTGTAGGTTGGTTAGAGTTCATCATGAGAATCTGGTAATTAGAGATACCAGATGGAGGAGGTTGAGTGGCCACCTGACCTTCATGTGGTTGGGTAGCTACGAATCTTTGCTGAGGGAAAGGATTAGTAAACACAGCCAGCTGACTAGGCACAACATTGGGAGGGATGGAAGGGGAGCGTTTCTATCCTCACTATGTTACTTGAGAATCCAAAATCTCCTGTATCTGTGGTAAAAGAGGACAATTGTGTGTGTAACTACCATAAACACCACAACAAGAAAAAGGCTTATTTGTGCGAACAAGCTTTTCCTAATTGGGTTGAGTCCCTTGTTGCTGATTAGTAGTGTTAGGTGCATTATTTTGAGGATTAGGTCTAGTATTACCGGTGGAAGATTGATTTTGAGTGATTTTCCTCTCCTTTTTGGAAGGAGGAGGATTAGTTGTGCCCTACTGTGCATACACCTGCCCCTGAGGGGGCGGTGGCTGCTCTTTTGGGGGTTGAAAAGGCAAGGGAGGTGGAGGTGCTAATGCTTGAGGAGTTGGAGCACCAGGCTGCAGATATGGATAATAATGAGGTTGGGAAACATTATGGTAAACATGAGGTTGGGCAAAAGGAGGAGGCCTGTCGTATCATGGATACATGTTATTGGGAGGGGGAAAAGTGTAGGAGGTGTTGGCTCCCCCTGAGGAAAACCATAGTCCATGGAAGGCTGAGCATATGGATGAGAGAGAGATCAAAAATACTGTCGGTGGCATGAGATTCCCCTATTGCATTGGCACTACTGGGTTTATAAAGATCAGGTAGAATGGTATAAACATAACTCGACTAAGCATAGATCAAGTCATATTTTAACACAATATGGAGAGCGACTTCTTCGGTTTTAGGGAAATGTGATGTGACATCTTTGCCTGTAGCAGGCAAAAGAGATCTAAGGAACCAGTCCATGTAGACACGGTCTTCGAAGGTAGGGGCTCGACATAGGCTCTTTATTCTTTGCCATTCTTGGGCATGATTGCATAGGTGGGTCATAGACGATTGACGGAAAGAATTCAAAAGTTCGGTACCAATGGCATAACGAAGGGGAAGCTAGAAATAAGAAAAAAAATCCCAGGCAAGAATTTTAAAGGTGGTATGAGAGGATGAGGCCTGATCAACATACCACTTAGAAGCTTCGCTAGTAAGCATATGTTGGAACAATCGAAGATGGACAGAGTAATTGGTAATGGAGTTAGATGAACACCACATGTGGAAATATCAAACATGACTTGTAGGATCTTCTCCAGCAAGACCTTCAAACTTGGGGATGTCAGAAGGAAGCTTAGTTGGCATAGTAGGCCAACTAGCATCATGGCATATAGTGTCATTGATCAACTAGTTAGAATTTGGAAGACTAAGGCCTGCCATATAGGAGAGCAAGGGCGCAGCCAGGGTAGTTCCTATTGCGGTCCCACTAGTAGTATTCCCAGCATTAGGGCCGAGGCTACCACCAACGTTAGGTCCTGAACCAGGCATGGTGAAGGTGACAAGGGGAGAATGGCAGAACCAAAAGTGGAACCCAATGAACCAGAAGAGGATTTGGAGTGCAGACTCGGTGGAGGGCTAACTCGAATCCTACGCGAAGGAGTAAGCCTTCCTACCGAAAACTGAGGATGAAGGCCAAGAAGTCTCCGGGATAAATGCCTTGGTGGCACAATGGTGAAGGCACAAACATGGAACAAAGGGAAGAGAGACCAACAAGGGAAAAGAGGTGCAAGATCAACTGATTACAATGTCGAAACAAGGGCATAGAGGTTTAGGATCAATTGATTTCAATGTTTTATTTTTTCTTGGCGGTGTTAACCAAGATCTTCTTCACTTAGGGTGTGTGTGTTAAGTGTGTAAATTTTAATTTTTAAACCCAGAAATTTGTAGAGAATAAGAAGAAAGTGTGATGTTTAACTGTAAATAAACCTGCAAATAATTGTATATGAAACTAAAATAACAAAACATAAACAACTAATTATGCATTAATCTAAACCTAAGGAGGTGAGTCTCTTGACAAGTAGTCTATAGGTGGGCAAAAATCTAGTCAAAACACACCAAAATATCCAATAGATCTAAATTTTGGATGGGCAATGATCTAAAGGTCGGATCTGTTGGAAATAGGTGCAGAAAAACAACAAAAAATCAAAGGAAAATTTGTTGTAAATTAGGTGGCGAAAGGCTATAACCTGAAGGGAAGCATAGGGGACCCTAGAGGAAAACACAAACAAAACTAAAATGAGTCATTTTTTATGGATAAATAACCAATCTGAAGTGGATCTGAAGGTAAGGGATCAGATCTGAAAAATGGCTAAACACTGAAATTTCAGAGAACTTGCAGCAGCTAAAACTCTTCCACAAAAGGTGCAGGGTACTGAAGCCCTAGGGGGCTAAGTTCCCACTTTAATGAGAAAAATAGAACAATTATAGATCCAAAATGAGTGGAGACAGAGGCTAGACAACCCTGAACAGAGACCCGGACAAACCTAGAAAAATCTCAGAAAATTTCTCTCAAAAAATCCAAGTCGCAGTTTCTAACCTGTTTTCTACAGAGGTCATAGGTTTTGGCCTATTTTCTATGCCCTAGAGGTTTGGGTAGCATTTTTTGGCCCAAAAAGTGCCACGTACACTTCCAGCACTCTTGGGAGCAGGTTTCAGAAAAATTTGTCGTCTTAGCTGCGGCTGATGCCTGTCACCTGCGCAATAGGTCCTAAAACACATGGAAGTTAGAATTTTCAATGTTTTATGGTTTTATAGCTTAAAAAAAACATCAAGAAAAGAAAAACAAGAATCTAAAGAGAAATACTAGGGTTTTAAGCAAGTAGATATGCAAGGATTTGAAAAACAACAGAGGTCATAATCATAAACACTTGTCGAGTCACCAGTTGTTAGTATGAATCTTAATTGCAAGTGTACGAAAAAGGTTCACTTTAGGCACACATAACAAACATCTCTAACAACAAATATGGTTGCCAATATCTTTAGATTTTTAATTAGTTGACCAAGATAAATGTTGCAAAATTTTAGATCTATGCATTAAAAGACATTAAGCAGTAAATAAAAGCAAATGTTGCTCCATGCATCCAATAGACAAGACAATATTGTTTTAAATATTTTTTTTGTATTTATGACACCTGGGAGGAGAACATAGAAATATGTTACTAGTCCTCCTCAATGGGACGGGTTCTTGTAAGTCCTTAGCACTTCAGATCTAAAATCCCTCTTTCTTGATGGTGTAGAAAACCTAGACAAAAAATGGAACTCAAAGGGAGCTCACAAGAAAAATGGTAGAAAAATATGATAATGATGGTGGATCAAAGTCAAACCAAAAGTATAGATCCAGAGTGATCTTTAGACAACAAAAGGTAGTGAGTGAATGGAAAAACCCTTCTATTTATAACAAAATATTGAGTTAGTCTAGATATTGGTGCATAATTAAAATCTTATTAATCAAATCAAGGTCCAACTTTTATGGAATATTTTATTATATTTGTTGGATGGAAAAGGAATTTGAATTGGTTCAAATCCCTTTATTTGTAAATAATAATAAAATAAACGATTTATTTATTATTTTAAGGATGTGGTTGAGTAATAATCAAATAAATAATTATTTATTTAATTATTTATGAGTGATTTAGTCAAATTTAACAAGGAATATTATTTAAATAAGATTTAAATAATTATTCCTAGAAAATAGTAAGATAAATAATAATTTATCTAATTAATTTTCCTGTTTTGGGTTAAATATGACGAGGAATATTAATTAAACTATTGATTAACTAATTATTCCTTGTGGAAAATCAAACAAATGTGGATTTATTTAATAATTTCTCTTGGGGTTTCTTGTTTAGACCATAAACAACTTAATAAATGTGGTTTACTAAATTATTTTTCATTGTGAAAGCAATTTTACTTAGGGTAAAATTGGTCTTACATGGTGTACTTAGGTCCATCCTATAGTAACAGGTTAGATGACCAAAAAATGGTGTAACACCCATACTAATGACAAATACGACCAAGCATAATAGTCAGCCTCCATCCACACTTGACTACCTTTTCCACCACCTTATCCTGAAACATGGTATTGGGTAAAAAGAATTTGAAACGAATTGTGTTTCTTCCATAGAAAGAACCCTCAACCTTCTCCTTTGGCCACCTTCCAAATTGATACAGAACCGTAGTATTTGAGACCAAAATTACCATGAGACACAGTAAAATTGAAAGCCTAATATGTAAACATCTATACCCTTCATACTTTCCTTCCAACACACATAGGAAAAGGAAGTAAATTCCGATACGCTAAAGTAAAATACCATACTTTAATAAGATGGACTCATAAATAGTTAATTCAAAATAGAAGGAATTCCCTCCAACATTATCGACATACGAACATGCAACAACCAAATGAAATTGCATCCTTCCATAGACAGAGACCAAATAATTACGAAAAATATTCATATTTTTAGGAATTCAATGGAAGGGATGAGGAAGGAGAAACAAAACATACCCTTCACCTTGGAGTTGTCGTAGGTTCCTTCCTTCTTGTCAAGCTTGCTTGCAGACCTTGCTCTAGGAGAGACACACATAGTATTTCTTCCACAAGAAATTACAATGAGTATCCACAAGAATTCATATTATCCAGGCACGAGTTTTCATCCTTTACCTCCAATTGCACATGACCTACATTCCCATCACACCTACTCCACTCGTCGCTGGTCTGACATAGCTACTTCATCACATTAAACATGAATAATGACTTGATGAGTGTCCCAAATGACATTGTGGGCTGAATCGCACCCCAATCAAAATAATAAACTAAATAATTTAATTTATATAATTATATTATTTTAACATATAAATTTTATTCTTTATTAAAAAAATTATATTATTAATTAATTAATATTTCTTTATAAATATAAATATATATTTTATATTTATGTAAAATATTATATATATAATTATTTATATTAATACATTGAATATAATTGGAACTTATGCAAAAACTTCACCAAAGGGCATAATAGTAATGATAAATGAACTCCCAGCTCATTAAAGGGACGATTAACATCAGTGATTCACCCATAGTATTATATTTGCCCATCAAGATTCCTTTTCCTCAAGGTGATAAATCACATAAAAAATTTCATAAAATACCTAACATCATCAAAGACATTGATATATTTTGGCATCTAACCGAATATGTTTTTAAAGATTCATGTATTTTTATAATTATAATTAATATTACCGAATATATATAAAAGTATAATTGGACCTTATACAAAAAATTCAGCAAAAGGGTATGAGTATGAATCAATGACTTTTCTTGAGACATAAAAAAAAACGTTGATATTTGATATTAATCAATGCATTAACCCATAACATTTTATTCTCAACTTAGGCATCGAGAATGTCAAAACATTAAAACCACCGGTACTGTGTACCTATCTAAGAAAGAGAGGCATAATAAAATACAGTGGTCATCAAATTTCAGGGGGATAAACCACACCCCATCAAAATTTTAGAACTCTTAAATCCCTGCAAGTTTAGCATATCAAAAATAAATAGAGCACAATGTCTTATACAACTGGAATATATATGGAAAATGACCTATCTACAAATCTGAAGGATATCTTAGAAAGATAATTTTGAAAGATATAGCATAGAGAAACATTTGCAAACCAGAAATTCTAGTGCCCAAAAACCAGGCACACTTTGCTCTTATGCCAGGCTCGCTTGATAGATCAAAAACAATCGCCTCACAGAGAAGCCTAGTAAGAGTAAAACAATCACCTACAACATGCTCATTGTCACAATTATGGAATAGGAATAGAAGAGTCCCAGATTTGGATGCCATCCCTGAAGTGTTTCACCTGCAAAAAACCAAAATCAATATTGATGCATTTCTTGGAGAGCCATTTAACCCTCGTGTTGTTTTCCCTGTAAATGTGGCCAATAGGTGGCCTATTCAACCTCAGCCATAATATTCGAGTCCTTTGGATCCACCCTTGTAAAGAAGGGCACATCATAGCAATGTTGTTTTTCGCCCAACCGATAACAACCTTAGAGTCTCTGTACACATGAATATCCTACAACTGAAGATTAGAGGCCGCTAGAAGACCCCCCCATAGGGCCATGATCTCAGCTTTGTTGTTTGACCCCGTCGCCCTGTTCCAAAAAATATGAATCCTCTTCCGCTGACACAGTTTGATCCAAGCCCCGCATCCCATAATACCCCCCACACATGCACCATCAAAATATATGGCAGGAATGGCCACCTCATCAATCCACCTCATGACTGCTGAGAAAATGCATGGAATCTCAAAAGGTCTATCGTCAAATAATAATTTGTTCCTCGCCAGCCAGACCTCCCAGATAAGGAAAAAAGGTAGCGATATGTATTTACCCTTCAGCCTATCCCATTCCAAAGTAGAAGAGATAAAATCCACATGAGACCATGAAGGATCCATAATGTGAGAACTAAATAGACTCCACAATCTCGCAATAGCAGAGCATCGAAAAAAGAGATGAGATATGGTTTCCAATTCACAGCAGTACACCACGCATCTGAAAGGTCCATGATGTCCACACTTAATAAGATTATCCCCTGTTAGGACCTTACCTCTCCAATTCAACCATCCAAACAGAATGATCTTGGTTGGTATTTCCCTCTGTCAGAAAGGGAAGAAATTCTTTAAGATCTGTCCCTGATATAAGGAGGCATTAATACTACGATATATATCCTTCACAATCAATCCATCATCTTTCATAGGACCATCCCACATAATCATATCAACCCCACTATCCTAGCAGAGCCCAGCACCTCACAAAGAGTCCCATAACTGATCCCATTCTCTAACCTCGACCGCCTCAAGTCACATTTGCATTGCACTCTTAAAAACTGGGGCCCTCGAGGACTAGCATAGTATTTTCTATGATACATAGAATATACCCCTATGTGCCAGTAGAAACTGCACACGCAGCGAGGGGCCAGAATGAGGTGGTAAAGCTATAATATTCCTGAAACCCAGCGTAATATGACCACCATCACTAAATAGCCAACATAAGTGGTCAACCACATTACCTAATATCTTCTTGAAACTCAACCAAATGGTTGATATTGACCGAGGGAAAGAAAGCTGGAGGCATAATAGCTGATGACGAACATCTCCCTCAATATATTTGCACTTGATGATGGAATTCCATATGATATTCCCGTTAATATCCCTCCAGAACGATTTGATGAGTAAAGCCTTGTTGAAAATCCGAGTGTTCAAAATACCCCAACCGTCATGTTCTTTGGGCCTGTATAGGACCTCAAGTCTGCACAAATGATATTTCTGTACCAATTGAGAGCCCCCCCATAGAAACTGGGAGATTATACTATTGATCAATTACACAATCCGGTCAGTAAGGTAATACAAGTGTCCCCAGTAAACCATCAACTGAGAGAGAACTGCCTGTATCATGATGAGCCTCCCCCCTATGGATAGCCATCTGTGCGTCCATCTGCTAATCTGACTTCTAAACTTATCGATCAACCACATCCAGTCACGTATCTTGTATCCACACAGATTAATTCTAAATCCCAGGTAGTTGAAGCCCTCTGCAGCCAATCTATAATCGACCCCCAAGAAATCCGAAATGAAGGCAACCTCCTGAGGGTCCCCATATTCATATAAAAGAAATGACTTACCCTTATTGATAGCTAAGCCAGTTACAGATTCGAACCTTATAAACATGTAGTGAATGTAAAACCAGTGGTTTATTTTAAGATAACCAAATAAAATTAGATCATCCACAAACATGGAATGTGAAGAGGACACATAGTTCGAGAAGGAGAAGCCCTTAATATAATCATTCTGCTCAGTTGTATGCATAATTTTACTGAATCCATCCATAATAAGGATGAATAACAGAGGAGAAAGTGCACAACCTTGACGCAGACCACGACCAGCAGCAAAAAATTTTGTGGGGATACCATTTATGATAACAGCAAATCGAACCGTGGAAATGCATGTCATTATCCACCTAATGATCCTAATTGGAAGACCGATTTTGATTAGAACAAGCCTGATATAGGACTAATCAAGGGAGTCGTAAGATTTATGGGGGTTCACCTTTAGCACAATTGCCTCCCTTTTCTCCGAATGCATAGAGTGTAGGAACTCTTGTGCTATTGCTATGGCATCATGAATGGATATCCCCTTTAAAAAACCATATTGTTCTTTGGAGATGTTGGCAAATAGGGTGCCCTTAATACGATTTGCAATAATCTTTGAAGTTATCTTATATAGCACATTGCAAAGTGCAATCGGCCTAAAATCAACAAAGGTTTGTGGATCATCAGCTTTGGGGATAAGATTAATGAACGTAGAGTTGAGGTTGGCAGGCATGATACCCCAAATCCGGATAATATCAACAATCTGAGTTAATTCATCTCCCAACAGATCATAAAAGAAAATGAAAAATTTCGCAGGCCATCCATCAGGCCCCGGACACTTATCTTTTGAAAACGATTTTAGGACTGAAAGGAATTCATTCCCAGTAATGCTATTATCCAAAGATGTAATAGCATTTGCATCAAAAAAACGTTGAACATGCTCTAGCAACCATACCTGGTTCTCCACACTGACCCCTTCCTCTTTCTGATAAAACGAGGAAAAATATTTGTGGGCTTCTTCTTGAATGTCAGGGTTGGAGATAGAAAAACTATCATCAGATTTCTTTATGCGCCATATTGCATTCCTATTCTTCCTCTCATTTGCACATTTATGGAAGAACATTGTATTTATATCCCCCTCAACTAGCCAATTAATTCTGCTCTTAAGCCACTATGTGACTTCCTCTATTCTCAATATCTCCCTCTTCCTATTCCCCAGATGCTTAAGAGAATCCAGAGTAGATTCATCCAGACTGCGTTCTGGGAAAGTGGAAAAGATAGCCTCCATCTGCTTCAGAATGTCATGGTACTCAGCCTTGAGCTCCATCTTCTTTCTGTATTCCCACTTTTTGGAAGCCACCTTAATCTTCTGTAACTTGTAATGAAAGTGCTCCCAACCCGATAGCCCAGCCACATCCCCATCATCCTTCCACATCCCCATAACGAGCTTCACATAATCAACATCTTCCAACCATATTCAGTTGAATTTGAAAGGTCGCCCTTTCATCTCCCCACATATGTTCTAGGTCAATAATATCGGCATATGATCTGAAATGTCCAATGCCAAGATAGAGGATCTGGGATCCCCCAAAATCTCCATCAAAGTATCCTTGACCATCACTCTGTCCAGCTTTTTACCTATAAAATTTATCCCCGACCACCTGTTGGTCCAAGTGGGCGAAAAAGTGCTCGGCCTAACATCCACTAACCTTTGAGAACTGAACATATCATTCAAAAAGCTTGAGATGGGGTCCAGGCGAGCATTATTGCCCCATATTTCCTCCCCATGTAGCGAGGAGTTAAAATCACCCATCAATATCAAGTTTGGAAGAGAGAGCATACCCGCGGCTAGCATTCTATTCCAGAAGGCAATCCTGTTTGAATATGAAGCATAATTTTTTATCAGGTTGAAAGTGCCTTCCAAACCCCTTAGATGACCCGAGAGAAAAATACCGCCAAAGAAACTGTATGCCTTAAAATCTACCCTGTTTGGATTCCAAATGGAAATCATCCCCCCAGATCGACCATTTGAATTCACTGCCACAGCACACCACCCTAATTTGATTTTTAGAAACAATTTTATAGCTTTTACCCTGTCAGAAATAGTCTCCAACCTAGAAAAATAATCAGATCCTTAGATGCAATGAGATCCTTTAGGCAAATAAATTTGGAGGCATTGCCCAACCCCCTTAAATTCAAGGATATGATATGGGTCATGGGGAGAAAGGCCGAGGGTGGCTTGCACTAAGCGCCCTAGAAGAATTTTCCAAAACATCACATGTAGCAATAGGAATATCAGTGAGACCCGCATCATCATCCGAAAATAGTGAAATTGAGTTAAATTTTCCCCTATTTTGATGACAAGCAGCTTTTTCTTTCTTCCTAACGGTAATGTTTGTTGTCGTAGTAGGATTAGAGAGGAGGTCAGGGGATGAGGGTGGTTTGTCAAACATAGTGAGAGCGGCAAGGTACGCCATTATCTAATCCCACATGTGCAAACAATTTGGTAATGAGAAATAAATGATCCTTGATTAAAGGGACAATTAACATAAGCGATTTACCCACGCATATTATGTTATCTTTCCCCATCCAGATTCATCCTCCTTCATGGCGACAAATCACATCAAAAAATAATTCAAAAAAACGAAACCAACAAAGAGATTCATATATTTTTACATAAACGCTAGATTCTTGGCAATTAGAAATGCAAGGAATTTGCAAATTTTCAATTGAATTGAATGAAAGTAATGCATAATTTTCAATTGAATAAATTTTTTATATATAATTTTAAACAAAAATGTGATTTTCTATTATTTAAAATACATGTTTGAATGCATAAATAAATTCCATATCATGAAAAAATTTAATTTCTTTTACATCTTAGATTATACCATTAATTACTTAGTTATTTATTTAATTATTTTAATTCTTTATTCCCTTTTATAAACCCTTAACATTAGCTTTTTTTTAATAGTAGTTAATATTAAATTTATATTAATTATACTCTAGATTTTTTTATTAAAATATAATCCTTATTAATATTATGTATTATTAATTATTTAAACTTTTTTTCACATGTTTCTATTAATAATTATTAGACCTTATAAAAAAAATAAAAAAAATTTAAGGTAAGAATTTAACTCTATAAAATATTCTGAAATATTTTTGATAATATATACAAATCAAAAGTTCACATTTCCTTACAAAGTAGTTAAGTCTTTTTGGTTATTCATTTAAATTTGTTAATTAAAAATGCAATATGAACAAGTGTCACATGAAATGAGTTATAGTTTGGTCATGTAGCATTGATAAACTATGATATTGTAACAAATTCTTCTACAGTTTAAGAATATCCATATTATAGTGGGGTGAATCTTGACATTTAAACATCTTGTTATAGTTTTTTTTTATTGTATATACGTCTAATTCATATATTAATTATTTTAATCGTAAATAGTAATGATTTTAAATTAAATTATAATTTAACTAATTTTTATGATTTTTTTAAACTTTTAGTATAATGACATATATATTCAAAATGTTTATTATAAATTAATAACTATTTATATTTGTTAATAATTTAATTTATATAATTATACTAAATTTTTCTCTCTATAAAAAAATATATCTTTAATTAACCCATATTTCTTATATATATTATAATTAATAATTTTCATAGCTTTTTTAAAGTGTATCTTTAATTAACTTATATTTCTTATTTATAATAATTAACTATTATATAATTAAAACTTATGCAAAAACTTCAAAAAAAAAAAAACATAATAAGTATGACTATGAAAATAGTCAATACTATGTTATCTAATCCCACATCCACAAAGAGTAGAGTAATGAGAAATCAACTCTTCTATGATCTGATCGTTCATGTTGTCTTTCTCCTCCAGATCATAGCATTTAACATCAGCG
This sequence comes from Pinus albicaulis, assembly GCA_034641835.2. Lineage (NCBI taxonomy): Eukaryota > Viridiplantae > Streptophyta > Pinopsida > Pinales > Pinaceae > Pinus > Pinus albicaulis. The sequence continues at coordinate 379,825,097 of CM076569.1, read as the reverse complement.
ATTCAACCATACAGAATGTTATCTTGCCCTTCCAGATTTGTTCTTCTCTTGGCCACAAATCACATCATTTTCATAAAATACCAATAGCATCAAAGAAATTGATATATTCCACATATAAAAGACCAGCAACATCAAAGAAATTGATATATTCCGCATATAAAAGACCAGCGACATCATTGAGATTCATATATTTTGATATCTCTACATTATATAATTGTATGTATGTCTGGATTAGTTCTAAAATTAATATATTTTGATATTTCTACATTATAAAATTGTATTTGTATGTGTTTAGATCAGGTTTAGAAATTTTATTTCTTTAAACATTACAAAAATTTCAGTTTAAAAAATATTAATTATGTTGATAAGCATATTTATTTTAAAATTAAACTTTCATAATTTAATTTAATTACCAAAAATTATTAATTGATGATACTGATATAATCTTTATAAAATATTTTAGAATATTATTGATAATATATACAAATCAAAAACTTATATTTATTTAGAAAGTAATTAAATTGTTTTACTTTTCTATTTAAATTCATTAATTAAAAAAATACAATCTAAACCAGTATTATATGAAATGAATTATAATTTAGTTGTCATATTAATAAACTATGGAAAAATAGTGAGTCAGTCAAGGAAAGTCACTCATTATAAAGATGAAATTTTTGGTAGGAATTTAAAATAATAATCTTATGTTAGATATGAGATTTTTGTGATCTGGTTATTCTGAGGGTAAATCACATTAGTTAATTCCACCAAAATTCTAATGATGTGATTAATCCAAAAAAAATATTTATCTAATAATAGTGGTAATAATATACCGTTCTTTACATGCCAAACGAACATCCATGCCATATTTGTATATGATATGGGTGACCAAAGGCCAGTTGCAAGATTCAACAAGCGCGGGCCAACGAATCACAAACTAAATAAACACTGTAAAATTAACCAGTCAGTCATGGCCGCAGAGTATATAACTATATACAACTTACAGTCCCTTACAATTCTTACGCTACATGAGGTACGCTACAGGAGCAAAGAGCTCAAAAACAGAAAAAGAACAGCGATTCCCTTTATACTCAAAATCCTTGCAACGATGGCGGAAAGTCATGGCTTCAGTGCTGGAAATAAATCCATTGTCTAGGCGGTAGATGTGACCTAATTTCCAGTTCTGCTGCAAATATTTGCAAAAAGCGGCGTTGGCAGAATGAATGATTTCGGCCAAAGTTGTTCCAATCCTTTTGAGGGCGTTTAGTAGTGATGCAGCCGTGGAAGAAAATATCTTCGCCTTTATGCTCCCCCGCTTCGGTGGAAACCTCCCCGTGCTTCCCCGCGCTTTTCCATTAACATGCCCTTCCATAAACATACTATGCTAATAATAAGATCTCGATTGTTTATTGTCCATAATCTCTGTTAACGGTCTGCTTGCTTAACTCTGATCCCCAGATGCTCGGAAAGCAGAAATCACAATTGAGCTTAGGGAAAAGCAAAGCATGAATTGAATGGCTGCGGGCCGATTTGGGAACGATTTATAGGCAGCAAAAAGGCTCAAATTTCATTAAGGAACCCTGACAATAATTTCCTTCTTGAAAATTTTCAACGAAGCGTGAAAGGAGTGGGAGATCTTGTTTGGTTGAAATTAAAGTTATCTTTCAATGGTTTTCCACACTGTGGAATGCTCACAGTCCTCTTGTCTATAGACCGGGAAACACATGGTGGACTGTTTACCATGAAGTAGTTAAATAGTTGGTATACAATGAGACAATAATGCTTTCAAAGTCGAGAATTGTTTGGTTAAGGCGGTGCAGTGAACTTTCCACATTTAAAAAGTGTAATGTGTTAGATCCTATTAGGAATTTTGTTTTTATTTATTTTTAATTAGCATTAAGCTTAATAAATATTGTATTTTCATTTAAGATGAGGAATAGTCTTTCTAATATACACTTATTTTTTGGAAATATTATGGGAGATTTTTTAAAATAAGAAATGTGAATTTTACATTAATTTTTTATAATATATTTTAAACAAATAAATTATAATTTAATTAAATTTTTTAAAATTAATAATAATAAATTTTCCAATATTTTTTTTTTATTAAGATTTTTTTGACTTGTCCTATAAAATAATATATCTTTAATACTAAAAAAATCTTATTTTCATATCCCGCTCTGGAAAACTTAATAAGTTTTTGTTTACGTTAAATTTTATAATTTTTTGGTTTTAACAATATATCCAAAAAAAAATATTTCAATATATTCATTTGTATTTAATAAAGAGTCATAATAATAATTTCAATTTTTAAAATTTATATAATGATAGTTATATAATGATTTTCAACCATCTCAACTTAGTTGGTTTAAATTAGGCTTAAATTTGAAAAAATAGTCTATTGAGTTTTATGGTTTTTTTTTAATATTTTAATATTTCATTTAATTAATTTTTTTAAATGATAATCATAAATAAAAATATTTAGTAATAAATAATTGTTAAAATAATATTAATAAGGGTATATTATGTGAGTTGAAGGTGTATGAGGACTTGAATACATGTAGATGTTATGAATGTGTCATATATATTAGTAGATACATCCTAACCATTGATGTATCAAGTGCTTAGAGGGATCAAATCTCTAGAGGTGCAAACCTCTTTTTTGAGTGCAAAACTTGAGGATATGTTTGCACTTAGAGAGATTTGATCAGTCTCAATACTTGTTAGATGTGGGGTTAAGATGTATCTAGGTTGGTCGTGTGCTGTCATACACAATTTGTTGAACATATAATTATTTCCATCATTTGAAATATACTAAATATGTTTAAGATTAATTTGGTCAATATAACTTTAACTTTTCTTATTTACATCAGTTTATTGATATGAGAAAGACTTTTATAACTTGAATGATAAAAAATGTAAATAATAATAATATAGTGAATTACAAACAATCTTCATTACTATAAATCTAAAACTATTTTATTCTATTATTCTTATTGTCCCACCTATTAGTCTTTTTCTATTAACATGTTTAAATCCAAATTTATTAACAATGTTGAATGATGGAAAATGGGAATAATAATAATATAACCAATCACAAATATTTTATAGTTTTAAGAAGACATTTTGGGTAAGTGAACATTTTATTTAGGATGAAAATACAAGTATTGTATTTATGGGTGAATTATTGTAATGAAGAATTCAATTCACACCAATTCACATCATGAATAATGTTTATGTGTGTACATTAAGAGAGAGTCAGTATGTTTTTTGGGTGAGATGGAGATATAGATGGAGGAGGGGAGAGAGGGAAGAATAGATAATAAAATAGAGAGAGGGAGGAAGAGATATATATATGGAGAGAGAAGTGTTAAAGAAAGAGAAGGATAAGAGAGAGAGAGAGGGACCATGATCACAACCCGTTTTTAGCCATGGGACCATGGGCTAGCGCTAAAGTATAATACCCAAAATTTTTAGTATGATAGGCTTCTCATTTGGCTTATGCATTCTTCTAAAGACTCAAATTCATTCCAATAGGGTAGATACTTTTCCTAAAATAATTTTGGGGTGTTAGGATCCACATCAACCTATATAATGATACCAAACTCCTTTACTTCACACCCTTTAACCAAGATTTTTCTATGAGGAGTCAAAAGAGGCCACTATTCACAATTTACCTCATAAGAATGAAACTTCTAACTGATTATAAAAGCATATAAACATATGTCTTATATGCAATATAACATAAATTAAACAATAGCATCAAGGAGAACTTTCACAAGGAGCATAGTCCTTCTAATACATTAACAGTAGAGGATGTCCAAGAATTCTTATTGAAAAATAGGGATATCTTTTAGTTACTCAACCACATAGAGATCCCATCAATGGTTCTTATCATTCACATCCATTCTAAAAGCCTCCAAGATCAAATCAATTCTTTCAATAGATTCCCCCCATTAAATAGTTCTTCAATGGACTCTCTTAAACATTTTACATCAGATGTTCTTTGAAGTGTCTTTCCTCAAATTCTTCATTCTAAAATAAGGGCAATTTATTTTGCATCTATTCCCTCCTTGTTAATGGGATAATTTTCTCATAAGTAATATATATAAAGGTTCTCTTTCCCATCTGGAGTAGACCCGACTCTCGTGGTTGTGACTCACTAAAAGTGTTACGCAACCAACCATCCGTCATGGTTATCCAAGTGGTTGAAGGGTCAACATCTTTGATCTTCTCAACCATCAGATATTCCTTATAAAAAACCCTATTTCAGCCAACAAACATATCAATGAATACATTCATAAGTTCAACATGAAGGAATATAAAATTTACACAACCATCAAAACTAGAATCACCAATTAATTATACGAACATGTATCACACAAATTAACGTGTAAGTTTAAGAGTGAAGCATATAAATATACAGAATTCACCAACATCGCTTTTATTCCATTAACCATAAGTTACATTACAAACTTGAAGCCCACAAAGCACTACCTTGTTCATGATACATCGCCACTTACAACTAATGAGAGGTGAGTCATTTTCCACCCAACCATAGGCTCAGATATTTATTCTATCTTTTGTATTTTTCCACCTTGAGATATACCATGAGTCCATGATGGAAATATCTCACTTAATCATACTAGGTGTAGTCATGAAGGCCACTCTCCTTATAATTTCAAACTCAAAAAGTTCCCATCAAACCCCTCTGTTCCTCGATCTTGCACATCTCTTTGGTTGGTTTCTCAACTGACTTATTAAGCACAAGAGATCCTCTTTCACTATATTTTTAACCCTTGGTGCTCTCCTTCCTAGCACTTTTTTTATTCTCCTACTAATTACTTAGAACATTAGGGTGAGAATACTCATCTCATCCCTATACGTGAATTCATGGGTGATTGACTTTCTCATTTCTTTTCTGAGTCTCTTTCTTTGCACACAGACTAGAGTCTCTTGGTTTTTAGAACCTATTCGTGGGTGTTTTTTCTCCACAAAATAACATCCCGTCTTATCTCTTTGTGTATGTACACCATCTCCATTTTTCCTCTTTCTTCTCCTTATAGGATTTTCTTTTATATTTGATTTTGTATCATATATGCTAATTTTGTGGTCAAGTCAAAATATTTTGGTCATATTCCCTAACAATCTAATTGTAATATATTCATCCCTTATATAATACAATTTGGTATAGACCCAACTACTTCGATAATTATGCAAGATACCAAATTCGTTTTTATTTTCTATTTTCTTAGGAAAGTTGAAAATATTATATTCTCTTAACACTTGGATTAAGAAATTATTTATTGGTAGGGATTATTTCCATGGTTTGATTTCCTAACATATCCCCCTTATTGTATTCCCTCTCTCATGGATTCTCATGGCCCATATCAAGGCTCCACCTCATCATTTGTTGATTTGAATTTTACCTTAAATATAATTACAGTTGATCTAAGTCTTTGATCCAGTCACATTGGTATTCCCATACATACATCATTAACATAATTAATTACAATATTAGAGGGATATTAAAGGCTAGGGTACTAAAGTAATAAACACCTTCTCTTGGATTGTAGGCTCCAAGGAGGAATGGAATGTTGGGTAAGTTTCCTCCCGGAACATCTATTATAAGTCCCCTTCCTTGTAGACTATGATTCTAGGGTCCATACATGGTGTTAGCATAAATGGATCTTAGAATATCGAAGTAGTTTTATATCTTATATTCTTCATGATATGGGCTTGGATAAATTTTTATTTCTTTCTAATTCCTACATTTCTTATATGCCATATATGAATCTTGCAACTCATCCATTTCAACAATGATAAACATTAATGATATTAGTTATAAATATAATTAGTATCCATATTTAGAGAAGTATATATTTCATTTAAATTCCAAATTTAGAAAGGCTTGTATTCCAATGTAATTTGTTCCAAAGTAAATCTATATTATATCCATTTCAACGTCAACCCATTTCTCAGAAACGATGGATTGAAATAGGTGCATATTATGCTTAGGAAAATTTTTGTTAGTAATGTTTCATGCTTATGAGAAATTATTTGGACTTAATCAACCAAGAAAGTGGGAAGAGTCACCATTCATGGGAGAACAATTTTGAATTAGTTTTAGGGTAATCCCTCCCTTATATATTCCATGCAAGGGAATTTCTTGAAGGGAAAGGTGGAACATCCACAAGTTGTCTTAGAAATTTCACTTCTTTCGAAATGGAGATTGATTTAAATAATGAAAGGGGTTTGAGCTAGAATCCTAAAAAATATAGAAAGAAAATTGTTTATATATACATCGAAAAGATGACTAGAAAACACACACAACGTTGATTCTTTTATTGAATTCAACATTGTATTGGTTTTTTTATGTGTTTATAGGGTCCAAGGCTCTGCTAATTATTGGATGTATTTGAGCTTATGAGAAAGATATGAAGAATGTCTCTAGTGGATATGTTATGTTGATTGGTTGATAAACAAAATCATGTGCTTCTTCTTTTTGATGTCGGTTTTTTTCAGACATTTGGTGGTTACATAATAATTTCATCCATTTGAAAGGGATAGATCTTGTTTTGATATTTTCTATTCCTTTTTTTGTCATATTGTGGGGTTTAGTGACCAAGTGGCAAGAGGGTACAGTTGAAAAGTGTGGTATATCCCTTCTTAGGGGATGGAGGTCATTAAAAGCAAAGAATATAAATTTTATAAGATGGGTCAGGATACATACTTGAAAATTTACAAATAGAAACTTGGAGGATTCATACAGTTTCTGTGAGTCTTGGTAGCCTTGTTAATTTTTAAGTACTTTGAGAACTTCTTTGACATTGATGTGCTCAACGATAGAGTCAAAATGGGGAAGAAATTGTCCAAAATAGTTATAAATACATTGTGACCCATTTTCTACCCTTTAAATATTTTTAAATTGTTAAATCAACCTTGTCCCAAATGTTGATGCTTTGCTGAGATACAATACACTCTAAATGGCACAAATTTGAGAATTTTGTTGAAAATATAAAATAGCAGGCCTTAACCAGGTTTCTCTATGTAATAAAGGGATTGTATCATAGTATTTAAAATTTTTCTTTGGTGTGATAAAGGAAAGTTGTCGTGGTGATTCAAAATTTGGCAAGTTGTGATATGTTGTAAGGGAAGGTATTTCAAGTACAATAAGATCAAAAATTTAAACAGGCATGACATGTTTTGATGGAAACTACTTTATGTACTATGTATCATATTCCTGAATTTTTTTCTACATTTCAATGTATTATGTTGGGAAAAGCATTTGGACATGACATGTTGCAAGAGACAAAACCTTCAAGAGGCATGATATGCTAGCTTTCTAAAAAAATTATAATTCTTTCTATGCTCACAGATGAACTAGATTTTGTGCAACATGATGTATCGTACCAAGGTTAATTTTTGTAAAGTGAATAGCACCAAGATAAGTTTTCATAAATTTTCAAGGCTATGACAAAGAAAATTTCTCAAAAAATGTTAAAACAAGAGATCAAATGTAACTTTCAATACTTGATGAGCTGTATGAAAAGTTTCAAAAATTATTGCATGAAAAATATTCTAGTTTATGTGATTAGCTCAAAGATAAACCATGGAGGTTTAGAAATCTAAAAAAAATTGGATGGACTGCAATTCATATTTCATTTTTTAAATAACAAAGATGAAAATGATATGGAGAAGTTGTTACACGTTCAACCAGGCTTAGTAGGAGGGAAAGGATCTTAGGATGGTGGGAATGTTTAGGATGCCCTAGAATATTCAATGGAGGGTTAGGAAGTTCAAGATATCTCCTCATTCTTCCTTTTTTTATTAGTCCCTGCCTATGATAGCGCAGGGACTATAGTGATCAATTCGGCATTGAATCGATATTAATTTTCGTTGACCAATGCATTTAACCAATTTTTTTACCAAAAAACTAACTTTTAGCCAAAGTTTCATTTTTGAGGCCTTATTCGATATTAATTTCCATTGACGAGTGCATTTGACCAATTTTTTTACCAAAACACTAACTTTTAGCCAAATTTTCATTTTTGAGGTCTTATTGTTGGGTTGCAGAATTTTTGCATCCAAAATAACTTTTATCCAAAGTCTAGATTCGCCTTGCAAATTGGATCTCTTAATTTTATCCAAAGTTTGGACTGGTCTTGGTGGAGCCCCTGCAGTGGCAATGGTCAGTCTGTCCTTTCTCAAAAGTTTTAATTCACCTTGTGATTTCACTTTGAAAATTTTATCCAATGTTCAAACCGCTAGAGCCCATGGGGTGGAAATCGTCAATCAACCTTTATCCAAAGTCTAGATTGCCTTAGTTACCTTTTTTTATTTGATACGTTTTGGCTACCTACCATCACTTCTGCCACTTCTCGCCACTTGGCTACCTTCCATCAGTTCTCGCCACATACCACTACTTCACCTTCCATCACTTCTTTCCACCTACCACTGCCTCATTTCAATGGAAATACATATATTTTTCTCACCACTACTTCATTCCATGCCACTGCCAACAGATAGAAAAATGCAGGCCTTGTTCTTCCTACCACGGGAAATCATTCTACATCCTGCACAAAATACATGAAATAATGAGTGAGAATCCTACAGAAAAGAAATTCAAAACTATAATAATCGATGAGCATCATTCTATATGCAATAATTAGTGAGAATTCTATAGAAAATACAAGCAAATACGTGCAATAATCAGTGAGCATCATTGCGTGCAATACACAGGTAATTTTAGTTACTACTCATTAATGAGTCAAGGTCACGTATATTATAATGTTTTTCTAATTTTATATTAACAAGCTTGGCATAAGCCTCATTTATTTTCTGCCTTTGATACATCAATTGTAATAACCCTCTCACTTACCTTCGATACCTAAATCTTCGATTACGTGACTTTAGGTCTAAGTTTCGATAACCTTAAGCTTAGAATCTCAGGAGGTCATGGTCTAAGTAGTGGGTTCAAAGTTTTGTATTAACATAACAAAGAACTCTTTATTATATTTTCTTTAATTGATCGCCGTTAGCTCCAATAAATAAACGACTTTCCTAGCCTAAGGTCATGAGTTACCATAGTGAAGTTCCTCAAAGGTCTTTGCTTCAACTCTCTTTGTCATGAATTAACATCTATGGAAAGGTCCTAAAAGGTCTTTGCTTCAATATTATTTGTCATGAATTAACATATGCAGAAAGAAAAGTAGTATTTAAGTTTGGCGTGAGCTCCTTTGAAATGAACTCACTAAGATCTAAGCAGGGTGAAGGATGAGAGCTCTACAGGGATCTCCCCGTGAATAGTTCTATTGAACTATTTTGACCTATTGCTAAAGATGTATTTTTTACAACTTCCTCTTAAGGGAGCCAACAAACATATAAGAATCTACTATCGGAAAATGAAGATATTTCTTTACTTCCAGACTCACTCTACTACTTTAATGAGTTTTACGAAAATTGGGAAAAAATAATAGGCTAAGTGTAATTGAAATATGAAATTATCCTTTACTAAATACAATTCAGGAAAGAGGTTTATTACGTAAGTCAAATTTTCCTTTCACGTGGAATAACTAGCCAATTTTTCCTTTCACCTCGAATAACTCATGTATTATTCTCCATAGTAAAGTAAAAACACACCTTACAACTAAGTTTGGTAATTTCTTTTTCAGATTGGAACAAAAAATAATGAGGTAGGACAAATACCACCATTTCTTTTTCAAAATAAAAGTTTTGTATTTAAGTTCCGAAATCCAAAATTGAAAGCAATTATATTACATAGTACCATTTTACTAACCTATGAACCTTTTTCAACGATTTGTCTGCACCTATAGAACCTTTTTTCAATGATTTGTCTGCACCTGCACATAATTTATATTCTTTCTCTTTGGATAGCTTGAACAACATCAACATAAAGTCATTTTTCTCTTTCTCAGAAGTCGACAACTGCTTTGATTCAAAGCAAGACAAACCCTCATGCCAAGACATATTTCATTGAACAAAAAATATCTTTCTACATGCAGGGAATTTTGAATTTCCCATAACAACAACAAGTGCAACAGTTGAGTTTCCTTGAGTATAGGGTTGTTGTACAATACCTATATAGTTTGTTACACCTAGCCGTATCGGTGATAGCATGGTATCATAAAGAAAACATGTTAACTAGTTGACAGGTTATATGTCTATTAGTTGATTTAATTAGCTGAAACAACAATACATGCATTATGTGTTTCCATTGATTGATAACTCTTGGAAAAAACTTGATACTTCTCAATCATACGATTGAAAAAGTACCACTTTACATTTTTGAGGAGTTAGATGCTCATTGTAATTGGGCTAGGGGGAGTGAATGAGAACAAAAAATTCTTCCAATTTTCTAAGGATATGAGGGACTATGCAACTACAACAAAACCTTTGCAAGAAAACCATCCTGTCATAAAATTCAGATACGTATTTTGGTTATAAACATATACTGCATGATTTTTCACAAGAGGAACATTATCATTTCCTTCTGCCACACTCTCCCTAGACTACTTTGTCATTTCCTTTCATGACTCTCTTCCTATATTTCCTTGTCATTTTAGGCAAGGGAAGCAATATGTGCCAAGTTCTTAGGTGCTTAACCACTGCATTCTAAGGGAAAACAAGTCGAATGAATGAATGTTGGTGCTTATCGACTGCATTCTAAGGGGAAACAATCAAAATGAATGTAGGTACTTACCCACTGCATTTTAAGGGAAAACAAGAAGAATGAAAAAATATGGGTATTGTTGGAATTTAATTCCAACTGCCTGCACACAACAGATGGGTGCAGGCAGAAGCAGAAGAAGGATAGTGATAATTTAAGTTTGATGTGAATTTGGGAAAGGACAGCAATGATGGTTGAAATCTCCAGTTCAAATCTTCACGCAACCTTAAATTCTTATCTGCAGCATCTACCACATTAACTCCTCCGCCAAGCACATTAAACACACAGAAGAAAAATTTTGAGGGGCATCCAAAGTAAGCCAAGAAGGGTGAAGGAAACCCACCAGAGGATGTGATGTCATCACTCCTTCAGACCAATGAAAAGAGTTCAAGAGGGGTAAGGCAACAGGCATTGGCAAAGTATTACAACCCCACGGAAAGTTTATTTAAAAGTTTATTTATTTATTTTTATGTATCGTGGTACATTTCGTTTTAACTTGGATTATATATATTTCATAATATATATTGTAAATATTTTTTATTTACGATATATATGAATATTGTGATGTTTTATATATGTTGTGCGCATTGTAAACAGTATTGTATTGTGTTATTTTCCCAAAGGAAAAAACAAAAACAGAGAGAGACCGAGAGCAGTTTTTTTTCAGCGTTGTGTGTGTGAAGTAGCCAGACGATTTGTTTTGTGAATCCAGAACACTAGAGTTCTGAAGAAATTTTTTTGTAATAGTCCAGCAGTTTATTTTAATGAAATAGAATTTACATTTCACCTCTCTTTGTCTGCAATTTGTTTTTATTTTATCTCTGTGTTGAGTTGAGGAATTTTTATTTCCTCTGTGTGTTCAGAATTGTTCTAAAATTACAACATGGTATCGGAGCTAGTCCAGGTGCTTAGTGAACGAAGCAAAGATTGCTCTTCACTGCAAAATATTTAAGAAGTTTGTTGAAGAAGATTTCTCCATCAGAGAAAGCTTCTCTTTGTTTACACAATCAAGAAAACTGTGTGGTTTGCACAGTTACAATGGCAGCAACAGACACCAGCTTGACGAATCCCTATCTTCCATAGTTTAGCAAGAAGAACCATGAATATTGGGAAATCATGATGAGAGCCCTGTTTGCTTCACAGGACATATGGGAGCTAGTTGAGAATGGTTACCCAAAACCAGAAAACACAGCAACGTTGGCTACTTTGACAGCAAAAGAAAGAGATTTGTTAAGAGATAATACGAAGAAGGACTCCAAATCCCTCTTCTATCTCTTTCAATCAGTGCACGAGAGTATTTTCCCAAGGATTGCAGTAGCAACAAGGTCTAAGGATGTGTGATATATTCTCAAAACAACCTATCAGGGCATCGAGAAGGTGAAGACAACAAAGTTGCAAATGCTGAGGAGAGATTTTGAAACTCTTTGTATGAAATATTCTGACACCATAGACTCATTTTTCACTCATGTGGTTGGGTTGGTTACCCAGATAAGGTCTCATGGAGAGACACTTGAAGAAAGAAGATGATCCAGATTTATGCAGGAACTAAACAGAATACAGAAATAACCATAAACATAGAGGTGTAGTGGAAATAAGGCTTCATTTCATTAATATCAAATAACAGAAATATTCTTATAAACATAATGGAAATAAAATAGCTAGGGTGCTGGTAGTGAATCTCTGAGAAGTGATGTGGCGGCTACAAACCTCTCAAATTTGTTACAATGAGGCTCGAGGGGCTATTTATTATGGAGAAACAATGGATAACTCTAAACGTCCAAAAACCTAACCCTAGGAGATGAAGCACCAAAACTATGGGCCCTGTTTGGGTAAATTGGTGTTTCAACTTTCTGGGGACGTAACTTTGGCATACTATCTCCGTTTGACGCACATGATACATCATTAAAAAGATCTGTATGAGGAATAAAAATGTCGCCATGAATATTGATTCCGAAACGGAATCATATTCTCTAGAAAAAAGATGCCCAAAAAATGTTGTTTAGGGCCTCAAAACAACTCCGGAAGTTCAGGACCCAAAAAACTGCTAAAAATAGTAATTTGTGCCGAAACTGAAAAACTGAAAGAGACAATGGTGGGGCCCGAAGTGGAATAGGTGGGTGAAAAACAATATACACTTGGATCATTCCTCCTCCCTTAGGAAGAAATGGTCCCCATTGCGTTAAGTTCCTCCATGAGATGAGGAAACTTTTGTTGAACTTGGTCCCTAGTGAACCACTTTCCTTGGTGCAGGAGTTGGCCAGCTTTGACAACCCGATACAATTGAATCTTTTGTTGGCAAGTGTTCTTGATTTACATGTCCATAATACAATCTGTGGTGGTCTGTTCCATGTAGTATGGGTTTAACTCTATTGGTGTGAGTTGTTCTGCAATGTCAGAGGTGTCCAATAGAGGTGGGAAGTAAGGACGAAGGCAATCCACATTGAATACTGGGTGCAAACCAAGGAATGGTGGAATACTAAGCTCGAAGAAATTTTTCCCTACAACCTTGGTGATGGTGTACGGGCTATATCGGAGCAGGCGAAGCTTGCGATGGCGTCCAGTGAGGCATTCCTTCTGTAAATGTAGCCACAATTTGTCGCCCACCTAGAAGTTGTGTGGCACCTGATGTTGATCATGGCGTTGCTTGTACTTAGCAGTGGCTCTGTCCAATATGTCATGAACCTGTTGGTGGATGTGTTTAATGCACTTGATGAAGTTATTTGCTTTGTCAACTTCAGACTAGACATGAGCCGAATCAGCCTAAGTAGCCACAAATGGCATGGCTAAGTCAATGGGACATAGTGGCTGGAATCCCAAGCCCACCTGAAAGGGGTTGTGGTCGATTAAGTTGTGGAGAGCTTAGTTATAACTATGTTGTACATAGGGGAGGCTCTTGTCCCATGTGCGTGGATGCTCTGAATTATACATGCGCAAAATGTGTATAATCATTCTATTAACGACCTTTGTCTGGCCATCTGTTTGGGAATGGAAAGTTGTGGACTTGGTGAGCTTGGTGTCCAACATTGACTAGAGGCTGGACCAAAATGTGTTGAGGAACCTGCTATCTCGATCTGATATGATAAACTGTGGGATCCCAAAGTGCACCCACACTTGTTCAAAGAAGAGTTTAGTAGTGGATTCTACTATGATATTCTTCTTGTAGGCCTCCATAATGGCCATCTTCGAGAATCTGTCAACGACCACGAAAAAAATTCATTTCCATGCTTAGTAGAAGGCAAGCTCGACATGTAATCCACGGAGATGGATTCCCAAGTTCGACTAGGGGTAAGTAGCAGAGTATATAAGCTTTGCTTCTTGATGATTGGTTTGGCAATGGCACAAGCACTGTAGGATCTGATGTGCTTCCCGACATCCTTTTGAAGGTTTGGCCAATAGAAATACTTCTGCAATATTGCTACTATTTTCTCGATCCCGAAATGCCTAGCGGCTCGACCATAGTGTGCTTCCCAAATAATCTTGTCATGCTCCCTTCAAAGAACACAAAATTGTCCTAGGTGACATAAAAGTGCATCTTGGAGGTGAAAATTTGGAACTTTCGTACCCCCCAATAGTGCCCTGTATGTGTGGTTGAAGTCTGGGTCACTCTCGTAGAGAAGCTGCCAATCAAAAGTCTCATGCCCACAAGAGTTGAGAACAGTGGTGAACACCACGATCGGTGGTTGGCTGAGGCAATCTGCAACCTTATTGGTGCTACCCTTCTTTTACTTGATGTTCAAATGAAACTGTTGCATATATGTGGACCACTTTTGATGGTGATCATTCTGCAACTTACCTTATGTATGTATGAACTGCAGGGGTCAGTGGTCTATGTGGATGATTATTTCCTTCCACAAAATGTAATGCTTCCATTGTCAACAAGCTTGCACAATGGAATACATTTCTTTGTCATAAGTGGGATACTTGTGGACTGTGTCAGACAATGTCTCACTGTGATATGCCACTGGATCTCCCTGTTGAGTAAGAACTGCCCCGATAGCATAGTCAGAGGCATATGTCTCAATCTCAAATGGTTGTTGCAAGTCTGGTAATGTGAGCACTGGGGTAGAACAGAGGCGATTTTTCAATTCTATGAACGCCTTCTGTTCAGATTTCGACCAAAAGAATTTTTCTCTTGCTCCTCCCTTGGTGACTTGACTCAAGGGCCAAGTGATATGAGAGAATCCCAACACGAAGCTACGATAGAAATTAGCAAGACCCAGAAAGCTACGAAGCTCTGTTATAGTGGTTGGGGCTGGCCAATCCTGAATGACTTGGATCTTGGTTGGATCCACTTGCACCCCCCTTTCATCAATAATGTATCCTAGATATTGAACCTAGGTCATGCCGAAAGTGCACTTCTCCAAATTGGCACACAACTTGTGTTGCCGCAGTGTTTGGAGGACTTGTCGGATGTGGTGGAGGTGCTCTTCCCAAGTCTGGCTGAAGATCAGAATGTCATCTAAGTACACCACTACAAATGTGTTGGTTAATGGCCGCAAGATGTCATCCATCAACCTCATGAAGGTTGCGGGAGCATTCGTCAACCCAAAAGGCATGACCAGCCATTCGAAAAGGCCTTCCTTGGCTTTGAGGGAAGTCTTCCACACATCGGAGGGTTCGATTGGTACCTGGTGATACCTAGACTTCAAGTCAATCTTGCTGAAATATTTCGCCTCTTTGAGTTGGTCCAAAAGGTCATCAATCCGTGGGATCGGGTACCTATTCTAGACAGTGATCTTGTTCAACACCCGATAATCATTACAAAGTCTCCACGTCCCATCCTTCTTCTGTACCAACACGATCGGGCTCCCACGGGGCGATGAAATTGGTCGGATGTGACCTTTCTGCAGCAGATCCTGAATCTTCCTCTTGATTTCATCGTTCTCTAGAACATAGCGCCGATAGATCGGTCCATTGGGTAGCGGCACAGCTAGGGTTAGATCAATTGGGTGCTTGACCTGACAGTGTAGAGGAACCCCTGCGGGTGAGGTGAAGATGTCCCCGTACTCCTCTAAAAGCTTGTCCATTTGTTGTTGTCATGTAGAGGAGCCCTATCTAGAGGTCATGGCCACAGTCTTCTTCTTTCCCTGGGGCGGATCATCAGGAAAACGAATTTCCTAGTTTGGGAAATGTGCTTATTGCATTGTTTTGTAGTAACCAAAGAGATAGCGGTACGAGGTAGTACCTCTGGTATCCTGTACAACTTATTTCCTGAAGTAACAATAACAGCGCGAGGCCGAGAATCATACATAGCATGATGCTTCCACAAGTATGGTTATCCTAATAATACATCAGAAACATCAATAGGAGCAATGTCACATAATACCTCATCTGTGAAGGGCTTGATGCTGTATGGAAGGTGGCACTACTGGTTGATGCAGAGATCTCGTCCTTGGTGAAGCCACTCGATGGTGTATGGATGTGGGTGAGCTATGGTCGGCAAGCCCAACCGCTTCACAGCATCTACTGAAATGAGGTTCTTTTGGCTCCCATTATCGACAATGAACTGTACCAAGGAGCCCTTTACCCACATCTGCGAGTGAAAGAGACGTTCCTCCTCCTATGGATCTTCCGGTTCCTCCTTATGGATCTTCGTAGTGGCAACAGTCGCATTGGGCTCTGCATCAGTAATCTGTTTTCTTTTTTCACTCCCCTTGTCAAATTCTGATTCAGAGTCAGAGCATGCATCTGACTGAGAAGCCCTCATCTCAGCCACCAGCAACTGCTTGGCCCGACACTCACTTGTGTTGTGAGTGGAGCTCTTATGGAACTCACACCACTTCCCCGTGTCCTTCTTTGGCTTTGCAGTGTTTTTCTTTGCTTGTGGCTTTGACAAGTTGTATTGAGCCACCACGCCTTGGCTCTATCCTTCTTTCTATGGTTTGGGAGCACCTTTCCCTTTCTTTTGATTCACATATCCAAACTCTCGTTTCTTCTGTTTGAATTTCTGCTCAATCTTGCAGCATACCGATATGCTGTACCAAGCGAGGAGATTTCAAGGAACTCCATTTCCTCCTGAATGTATCTGTGTGGACAGCTACGATACTTTAGCACTAGATGTTCCTCTGAATCTTTGATACCCAAATTTTTGCGTAGGGTATGGAACACATTTGTTAGCTCATCCACATCTTGATCCCTTTATTGTCGCAGCATGGTCCATTGTATGTACTTGTCCTCATAGCTCCCCACAGGATAGTATTGTTCCTTGATGGCGTCTTAGAAAGAATTCCAAGTGGGTACGTCCAAGAATAGAGAGGGTTTTGTATCATCCTTTTTCTCATAGTAGGTTTCCCACCAGTCCTTGACATGGGGGTTAGCTTTGAGGAGTGCAAAAATAATCTTCTCCCGGTCAGAAAAATCATGAACTGAGAAATATCCTTCTAATAGATTCAACCATCTATCTATGACATCTTCATCTATTTGACCCTCAAATATGGGAATCTCAAAATTGAGTTGTACCTTAAAAGGAGTCACACCTCCAGAGTGGCTGCTGGATGTAGATGCGCTGCTGGTGGGTAGTCGTTGAAGGATCTAGGCAAAGTTATCCATCATCGCATTCCTTTGTTTTTCGAGGGCCTGCTAGAGCAATATTTTGATAGGATCTCCTACTCCTTCATCTTTATTTTCATCCCCCATGGGCATCCATTGGGTTTTGCAAGGCTGATCTTGCAAAGGTTGCACTAGATCGAGCGCTAACTCCTTATACCCCGACCTCATTGGGGACATGAAAAGAAGGATCAAGAAAAAGAAGACTACTCTGATACCACTGATCTGGATTTATGCATGAATGCAACAGAATACAGAAATAACCATAAAAATAGAGGTGCAGTGGAAATAAGGCTTCATTTCATTAATATCAAATCACAAAAATATGCTTATAAACATAATGGAAATAAAATAGCTAGGGTGCTGGTAGCGAATCTTTGAGAAGAGATGTGGTGGCTACAAACCTCTCAACTCTATTAAAATGAGGCTCGAGGGCCTATTTATTATGGAGAAATAATGGAGAACTCTAAACATCCAAAAACCTAACCCTAGGAGATGAAGCACCTAAACTATGGGCCCTGTTTGGGTAAATTGGTGTTTCAACTTCCCGGGGACGTAACTTTGGCATACTATCTCCGCTTGATGCACATGATACATCATTAGAAAGATCTATCTGAGGACTACAAATTTCGCTACGAATATCAATTCTAAAATGGAATCATATTCGCTTGACAAACGATGCCCAAATAATGTCGTTTAGGGCCTCAAAACCACTCTGGAAGTTCAGGACCTGAAAAACTGCTAAAAATAGTAAGTTGTGCTGAAACTGAAAAACTGAAAGAGACAATGGTGGGCCCCCAAGTGGAATAGGCGGGTGACCACCAATATCCACTTGGATCAGAAGAGTAGTGGAAAAAATCTTGAGAATTCTACCCTCAATATTTGATGCCATAGTAGTGGCAATAGAAGAGACAAAGGATTTCTCACTATTTATAGTGGATGAGCTTAGCACATCCCTGATGTCTCATGAACACAGACTGAATAAAGGAACATATTCCTAAATGGAACTAGCTTTTAAGACTCAAATGTCATTTGGTCAAGTCAGAGGTCAAGGGAGATCAAACAACAGAGGAAGATTGAGAAGCCAAAACAGAGGTGGAAGAAACAGCTCTGCAAGTTTGAGTGGAAGGGGCAGCAATGAGAACCAGAATGAAAGCTCAAGCCAACATCAAGCTCATGGACAAAGGTATGATAAATCGCAAGTCCAATGTCATTATTGCAAGAAATATGGGCACTATGCCAATGAATGTAGGAAAAAACAAAATGATATGGATAATAGGCAGAATTGGTCCAGATTTATGAAGGAACGCAAAAAAATACACATATAACCATAAATACAAAGATGCATTGGAAATAACACTTCATTTCATTAATGTCAAACAACTAAAATTTTCTTACAGACAGAATGGAAATAAACTAGCTAGGGTGCTGGTAGCGAATCTCTAAGAAGAGATGTGGCGACTACAAACCTATGAACTATGTTACAATGAGGATTGAGGACCTATTTATTATTTAGAAACAACGGATAACTCTAAAAGTCCAAAAACCTAACCCTAGGAGATGAAGAGCCAAAACTATGGGCCTCGTTTGGGTAAATTGATGTTTCAACTTCCCAGGGACATAACTTTGGCATACGATCTTCATTTGACGCGTATGATACATCGTTAGAAAGATCTATCCAAGGAATACAATTTTTTCCATGAATATCAATTCTACAAGAGAATCATATTCTTCAGAAAAACGATGCCCAAAAAACGTCGTTTAGGGCCTCAAAACGGCTTCGGAAGTTCAGGACCCGAAAAACTCCTAAAAATAATAAGTTGTGCCGAAACTGAAAAACTGAAAGAGATAATGGTGGGGCCTCAAGTGTAATAGGCGGGTGACCACCAATATCCACCTGGATTATTCCTACCCCATTAGGAAGCAATGGTCCCCATTGCATTGAGTTCCTCCATGAGATGAGGAAAATTCTGCTAAACTTGGTCCCTGGTGAACTACTTCCCTTGGTGCAGGAGTTGGCCAGCTTTCACAACCCGATACAGTTGGATCTTCAGTTGGCGAGTGTTCTTGATTTGCATGTCCATGATGCAATCCGTGATGGCCTGTTCCATGCAGTCTGGGTTTAACTCTTTTGGTGTGAGTTCTTCTGCAATGTCAGAGGTGTCCAGTAGAGGTGGGAAGTAGGGACAAAGGCGGTCTACATTGAATACTAAGTGGTGGAATACTGAGCTCGAAGGCATTGTTCCCTAAAACCTTAGTGATGGTGTACGACCCATATCAGAGTGAGCGAAGCTTGCGGTGGGGTCCAGTGAGGTGCTCCTTCTGAAAATGTAGCCACACTTTGTCGCCCACTTGGAAGTTGTGTGGCACTCGATGTTGATCATGTCTTTGCTTGTTCTTAGCATTGGCTCTATCAATATGTCATGAACCTGTTGGTGGATGTGCTGAATGCACTCTATGAAGTTGTTCACTTTTTTAGTTTCAGACTGGACATGAGCCGAATCAGCTAGAGTAACCGCAAATGACATGGCTATGTCAATGGGACATAGTGGCTGGAATCCCAAGCCCACCTGAAAGGGGTTGTGGCCAATTGAGCTATGGAGAGCCTGATTATAACTGTGTTGTACATAGGGGAGGCTCTCATCCCATGTGCATGGATTCTTTGAATTGTACATGCGCAGAATGTGTACAATCATCTTGTTCATGACCTCTGTCTTGCCATCAGTTTGGGGATGGAAAGCTGTGGACTTGGTGAGCTTGGTGTCCAACATTGACTATAGGTTGGACCAAAATGTGCTAAGGAACCTATTTTCGTGATCTGATATGATAGACTGTGGGATCCCAAAGTGAACCCACACTCATTCAAAGAAGAGTTTAGTAGTGGCTTCTACTGTGATATTCTTCTTGTAGGCCGTCATAATGGCCATCTTTGAGAATCTGTCGACAACCATGAAAACACAGTCGTTTCCATGCTTACTAGAAGGAAGGCCTGACATGTAATCCATGGAGATGGATTCCTAAGGTCTACTAGGCGTAGGTAGTGAAGTATAGAGCCCTTTCTTCTTGATGGTCGGTTTGGAAATGGCGCAAGAAGTGCAGGATCTGATGTAATTCTCGACATCCTGTCAAAGGTTCAGCTAATAGAAATAGTTTTGCATTACTACCACTGTTTTCTCACCCCCAAAATGCCTAGTGACTCTACTATAGTGCACTTCCCATATCATCTTGGCACGCTCGCTTGAAGGAACACAAATGTGCCCTAGGTGACATAACAGTGCATCTTGGAGGTGAAAATTTGGAACTTGCATACCCCCCAAGAGTGCCTTGCATGTGTGGCTAAATTCTAAATCGCTCTTGTAGAGAAGTGGCCAATCAGAAGTCTCGTGCCCACAAGAGTTGATAACTGTGGTTATGGCCACGATCGGTGGTCGGCTGAGGTAGTCGATAACATTATTGGTGCTACCCTTCTTGTACTTGATGTTCAAATGAAATTGTTGTAGATAGGTGGACCACCTCTGATGGAAATCATTCTGCAACTTCCCTTGTGTCTGTATGAGCTACAAGGTTCAGTGATCTATGTGGATGATTTTTTCCTTTCCCAAAATGTAATTCTTCCATTGTTGACAAGCCTGCATAATAGAATACATTTCTTTGTCATAAGTGGGATACTTGTGAACTCTGTCAGACAATGTATCACTGTGATATGCCACTGGATGCCCTTGTTGAGTAAGAATTGCCCCAATAGCATAGTCAAAGGCATCTGTATCAATCTCAAATGGTTGTTGCAAGTATGTTAATGTGAGCACTGGGGCAGAACAGAGGCAATGTTTCAATTCTACGAATGCCTTCTGTTGAGATTCCGACCAAAAGAAATTTTCTTTCTCTCCTCCCTTGGTGACTTGACTCAATGGCCAAGTGATATGAGAGAATCCCAACATGAACCTATGGTAGAAATTAGTAAGACCCAAAAAGATGCGAAGCTCTGTTAGAGTGGTTAGGGCTAGCCAATCCTGAATCACTTGGATCTTGGCTCTATCCACATGCAGCCCCCTTTTATCAATAATGTATCCGATATATTGAACTTGGGTCATGCCAAAAGTGCACTTCTCCAAATTGGCACACAAATTGTGTTGCCATAGTGTTCGGAGGACTTCTCGGATGTGGTGGAGGTGCTCTTCCTAAGTCTGGTTGAAGAGTAGAATGTCATCCAAGTACACCACTACAAATGAGTTGGTGAATGGATGCAAGATGTCATCCATCATCCTCATGAAGTTTTTCGGAGGATTCGTCAACCTGAAAGGCATGACGAGCCATTCGAAAAGGCCCTCCTTGTCTTTGAAGGCAGTCTTCCACACATCAAAGGGTTCGATTGGTACCTGGTGATACCCAGACTTCAAGTCAATCTTGCTGAAATATTTTTCCCCTTTGAGTTGGTCTAGAAGGTCATCAATCCATGGGATCGGGTACCTATTCCAGATAGTGATATTATTAAGCACCTGATAGTAAATACACAGTCCCCAAGTCCTATCCTTCTTCTCTACCAACACGATCAGGTTCCCACAGGGTGATGAACTTAGTTGGGTGTGACCTTTCTGTAGCAGCTCCTGAATCTACCTCTTGATTTCATCATTTTCCAGAACAAAGCACCTATATATCGGTCCAATGGGGTGTGGCGTAGCTGGTGTCAGGTCAATGGAGTTCTTGACCTAACAGTGTAGAGGCACCTCTGTGGGTGAGGTGAAGATGTCCCCGTACTCCTCCACAACCTTGTCCATTTGTTTTTGTCGTGCAGAGGAGCCATGTCTGGAGGTCATGGCCACAATCTTCTTCTTTCCCTGGGGGTGGATCATCACGAAAACAAATATCCTGGTTTGGGAAATATGCTTACCACATTGTTTTGCAGTAACCAAAGAGATAGTGGGAGGCGATGGTACCTGTGGTATCCTGTATAACTTATTTCCCAAAGTAACAATAACAGTGCAAGGTCAGGACTCATACACAGCATGTCACTTCCACAGGTATGGTTGGCCTAATAATACATCAGAAACATAAATAGGAGAAATCTCACATAATACCTCATCTGTGAAGGGCTTGATGCTATAGGGAAGGCGACGTAGCTAGCTGACGCAGAGATCTCGTCCTTGGTGAAGCAACCAGATGGTGTATCGTTGTGGGTGTGCTGTGGTCGGCAAGCCCAACCGCTTCATGACATCTGCTGAAATTAGGTTCTTTTGGCTCCCATTGTCGACGATGAACTGTAGTGGGGAACCCTTTAGCCACATCTGGGAGTGGAAGAGACGCTTTTCCTCCTCTGGATCTTCTGGTTCCTCCTTCTGGATCTTCATAGTGGCAAGAGTGAAATTGGGCTCTGCATCAATAATTTGCTTCCCTTTCTCATTTCCCTTGTAAGGTTCTAATTCAGAGTCGGAGCATGCATCTGATTCATAAGCCCTCATCTCGGCCACCAGCGACTGCTTGGCCCGACACACATTTGTGTTGTGAGTGGAGCTCTTATGGAACTCACACCACTTCCCTATGTCCTTCTTTGGTTTCATGGTGTTGTTCTTTGCTTGTGGCTTTAATGTTGATGGGAATTTGAAGGATGGTGACATAAATTTTTGATGGGATCGAAAGAAAGCTTGAGGAACGATGACAGTAAGTATTCAAGTCCACACTTACACTTCATGCAACCGCATAGTTATCCGCAATAGCCACAAGCAATCAATTCTCTGCCAACCACATTGAATGCATAGCTAGCAAGCTCCATTTCGGGGGGTAGCAAGTATGGGCAGCAAAGGAGGAATATGACCCACCAGAATGTGTGACATCATCTTCTCTCTGGACCCACCAAAGAAGTTTCGGGAGGATATGGAAAAGACCTTTGGGAAAGTATTACAACCCCATAGAATGTTTGCTTTATGTTTTGATTTAATTTTTATCTGGCGCATAATGTTTTAATTTTTAATGTTGGGATAATTTTTATTTTACCGCGGCACATTTGTTTTTAACTTTGGTTACATATTTTGATATATATATATATATATATATATATATGAAATATTTATAATATATATGCATATTGTAATGTTTATATATATATATATATATATATATATATATATATATATATATATATATATATATATATATATGTATGGCGCATTGTGAAGATTGTCTATTGCATTGTAATTTTCCCGAAGGCTGAAAAAGACAGAGAGCACTGTATGAGTAGCAGTGAATAGAAACAAAGAGACAGAGAGGAGAATTTTTTTTTGATGAAGCACTATGTCTGTAGTAGCTGAAGTTTTATTCTGTGAATCCAGAACACAGGAGTTCTGAAAAATTTCATTTTGTAACAGCTTATAGTTTTTTTAATGAAATAGTGTTTTGTCTCTATCTCTATGTCCACAATTTAATTTTACTTTATTTCTGTGTTGTGAAAGAGGAATTTTATTTCCTTTGTGTGTTCGGAATTGTTCAGAAATTCCAACATGGTATCAGAGCTAGTCTAGGTGCTCAGTGAATGAATGAGAGATCTCTCTTCACTGCTGTTAGTCTCCTATACCAATAGGTGTCATTTTTCATGATTGTCTTGATTGAACTATGGAATATGTTCAAACCTTTTTCTTGAGCAAAGGTGTTCCATATTCTTGAAAAAACCAAAAAATCAAAAAATTTAAAAAATGTAAAGAGGGTATACCCTAAAAGAAAAATTAAAGGGTAAGAAAAATAAAATGGTCAAAAAAAAGTGAAAGAAATGAACCCCAAACAAAAAATAGACCAAGGAAAGTGTGCAAATCCAAATGCCACTACTATTTCATTTCTGTAATAAAGCATTTGTGTGCAGCTTGTCAAACTTTTGCCACAATTTATGAAGATTCAAACTGTTTAAACTTGACTTATTCATTTTTCAATTCCATGTTGTAGATTAGAGAATAAATATCTGACCAAACAGTTTAATCTTGGCAGATAAGTAGATAGGTAGAGTTAATAAAAGGTGCTCAATAGTTTAATCTGAGCCCTTGGATGTAATAAGGATAGAATTAGATAGATTTGCCTTGTAAAAGAAAAGAAGATTGATAAGGGTTTGCAAGTCCAAATGCACCCTAATAAAGAAGAGAAAATGGTAGTGTCAAGTAGAAAGGGTAAGTAGATGGTGTTGCAAAGTTTCATATGGTGAATGATGGTGCTGAATATGCTTAATCTTTTACCTTCATCACAAGTATTCAAGCAGAAAATGCACTGAAGAATTCACAGAAAGAAAAGTCAAAATCATTAACTTCCCACATCACTTTTTCCCTAAGTTTTTACTAATTTCCCCAAAGTGCTAAGGTATTTGGACATCAAAAGGGCTCAAGGCATTTCCTTGACTTTTAGAGGGACCGGACCCTCGGCCTGATGATCAAAAAGACCTAAGTACTTGAAATTATCCATTATCATTCACTTTCAATCTTTTCCTAAGTAAAATCCCATTTTGCTTAGGAAAATCATGCAAACTTCCATAAAAATCCCTCAAAATAACTTACTATTCTAAGTTTAAGTGTTGAAGATGATATATTGTAATTTACTTCAGAAATTGTGACTTTCTTAGATGTACAAAGTATTTTGAGTTCCCTTGTCCCTTTGTCATATTAATGTTTAACTCTAGTTATTAAATCCCTAGTGAAAATCTTTTATCCTAAGTATATAACTCCTTTTATATAAATATCCAAAAAACCCATCTTATTATAAAGTTTAGCCAAAGTATTTATTTCCCAATTAATCATTAAAAACCCACATTATATGCACCCTTTGGTTAAAATATATCATTATATAGTACTCCCGCCCCTATGATAAGTTAATTACATTGATTAATTTATCATATAATAAAAAAAAACATATATGAGAAAAGCTTTAAACATATAATATATATGTTTAACACAAAAAGAATAAACCCGAAGTTTTATTTTTAAAACCAAAACTTCGGAAAAGCCCTCATGCCACCGTGGCCCATCCACTTGGCATCCCACCCGACGTTTCAACCACAATCGAAACCCCACCACGACCCCTATTTCCATTATACCATGGGATTAATTAATTATCAGAATTAGTTAATAACCAAACTTTTCCGCCTATTAGACGCCCTCCGGGATACTTAATAAAGTTAAACGCGTTTAAAACCCCGCCGGGCCCGCACGATAAACCCCTACCATCTCCCCGTCCCTTCCACCATCCGATCTCCCCCTCCAAAGATCAACGCTCCACATCAATTCTGCCAGCCGTCCCTTGTCAGAGCATTAACGCGCGGGGGCTTGGTGGTATTGGACTAGTCCTCCGTCCACGTGTCAATGCTCCAATGGAATCGCTGCCCACTCGTTTAATACCACTCTTGTCCATAAGCAGTGCGGGGATTACTGCTTACCGCCCCACCCCTGCCACACGTCAGCCCGTACATCGATGACGTCAGTCCTCGAAAAAATAAAAAATCCCTTTTGTCTTGGAAATACAACAAATTTTCGTGTTTTTTATGTCATTTTCGTTATTCGAAAGTGACTGCACCTTCCACTACGAAATTCAAATTTTCATTGAAATCCACTGTTCTATCCGATTTCACTCCAGAATTCTACCGGACCAGTGTTGGAGTATCTTCTTGCCACTGCCTGATACCTGTTAAAACCCAGTTTGCCTCCAAAAAACAAGTATTTATCCTATAGCACTTTGAACTTCAAAAGAAACTCTGTTTTCCTTGTTTTCCACTGGATTAGTGATTAAATCTTATCGCTAAGATCATTCTCTGAGGTTTAAAACTCTGAATTGTTCCCCTGAAACTGCAATTGTGCTAATTTCCTTCATTTAAATTGAAATTGCGCCCCGGCTTGTAAAGAAAACCCAGAAACTTCCATTTTGAATACACAAGAACCAAAATGGAAGCTCCGGCAGCCCTGAATGTGACTCCACTGAATGTCCCCCACAGAGAGTTAGAATATTTTCCCTTAGTGGATAAATATTTTCAGATTAAAGACTTGCATTTTGATGAAAGCCCCCTTCTGAGTTATTGTCGCTGCAGAGACGATTATTCGAAGGGGCAAGATGTCATTGGGTTGTGGGAATCCAATCTCCCGAGATATCTCATCCCCTCAGTCATTACTTTCCCAGAAATTATCCACTATTGCCATTCTAACTATGATCCCACTCAAAGAGCTGTAATATCCACTGACCAGAGTGTTCTTTTCCCCATTACTCCCCAGGCTATCAATGCAATGTTAAATTTTGAACCAAATCAAGAACTAGCACCTTTGTCTATGGAAGAACTGATTGAAAAGTCTAATCAATTGACCCCAGAAAAATTGAAGTTCATTTGCTAGAATTTTATGTTGCCTGAACATCAACCTAGGGGCCCTCCTCCCTATAGTTTTTATTATTTCACTAAGTTGGGAAGGCTCATCCTAAATATGATATCTTTTGTATTGGGTTTCAATACAAGTGAATATGTGGATGAAATAACCTTGGTTTTGTTGTCCATTTTTACTCCTGGGCAACCTCCTGAAGTTAAATATGACTTTGCCTCTTTCATAGCCAATAAGATCCATGACCAGTTCATGAGGCTAGATGATGAAATTTTTTTTAAATATTCCTCAGTTATTTATCATCTCATTATCTTTTATCAATCAGAGAAGTTCCCTTTCCCTGTTAAAAAGTTTGATGCCAAGGGAAACCCTAGGTTAGTTATATTTTGGTCTCCCATAATTCATTCTTCCTATAATTCTCCCTATTCCTATGCCGAGTTCATCGACCTTTTTGTATATCCTGCAACTACCTTGTTGACAGGAATCCCTCCTCCAAGGCTCAGTAATGAAATCAAGAAGACCTTGTAGCTTTCAAGGACATAAAGTTGGAGATTGGTATTTATATCAAAACCATTCAGTCATCAGAATCTATGGATGTGAATTACATCCATTCAAGTTGCCAAGATATGTGCCAATGAGACTTTTTGCCTTGGAATATTTCAGGCAAATGAATAATTCAGATGTGATTCATTTTTTTAGTGTGAAAAAGAAAGCCCAACTAAGGATCAAAAGTCAATTAGGTCCTTTCATCTGCAACTCTAGGGAGGCCGAGCGAGAAGCAGAAAATATATTACAAAGCCATTGAAAGTTCCAAAAAACTTACCGTTGGGTTCCTTATGACCCATTTGGTTTTATCTGTGAAAAGAGAATAAAGAACAAATCTTCCCCTTATATCCACCACAAGATTCCTGATATAGAGCAATATGCTAACCAAGATGAATGGGTGGCAGAAACACTAGTTGAAGAAGAAAGTGAAGAGGAAAAAATGAACAGAATTATGAAAGATCTTGAGAAGAAGTATGACCTAGAATCTTGTGGTCAAGTGCAGGTACCTCACATTGGCACTTCTTCAGCAGCAAACCTACATCAGAGATTACATGAAGGCAGTTCATCAATTGCAGCAGAGACAAAAGGAAAAGAAGAGGAACCTAAAATACAGGTCATTGAAACTTTAATCATGGCAGAGAAACCTCAAACTTCCAGAGTGCCTGATCAAACACAAGTTTCTCCCACTCAGGTAAATTATCCACAAGTTTCAGAATTACAAACTCCATCCAATGTGGAAATAGGAAAGAAAAGGCAGGTTCTAGATACTACTCCTCAAAAAGAAACCTCAAAGCTACATCAAGCTAAAAAGCAGAAACCTGATCCACTTCCAGATGTCGAAATCATAGATGAGGTGTTTGATGATGGAAGAGAAGATAGTCAACTAACTGGCTCTGTTAGTATGACACACACCGAACAGAAAGGAAAAGCTTTGCAAAAGCAGTTGAGTACTGAAGTTTCCTCTTTTAGGCCACCAAAAACAGATACAGGGGATATAAAAAGAACTTTCATTAATATAAAGGCAAAGAATGATCCATTAAGAATGAAGGTATATGATCAATATCTGAAAATGGCTCCACATAATCAGGAAAGGTTAATGTCAGCATTTGACATTTCACGAGGCAAAATGATGATGAGCCACTACAAGTCAAAGGTGCCAAAACCCATGACAGCAGCTGATTATATTAGAACAAATTTTGAGGTCCGGGCAAAGGACATTCATCCTTTGGACCAGATAGAGCTACATAAACAAACTGGGGAAATGGTGTATTCCACTCTTACTAATAAAGCCATGGCAGCTCTAACGCTGCAAGATTCTTTAAATAACACAAGCGCCCAATTGAAAATTGAGAAGGCCTCTTCTCAGGCCAAAGATAACATAATAAAGTCTCTGGAAGACATAATCATCAGCTTGGGTCACAACCCCAAAGATATCAAAAGTATTGAGGCGCTAATTAAGAAGAAAGATGATGACATAGCTGCACTGAGAAAATAGCTGAAATTACCAGCCTCAAGGCACCCCCAGACCCAAGAAGTTTTGAAGGGAAATTCACAGGAAGAGATAATGGAGTTTCTCTTAAAGATGACTGAGCAACTGACCGAAACATAGAAAGAATTGGAACAAGCTTTACAGGAAAATGAAACTATCATGCAGGCATCCATCACACAAGCTACTACAACTACAGGTACCACAACAATAAATCAACAAACAGAGCCAGCGCAGGTAAACACTTCTGGTTTAAGTTCTGATGAATTGACAAAACAAATGGAGAGCTTAAAATTAAGAGTCACAAAACTTCAAACCACAAAATTACAGTTACAAAATTTGGAGCAGAAATATGATACATCTAAGAAGACAGTTGCTGATAATACCAGGGAAATTAAAATATTGGAAAGATTAGTTAAGGCTTTAGAAAAATATCTTTCATTAGAAAAGCCTTTGAGGGAAATAAATGAAATTCTTTGGGGTAATATAATTGAGTTAATAAAAAGTATTTGGCCCTCTGTTCAAACAATTTTTGAACAAAATGACTTGATTAAAGTAGCTCAGGAAGAAATAAACAGAACGAGAGATGAATTAAGAGGTAGACCTGAGTAGGCCAATCAACTTATACAGTTTTTGAATACCCGGACTAAGAAACAGCTTGTAGTATTAGGAATTGAAGACAGGACCGACACTATTTTGATGATAAAAAGAGTTTTCACCAAAAGAAATTTTATGCAGAATCTAGAAAGGAAGTGCTCAGATATTATGGCAGAAATTAATGCTTTCAGAGAAAAATTTCAAGTTTTGTTGGACAGTGGGTTACCCAGTCCTATGCTCTCAGAGGACCAGATAATGGACCTGGAAACCTATGTTAAGAAAATAGATATCCATGCTCAAAATACAACTGCTTGTTCTATCAGTTTGCCAGAAACAACGTTGCCAACAGGGAGAAATCTTTATGACAGATTGAAGAATTTATTTCATCTTGAACATGAAATAATGTATTTGTTCCCTGATCAACCTACTTTTTACAAACTCACAGAGGCCGATGAGACATTGAGAAAACTTAAAAGAACTATAATACCAGAAGATCAATGGTGGAATGACTTATTGGAAATTTTATAAAATTTATCTTCAGGTTGAGAATTTTATCTTTTTACTATCATGTAAAAGATAAATAGTAAGAACAGGTTAAAGAGTATCAGTCGAACAGGTTAAAGAGTATCCGTAAAGACAAAGAGTATCAAACAAGCAAAGAAATTACTCTAAAGGACAGCATCGAGCCCTATTTCAGCACTTACCTCCAGCACATCAGCAAAATGAGGAAACAGCACACCAGCAATTACATTTTATTCTATCTATGAGACCATCTGTCTCCTTTTTTTATTGTAACTTATCTATTAGTCACCCTAAATTGAGGGCTAGGTTAGTTTAAGATATTTTCAATCATTGTTTGTATAAATAAACCCTCAAAGAGAGTATTGAGGGTGGATTCTATTACTTTGCTGTAACATTGAGATTTTCTGAATAAAAGCATTTTGGAGAAATTTATTCATGGCTTACTGGATGACGATTTAAAGCTCAAGACTTTTTGCAGGATTCATGCTGGATCGGTAGTTCTAATAAGTCTTTCTACCTTTTGTCTTAAGTTTTATATCAGTTTATAATATCATTATGTCCATTTCTGAATAATTTACATAAAGGATTGAATCAGAATTTACTTAATTGTACTCTGATTTCAGGTGTGATTGTTCTTAATGTTTTCCTCTAAATTGGTTATAAGCATGAATTCTTAAATGCTCTTGCTTTGCTAATTTAAACATTGTTGATTACTATAATAAACAATTCTTCATTGCTCTTTGTTTGTAGTCATCTCATTTCTTTCTTTTGAACATGGTGAAAGATTCTTAGCTGACTTTCATCCCTTCAAAATCATCCCATCCACTTTAAATTTTAAGGATTGCTCCCCGTCCGGCTATCTTGCCTCGTAAAGCCATCCCGTGTGTAAAATAGAAATCTAGTAAAGCCATCCTTCTCACTCCATAGCCCAATGGACCGAAAATCTCAACCTTGCCCTTAGTTTGTGGATTCACCATTTAAGATGTAAACTCTTGGATTTATAACTAGGCCTAAAACTTTCTAAGAACAAAGATAAATCATAAAGAGAGAGAGTTTCTCCTGATGTATTGGCTAGATTCGTATCCGAAGGTTGGTTTGTGGTTACCTCGTGCATACTTTTCCGTAACTTCATAGAAACTCAGCATAACATAGTGGTAGAATGTATGACTGGGGACCCGAATCATTTTATCGATACTACCGTTTGATTGTATAAGTTTACATGAACCGAAGATCAAACTGTGTAGCCTTTGAAACTGCTTTTGCTCGCAATTGCATAATTAAATAAATGCCGTTTCCACTATCTCACTTAGCTTTCTATCAATTTCCAACCTTAGTTTCAAAATGTTTAATCAGACTCTCTAGTTCAATAAATATTTGAGAAAATTTTAATCATAAATCATTATTTCTTGAAGAATTTGTAGAAGTTGTATTTATTTTTTCAATTAAAACCAAAAATCCAAAAACACATAGTCTAAGAAAACTGGCTTCGGAAAGGATTCGTCATACTAGGTCAAATCCTGACCCTAATCCACCACCAATATTTGAAAATCCAAATCTGATTCCTAGGATTCTTAGAAGACAAGGAAGTCAAGAAAGTTCTGAAAGAGGAAGTCAAGAGAGTTCAGGAAGTTCTAGACCACTTTCTAGATCTGCATCCTGTCCCGTGAAAATTATATATATTGATGAAATTCCTTTTGATGCACGATTTGAAACATCTTTATTTGTGAATTTTTCTGAAACCGAGTTATCCAGATTAGTTCCAGATCCATTTTTTTTTGAAGATTTGCAATTCAGATTTGTTTCGTATCACCTTGACAGACAATTACAGAACTCTATTCAATCTGAACAAACCTTTGAAGAAAATTCAAACATCTCTGTAATTACCGAAGCTTCTCCAAGTTCAGTTACTTTTTCTCAAGCTTTTCAAACACCTGTCACCCCTTCTACTCCTCCATCTCCTCCTACCAGACCATCAACTCCTGTTACCCCACTATATCTTCCAATGGCCAATCGATACGCCCCTTTACAGCTACCAGCCAACCCTCCTGCTTTGCCCCAAGATTACCAGAGTAAGATCACACCTTTTGATGGATCAGGTACTTACACAGCACAACAACACACCAAAAGGATGACTGATTACTTTGAGTTCTATGAAATTGACACTGATAATGTCCGAATGAGAATTTTCGTTCAGAGTCTTACTGGAGAAGTTAGGACATGGTTTAGGGCCCTTGCTCCAAATAGTATTGCTGATTTACCGGCTTTATATAGGGCATTTTTGAACAGATGGGAGAAGAAGAAAGATCCTCTTCAGATCCTGTCAGAATTCGAAAAATTAAGAAGAAGACCTAACGAAACAGTACAAGATTACATCATTAGATTCAATGAAGCATATAACGCAGTTCCTCAAAACCTTAGACCCCCACCTGACTCCGTATTGGTTAAATTTCCAGACGGTTTTGATTCTGACATTTCTTATTCCCTTAGGGAAAGAGCTCCCCAAACATTAGAGGAAATGCAAAGCATAGTGGTGAGTGTAGAAGCAAATCTGATAGAAAAACGAGCCAGAGCAAGAGCAGAAAGAAGAATGCCTATGAATGAAGAACCTTCAGCTTTTGAAAAGAAACTGGATGCAATCATTAAAGGTATGGAAATATTAGGAGACAGAGTGGAAACAATCGAAAGAAAATCTACTAGTGATAATCAGAATGTTGCAAGAAACCCAAACTTTAGGAGAAATCAGAACCAAAATATTGGAAAGAATATCCCTGACCAAAACATTAGGCCACCTTTCCAAGAAAACTTTGTTGAAGGTTCAACTTCTGAAGAACCTACAGAAGATATAGAAATAAACAATGTAACTGATGACAAAAATGAACCAGAAGTTTTCCTATCCTAGGATGATCACGAGAATCACATCCTTGAAACATTCCAAACTCATTCAGGTGAGACTTTTGATTTTAAGGAAGGCTATGATACAGCAATTTATGAGGTTCATAAACAGTACAATTTGAGAAGCAGATGGATTGATGTGCCAGAGAATAGTAAACAGAAAACTGCGAAACAAAATGTCAAAGGTAAATTTAACATCCCTCCTGTACAAAACATTCCCCCTATACAAATTCTGTCTAGGACAACTCCTAATCCTTCAAATCCAATAATTGAAGAAGTCTATGATAACCAACCAAACAAAAATCAGCAATCTAATACTTTTCCTCCTGTAGGAAACGTAGAAGAAACAGTAGAAGTTAGTTCAGAAACACCTTCAAATCAAAATTTCACTCATGAAAAAGAGAAAAACGTTGAAGACCCAAAAAATAGAGAAAACACAACTGTGCAAAACACTAAAACTCAAACAGAAAAACCTTTCAATCTGGAGGTTGAAATAGGCAAACTAAAGATAGTTGTTCCTTTATCAGAATTGGCTAAACATGATGTCTATAGAAGTCAAATTAGCAAATCCCTAAACATTAACATTACTGGATTGGATGATTCAGTAAATATTCTTGATGATCAACCCAAACTCCTTTTTGGCCCCGAGGTAAATGGCAAACCAGAAAGTGGAGGAACTCCTCCATTTTATGTAAGCCTGAATGTTCATGACAAGATACTCCATAATGCAATGCTTGATTCTGGAGCATCTCACAATTTGATGCCAAAAGCAGTAATGGAAAGATTAAATCTAGATATTACCAGACCGTACAAAGATTTGTTTTCTTTTGATTCTAGTCAGGTAAAATGTTTAGGTTTGATTAAAGATTTGTGTGTTACTTTGGTACAATACCCTGCTAAGTCTGTTTTGATGGATATAGTAGTGGCTGATATCCCTCCTAAATATGGTATGTTGTTGTCTAGATCCCGGGGTGCTAAACTTGGAGGATCTATTCAACTCGACATGTCATATGCCACTATTTCAGTATTTGGTCAACCCAAAAGATTATATAGAGAAACCTTGATGAAGTACTTGGTGAGTAGCCATGAGAAGCCTGAAAACTTCCCTGTCTATTCAGTGCATTCTGATATGGATTCTTTCATTCTTTACAATGCTGAATTGGACCTTCCTATTGAAATAGAAGCACCTGAAAAGGAAACCACAAACAAAACTACTGTTAAAATTGAAGAAATCTCTGAAAACAAAGAAACACCAGATGATCAAGAAATACCAGAAAAAACTAAACAACTAGCTCCTGTCAAGAAACATTTTAAAACAATTGATGAGGATTATGAACATGAAATTCTATGGCATTTAGAATTTGATGGCTCAGTAAACAAATTAGGGGCAGGAGCTGGGATTTGGTTACATAATGTTGAAAATAATCATGCTGAGGGTCATGCTTATAGGTTGAATTTCAAATGCACTAACAACATGGCAGAGTACGAAGCTCTTTTATTAGGGCTTAAACATGTCAAGAAGTTAGGAGCTATAAGGGTATCAATCATAGGAGACTCCGAACTAATTATTCAACAAATTAAAGGAAAATGTTCAACAAAAGACATGAGATTGAAACAATACAGAGAAACAGTTGTAGAAATTCTCAACACCTTTCTACAAGCTCAACTTGCCAAGATTCCCAGGAAACAAAATTTGCATGCTCACAGTCTCGCAATGTTTGATAGCACATGCAAGTTACCTTTTGATCCTAATCATTAGTTTTCAGCTGAGATTAGACATAGGCCTGCCATACCAGACAATCTTTTGAATTGGCAAGTATTTGTAAATAATAATCAAATCAATAATTTTTTGACACTTCAAAATGAGTTTTTTAACTGTAATATAGATGAAGATATAACTATTGATGAATTTGATCAAGAAAAAGAACAAAAAATAGAAATTTCAAGAGAAAATGCAATTCATATGCTGCACCCAACCACATTCACAGAAAAAGACATGCAAGATTTGAAAAACATGGAATCTGATGAGATCATAGAAGATGAAACTGAAATCATCAATTTGAAAGACAATTATTTGCCCAAAGGTTTAACTCCTTTGGAAGATCTTTTTGATTCAAATGACATTCCATTCAGACCTAAAATGGAACCTGTTAAAGCTGATATTGAAGAGTGTAACTTAGGAACCCCGGAAAATCCCAAAATGGTTAAGTTGTCCAAATCTCTTCCAAAAGATCAAAAGGTTAAATATGTTGAACTATTAAAGGAATTCCAGGATGTTTTTGCCTGGAGTTATGAAGATCTGAAATCTTATGATACATCCATCATTCAACACACTATACCTTTGAAACTAGATCAGAAACCTTTCAAACAAAATCTTAGAAGAATAAATCCTGTTTTATTACCCTCAATTGAAAAGGAAATTAAAAGAATGTTTGAAGCAGGGATTATAGCTCCTATCAGATTCTCGGAATGGGTTTCTAACCTAGTACCAACACAGAAAAAGACAGGAGAAATTAGACTGTGTGTCGATCTAAGAAATTTGAATAAAGTTTCTTTAAAAGATAACTATCCTTTACCAAAAATGGACCATATTCTACAGAGGGTAGTAGGATCTTCTAGGATATCTCTACTGGATGGATTTTCAGGGTATAACCAGATTCTGGTTCATCCTGATGATCAAGATAAAAAAACATTTACAACACCATGGGGTACGTTTAAATATGTCAAAATGCCATTTGGACTAAAGAATGCAGGAGCTACGTTTCAGAGAGCAATGGACATTGCTTTTGCTAAAGAATACATGATTTTCTGGTTATTTATCTAGATGATTTGACTGTTTTTTCTAAAACAGATCAAGAACATTTAGATCATCTAAGGCAAGTATTTATAAAATGCAGAAAGTATGGGATTTCTTTAAACCCTAAAAATTCATTGTTTGGTTTAGAAGAAGGAAAGCTCTTAGGTCACATTATTTCTAAAGATGGCATTAGGATTGATCCAGAAAGAATACAAGCAATTTTGCAGATACCTCATCCCAGAAACATAAAAGAATTGCAAGCATTCATAGGAAAGATTAATTTCTTGAGAAGATTTATTTCTAGTTTAGCTGAGTTACTTAGATTGCTTACTAACGTGCTCAAAAAGGATTCAAGCATTGACTGGACTGTGGAAGCCAAGCAATCATTCGAAGAAATCAAAATGGCTTTAACAAGAACACCAGTTCTCACCAGTCCCAAATTTGACAGAGATTTCATTATTTTTTCATTTGCTTCCGAACATACAGTTGCAGTTGTTTTACTTCAAAAAGATGATCAAGGGTGTGAAAAACCAATAGAATTTTTTAGTAAAGCACTTAGGGATGCATCTTTGAAATACAATATTATGGAGAAACAAGCTTTTGCATTGGTAAAAGCAATTAAAGATTTCAGAGTTTACATATTATATTCTCATGTGATAGCTTATGTGCCTAATGTTGTAGTTAAAGATATTTTGACTCAAGATGGCATTGAAGGAAAAAGAGGTAAGTGGATAGCTACCATTTTAGAATATGATATTGAGATTAAACCAACAAAACTCATAAAAGGTCAAGGTTTGGCACAACTCATGACTGAAACTAATTGCCAAGCCTTAGACATTAACGAACTGGATGACGAGCAGGAGATGGCGACTCCACAGATCAGTCAAGCTTTCTTAGATTCACCCTGGTACACTGATATCATTCATGTTTTATTAAACCTGCAAACTCCTCCAGGGTTGTCCAGAACGAAAAGAAGATTTTTAAAAATGACATCTTTGAAATATTGTATTTTAGATAGCACTCTATTTTGGAAAAATCATGAAGGAATATTATTGAATTGTCTATTAAAAGATGAAACTGATAAGGTTCTTAATGAATTTCATGCAGGGGATTGTGGAGGACATCTCTACTGGAAATCAACTGCAAACAAAATATTAAGGGCTGGTTTTTACTGGCCAACATTATTTTCTGATGTTAAGAAATTTGTAACAACTTGTCATAAGTGTCAGATATTTGAGGGTAAAAGAAAGTTGTTACCTTTGCCATTAAAACCAGTTTCCACATAAAGACCTTTTCAACAATGGGGATTAGATTTTATTGGAGAAATCCATCCCCCTTCTTCAGGGCAACACAGATGGATTCTTACTGCCACAGACTACTTCACTAAATGGATTGAAGCTATCCCATGCAGACAGGCCAATGATTCTGTAATCATAGGGTTTTTAGAAACCAATATACTTTCAAGATTTGGCTGTCCAGAAAAGATTATAACAAATAATGCTGCTGCATTTAAGTCAAAGAAAATGATTAGTTTATGTAGTAAATATCATATTACTTTAGGCCATTCAACAGCTTATTACCCTCAGGGTAATGGACTAGCAGAATCCTCCAATAAAAGCCTGATTAATATCATTAAAAAATTGTTGGAAGAAAATAAAAAGAACTGGCACAAGAAACTAACCAATGCATTGTGGCTAGACAGACTTACAACTAAGAAATCAATTGGGACTAGTCCATACGAATTAGTTTATGGCCTTGAAGCAAGATTCCCATCATCTTTAGGAATTCCTGTTATGAAATTACTTCAGGAGGCTCAAGTGGAACCAAATGACATTC
The DNA here is from genome assembly GCA_034641835.2 of Pinus albicaulis. Classification (NCBI taxonomy): domain Eukaryota; kingdom Viridiplantae; phylum Streptophyta; class Pinopsida; order Pinales; family Pinaceae; genus Pinus; species Pinus albicaulis. Next base: position 379,787,862 of record CM076569.1, on the reverse strand, counting down.
AGAGAAGAATTAATCAAACAATTCACTTGCAGCAAACCAGAGAAGAAGTATACCAACGATCTCAAGTCTTGCAGGAAAAGCTAAAGAAAATGTTTGATAAAATGACTAAAGCAGAAGATTTTCAACTAGGTGATAAAGTCCTAAGATGGGATTCCAGAAGGGAAGAGAAAGGGAAACATGGGAAATTTGATTTCTTGTGGAAAGGGCCTTAGATCATACATGCCTTGCAAGGAAACAACACATACTTTTTGAAGAATTTGGACAATTCAGAAGCTGAGGAAGGACCAGTCAATGGTCGAATGCTGAAGCATTATTTTGATCCTATTTACTAGGATGTTCTGATTTTTCTAACTTGTACATAATATATCCTTTTCTAATGCAGTTTGGATTGGATGGTGACTTCTTGAAGTTGAAGCCCGACGTGAAGGCCCTAAGCTTCAAAAGTTTCACTATCATATGTACAATAAAGCTACCAGAAGAAGGAGATTACATAGTTCAGTTTGAAGACATTTTGAGGCATCTGACCTGCTGTTCTTGACTTTCCACAAGGAAAATCCATCCCCAAGTGGAGCCAGTGTTAGACTCCTATACCAATAGGTGTCATTTTTCATGATTGTCTTGATTGAACTATGGAATATGTTCAAACCTTTTTCTTGAGCAAAGGTGTTCCATATTCTTGAAAAACCAAAAACTCAAAAAATTTAAAAAATGTAAAGAGGGTATACCCTAAAAGAAAAATCAAAGGGTAAGAAAAATAAATTGGTCAAGAAAATGAAAGAAATGAACCCCAAGCAAAAAATAGACCAAGGAAAGTGTGCAAATCCAAATGCCACTACTATTTCATTTTTGTAATAAAGCAATTGTGTGCAGCTTGTCAAACTTTTGCCACAATTTATGAAGATTCAAACTGTTTAAACTTGACTCATTCATTTTTCAATTTCATGTTGTAGAATAGAGAATAAATATCTGACCAAACAGTTTAATCTTGGCAGATAAGTAGATAGGTAGAGTTAATAAAAGGTGCTCAACAGTTTAATCTGAGCCCTTGGATGTAATAAAGGTAGAATTAGATAGATTTTCCTTGTAAAAGAAAAGAAGATTGATAAGGGTTTTCAAGTCCAAATGCACCCTAATAAAGAAGAGAAAATGGTAGTGTCAAGTAGATAGGGTAGGTAGATGGTGTTGCAAAGTTTCATATGGTGAATGATGGTGCTGAATATGCTTAATCTTTTACCTTCATCACAAGTATTCAAGCAGAAAATGCACTGAAGAATTCACAGAAAGTAAAGTCAAAATCATTAACTTCCCACATCACTTTTTCCCTAAGTCTTTACTAATTTCCCCAAAGTGCTAAGGTATTTGGAGATCAAAAGGGCTCAAGGCATTTCCTTGACTTTTGGAGGGACCGGACCCTCGGCCTGATCATCAAAAAGACCTAAGTACTTGAAATTATCCATTATCATTCACTTTCAATCTTTTCCTAAGTAAAATCCCATTTTGCTTAGGAAAATCATACAAACTTCCATAAAAATCCCTGAAAATAACTTACTATTCTAAGTTTAAGTGTTGAAGATGATATATTGTAATTTACTTTAGAAATTGTCACTTTCTTAGATGTGTAAAGTATTTTGAGTTCCCTTGTCCTTTTGTCATATTAATGTTTAACTCTAGTTATTAAATCCCTAGTGAAAATCCCTTATCCTAAGTATATAACTCCTTTTATATAAATATCCGGAAAACCCATTTATTATAAAGTTTAGCCAAAGCATTTATTTCCCAATTAAACATTAAAAACCCACATTATATGCACCCTTTGGTTAAAATATATCATTATATAGTACTCCCGCCCCTATGATAAGTTAATTACATTGATTAATTTATCATATAATAAAAAAACATATATGAGAAAAGTTTTAAACATATAATATATATGTTTAACACAAAAAGAATAAACCCGAAGTTTTATTTTTAAAACCAAAACTTCGGAAAAGCCCTCATGCCACCGTGGCCCATCCACTTGGCATCCCACCCGACGTTTCAACCACAATCGAAACCCCACCGCGACCCCTATTTCCATTATATCATGGGATTAATTAATTATCAGAATTAGTTAATAACCAAACTTTTCCGCCTATTAGACGCCCCCCGGGATACTTAATAAAGTTAAACGCGTTTAAAACCCCGTCGAGCCCACACGATAAACCCCTACCATCTCCACGTCCCTTCGACCATTCGATCTCCCCCTCCAAAGATCAACGCTCCACATCAATTCCGCCAGCCGTCCCTTGTCATAGCATTAACGCGTGGGGGCTTGGTGGTATTGGACTAGTCCTCCGTCCACGTGTCAATGCTCCAATGGAATCGCTGCCCACTCGTTTAATACCACTCTTGTCCATAAGCGGTGTGGCGATTACCGCTTACCGCCCCATCCCTGCCACACGTCAGCCCATACATCGATGACGTCAGTCCTCGAAAAAATAAAAAATCCCTTTTGACTTGGAAATAAAACAAATTTTTGTGTTTTTTATGTCATTTTCGTTATTCGAAAGCGACTGCACCTTCCGCTACGAAATTCAAATTTTCATTGAAATCCACTGTTCTATCCAATTTCGCTCCAGAATTCTACCGGACCAGTGTTGGAGTATCTTCTTGCCACTGCCTGATACCTGTTAAAACCCAGTTTGCCTCCAAAAAACAGGTATTTATCCTATAGCGCTTTGAACTTCAAAAGAAACTTTGTTTTCCTTGTTTTCCACTGGATTAGTGATTAAATCTTATCGCTAAGATCATTCTCTGAGGTTTAAAACTCTGAATTGTTCCCCTGAAACTGCAATTGTGCTAATTTCCTTCATTTAAACTGAAATTGCGCCCTGGCTTGTAAAGAAAACCCAGAAACTTCCATTTTGAATACACAAGAACCAAAATGGAAGCTCCGGAAGCCCTGAATGTGACTCCACTGAATGCCCCCCACAGAGAGTTAGAATATTTGCCCTTAGTGGATAAAGATTTTCAGATTAAAGACTTGCATTTTGATGAAAGCTCCCTTCTGAGTTATTGTCGCTGCAGAGACGATTATTCGAAGGGGCAAGATGTCATTGGGTTGTGGGAATCCAATCTCCCGAGATATCTCATCCCCTCAGTCATTACTTTCCCAGAAATTATCCACTATTGCCATTCTAACTATGATCCTACTCAAAGAGCTGTAATATCCCCTGACCAGAGTGTTCTTTTCCCCATTACTCCCCAGGCTATCAATGCAATGCTACATTTTGAACCAGATCAAGAACTAGCACCTTTGTCTATGGAAGAACTGATTGAAAAGTCTAATCAATTGACCCCAGAAAAATTGAAGCCCATTTGCCAGAATTTTATGTTGCCTGAACATCAACCTAGGGGCCCTCCTCCCTATGGTTTTTATTATTTCACTAAGTTGGGAAGGCTCATCCTAAATATGATATCTTTTGTCTTGGGTTTCAATACAAGTGAATATGTTGATGAAATAACCCTGGTTTTGTTGTCTATCTTTACTCCTGGGCAACCTCCTGCAGTTAAATATGACTTTGCCTCTTTCATAGCCAATAAGATCCATGACCAGTTCATGAGGCTAGATGATGAAAAAGTTTTTAAATATTCCTCATTTATTTATCATCTCATTATCTTTTATCAATCAGAGAAGTTCCCTTTCCCTGTTAAAAAGCTTGATGCCAAGGGAAACCCTAGGTCAGTTATATTTTGGTCTCCCATAATTCATTCTTCCTATGATTCTCCCTATTCCTATGCTGAGTTCATCGATCTTTTTGTATATCCTGCAACTACCTTGTTGACAGGAATCCCTCCTCCAAGGCTCAGTAATGAAATCAAGAAGACCTTGCAACTTTCAAGGACATATAAAGTTGGAGATTGGTATTTATATCAAAACCATTCAGTCATCAGAATCTATGGATGTGAATTACATCCATTCAAGTTGCCAAGATATGTGCCCATGAGACTTTTTGCCTTGGAATATTTCAGGAAAATGAATAATTCAGATGTGATTCATTTTTTTAGTGTGAGAAAGAAAGCCCAACTAAGGATCAAAAGTCAATTAGGTCCTTTCATCTGCAACTCTAGGGAGGCCGAGCGAGAAGCAGAAAATATATTACAAAGCCGTTGCAAGTTCCAAAAAACTTACCGTTGGGTTCCTTATGACCCATTTGGTTTTATCTATGAAAAGAGAATAAAGAAAAAATCTTCCCCTTATATCCACCACAAGATTATTGATATAGAGCAATATGCTAACAAAGATGAATGCGTGGCAGAAACACTAGTTGAAGAAGAAAGTGAAGAGGAAAAAATGAACAGAATTATGAAAGATCTTGAGAAGAAGTATGACCTAGAATCTTGTGGTCAAGTGCAGGTACCTCACATTTGCACTTCTTCAGCAGCAAACCTACATCATAGATTACAGGAAGGCAGTTCATCAATTGCAGCAGAGACAAAAGGAAAAGGAAAGGAACCTGAAATACAGGTCATTAAAACTTTAATCATGGTAGAGAAACCTCAAACTTCCAGAGCGCCTGATCAAACACAAGTTTCTCCCACTCAGGTAAATTATCCACAAGTTTTAGAATTACAAACTCCATCCAATGTGGAAATAGGAAAGAAAAGGCAGGTTCTAGATACTACTCCTCAAAAAGAAACCTCAAAGCTACATCAAGCTAAAAAGCAGAAACCTGATCCACTTCCAGATGTGGAAATCATAGTTGAGGTGTTTGATGATGGAAGAGAAGATAGTCAACTAACTGGCTCTGTTAGTATGACACACACCGAACAGAAAGGAAAAGCTTTGCAAAAGCAGTTGAGTACTGAAGTTTCCTCTTTTAAGCCACCAAAAACAGATACAGGGGATATAAAAAGAAATTTCATTAATATAAAGGCAAAGAATGATCCATTAAGAATGAAGGTATATGATCAATATCTGAAAATGGCTCCACATAATCAGGAAAGGTTAATGTCAGCATTTGACATTTCACAAGGCAAAATGATGATGAGCCACTTCAAGTCAAAGGTGCCAAAGCCCATGACAGCAGCTGATTATATTAGAACAAATTTTGAGGTCCTGGCAAAGGACATTCATCCTTTGGACCAGATAGAGCTGCATAAACAAACTGGGGAAATGGTGTATTCCACTCTTATTAATAAAGCCATGGCAGCTCTAACGTTGCAAGATTCTTTAAATAACACAAGCGCCCAATTGCAAATTGAGAAGGCCTCTTCTCAGGCCAAAGATAACAGAATAAAGTCTCTGGAAGACATAATCATCAGCTTGGGTCACAACCCCAAAGATATCAAAAGCATTGAGGCGCTAATTAAGAAGAAAGATGATGACATAGCTGCACTGAGAAAACAGCTGAAATTACCAGCCTCAAGGCACCCCCAGACCCAAGAATTTTTGAAGGGAAATTCACAGGAAGAGATAATGGAGTTGCTCTTAAAGATGACTGAGCAACTGACCGAAACAGAGAAAGAATTGGAACAAGCTTTACAAGAAAATGAAACTATCATGCAGGCATCCATCACACAAGCTACTACAACTACAGGTACCACAACAACAAATCAACAAACAGAGCCAGCGCAGGTAAACACTTCTGGTTTAAGTTCTGATGAATTGACAAAAAAAATGGAGAGCTTAAAATTAAGAGTCACAGAACTTCAAACCACAAAATTACAGTTACAAAATTTGGAGCAGAAATATGATACATCTAAGAAGACAGTTGCTGATAATACCAGGGAAATTAAAAGATTGGAAAGATTAGTTAAGGCTTTAGAAAAAGATCTTTCATTAGAAAAGCCTTTGAGGGAAATAAATGAAATTCTTTGGGGTAATATAATTGAGTTAATAAAAAGTATTTGGCCCTCTGTTCAAACAATTTTTGAACAAAATGACTTGATTAAAGTAGCTTAGGAAGAAATAAACAGAACAAGAGATGAATTAAGAGGTAGACCTGAGCAGGCAAATCAACTTATACAGTTTTTGAATACCTGGACTAAGCAACAGCTTGCAGTATTAGGAATTGAAGACAGGACCAGCACTATTTTGATGATAAAAAGAGTTTTCACCAAAAGAACTTTTATGCAGAATCTAGAAAGGAAGTGCTCAGATATTATGGCAGAAATTAATGCTTTCAGAGAAAAATTTCAAGTTTTGTTGGACAGTGGGTTACCCAGTCCTATGCTCTCAGAGGACCAGATAATGGACCTGGAAACCTATGTTAAGAAAATAGATATCCATGCTCAAAATACAACTTCTTGTTCTATCAGTTTGCCAGAACCAACGTTGCCAACAGGGGGAAATCTTTAGGACAGATTGAAGAATTTATTTCATCTTGAACATGAAATAAAGTATTTGTTCCCTGATCAACCTACTTTTTACAAACTCATAGAGGCCAATGAGACATTGAGAAAACTTAAAAGAACTATAATACCAGAAGATCAATGGTGGAATGAGTTATTGGAAATTTTATGAAATTTTTCTTCAGGTTGAGAATTTTATCCTTTTACTATCATGTAAAAGATAAATAGTAAGAATAGGTTAAAGAGTATCAGTCGAACAGGTTAAAGAGTATCCGTAAAGACAAAGAGTATCAAACAAGCAAATAAATTACTCTAAAGGACAGCATTGAGCCCTATTTCAACACTTACCTCCAGCACATCAGCAAAATGAGGAAACAACACACCAACAATTACATTTTATTCTATCTATGAGACCATCCGTCTCCTTTTTTATTGTAACTGATCTATTAGTCACCCTAAATTGAGGGCTAGGTTAGTGTAAGATATTTTCAATCATTTTTTGTATAAATAAACCCTCAAAGAGAGTGTTGAGGGTGGATTCTATTACTTGGCTGTGACTTTGAAGTTTTTGGAATAAAAGCATTTTGGAGAAATTTATTTGTGGCTTACTGGATGACAATTTGAAGCTCAGGACTTTTTGCAGGATTCATGTGTCGGACTACAGTTCAATAAGTCTTTCTACCCTATGTCTTAAGTTTTATATCAGTTTATAATATCATTATGTCCATTTCTGAATAATTTACATAAAGGATTGAATCAGAATTTACTTAATTGTACTCTGATTTCATATGTGATTGTTCTTAATGTTTTCCTCTAAATTGGTTATAAGCACGAATTCTTAAATGCTCTTGCTTTGCTAATTTAAACATTCTTGATTACTATAATAAAGAATTCTTCATTGCTCTTTGTTTGTAATCATCTCATTTCTTTCTTTTGAACATGGTGAAAGATTCTTAGCTGCCTTTCATCCCTTCAAAATCATCCCATCCACTCTAAATTTTAAGGATTGTTCTCTGTCTAGCTATCTTGCCCTGTAATACCATCTTGTGTTTAGAATAGAAATCCAGTAAAGCCATCCTTTGACTCCATAGCCCAATGGACCGAAAACTTTCAACCTTGCCCTTAGTTTAAGGATTCCACCATTTTTCAAAACAAACATCTTGGATCTATAACTAGCCTAAAACCTTCTAAGAACAAAGATAAATCATAAAGAGAGAGCCCTCTCTGGATGCAGATTGGCTAGATTCTGCATCTGAAGGTTGGTTTGTGGTTACCTCGGGTATACTTTCCTTTTCCGCAACTTCAAGGAAAACCTGAGTGATAACAACTGCAGAAGCTGTAAGAATTTTCTTGAAGCAGATTTCTCTAACAGAGAAAGCTTTTGTTTGTTTTTTAACACAGTCAAGGAAACTATCATGTTTACACAGTCACGATGGCAGCAATAGACACCAGTCTGACGAATTCCCAAATTCCAAAGTTTAATGGGAATAACCATGATTATTGGGCAATCACAATGAAAGCCTTGTTTTCTTCACAGGACATATGGGAGCTAGTTGATAATGGCTACCTAGAACCAACAGATGCAACAGCACTAGCTTCTTTGACAACAGTGGAAAGATATTTGTTAAGAGAAAATAGGAAGGACTCCAAAGCCCTCTTCTATCTGGTTCAATCAGTGCACGAGAGTATTTTCCCAAGGATTGAAACAGTAACAAAGTCTAAGGAGACGTGGGATATTCTCAAAATAGCCTATCAAGGCATGGAGAAGGTGAAGACAGCAAAGTTGCAAATGTTGAGGAGAGATTTTGAAACTCTTTGTATGAAAGAGTCTGAAACTATAGACTCATTCTTCACTCATGTTATTGGGTTGGTTACCCAGATAAGGTATCATGGAGAGACACATGAAGAAAGAAGAATTGTGGATAAAATCTTGAGAAGTCTACCCTCAAGATTTGATGCCATAATAGTGGCAATAGAAGAGAGAAAGGATCTATCACTATTTACAGTGGATGAGCTTAGTGCATCCCTGATGTCTCATGAACACAGATTGAACAGAGAAACATATTCCTCATTAGAACAAGCTTTCAAGACTCAAATGTCTTTTGGCCAACACAGAGGTCAAGGCAGAGCAAACAGAAGAGGAAGAGGTAGAAGCCAAATCAAAGGAAGAAACAACCCTACAAGTTTGAGTGGAAGGTGCAACAATTAGAACTAGAATAAAGGCTCAAGCCAACATCAAGCTCATGGACAAAGGTATGATAAATCCAAAGTCCAATGTCATTATTACAAGAAATATGGGCACTATGCTAATGAATGTAGGAAAAAGAAAAATGACATGAATAATAGGCAGAATGTTAATTTCACAAAAGAAGAAAAGAACTAGAAGAATGTGTTGTTAACATGTAATGTAGCACAAGATAGACAAGATGATGTATGGTTATTAGACTCAGGTTGTAGTAACCACATGACTGGAAACATAGCAATGTTTTCCAATCTTGATGAAAATGTTAAATCTGAAGTAACAATAGGAACTGATAGTAAGATCTTTATCAAGGGAAAATGCAGAGTAAGTATCTTGACAAGAAAAGGAGAATGAAAGTTCCTGCCAAATGTATATTATGTGCCTGGCTTGAAATGTAACCTTTTGAGCATTGGACATCTCATAAACAAGTGCTACAATGTATTCTTTAAAGATGATGTGTGCACAATCATGGACATACCTCCAAGAAAAAAAGTCATTGCAGAGGTGCAGATGACAAGAAATAGAATGTTTTCTCTCAAGCTCAGAACAAGCTTGAACGAAAGAATAAATGTAGCAGCTGTAACACAAGAGGTATTTCAAGAGGAAGTGAAAGATGAAAACTAGTTATGGCACTTGAGATTTGGACATCTCAATTTCAGAGGCCTGAACTTGTTGCACAGAAAGGGAATGGTAAAAGGATTACCATTGATTGAGAAACCGGATAGCCTTTATGAAGGCTACATCTTGGGAAAACAACACAGAGAAAGATTTCTAGTAGGGAAGAGTATAAGGGCAAAGGCACCCTTAGAGATTTTCCACTCAGATTTGTGTGGACCAATGCAAACGCCACCTTTAGCTGGCAAAAAATATATTTTGACATTCATAGATGATTACACCAGAAAGACATGGGTGTATTTCTTAAAACAAAAGAGTGAAGTGTTTGAACAGTTCTGCCACTTCAAAGCTCATGTTGAGAAGCAGAGTGGGCACTACATCAAAGTGCTAAGAATTGATAGAGGTGGAGAATACATCTCCAAATAGTTCCTACATTTCTGTAGGGAGAATGACATACATAAGAAGTTTACCAGAAGGTACACACCTCAGCAAAACGGTGTTGCTGAAAGGAAGAATAGGACCATCATGGACATGGTCAGAAGTATGTTGAAGGAAAAACATTTTCCAAATGAGTATTGGGCTGAAGTTGTAAATTGTGCAGTGTACATCTTGAATATATGCACAACCAAAGCTGTCATGAATAGAGTTCCAGAAGAAGCATGGAGTGGCATAAATCAGCATGTCACCCACATGAGAGTTTTTGGATGTGTGGCTTATGCACACATTCCGAATCAACTAAGGAAGAAGTTGGACAGTAAGGGGGAGAAATGTATCATTGTTGGATATAGTGATGAGTCCAAGGCACACAAACTCTATAATCCATCCACCAAGAAAGTAATAAAAAGCAGAGATGTGTATTTTATTGAAGAACAAGGTTGGGATGGAAGCTTAGAGAAAATAGTGAACATGAAGACATGTGTGTCTCACGAAGAAGAAGAGGAAGTGACAACAACAAATAATCCCTCCTTGGTGGCTCGTCCTCCACCACCACAAGCACAACAAACCAAACCACAAGCTAGAAATAGAACAGCCTTGAGAAATCAAGGAAGTGCTTCTCCAAGCACACCACAGGGAACCGAAACACCCTCGAGTTCAAGTGGAACTCCAAGTACACCAAGAAGATCAAGGTTCAAAAATATTAGTGAGATTTATGAACAAGGAGAGGTAAATGATAATGTTGGCCTCAACTCTTTATTTTCTTTGTATTTTCATGTTGATGACCCAATTCATTTTGAAAATGCTGTAAAGGAAGAAAAATGGATTGAAGCAATGAACAATAGATTTGTGCAATAGAAAAGAGTACTACATGGGAGTTAGTGGACCTCCCTAAAGGTAAAGAAGTCATTGGAGTAAAATGGGTCTATAAGACCAAGAGCAATGATTAAGGCAATATTGAAAGGCACAAGGCCAAACTTGTTGTCAAAGGCTATAAGCAGTAACAAGGAAGAGACTATGAAGAAACTTTTGCACCGATTGCAAGGATGGAAATAGTGAGAACAGTGTTGTCCATAGCAGCACAACATAAATGGAAGGTTTACCAAATGGATGTGAAATCTGCATTCTTGAATGGAGTGTTGAAGGAAGAGGTATATGTTGAACAACCTCCAGGCTATGAGATTGAAGTCCAAGAGCACAAAGTATGCAAGTTGAAGAAAGCTCTTTATGGGTTGAAACAAGCACCGAGAGCATGGTACAACAGGATAGATTCTAACCTGATTGAAAATGGATTTGAGAAATGTGATGGAGAACCCACACTCTACATAAAAGAAAATGATGGTAAGATTCTTATTGTTGTTTTATACATAAATGATTTAATCTTTACTCGCAATGAAGTTTCTCTCATTGTTGATTTTAAAGCAGTCATGAAGAGTGAATTTGAAATGACTGATTTGGGTTTTTTGAGATATTTTCTTGGAATAGAAGTAGAGAAAAATGAAAATGGAATTTTTATTTCCCAAGAAAAATATGTTGAAGAAGTGTTGAAAAGATTCAACATACAGAACAACAAGGCAGCTGTAACTCCAACTGTCATGGGGTTAAAATTGAGAAAAGAAGATCACAACAAGGATTTTGATCCAAGTTTGTATAAAAGCATAGTTGGAAGCCTCATTTATTTGACTGCAACTAGGCCAAATATTATGCATGCTGTAAGTTTAATTTCCAGATTCATGGAAACACCAAAAGACATTCATTGCGAGGCAACCAAGAGGATTCTAAGGTATGTGAATGGACGAAGGGGTATGGTATTTTGTACTCCCCATTTGAAAATTTTAAATTGATTGGTTACAGTGACAGTGATTGGGATGGAAGTATAGATGACAGAAAGAGCACATCTGGATGTGTTTTATTTGGGATCGAGAGCCATTTCATGGGCTTCCAAGAAGCAACCAATAGTTTCTTTTTCAAGAGCAGAGGTAGAATATGTGGCAGCAACAGTAACAGCATGCCAAGTAGAATGGATGAGAAGAATACTCAGAGATTTATGTCATGAACAGGACAAAGGAACAACAATTTATTGTGATAACAGCTTAGCGATTGATTTATCAAATAGTTTTGTCTTCCATAAGAGAACAAAGCATATTGATGCAAAATTTCATTTTATACGAAAACTCGTTAATAATGGTGAGATTGTTTTGCAACACTGTAGGATAGAGGAACAATTAGCTGATATCCTCACAAATCCATTAATGCAGAAGAGTTTTAACTATCTCAGGAAACGCTTGGGTATGCAAGAAAGCAACAATTGTAATTAAGGGGGAGTGTTGGAATTTAATTCCAACTGGCCACACACAGCAGATGGACGCAGGCAGAAGCAGAAGAAGGACGAAGAGAATTTCAGTCTAATGTGAATTTGGGAAAGGACAACAATGATGGTGGCAATCTCCAGTTCAGATATTCAAGCAACTTTACTTTCTTATCTGCAACATATACCACATTAACTCCTCCGCCAACCACATTCAACACGCAACAAAAACACTCCGGGGGGCATCCAAAATGAGACGAGAAGGGTGAAGGTAACCCACCGGAGGATGTGATGTCATCACTCCTTTGGACCAATGAAGAGAGTTCTGGGGAGTAAGGAAACGGGCGTTGGAAAAGTATTACAACCCCACGTAAAGTTTATTGAAATGTTTTTTGATTTATTTTTATTTACCGCGGTACATTTCGTTTTAACTTGGATTATATATATTTCATAATATATATTGTAAGTATTTTATATTTACAATATATATGAATATTGTAATGTTTTATATATGTCGTGCACATTGTAAAGAGTATTGTATTGTTTAATTTTCCCAAAGGAAAAAACAAAAACACATAGAGACAGAGAGCAGTTTTTTTTGAAGCGTTGTGTGTGAAGCAGCTAGAAGATTTGTTTTGTGAATCTAGAACCCCATAGTTCTGAAGAAAACATTTTGTAATAGTCCAGCAGTTTATTTTAATGAAATATAATTTACATCTCATCTCTCTGTGTCCGCAATTTGTTTTTATTTTATCTCTGTGTTGAGTTGATGAATTTTTATTTCCTTTGTGTGTTCAGAATTGTTCCAATAGGTATGGAATGAAGAAACCTATAACATAATTGAACTTACATTAGACAAAACCATACGATCCAGAAGTGGCACAACATGGAGCTGAATTCGGCACAACAATACAATTCAGTAGGGGCAAAACAAGGGAGCGGCAAAACAAGGCCCCTTTCCACGGGAAATCATCTAGTCAGGGTTATCCAATTGCAAATTCATGTACGCCTTTATGTATGAAGGTTTGATAACCCCAAGTTCTTGTACAATTTCCTATATAAACGTTTCACAATCCTAGCAAATACTACTGTGAAAATCTTTGGCTAAATATTCCTTCACCATGTATTACACATTCGGAGTTGGTCAACTGAATATCGATTGACATGTCTCACTTATCGATTTCCTCATATTTGTGGGCATGTAAGTGTAATTCATGCATGCGGGTTAGTTCTGAGCGCTGCATGTGTAATGTGGTGGTTCTCACATTGGCACATTCGAGGGCATAGTTTAGCTTTATAATATTTTTATTTACAGTGTTGTTCGAGGTTCGGTGAAGGCAATTTAATCCATAGTCTTTGATCTTTAGAGAAGTGCATATGAAACTTCATCTACGCTTAATTATCTCCTATCTAGCTAAATAAATCATGTATCAAGAGGATAGTGGCGTTATTTGTGTATTCAAATGGTTGAATAACATAAATTCGAATGTTTGAATAACAAAATGAGATATAAGGATGACTAAACCATGAATATGACAAATAAATGGAACAGTCGTTCATAAACCTTATTCCAAAGCTCGACGACTTCCATCGCACAATTATTAATCTGATGAAATTTTCATAAAATATTTTTTTGTACGGTAAACTCATTATGGTAAAACTAATTCCCTCATTAGACTTGAATATGATACACTTATTTGTACGTTTGACTGGTGCTTAGTCAATTTGTAATGACCGACTTTTTAAAAAATAGTTGTATTTAATTAATAATAAGTGTCTATAAAAAATTGACAATATTCCATGCAACCACAGTTACTCAATTTGATATTACATATGTTTAAATTAAACAAATGTATATTAAAAATTACCCACCTCCCTTTAGGAGTTCACTTTTGTATAATAAAAATATATAAATCAATATATATAAAACTTTGGTTCATATAAACGTTCCGGGATCACAAATAGTTTTCTCAAAGGCTGGGAATGGACCGTGGATAGCACACTTATAGGCACTGATGGCCTCGTTTGGTTCACTGGATCCATTTCTACAAAGTCATTCCTAACTCATCTCTTTCCTACTGTACAATCGTATAATCAGAGGGTTATGTAATGCTATTGGGGTGTTCAGAATTAAATTTCAGAATTTTATTTGTGCCATATGCGGATTGATCAGGTCTCAGATTGATCCAGTCTTTAGACTGCGTTATAACTGGTTAAGGATTTAAGCCCCAGCAAGGACTGCCACTGCTTGCAGCTTTTCTTGTTATATAAGTTGTATGATTGAATAAGAACGTAACATTGTTTTAAAGGAAAATTGTATCACCTCCACACACCTACCACATAATAAAAGGAACGTATCCCAACTATGATATACTAATATAACATTTGAACAATGGAGTGATAAGAAGGTTAGAGTATTAATACCAACTCATATGGTTTTTTTTTCCAATAAAAAGTATAAATCTTAACAAATAAGATATATGTATCTTATTTATCACATAACCACCACATTTAAAGTTTGTTTCAAAATTTGTTCCATTACATCTACCACAAATGAAACAAGTGAAAGATAATATTTTAAAGCAAACATTCAACACAGATCCTATTTATCTTATTTAGAAGGTTTGTCGTTATGGGGTTGAGAATATCTTCCCATTCAAGATGATCACTCAATATATCTTTTCTTTGGATTTCGTTAGTGATACGTAACAACTCAAGTCTGTTTATAAATTAATTAATAATTTAGCTGTGATTCATAATTTCATAATTATTATAAATGATAAATAATTTTTAAAATTTCATATAATACCACTTTTTACATCCGAAAATATTCGTATATAATCATTCCATTTTTATTAAAAAGATTATATTTTTTTTTAAATATAATATTAACTATGTGATTAAAACATTCCTTCTAATTTGATTTTTCAGTTAATTCTACCATCGACCACCTTGATGGCAAGGATGTTCATGTGTGCATGCTTTGCACACATATGCATATCCTTAGGACCCTATTCACCCTCTTCAAAATCAGGAAATGCAAATATGTTTATGAAAAACCTTGGTGTTTATTGTATAAAATATTTATAATTTACGATTTATTTCGTGTTTTTATTGAAAAACAATTTTCATATATTTAATCATTTTGAATCCAATGATTTCATAAATAAATAAAGACTATTTTTTAATTAGAACACAAATTTATACTCAGCGTATGTGTCATATTTATATTTGAAATAAAATAATTGATATTGTGCGATATTTTGGTTTATTATTTAATTTCATTTTTACATTCTTCTAACATAATGAGGAATTTTTAGAGAGTTTACTATTTTGTTTTGCATATTATTTCCATGCAACAACCACCAACATAACAACATAAAAGAAGTAAAAAAAATAAAAAAAATTATTAAGCCCAAGTTATATATAACCTTTGCTAAAATATTGGTAATGGGTTAATAATATTTTTTTTTACCTCTTGTGTGCTAGTGGTTGTTACTGGGAGATAATATGCAAAAACATAATAATAAACTCTCTAACAATTCCTAAACAATGTAAGCAATATGAACAACACCATACAAGAGTCTTTGGATTTTATGTATATATATATATATACACTAATAAAGATTGATCCTTGCTTTAATACTTCATATTTTGGGTCTACATTATGAATATTATATTTTTTATCATAGCATCTAACAAACATTAGTAATGGACCTTCAGTCGTTTTCGGTATAAAAACCATGGTTGAGCTTATCATCAGAGAAGTTTCACAAACCTTCAAGTGTTAAATCTAACTCGGTCTCTATGTGACAACAATCCTCACATACACCTTTTATTTCTTGGGGATATTATCAGATGACTCAGTTTCTAGTGGGACGGTTAAGGGTAGCCACCCCCACCTTCTTTCTCCCTGATGACATTGTCATTTTCCCTTCTTGTTGGAGTGGCTCTAAAAAAACCCCTACCGCTAAAGGATTTATACTGAGTAATCCACTGCTACTTACAGGTAGGTTAACTAGGTTTTTTTTTTCTTTTGCATCTTCCTCTGTTTGAAGCACCCTTAGTCCCTTACAATGGGCTTGCTTGTAGGTTTTCAAAGGTGCCCAACTTACAAGAAGGATCACGCACTAGACATCCCAAACATTTTCTCTCTGACGCGTGACACGAACATCACCTCACAAGTAATTTCAAATGCCTTTCATCACCTCCCTTAGCTTCCTGTAGTTCCATAAGGTTTTGTAACTTCGGTATTTTTTGGATCATAATTGCATGATGTCAGACCCCCCCCGCTAGATATTCAGATACGGGTTAACAATTTCTTGTGGTGATTTTTGTTTCCCTTATTCCTCTACTTCTCTATATTTTCTTCTTATTTTGAAACAGGTATATCACTAGCATGCATATTTCCTTTGGTTTAATTTATAGGTAAAATTTTGTGGTCTCCTACATCGTTGTTGGTTCAAGGTCATCCACACTGAGCACACGGCATGTTGACCCTCATATTGATTTCTCATCCTTTGTTCCAGGTTCCTTGAGATTCATGTCCTTATTACCCATAGGTTTCAGGGATTTTTTAAAGCCCCCAATATCTTAGTCTCACGTACTTCCTCCCTTTTGAAAATATACTTCTTGTTCAATTCTCTGACTATATACTAATTTTTGGGTTCTTGTAAAACCTGAATGTCTATCCCTAAAGAGGTTTTTTTCACCAGTAAAGTTTGGGGAATGTTATTTGTTTATATATTTTTCGTATGATTTTTTTGTGAACAATGGACTTACACAAAGTCTTCTGAATTTTCCTCAGCTTTAAATGTAAGTTTGGGTCTATGATACCCCAACCCTTGGGTTCACTATAATGGTTGGAGGTTTTATTGATGGGTTTTTCTGCAACTAAACATTTATTATCTTTATTTTCATGCTTTGAAGTTCATTTATTTTATATACAATGGTTTGGTTACACAATGCATATTCACAAGCTCTGGTAATACCAACTTGTTCAAAAACTTGGTGTATATGTTGGTTCTAGTTTGGTATTTATGTTTTTTCGCTTACATATTCCTATGTCTATGTATCATGTTTGTGTTAGTTACTTGGTAGTATATTTATTTCCCTCGTTGTCTCTATTTACGATTATTTTTGGTTATTTCTTTCTCAGTGTTTATTAGTTAGCAATGTGGATACAACATGTATTTCTATTAATTTCTTTAATATAAATACTATTGGTACCTCTAGGATAGATGGAACCTGAACCCCATTGGGATTTGTCAATCACCACACTTGGAACTTGGGTATAAGTAATTAGGGAGAGGTAATTTTATCCAAATGGACTTCTGGTTCCAAGATGTGAACTAACCCACTTCAACTAGAGTCTAACAACAATAGATAATTGCTACAAAATTATTTATATACCAATATATTGTTAAATCATGTATTTGTTAGAAAACGAATACATACTCAATTTCTTTATTTTCCTGTTCCTGGGTTAAAAATGATTGTTAGTCCCTTTTAATGTATATAATTCTTTTCTTGATTGCATTTATACTATTCACCCTATAATTATGTGTAAGAAATTTTAATTCTAATAGTGGTAACAGAATTTCATGATCTCGCTCTCGTTTGTAACGAATTAATAAAAAAACATTCCTTTGAATATAATCATTCATCTTTCTTTGACACAAAAAGAATAAACCAAATATCTAATATATGTTTTACCACTATATTTTCTTTACACAAATAATATAAATATACAAAA
Source organism: Pinus albicaulis (assembly GCA_034641835.2). Lineage (NCBI taxonomy): Eukaryota > Viridiplantae > Streptophyta > Pinopsida > Pinales > Pinaceae > Pinus > Pinus albicaulis. The sequence goes on along the minus strand of CM076569.1, from coordinate 379,770,174 downwards.
AATTTAATATGTAATTTATGATTCCATTTCTTTAGAAAAAAATTGTATGTGTGTGTGTGTGTGTGTGCAACTTAAGAGTGCACAAAAATAAAGGTTAACAATGTACTTGAACTCTAAGTTCTCAAAGATGAATCCAAGGAGAATAAATTATTGGGCAGTTCAATTAAAATAGTTCTAATGGAATTCTATCCTAAATGATTCATTCATGGTCATATTTTGACATTCTCTATCTCTTAACTTTCAATTTTTCTTTGATTGAACTTCTATCAACTTTATGTGTGTTGCACACACACCAAGTGACTATATTGACACCTTATGATATCGGGTTGATAGTCTTGAAAGTAAACATTACTATCAGTTTGATGAGCTTTTTGGAAAAATAACCTTTCAGTATAATAGACCCTCTTTCATATATAAAACTATTATCACGATAGTCTTCCAATAACTTCATCTTTCATTCAGTGCACTGCATCAAATAATACTTGACTTTTTTGTGTTGTTAATGGGTGAAACTACAAAAAAACCATATTATGCACAATAAAACAAGTGTAAATTAATATCATAATTAACATGAAATTAACTTTATCAACATGGATTTGATTTTATTATTTATTCCTAGATCTCTATATTTTAATTATTATCTAGATACTTATGCGCAATGATTTTAAAAACATAAAAGACACAAACACACACATATATATATATATATATATATATATATATATATATATATATATATATATATATATATATATATATATATATATATATATATATATGCTTTGAAAGCAATTGAAATGTTACCTTCTCTAACAAGATCAAAAACTTGATCACCTTAAGATAATACTACAGTCTCCTCTGATTCCATCTCTTCGAAGGTTGCAACTCACATTTTTCCCTTTGTATTTAGTTATCTATGTTGTTAGGATTTTACATACATATTTTCTTCACAAACATCATTGGATCGTGTGTCCTTCATGCAAACAGGACAAAAACAAGAATATTTTATTTTATCAAATGCAAACACATTTCGATACTATTTTTTTTAATTGAATGAATTTTTTTAGTCCCTTTTACCATTTCAACTTGATATGTAATCTATCTATCTAAATCTTGGACTCAAATATGAAAAAAAAATCTATATAGAAACTTCCAACAAGAATTTAAATATGTTATTTAAAATCAATTTATATATGAAAGATAATCATTGTGATATTTTTTAAACTATATATAAAATTTATAAATGTTTAAAATTATAATATTAACAAAAATTATCATATATTAAAACTATATATAAAGGTTAATTTGTATATATGAACATACCTACGTACTTCCCTTGATGGGTTAGTCTCATGAATTAGTGAAATAATGAACAATTGAAAAACTTGTTCAACTGAGACAAGTTGGTTAGTAGAATGGTCCATTTGATATCTTCTAAGTGCTCCTTGTATACATTCCCCTACACCATCATGTTATCCATTTCAATGACCGGTCTGAAAGGGGGAATGTTGAGCCAAGTGGGAAGAGGGAGCACATGCAACCATATCTCTAGGTGAGATGTGGGGCAATGTGAAGTCATAGTTCCAAGAGTTCATAAATTTGGGCAGGTTCCATTGAGATGTTTTCTCTCATGGATCATTAACTTGTTACAGGAGCCCATAGTAGAAAAAAAAAGGATGGATCAGTGGTGGTTGATGCAGTCACATGTCAAATTGATAGAGGCAGAGATTAGAAGCAGTGAGATACTTTGGAGCATAGAGAAAAGTTGGCAGCACTGCAGATGGCATACTGCAGAGTTAGCAACAATACAGAGATTTTTTATTTTTTTTTAATTGGTTTTTTCAGCTGACATTGGAGTAGGTAGTAGTAGTTAGAGACTTCGGTGAAAAATGCATCATATTGATTCAATTTGGATGCATTTTTGTTTCAAAAGTTGTTGTAGCAACAACACTAAAGATAAGTATTACATGCAGAACATTCCAAAGGTACTGGATTATGATAGATTTGACTTCCTTTCTTATTGGAGTGTTGAAAATTGCATCAAGAAATATTGAAAATGTAATAAAAAATGATTCTAGTTTAATTTTCCCTTAATTAAATTAGAAGTAAGTTTTAATTAGACATCACATGACAAATTATACAAGTTAGCTGAGTGAGGAAGAATTAGTTAGCCCAGTCAATTCAAGTTGAGGGTAAAACTGGAGGCATGTACAGTTCACTCTAAGTTTTAAGGGCCCGAGTTGCAGTTTATTTTGAGTTGTAATTGTTTAACTTAATTATTTGAGTTAAAATCAATTTAACTAGTTCTAACTGATGGAGGAAGTAGTGAGAGGTCCAGTGAATTAAATTTGATCTAATTCACATGTAGTGATAAATTAGATAACTAAAAATTCACTATAAATAGTTGTTGCATGTTAGTTCTAAGGAAGGCCCAATTGATATTGGAGTTAAAGGGAAGTCAACTATCAGTTGTATAATTATCAAATTCTACAGGTCATGCATGAGGTGATCAGGATGCAATGCATGTATTACACAATCAATTGATGGGATTTTTCAAATTAATAGGGGCTCAATTTCATCACGAATGCATGAGAAAGTCTGGTCATACAAGGGCAAGGAATTGGTTAATTATTGGACCATGTTTTCTCAGATCGGAGTGAGACAGTCAGAGATAGTGCAGAGAGATCCCAATCTAGAGATAAGAATTGTATTGCTTCATATTTTTTACTTAATCAAATATGCAGGTACCGAGCTTTTTATCTAAAGCTTTCCCCAGTAAATCTTTATGTTTATTTTTCTGAATAAGATTCATTTTATTAAAATCATATAGTATAAATGGAGTTACAAGCAAGAGAGACTAGATAGCGAGGAAGCCAATAATTAACATTCAACCTCGGTTCCATATCATAGCCAAGAGAGAAGCATAGAGGATCAAGAAGAGATACATGGAAATCATGAGAGACAGACACATGAATTTACCCAGAATTGGTAGAATCCTCAAAACAAAATTTCTTTCCTTTTTTTTTGAAACTTTAACCCAACCTTCATGGGGCGGGTGGGCTGAGACCACTTGAAGATTTTTGATGACCAAAGGAAGAGTCTCCTTATCTAAGTTGGAGGAGGCAGACTCATGAGGTCATTTCTGAATATTGGAGGAAGCATCAGGACCCCCAGGGTCTACCAAGTTTGTTTTCTTATCTTGCATTTCCACCTCCTCATCAACTTCAATCTCCTCCTCATCCAAGCTGAAGGAGTCAATTTCATCCATGGGGGGTGGATCACATGGTTTCTAGCTTTTAGATTTATGTTTCTTAATTCCTTTCTTCTTCTAGGCGAGGAATATGGTACAGGAGTTCTGAAGATGCCGTGTTTGATAGTAGTGACGACATCAAAATGCATTGTTCTCATAATCCAAGGTCTGAGACCAAATGAAGTCCCCCACTTTGAGGATGATTTGATCGGAAAGTCCTTTGCTTAAGTCAATCTCAGCAAAAATTCTTCCATATGTGTATATGCCTTTCTCTCCCCTAGAGGGATCCTCTGCCAGAAAGTGACCCAGAGATTTTACGATACCTTGGAAGATAGAGGTGTGCCAAATATGAGCAGGTAAATCTAGAATCCTGACCTAGATGGGGGTTTTGGTGATGACTGTCATGGAGGGGTCGAAGTCTGGGAACGAGGGGGGTGAGGAATACCCTTCTTTTCCCCAAAACCATGGACCACCACTTAAGGCTTTTTGAAAGTCCTCATCGAAAGCAAACATGACTATGAAGAAACCCTTTGAGCAGAAGAAAACCTTGCTATTATTGGTGCAAGTGGAATGAATCCATTGGTATAGATTTGTTGTGCGAGGCCATAATCCATTGAATCAAAAAATAATGGCAGATTCTGCAAATATTTGATGTTGGTTTTCAAGATCTAGGTGGGAAATTTCTATCAAGGGCACATTCTCCGATTTATATAGCAAAAAAATCTTGGGGGCCTCTGTGGGTAGAGCAGTATTCTTAGGAGGTTGTGCATGGACAACATCCTTATAGGAGGAGGCTTGAGTGGAAGAAGGTTGTCCAACTGCCCCTCCTCATAGAAAAAGGGATAAAACCATAGAGCATCATTTTAATTATGATAAAATGAGAGTGGAAGAGAGTTATCAAGTTGTTTACCTCCATATAGAAGACACTGAGGTGTAGGGATTACTTAGCTTGAGTTCTAGTGCATGAAAGAGATATTTTACCAGGTCTATTGAATGAACCAAGAACATCATGGTTTTGCTGGATAGAAGAACAATATTAATTTGAAAGGAGGGGGAAAGGAAATCATGGGCTCCCTGTCCACCAGATCCAAATCGAGGGGTTATAGTTCCGAGCTTTGCAAGCTTACTCTTGCACCAGAAAGCCTCATTACATTTTTCTTTTCCTTTGGCCCAAATGTGATCCTGGCACTAGAGCCCTAGGGTAGCGTAATGGGACAGTGCATGAATGTCCTACAGGGATAGCCTGGAATAGTCTCTTGTCTTCTCATTACTCCACACCATGCTGGAGTCAAACTACTTCATAGTGAGGATGGGGTTCTTTGGGATCCGATCTGTAAGGGATCCACCAACATTCCAATCGAGGAGAGTCGTGTCCCTTTCTGCGGCAGAGCGTGCAAAGCTTTCTGAGAGCCGGTCGCCCTCCAACTTTTCCCATCCTCCAAGGCTGTCGCACCCAACGTGTGTCTTGTAAAACTTTAGCAGTGCATCTGATCTTAGGCCATAGCAGGCTTCGGGGTTGGACTACAACCTCATGGCGGTGGAGGGAAGAGGAGCATAAACCCTAGAGTTCTTCATCGTCACCTTGTTGCAGTGTTGAGTTTGATTTGGAGGCAACTGTTCAGATAAATATTTATGTTGTGTGATTGAAATTATTTCTATTTCTTGTTCATGTGATTGTGTTATCATAATTAGTTTCTACAATTTGTAGAAAAGATTCAAGTATTTTGTTTTAGCATATTACAATATGAGTTGAATATATGTGTATTTTATACAGAAATTGATTCATTGGATAAGGAACAATGGAAATTTTTTTGTCATGATAAGGCTACATGACAGTTGGAGGATGTTATGAAGGGGACACCAATTTTTCCATGGATTTTGAAGGAGAAAAAAGGTGAATTCTATTCTAAGGGGGTTGATTTTAACGCTTAAGCTTTGATCTATAACATGTATTCATTTAAATAATGTCAATATTGTAAATATGCACGTATTGATTCATAATATGGAGCTTAAGGCCAAGGTTTCCTAATGAATGTCTAGGCATGTATTATGAAAATATGCATATATGTACCATTTTTTGGACATGCCATGTATAATAAAACTATGTAAATATTGATGGTTATAACACCCTATATTTTATCGTTATATTAGCAGTGTGTAATTGTATATATTATAAATGACCAAGATACACGTGATGTAATATGTAAACATTGTAGATGGAAAATAGTAAATGAGATACACCACCATCCACAATAAAAATATAGATTCATTCATGCAAGCCTATCCAATGGATCCAAGCTAAAATCCACATGCCTATGATCTCAAGTCATTTTCCTAAATTAATTTTCATTTCCATATAATCCCTAATCACTCATTAAAACCAATCATTGGATGCATGTGTGAAGTTGGTAGAAGGGTCATCTCATCTAGTTGTGGAATCTTGGGGATAAAGACACTCATGTAATAGGTGGGTGATAGAGTCATATTGGTCCATAAAATGCAATGGATATTCCACTAAACAGTTCAGTACAACAATCTAATAATATTATACTTAAAATCTAAGCTCTAAATTATGAGGATTAATTCTTTTATATATTTCTATATTTTTAATTACTTTGTTATGTTTATCCATGCAATAGAAAAAATATCCTAGAAAATAGAGAACAACAAAATAAAACTCACAAACTAGAGTGAACACTAGATATGACCTAGGAAACCCTTATTAGAGAAACTTTAGCTAGAAGGTGAGGCTACTTTGTCTCTCTTTCTCTAAATAGAAATTGATGCAAGTAAAAGAATTGATACATGTGTCATGTGGGTTGCTAAAATATATGAAGTCTCTCTCTCTCTCTCTCTCTCTCTATCTCCACTCTTAGCTAATTTTCTCATCTATGGAATGAAATGCACTTGAAAAGTTGAATAGAATGAAATCCCTTTTTCTCCTAGTGACCCCCATATTGATAGCCTATTAATGCTTAGGTTTAAATCCTTCAACTCTTAATTAGACTTAAAATATGGAATATTATTTAGTATTCTTCGCCATTATCACTTTTCTTGCCTCTTTCCATGAATAATTGGAGATGACATGGCATCCTCTCAAATCATGGTGGTCCAAATAGGAAGGTCAACTGTTGGGTGGCTTAATGTTTTCATATATACATTGATTTAGATTATTCTTGCATCATTGAAAAAAATTATGTGTAGAATAATGATACGGGACGTATGGTTAAGAAAAATAAAATGAACCCTAAGAAACAATAATTTGGTTCTTTGAACTTCTTTCAAAAGGTTTCAAACCTCAATTTTCCACACTAGGACCAACCAGTAAAATTCATCTTATGAGCTAATTCCTCCACTTTTTCAACTCCAATAGCATTAATATGGAGGAAAAATAATATAATAATTCAATCTGAATTAGTCAAGCCACTTAGTCATGATAACATCAACTGAGTACATTCATCTTCACGGAGAGTGAGAGTTGATAAATCATACATGAGAAAAGGAAAATTTGAGTGAGAGAGGGTAAAATTTTAAAAGGATAGGTATGGAGTTATGGAAGCAGTAACAAGTGAGAAAAATAGTGTGGAGAGTTGGAAATACTAGGAAGTCATGAATATTTGTTGAACATAAATTTTGGAACCTATTAATCAAACTAGGAGCATGATATTATGCCTATAAATATTTCTAACTAAAAAAAACTACATAGGAGCCTTTGTAAGGGCTATGTAAACTCCTATAAAAACTAGTTATCTTGGAGCCTTGAGATGATAAATTAATTTAAGTCTTATGCTAGAGCCATCAAAGGGATTGATATTGTCTAAGGAATTGTAATGTAGAGATAGTTCTCTTGTAGCCTCGAGATGATAAATTAATTTCAGTCTTATGATAGAGCCATGAAAGGGATGGATATTGTCTAAGGAATTGTAATGTAGAGAGAAAAAATATCACCTCTAGGTTTTGTAGGATAATATGGAACAAAGTTGTGTGATTGGAATTGGTGTAGGATTTATGAGGCTATGTTTATATTGGGTTTTAGGTTATGAGAGTGGAAAATAGACACGCATGGGAGCATGTGTGTCCTTTGGGACTTATAATATATGCTCAAAAGTGACTTACCACTAAGGGAAATATAAAAAAATAGAGTTTGTGGTTGGATAACTGTGTAACTTGTTTAAAAGATAAGAGTTTACTATTATGCATGACCTATAGTTTGAATGCTATGTTGAATTGATTAAATGAGAAGTTTAATTTATGTTTTGCATAGATAACTTGTTTAAAAGATAAGTGTTTATTATTATGCATGACTTATAATTTAAATGCTATGTTGAATTGATTAAATTAGATGTTTAATTTATGTTTTGCATAGATAATTGTTGTTATGTGTATATGTAATTCTATTGCATTCAGGACTATGAAATTTATTCATATTTGCATAAGCATTTCTAGTACATTGTGCATATGCATTCAAAGAAATATGGTATCAAAAGTCCTTTTCAATAATAACACCCCCAATTAAATGAGTTAGGTGTGTTAAAATGTTAGAATACAATATAATGATCTAAGATGGCTATGCAAAGTAAGAAAGACGTTTTTATTCCACTAGAGAAGAAGAGAAAATGGGCACTGGGAAAGTAGGTATCTTTTTCTTAAATCTTCTTTAAATTTTGTAATGAATTTTCATTCACACTTGAAATTTTACATTTATATACTTAATTTTTTATAACTTAATATATAATTATCATTTAATATTTTTATGAACTTTTAAATCTACATGCTAATAATTATTTTCTATATTTTATTGGAGAATTTATGTGATTGTCAAAAGTGCTCAATATTCAGGCAAAAAAATTTCGAGAAATCTCAGTGTTTGAATCATGTTTTTGATGGTGGAGATGAATTTAACACCATAAAAGACGTGTAGGGCGCCCAAAATCTTGAATTTTGACAATTAGAACCTGGATTTTCAAAAATAAATCTTGAAGTTTAACAATTACCACATGGATTTTCAAAAATATCTACCCAATTTTATTAAAATACTCCCTCAATTTCCATAATTTTTCAGAGAAAAAAAAAAAAAAGTCTTTAGATTATAACTATTTGATTATATAACTATCATTTTCCAAATTGTTTTTATTTTTATTTTTAAATAAGACTAATTCTATTAAAATAAGAAACATATAGTACAATCAAGCTTGCAAGCAAGAAAAGAAGAAAAACATGGGAGCCGAAGGTGATAGGCTATCAACCTTGCTCCTAGGAGAAAAACAAGGAATGAGAAAAGAGAGAACATAGGAAAGCAGAGAAACTAGAATCTAAACTGAGGTATCTACCCAGTGTGGGAATATACTGCCAAACGACATTTTTTCCCTTTTTTCTTACTTACTTTGACCTAGCCAGTGGAGTTTGGATGGGCCATAATAAGTTGTAGACTATTCTACTCTGGGGGTGGAATATCCTTATCAGAGTCAGAGGACGAGGAGACATGAGAACGTTTTTGAGTGATCAGCGGGATAGAGGGGACTGCCGGACTGGCTGAGGGAGCTTCCAGCTGAATCTCATCATTCTGCCCATCTGCTTCAATGTCCTCCTCATCCGAGCTGGAGGAGTCGGTATCAACCATAGGGGGGGGGGAGGAACACAGGGGTTCCAGCTCTTGGATTTGGGTTTACGCTTTGGATTCTTCTTTTTGTCGAGGAACTGAGAACATGCATTCTGGAGGTTCCCTGTTTGATGACAATGGTGGCAACGGAAGGCAGTATTCTCGTAATCCAAGATTTGTGTCCAATGGAAATCTCCAACCTTGAGGTTGATCTGATCCGGTAGTCCTTTGCTGATATCTACTTCTGCACAAATTCTGCCATAGGTGTAGAGTCCATTCTCCTTTCTTGAGGTATTTGTAGCAAGAAAGCGTCCTAAAGTGTCTCCAATGGCTATGAAGATAGAGACATGCCATAGATGTGCCGGAAGATTCGGGAGCCTGACCCAAATGGGAAGTTTGGTGATGACAGCTGTTGAAGGGTCGAAGTCTGGAAACCAAGGGGTGAGGAAAAGCCCAGTCGTACCCCAGAACCAAGGGCCTCCTGTTAAGGCTTTCTGGTAGTCATCGTTTAAATCAAAAGCCACAATGAAGAATCCTTTTGAGCATAAGTAGATCTTGCTTCTTTTTGTCCAGTTGGTATGGATCCATTGGTATAAATCTGCTGTGTGAGGCCATAGCTCATTAAATCTGCATATGATTGCAGATTCTGCAAATTCCTGGTAGCGTTCGTCGATCATAGGATGAGAGAATTCGATAGAAGGAATTTCCTCTGATTTATCCACCAAAATGGCTTGGGGGCCATAGTTGGTTGAGCTGCTTTCGAAGAGGACTGAGGATGGGCACCGTCTTTGTGGACTGCATCTTTATAAGAGAAAGAAGGAGCAGATGAGGTCTACCCAAAGGAACCTCCTCTTAAACGAAAGGTAACAACAACGGAAGCGTCCCTTTGAATACTGTAAAAGGAGAGGGGAAGGGGGTCCATTAGCTGTTTACCTTTATAAAGAAATCTTAGGAGAGAGGAGGGTATCCCCAGCCGGATTTCGAGGTTTTGTAGAAGATCCTGCACAAGATCTGTTGCACGTACCCATTGCATCATCGTCTTGCTAGAACGGAGAGAGATTTGGATCTGAAATGCAGGTGCTTTTTCTGGCAGATCTGGCAGATTCAAGAGAGAAATCTGCTTTCGAGAAGCTGTGGAGATGGGTTCTGGTGATTCGCCTGCTTGAAACGCTTGCTTTGAAGCACCCTCTGACCAGCATCTAGCCACCGTATTGCTGTGGAGATGGGTTCTGGTGATTCGCCTGCTTGGAACGCTTGCTTTGAAGCACCCTCTGACCAGCATCTAGCAAGGTCAGAGAAAGCCCAAAGAGGAAGGAAAAAATCCCAGTGCTGGGCTCTGGCTGAAAGCCTTCTCCATATTGCAAGGGCGTCTATTGCAACTCTGTCAAAGGCGGTTGCAAGAAATGGGCTTGCGCCGACAGCATCCCCCTCTGAGCCAAGGAGAAGCAAATGCCATCTGCAGCAGCTCTTGAGAAATCTATTTGCTATTTCCAAACTGTTTTTTTAATAATCATAGTAAAAATTTAAATTGTTAACATTTATTTTCCATATATATAATAAAAAATATATATTTTTAAATTTAAATTTATTAATATTAAATTTCAAATTACTAGAACTAACCTTTAATATATAGATTTTATTCTTTATATTTCTTTAGATTTTAATTTTTATGAAAAAGACATTTTAATTTTTATGAAAAAGACATATGATTGATTAAGAAACACAAACATGATTTATATATTTATATAGAAGGATGATAATATAATTAACCAAATTTCATAATTATTAATTATTTATATAATTGATTAAAAAACACAAATATAAATTATATATTTATATAGAATGAGATAATATAATTAACCAATCATCATAATTATTAATTATTTATATTATTTATTATTTTCTTATAATTATTTATATTTGAACCCTAAATATAATAAATTCAACTTTTAAATATTATTTATTTATAAACCATTCTATATATTTTTTATAACTCATTTTATAAATTTAATATATTTTTAATTTATATACTATAGTATAATTTATAATTTATTAAAATAAAAAAATTTAACAAAATATTATTTTTTAAATTCATTTTATAAATTTAATATAATTACAACTTATATACTGCAATATAATTTATTATTTATTATAATAAAAAATTCAACAAACTGCATAATAAGCAGGAATTCTATGCCTATCCATTAATGAACCCCAAAAAAATAAATAATGAAAATGAATAATTAGGATATTATTTAATCCCATATCCATAAAAGAGTGTTTTAATGAGAAATAGACTTTTCTTTACCATGAGTGATTTTCCATCTAAATATTATATTTCAGTTCCAAATTCATTCTCCTTCACATCAAAATAATTTTGATCAAGGATCAATATACCTTTTAAGAGACTAACAGCATCAAAGAGAAAGAGACTAACAACATAAAATAGAAGCATATAATTTGACACATTAAAGACCTACAGCATCAAAGAGATTTCATTTATTTTAAATATGTTTTAAATTTTCATATATTTTTAACGTGTAAATATGTCCAAAGTTTTGAAGTTTCCAAAAATTATTATCATAATTAATAAATTGTTATTATAATTAAAAAACGAAAGTTTTTATAGAACTTTTCTAGAATTTTATATAAAATAATTAAAAAATTCTATATTTCCAATAAACACTTCACCTATCTTCAAGAAAAAAACATCCATTCTAATATTGTAAAACACTAACCCATTTACCAAAACACCAACCCGTTTACCAGACTTCAGTATGTCATCCCGCCTCATCTGCTCTTCTGGTCCTAGAAAACTGGGAAGTCATGAGTTCGAAACCAATTAATAGTTGTTGTCCTTTTTCCAGACACTACTTGGAAGAGCCTGACCCTGAGCTTGTTTGGTTGCATTTAAGATATATTTCCATGACTTCCAAAACCCTGTAAAGCTCGCCAACATTTTGTCAGAGACCAGGAAACACATGGTGGACTGTGTAAGACGAAAAGCTCGCCAACATTTTGTCAGAGACCAGGAAACACATGGTGGACTGTGTAAGACGAAGTTGTTGAATGAAACACATGGGTGCATACAGTGAATGGATAATTCAATTGGTATACTATGACAGTACGTGTGTATGTGGACAATAAAGTTTTAGAAGTCAATAATTGGTCGGTTAAGGCGGTGCAGTGTTCTCCTATACTAAGGATTTGAACCTTTCAAAGAGTGTGATGTGTTTGGCATATTTGGTAACTGGGAAGTCATGAGTTCGAAACCAATTAATAGTTGTTGTCCTTTTTCCAGACACTACTTGGAAGAGCCTGAACCTGAGCTTGTTTGGTTGCATTTAAGATATATTTCCATGACTTCCAAAACCCTGTAAAGCTCGCCAACATTTTGTCAGAGACCAGGAAACACATGGTGGACTGTGTAAGACGAAGTTGTTGAATGAAACACACGGGTGCATACAGTGAATGGATAATTCAATTGGTATACTATGACAGTACCTGTGTATGTGGACAATAAAGTTTTAGAAGTCAATAATTGGTCGGTTAAGGCGGTGCAGTGTTCTCCTATACTAAGGATTTCAACCTTTCAAAGAGTGTGATGTGTTTGGCATATTTGGGATCTTGTTTTTGTCATATTTAGAAATTAGTATTACTTTTAATTATAGTTTGAGTGTATAATCATTGAGTTTTGAGTTTTGAATTAAAATGAAAATAATATATATATATATATAATTTAAATAATAATAAAAATTAAAATAATTAAAATGAAAATAATACATATATTTAAAATATAATTTAAATAATAATAAAAATTAAATTATATATATTTATATGTAAATATTTTTTTTAACCTAATTTAATAAATTTTTATTGCATTAAGTTTTATAATTTTTTTTGTTTTAATCTTTTTTTTTTGAGAATTCATTTTAAGCACGGGTGGTTTATTGATATCTTTAGCAATGACTTAGTGGTTTATCAACCATTTTTTTTCTCAGTAAACACCTATTACCCAAACAATCTCTTTTGATCTTTTCTCTGAACTTTTCAATCTAGGACACACACAGTTCACAACTTCATTACATCAACACATGGAATCACATCCCATCAACGTTAACAAGCTTTCCTTAGCACTCAACATTCATGCTCATGCACTCGAAGCTCATTCACCCTTCAACTTTCTGTCACATGCTATTGTCTAGCCTTTTGTTGTTAGAATCCCTTTGTTTTACTTACCTCCCTCTCTTTTCACTTGAGGGTCTTTATGCCCTGATAACACTATTTGTTTTCCCTCCCCTTCACATCATGGAAGTGGGGAGTGTGGACATCTCCTCTGCCTATCATTGTGAGCTAGTTTTCAAGTGATGCCAGCTAACACCACTCACTATTTTCCCCTCAAATCATGGATATGTTGTCCTGCTCTTCAGGCTAACTCAATATAAAATCATTATTACAATATTTAAAAAAATAGGGGCATACACAAGGGGTGTTACAAACCCCACAACCTTAAAGGGGACATCATCCTCGACGTTACTTGTAATTAGAAATTAAAAAAAAAAAAATCTTTATATACAACTCTTACATCTACTCATTCATCAAAAAACAAATATAACATCCTCATTTGTTCTTCCATCTCCAATGTGGCTTCATTAGATCCAAAGTGCTTCCATTACACCTTGACATGCTCTGTTGCTCAATTTTGGAGCACAATCAACCTCTGGTCCAAGATTCATAGTGGTTTTGGTTGGAAATCTCCCTAAGGTTCCACATTTATCACAAATTATTCAACAATGTGATTAGAAGCATGTGCACACTTCTTAAGCAAAGAAACATTAAAAACAACATGTGCATTCAACATGGATGGCAACGAAAATATATAGGCCACTCGTCCCACTCTTTCCAAGATGCAAAAGTGTCCACAAAATCAATATGCTAACTTGTCACAAGACCCCAATTTCAGTAGCTCTTCCTTAGTATGATGCGAATATATACATGTTATCCCACTTGGAATTCCTTCCGCATCCTCTGTTGGTATGCATAACTCTTTTTACTATCTTGGGTTATTATAGAGACCATTTCTAGGGAAAATTCAAATAGATTTGCTGTGGGTTATGGTCCCACAAAAATTTGGAAAAAATCTACCTAATTGTATCACGGAACTCAAATCTCTAAAAACTCCAAGCTCCCTAAGACTACAAAATCTTGACATTGGAAGTCAACCATCTAACTATGGAATCTAATATTCATCAGCAAGAAATTGAGCTTTGTCTTAGAGGTCAGCAGGTCAGGTAGTTGGAGGTCAAACTCCACATTACATCTCAATTTTTTTTTGTACCCAATTGGGTCAAAGCTAACTGTCCCATGGATTAGCAGGGATTAGAGCTATTGAAGTTGATTAATTTACAAATTTGGCTAAAATCGAGTAAATTGGTCCCACGTAGACTACTCCTACACATAATTCAAAGTCTAATTTTCCATAACTGCATGGGAGTCCTGAACATAATCATCCATAATTAATGGAACATCATTGATCCATCGTGTGATAAATGATGGATCATTCTCTACACTATAACATTTTTCCCTATAAACACCAAACTTTCATTCCTCTTGGCCATGCACATACAACCATATACCCATAGAGCTTCAAGACATAGATTTTACATGAAAAATCTCATAAGACACATGATTTTATTTCAATCAAATTTTATTACAAAGTTGAAAGGCACTCAATCCCTCTCTTTCTTCTTGGCCTAGTTTACATTTGATCTAGCCTACCGTTTTCCAATTTCAGAAGCCCGAGATATAAAAAATACAATATGGTGGATCATCTCAGATCCATGATCCTCTCCACAAATTGATAACTACACGCATGAAAGAGGAAATACATAATAATCGATCAATGGTTACACAAAATTTGAGGAAATTCTCATCTCCTTTGCCACACTACCACATCCCCACCTTATACAAGTTTAAATTTTAAATTTTTACTAAGGGGGGGTTAATTCTCCTACATTAGACTCATAATGTACAAAACTTATGACCTCTTGGTCATATGCCATCATTATTGCATCGTTTTCCTCTTCAATCGGCATTTATTCTCCACATGTATTGTTGATATTCAGCTTGTACTTAATAGTGAGATGCAACCAAGACTCGATTGACAACTCGCCAAGCTCTCTCCTCTGGATCAATAACTTGGCATCATAGATTCACCTCCTCTGGAACCTTTTTGAGCTTCCTCTGCTCCTCTGGTTGTTGCATGCTACTCATTTTTGTCAACAATCCTACCAACAACCACACTTGTGGAATTTTTGCACCAAATTATACACAATTGGAGCTGGAAGTTGTTCTCCTGCTTTTACAGGAAACCTTTCCCTACTATGATACCACCTGATAGTGACCAATTTTGAGGACAATTCATATCCATTTCTTGTGGGTTATGGGCCCACAAAATTTTTGAAAAGTCACCACCTAAATTGAAGAAATGAGCACAATCTCTGAAAACCCCAAGCTCCATAACACTCCAAATTGTTGACATCACAAGTCAACCATGCATTCTAAAATTCATTGGCATGAAATCAAGTTTCAGCTTATAGGTCGGAAGGCCATGTAGTTGGAGGTAAAAATCCACATTACATCTCAAAATTTTTGTGCACTCGACTAGGTTAGGGCCAACTGATCCATGGATTAGTTAGGGGTCAGAGCTATCAAAGCTCGTTAAATTGGAAGGTTGACTAAAAAAAATTAAATTTATCCCACACCGACTGCTGCTACAAAAAATTCAATGTATTATGTGTGAAGACTACAAAGGGGCCTTGAACACAATCTTCCATTATTAATGGGTCATTGTTGATCCATCATCTGATCAATGGTGGATCATTCTCTACACTGTAATTGTGGCACTGTATATACCAAAATTTCATTCCTCTCGACCATGTGCATACAAAAATATACCCAGATATCTTCAACACATACATTTTACACACAAAATCACATAAGGCATGCGATTTTATTCCAATCGAACTCGATTACATAGTAAGGATTCTCAGGCCCTCACTATCTCCTCGACCCAGTCTACATTTTATATAGCCTACCATTTTCCAAGGTTGGAAGGGTCACATATAAAGAAAACAAATATTATGGATCATCTCAGATCCACGACCCTCTCCACATATTTCTAACTACACCCTTGAAAGGGAAAAAACATAAAAAAATGATCAGTGGTTACACAAAATTAAAGGAATATCACATCTCCTCATCCACGATGCTATATTGTTTCCTTCCAAAAGTTTGAAAATTCAATTTTGACTAGGGGGGTCAGTGCTCATGTTTTAGGTTGGCTTTAAATTATGTTTGATATTGACCAATTATTGCTCCATTTCCTTTAGCATATCAGGCTCAAGAACTACTTTGTTTACTGGGTTATCCCAACGGATAGGAATGTTGCATTTCTATACATATAACACCTCAAATGGTCTGATCCTTATTGAATCCTCGTATCCGTTATTGTATGCAAACTCTACCAGTGTTATGAAATATTCCCACTTCTTTAGATAATGCATGATGTAAATTCTTAGCATGTCTTCTAGAATTTTTTTAACTCTTTCCATCTATACATTTGTTTGAGGATGATAAGTAGTACTAGAATCCATCTTGGTTCCAAAACGAAAAAACAACTTCCAAAAGTTAGAAGTGAGATTAACATCTCATTTTAATATAATATTATTAGGCAGATGATGCAGTCTAAATATTTTCTTCATGAATATCTTGGTTATGTCAACATTTTTTTCAGTGTACTTGAAAAAAATGAAGTGATTTTCCTTACTCATATTGTCCCCCACCATCATAATAACATCATGATGTTTATCTATCTTGGGAGACCCCATAATGAAGTCCATAGATATGACTTCCCACTTCCACTTAGGGATTGGGATTTGTTGCAACAATCCTACTAGATGCCCATATTCCACCTTTACTTGTTGGAATTCCAAAAACTTGGCAATATATTCAGTCCAATCCTTCTTCAATCCTAGCCAATAATATATTTTATTTATAGATTTTATCATCTTTGTATAACCACAATGACCCGGGTAAGGTATTTCATGGTATTAATCCATGAAAATCTTCGTTAAATCGACTACTTCAAGCATGTATTTTGTGTTTTTGAATAACAACATACCCTTAGTAGTGAGTCAGTAATTCTTTTTCATGGATCCCTCTAGTTCATGCTACCAAAATTTCTTTACATGTTGGTAGTTCTCATCATGTGAAAATTTATGTTTAATCATTTCCATGATATCAATTATGAAATCGCTCAAGAATTCCAAATGAACCTATTGCAGTCTCTTGTTCAGTGCATCTACGACTTTATTATGTTTTCTCTTGATTTGCTTTGTATGAAAATCAAATTCACTAATAAAAACCAACCATTTGGCTTGTTTAAATTTCAACTTCGACTAGTCAAACATATATATTAATCCCCCATGGTCTATCATCAATACAAACTTTTTGTTATCACCAAAAAATGATCACCTAGCCATTTCTAACTAAGTGGGTTGAAATACACCATGTAGGATTAATTTTACCATAGTAAAATCAATTTCACCATGGGAAATAAATTAGTGAACCATTTTTATTAAATTATTTATCATTAGAATTAAAAAACCCCATGAGAATAATTGAATAAATCATTATTTATTTCATTTTCTCTATGAATAATTATTGAATCATTATTTGATAATTACTCCTTGTCATATTTGACTAAATCACCTAGGGATAATTTAATAAATCACTATTTATTTATTATTCCTTAATTCTATTTTTGGAAAAATTGTTAAATCACTATTATCAATCACTATTGATAAGTATTTCAATTTCACACCTTTCTTAATCCTTGCAAAATGATTTATCAATCATATTATATGTTAATTATTTCTAAATAAATATATTTGACCATTTTGAATATATTTTTCCTCTCCAAAAAATATAATAAAGTATTCATAAGAGTTAGATCTTGATTTGGTCAATAATATTTTATTATTTGTCATTTTTGAGATCAACCCAATACTTTGTTATAAATAAGAGGGTTTTCCATTCATTTTTCACCATTATCATTATAATCATCGCCATTAGTGTCTTCTTGCATTCAAGATCCACTAGAGTTCTACATACTATTTTGGGTTTTTCAGATATTGAGAGAGAGCATCAATCACTAAAGTATCAAGGAAATCTGAAGGACCCATCCCACGAAGGGGGATTTGTATACCCTTTTGTAGGTATCCTTCACCAAGTGTTAGCAATAAACATTATGATTCATTTTTAAAATTTTTTCCATTGTGGGTTATTACATTGGATATATATTTTTGTTTTTCATTTTGGATCACATATATCTTTTTACTGCAATATTTTCTCATTTTACTATTTCATATCTGAGGCTAAAATGACCACTATATGTTGTTAGGATCACTTGTTACCAGTGACTGTAGTGAAGTGTTTTTGGTACAACTTCTAGGAAATTTCATACTAACAAATGTTGATTATGTTGGGAGGTAATTCAATTTATGGGTGACTGTAGTTTCAGTGCTTTTCAGGGCTTTCTGTAGCTCTTTATAGCCTCTCAATTTCTAATTACAGCTCTTCTTTCCTTTTTTTGTCAATGTTTTGGGTTATGGTAGTTTTTTCATTGTTTCTGCATGTCACAGGTACCATCCCAGTAGGAGACGGAAAAATATGTTCGGGATCCGTCGACTAAGAGTCCCAAGAGAAAAACGCCCTTTTTAGCCCCAAAAATGCATTCTCAATGTACATTTTCGCCAGATTTTTTTGTTTTCAACTATTTTAGGCTACTATGTGCGTTTTGGATTTTTTCAGAGAAATTTTCAGGATCTTTCCAGATTTACCAAGAGTGTTTTGTATGGAGTAGGAAGGATTTATTATATCTATTTCAGTCTCCTCTAGGTCTATATTCTCTTATCCATTCTATTTCAGGAATTAAAAATCCCCCTAGGGTTTAGCACTTCCGCATTTTTAGGAAGAGATTGGTTAGGTTGAGGAGTCTAGGGTTTTAGCATTTTCAAACACTAGTTTTCTGGGTCTTATCCACTTTATTTCAGCCCTTAAGGATAGGTTATTTAATTGTTTTAACTCCCTTTTGAGTTTAGTCTTGCCTTCCCCCTTAGGATCACCTTGTGTGTCCTATGTTTTTTAGCTTATTTCCTATCCTTTGCAGCGAATTTCATCTTTAATTATTTTTGTTTGTCTACATGATTTACAATAGATTCGTGCATTTAGATCACAAACCCTTTCACATTATATCTTGTTGGCCTTTTGAGTGTTTTTTAGTAGCCTCTTTTCCTCTCCTTGTTTATATTTTTGATAGCCTTTTACAGTGGGGTTTTTGTATTTGGATTGGATGTTTAGTTTATTGTCATTTTGCATCATTATTTACATTTTTTCAACACCTTATTTCAACAACACATAACATCATCAAACATGTTCAATTAACTCATACATGGAACATGTTTTTCAAAGACATTTGAATACCCTAAGCGAATGTGAGCTTGGTTAACACCACCAATCCAGTACTTGAAACAAGACACATAATAATAATCTAAAACACATAATTTAATCCCACTTGGGAACCAAGGTGAAAAAAATGCGTAGTTAGGTGTAGCATTGGTGGGATAGTCTTCAAATAACACCCATAGATCATTTACATTAATACTTAGAAGTTGAATTTGTAGGGAGATTAAAATCCTTCACCATCTCATGGGCCAAAGACAGAGTGCATCAAAAACCCGATTCAAAGGGGGTTAGGCTAGGTCATCATACGAGTAGTTCTCCTCACGACTACCCAAATTGTGGTATGGAATTTCGTGTAGTGCCTAGACACCAAGAAGCTCAATACTATACCACTCTAATGGGATGAAGGTAACCATAGTGACCAAGCATAGGAAAACACCCTATAAGACTAGTTGTGGGAAGAAGTCGGTTCTCTAACCCACCTTTCTCTAGAAAACTCTGCTTGCAGGGATCATATTCCGTCAAGTAAGAAGTACTATAGAAGGCCATCTGAAACACTAGATTTTGGATTGTTTGAGTATTTATACCACATATAGGATAGATATCATTTTCTTTGATACGGCATGCTTGCTTGTATTAGAGTAGCATATTAATATAGTTAGTTTACACTTGGAAACACTACACTAGGTTTTTTCTTGTTTCTTGTTACTCTTTTTGTCCTAATATCCTTGAGTCCTTAGAGTCATCATTGTTCTAACATCACTGCACCCCCTTGGCATTTTTCGTGGAGAGTATAAGGCCTTTACCCTCAATTTCCATTCAAAAATTTTACTCCTTCCCATCAAGTTATAGGTCATCCTCCCAATCCTCCATTGAGTCCTCATTTTTACTATGATTCTACTGATTCTTTCAGTTATTCCTTTGATTTTGCGTCATCTCAACCCTATACATTCACCATGTCAAGCACCTTTGTGGTTGCGCGAAACCTCAGTTGTAACCTGGGTACTAACCCTGGTAACCCCATAAGAAGAACCTCTTTCGGTATGGTCGCTCCTACTCCATTTCTACCTTTTATGGCTAGATTAAGTCTCCATGATTTCAACCAGCTTATGAATGAAACACTTCTCCATGACCCTAGTTGGCTAGCTATGCCAACCAAAATTTCTTCCAACATACCCAATTTTGAATGAAATCCTGGAGAAGATCCAACAAATCATGTTCTCTCATCACCTATGTGGTGTTCATCCAATTCTATCACTGAAGACTCCATTCATCTTCACCTTTTCTAGTGCACTCTTACTAGAGTTACTACTAAGTTGTATATAGATCAACCTAGAGGCACTTATTCCACATTCACGACTCTTATCAAATAATTTATATCCTATTTCCAATTACCTCTCCATTATGACATTGGTACCTAACTCTTGACTTGTTTCCATCAAAATTATGTCGCAAGCCTCTCTGACCATGTTCAAGAATAGTTCAAAAGTAGGAGCATGTGTAGATCCCTTGAATTTGAAGACCGTGTTTACATCGATTGGTTCCTTATATTGATTTTTTCCCCCATAGGTAAAGATGTTTCTTCATACTTCCCTTAGTCTGAGGAAGATGCACTCCAAGTATCTTTGAAATATGACATGATTTATGCTCAGTCATGCTATGTTTATACCTTTCTTCCTGATCTGCCTCACCCTGGTGCTTCTAACACACTGGATGCATCTCATGTCGTGGATGGTATCATTGGATCCATTTCACACCCTCCACCTCAACCATATACTCCACCTCTGATCAGTTATGTTAAAACTAGGGGGAACCAGATCCTCTTACAATTATCCCCCTCCCATTCCTTCACATGGAAACTCTTATCCAGGTCCCAGAATATCATATTCATATCCCTATCTGCATCAATAGATGTTAGGGCCAACTCTTGCTCCACCTATTTATCCTAATGTTTCCCCATCTACTTAAAATTTGTATGCACCACCTATCACTCCATCCCCTTCGGCAGTAGCACCCCAACCCCCCATGCCTCCTCCACCTCTGCCTCAAAAAAAACCTCCTCCTTAAGGTAAGGTGTATGCTCAACGGAGAAAAACCAATCCCCCCAACCCCAAGAAAAGGAACAAGGGGAAAGGTAACTGGAACCAAAAATATCCAGGTAATCATGGTAACCAAGGTCTAGCAGTAATTCACCTTACGAAAATTATCCTAATCTCACAACCCAACAATAGGGCAGACATCTCAAGCAAAACAAGGCTTTTCATATGAAAAAAATGTGTGCGTATTAAGACGTATTTTTTTCATTATACTCATGAGTATCCCATTTTAACTCATATGCATAAATTATGGGAAGATCAAGTATTTTCTTCTAGAGGATAATAGCCAATGGCTCCACCTCCTCTTCCTCCTACTTCATCTCAACCAATTGTGCTTACTAATCCTTTTCCCCATCAAGGATATATTGCTACTCAACCTACACAAGGTCATGCAGATCCCGAACCTCCACCATCTCATCACAATGATTATCAGACCCTTATGATAAATTATGATGAAGTCAACACCGAACACATCAGCATTCAGAATCAATCGTGCCAATAGGACAAGCCATATTCTATGTCATCTACTATGTCCAAACCTCAAGTTTACACCGAGCCTCTATTGTCATCAAATGATTCCTTACATATCCCTTTGCCTAAGGTAGAGGTTATCCCCAATAACCCCAAAGGTAAATTACGTTGAAATACTACTTCTGCTAAAGTCACCCACACCTATATCATATTAGATGACTTGGCTCAATCTCTTACTGCCCTCTCAATCTTCGAAGTCCTCCAGATGTGACCATCCCAATGGAAATATCTACTTTCTTCTTTGGGTGTTGTGGATCCTTCTAAAAATCATATGATTTTCTTTGACATTGAAAAATCAGAACACCCCCCCACTACCTTCATCTGTTTCATTTCAAATAGCAGTCTCCATAAGGAATTCCATTGTTCAATGAAGTATCATAGATGAAGACGCCTCCACTTGTGTGATGGTTTCTAATGTTTGGAAGAAACTTTGTTCACCTGAACTGTCCCCATCCACCATCATTATCTATAGTTGGGATAGTTAACCGTCATAGCCCCTTGGCTTATTTCTCAACTATCCTATCGCTATTATCGACAACATTGTATCTATTAACATCGAAGTCAGTGATGTCCCATTAGATTATAACATCCTCTTGGGTCATAACTACACCTATGCTATGTCAATTGTCGCATCTATAGTTATTCATAAGATGTTTTTTACTCATAATGAAAATATCGTCACTATCAATCAATTAACGTACTATGATCCTAAGTCTCAGACTTCACCTTAGTACATTATCTCATTAATGACTGGAAATAAGAACATCTTGGCCCTCACCAATGTCTCCCTTGTATTCTACAAAGATTCCACTTTTGTTGGTTCTTATTATCGCCCACGGCCTATCCCTTCCAAGCCTACCTCATCCAGTGTTTTC
Organism: Pinus albicaulis; assembly: GCA_034641835.2. Taxonomy (NCBI): domain Eukaryota; kingdom Viridiplantae; phylum Streptophyta; class Pinopsida; order Pinales; family Pinaceae; genus Pinus; species Pinus albicaulis. The sequence continues at coordinate 379,747,299 of CM076569.1, read as the reverse complement.
ATGCTGCAAGAATAACACGCTTGTCATAAGTGGTCATGGAAACCTTCCCAGTAGCCAACACCCTCGCAACATTTTTTTCCCAACTCAACCCAACGTTCATCTATAATTCCTCAAGGAAAATTTCCTTCTGCTAGTATCTCTCCTAGTCCTTTCCAATCTAGAATTCTTTCTCCAGGTCTTATCCATCCAGTATTTTTTACTCCAAGTCATTAACCTTATGGTCATATTACCTTCTTATTCTAGCCACCTAGAATATTATTGTCCCTCTCATGGCTACATTTATTCTTCCTAATATCACCTTGGGGATCCTAGACTGGTACATTGACCCCCCCGAAAACACTCCCCCTGATAAACTTAAACCTAACACTACTTTGAACATGGTTCAATATGTTCTTCCTATCCTTTCCTTTTCTTCAGTTCCATAGCAACCTTGAAAAAAACCTACTCCTATTATGAAAGAACCTAGTGAGGGGGGGGGATCCCAGAAAAAGTAACCCAAAGAAAATGCACTCCAAACAACTCTATCTCCTCCTAAGGATCCAAATCCTACTCATCCATGTGTTTTGTGTGATTTTTTTGGGCATGCCACCAATAATTCTCCTAATCTCCCTCATATCAAAAGTGTGGTTTTTGATAACTTTCTTGACTCTAACATTCTTGAGGTCCATGTTACCTTACCTGAGTCAGATAAGAACATATCCTCACATGAATCACCCTTGTGGTTTTTGTGATAACTATGGACATTATTCTCATCAATTTCCTCATCTCGAATACTTTCATGATACACTTCAAGTGCTTCACAAATTAAAGGCCACTCGTAATGAATCCACCCCCTCTGTATGTATGTATTATGGTACCATTATTGTGCTAGAATAGGAGGTCTCTCAACCACCCATTCGGATCCCTCCTTATGATGTCAAGATGATGGATAATACAACTCCTATTCTCTACCTATCATCATCCATGGGATCTATGTATTCGGACTCTCTTAGAGTTTACAATTGTGATTCCGTTGAACCTTCTTCATCGAACACTTCGGTCTCAACATTGGTAGAGGTCATATCTACTAGTCATCTGTCTCCTCTTTCTAATGATACGCATGTGAACCTTTTCTCTCATGGAAATACTTCAGGTGGCTCCTCCATATCATATGGTCTCTCTTCCTCCTATCCTACCATATTTCATTTTGGTGAATACATCATGGAAGCCATGACCACCCCTAATTATCCTTGGGATGATATGCACCATCGTGTGTATTTCTTTCCATAGAAAACCTATGATAAATATGTTATGGAGTCTAAATAATTCATTCATGGTGAATTTCATTGGTTTAGAAACCTCATTCCTGCACCAGATTATTTTGAATAAGGAAATACGACTAACATGTCACCTACTATTAAAATTAACATTTCAAATAAACCAGGGATCAGATAAAATATCACCTTGGGGCACAATGTAGGTCGAAATAAATTGATGCTTACACTAAATTATTCAAATAATTTCATGATGTTTTCGCCTAGTCTTATTCTGAGATGCCTATACTAGATCCTGCTATTTTTGAACACGATATAAATGTGTAATCCAATTCCATTCACATCCACCAAAACTGAGACCGATTCATCCCTCCAAACATGAGGCATTCAAGTATCAAAATAGATAAGCTCAGCTAGGATGGTTTTATCTATCCCATTGAATACACCACATTGGTGTTCAATCCTATTCCCATTATCAAGAAACAAGACACCATTCATGTTTGCACATACTTTCACAATCTGAAAAAATCTTGTCCCAAAGACAAATTTACCACAGATTTCATTGAACTAATCAGTGATGAGTGTGCAGGGAATGAGGTTCTTTCCTTTATGGATGGATTCTCTAGATATAACTAGATAAGTATTCGTTAACCTGAAGAAATTTTACCCATAGCATTTCCCATCGAAATGCGTGTATATTTTTCTTTTTTTGCATTTAGGTAGCTTTCATCCCCCATGATCTCATTCATTTCCCTCTTGTGTCTTTTATATGGGTCCATTATCCACACCTCATATCGATTATGGTGATGGTGTGAGTCACTTATCTAGGAATCTAGCCTTGGCGTCTTGGCTTTTCACCCCTTTACACTTGTTAGTTCACTCCAATGGTGTATGCATTGGATCTGCCACCAATAACCAGGCCGAATATGATGTTTTGATAGGTTTGTTAGCCAATGCCCTTGTTTGTCACATCCTTCACCTTCAAGTATTTCTTCATTCATGTTACTACTTGTCATGCAATTGAATAGCATTAATCTTGTGTGTAATCCCATCCTATTTAGAAAATATATACGAGTTAATATTTTTCCACGTGAATTTGAATTCATTACATTTAGTCATATTCCTAGAGCCCAAAATAATGATGGATATATCATTGAAAATAACATTCTAGATTGGAATTTATCACATACATATTCAAGAAGGAAATAATAACATAAACAAATGGTGAACCACAATCATCACAAAAATATGCATAGCCATATTATCTATCATCATATCCAACATATCAGTGTTTGGAGTCCACTACTCTAAATACATGCAACATGCCCATAGCATTTTACAATACAAAAATGGGGACCCACAAGTCCCTATCCCTAATCACTATCATATGGAGTCTCTTGATCCAATGGATTTATACCACTGAACTATGTCTCCAAATTCCTAATCGACCATAACGGCACACGTAGTGATACCTAGCAACTCTAAGGGAAGACCAATTCCATTAGGGGAATTTTGAGGTCTAAAATAGGCCTCCTAAGAAAAATGTACAAGCAAATTAGACTTTATAAGAACCAATAGGGTTGAAGATGATGATGTCAAACATGGGGGATGATTCACCATTTTTGGAGTTAAAAAGTAAAAAGAATAAAAAATAATAAAATAATAAAACTACTTTTTCAAATTGTATTTTCAAATTATATCCATAAGATTTTACTCAAATTTCGACTAGGAGTACTCATTGGATGCAAAATTTAATTCCTTATCCAAGGAGTACCCATGTTGCATACTTTTGATGGATCATGCTACACGAAAAATGAGAAATACATGAAATAACGTGATTGCAATCACGTATTTCATGTATTTATCATTTTTCATGTAGCATGATCCATTGAAATTATTCAACATGGGTACTCTTTGGATGAGGAATCAAATTATGCATCCAACGAGTGTTTCCACTCGAAATTTGAAAAAACCCATAGAGTGATAAGTTGAGAATACATGTTGAAAAAATAGTTTTTCCTTTTTTCCCTCTAGAATTTGATGATGTAAGCTAATATTATTTTATTATTTTCACTATTATTTTATAATTTCCTTAGGAGGCGCATTTTAGACCTCAAAATTCCCCTAATGCACTCATCCATATACGAATCTTCTAACTCATTCCATCCACGCTCTGTCACCCCAATTAGCACCACGTATAACCTACAACAAAGGTCGTCAAGTAGAGAATAATTATCTAATATATGTCATGATGTCGAACCCAGGAACTACAACTCAACTTGTATATCCTGTTGGTGTCACCGGTGCTATGTTGACATACCAAAATTTTGGAAATCAATACCACATACATAATTTTTTTAAACTTTACATGCAATCAAATATAACAACTTTCACTTACGATCTAGACCCCATGCTCATCCTAGTGGAAGTGGTAAGTCAAGATCCCCCTGATAGTTCATTCCATTATATGGATAGCCTTCTATGTACAATGGCATCTGGTCCCAATGTCCAAATAACTCATGCCTTAACACTTATTTGACTCCCCCTCCTCCACCTCGTTGTATTAATTGCTCCCAGAAGTGCATCCTCAACTCCTGTAGGCCCCCATCATGGATTTGTACATGTGATCGGATGGTCAAGATCTTCTCAAAGAAGAATAAGCACATAACTATCCAAAAATAATAGTTATCATTAGTCTATCTCTTGCATAGTGTCAACTATATTTTCAACGAGAAAAAAATCATCTTGTCCCACCCATAGTAGGTCCCTTCCAATACAGTCTCAAAAAACATCATCTGCCCCCCAGTGATGTGATGAAAGACATGACTACCCAAGATCTGTACCACCACTGCAGTTGTAGCTTGTGTCTCGAGCCTCTCTAATTCACTGATTTGGATGGTTGTGCCCTTTGCACAAACAAAAGTTCTGCAATGATAATCCAAAAGCTCTCCTATCTATCTCCCATGAGGCAACACTGAATGTATCTCCCCTACCACCCCCAAGGGGGGCATTCCTGTAAAAAATCATATGTCCTGGATTGTGAGCTCAAACTTATGCCCCTATACCATAAAGGCCTCCTCATCTGGGTCCCTGTATCTCACAATCCTCAATAGCAAGGGCTCAAAAATCCCCATCAATGGGTTTTCAGAGAACTTAAGAACCCTATACCAAGCCAGAGCCCATGTGACTATCGAGTTCCCCTAAATATCAACACGAATAGTTTCCAAATATTGTTCTTGCCATTTGAAATTTACCTTTGACATACCTGCAAAATACCATTATGTTTTTTTAGTTCATATTCAAAGGCATACATTTATGGTTCCTAGCTTCAACTCAACAGATACCACCAATACTACTTTTCCTCACATCGAAAAACACAATTTTTTCCCTCAAACCTGTGTTGGACGAATTTATCAACCCAATTTTTGTGTTCTATAACAAAAAACAGGGCCCAAAAAGTGCATTGTGACTGTGAGGATGAGAAGGGTTTTCCCAAAATGAACTGAAGCCCGAATCTAAAAGTCTAATCAACCAAAATTTACAAGTAAGTTTAGGCCACCTGCCTCCAACTCACAGATCTTGATTCCTTTTATATGATCATTTCTCACCTCTATATACTTGATGCTATGTGTTATGGCCTTGGGCATCCCTTCTCTTCAGACTTGGTCCTTTATCTAGAAAAAATTATTTTGAATTTCATATGTGACTTTTCCCTATCAAAAGCATGTGCACATGCGGGTCTATTTATACCCAACCCACATATATAATTTAAAATATAAAAAAATTATATAATTCCCTATTTTATGGGTGGGTTTTATGGGTTCCACTGAAATCCTACCTACAACATCTCTTGGTTAAATTGTTTCCCAATTTAAAAACTATTTTGAGGAAGTATAAATACACCTCATGGGAAGGTCAAAAGGGGAGAGAGAGATAGGTATTAATACTATAGCCTTTTAGTCCCTGATAAAATCTGATTATCCTTATGCCTCCCACACTTCCCAGGTTGTGGAAACGCTTGTTTCCATCTTTGAGATGTTCAAATCTCTTATGTGATATGCTTGTGTATACTTATGGAAGAAGATTGTTCAAGCTTGGGCTAGATGCATCCAGAGGATGGTTTCGCTTGGAGTCATGGCTAAATTAGGTGGTATTCCTCCACATCTTTTACATACATAAATAAATAAGCTCTATATCATTCCTAATGTTGTGATATTTAATCCTTTGATACATGCTATGATCTTGTTATAGTTTATTTCATGTTAATTTTTTTATAAGCCTATATTATCTAACCACTGACATCTAGAAAATGATTTCAATTACTACTAATCTATGTGCTTTTCTTGAATGAGTTGAAATTTTTGAAGCATGTGTATCAGTAGAGGTTTTGAAGCATACGAGGACACCCTCAAATGTAGGACCTATGGGTAAGGCCACTTCTCCCAATTTTACTAGTTTAAGCATTAGGACTATTAATTTTCCTGCTTCTTGTTGTTTATGCCTCTTTCTCTATTGGGGTTCTCAACCTAGACCCTAGGGTAATTCATCTTGTAACAATTCCAACCTTTGGTTTTTCCGCCACAATCTCCATAAGATCTAGGTCCTTCTCCTCTCCAAATTCTCCAACATCTCACTATGTAAATGAATTGGATTTGGGGCAAGAGACACTTTTATAAGAAAAATCTTAGTTTTTTTTCCACCCATTGCGACCAAATCATAGCTCAGTTTAACAAACCATCAACACCATTTTAAATATCTCACCAATTTTTATAATCGGTCTCCCTTTGTTTTTGGTAATTTGATACTTCACCCGGAAGCCATTTTTTCCACAAAGTTTCAATTTGCTGCGAATTAAAATTGAATTTATTCATATGAGCCACTTTTACTATGGTACCACTTTACCTTTACACTCGTAGAATCATGTGTCAATTTTTGTCACAAGTAACTATTATTTACTTATGTTTTTATAGCCCCCTCTGGGCTTCTCCCATGTGGAAGCATCATCGAGTCACCCTTGTTCAAAGCATCCAAGTTGAGTCACCCTTGCATCCATGGAGTCTGTTTTGAGTCCCATTGTGTCTTTTTATAGTGTTCCATCCATATTTTCATTGCATTCATCCCATTTTTCTCATTTTTTCCTTCAACTATACTACTTCATCTCTCAATATATTTTTTCTGAGGAATTAACCATCCCTTCTAGAATTGAGTTAGTTGTTTCTAGGTCAACCATGCATATTATGCTATGACAAGGGAAATGATCAGGCAACCACTATAATTTTTCCTTCCCCCATCATCCCTTATGTCAGTTCATTAGTCACTTTACTATGATCTCTCGTGTGTTTGTTGATGATTCCGGCTAATTTCCTCAACTCTGGTAGGCCCTCTTACTTTGACTATAGCACATTCATTCAAGAGGTTTGGTCTAGAGTGAGGTGTACCTTTCTTCCAAATTTCATCATTGTTTTGTGCCTCAGATCAAGAAAAGGGAACCATCATTAACCCTTCGACTTGGTGGTTTCTCATGTGCTCGACTCCAATTAATTATCGCATGATTGATAATCCTACACTTGATGGTTGAGTGATCTGATAGATTGTACCAGTTATTCCCCGGTGTGTGTGAGATGTTTCAGAGCTATTTCCTGTTCAGTAGCACTTCTTTGGTTTTGATTCCCCTTCAACATGTTAGATCGAGGGGGATTATGTCTCATGTACTCAGATATCATTTTATTTAGTCCTGACCTTTTTCTTCTAGCCGCATTATGTATATGGGATTTAATTTATTATTTTTTTTCCCATTGATGCCAACATATCATGTATCATGTATCATGTAGTTTGTATATCAGTCCCAAATTGTTGCCTCACCATTATTCTTTGTAACTAGTTATCTTTACGAGTATGGATATGCCTCCCCCGCCTCATTTGATATCATGTACTCCAAATTAAAAGGATACTTATATCAGTTTATTAGGCATTTCTCCCTCCATTCCTTCATAATTCCTTACATTGCTTCAGTTGTATATCTCTCTCTCTCTCTCTCTCTCTCTCTCTCTCTCTCTCTCTCAGAGTCCCCTTTGGTGTCTCGTGGAAGTGTAAACTACAACTAATTTTTGTCATACGACTTGATCTTAACACTCATACATTGGGGGGAAATCTGTTATCACCAAAAAATGACCACCTAACCATTTCTAACTAGGTGGATAGAAATACTTCATTTAGGATTAATTTTACCATAGTAAAATCAATTTCACCATGGATAATAATTTAGTAAACCTGATGCAGGGATTCTAGGTTAAATCAGATCCCCACATATAAACCAATAAATCCTTCTTCCATTTCATAAACACTTAAACAGTCACATAAAAAAGCCATTAAATTCAACTTCAAATATACAAATCAAAAGAGAGCTTATTCAAACAAAATGCAGATATTAATAACGTAAAATAAATATTTGGCCACATATTACAATGGAGAGCTTCTCTCAGCTCTTGGCGTTTTAAAACAGCTCTCAAATAAATTCACAATATCTCTTAATTCCTCACTTCTCACCTCTCTTCCTTCTTCTTCTTTACACAACTCTCCTATTTATACACAAATATGGATTTAATCCATTCCAAAAATCTCTCCACACAAATCTCAAGTAAATCTATATGAGATTCATTCTAGGTGTGGACTCAACAAAGTCCCGTACATAGAATTCCTACTCCCTAAATTTTCTACCTAATTCTATTTCACTCATATCCTTTTAATTATTAAAATAATATATACAATAATCCTCAAATTTATAATTTCTCTCCTAATTTATAAAAAATAAACAATTTAATTAATAAAATAATTAAAATGTCTCAACCCCCTTATTACATAATTAAATAATGAAAATTAAGCTTGATGCTTCTGCATCAGAATCCCAAGGTTGAAATTAACCATGATGGCCTGATCATGTGTTTCGGATCTTTGTCTTCCTGGATCCCATATTTGTGTTGCAATTCTCCATTCGTTGCTGCTTTTGTTTGTTATTTTTCTCCAGGTCTCCACACTTTATGTTGCATCACCCCACTAGCTATGCTTTCACAGTCTTCTATTGTCTTCCTCTTGCTGCTTTTTCTTTGTTTTACTATTGCTGGCTGCTTTTGAGATACTTTCATCATTATCTTCCTTATCAATTAAATTTCTTTATCAAATAGATCTTCTCCAGCATCGGCAATAAAACCTATACTCACAAACCAATTATTAAAATAAAAAACATAAGGCCTCAGTGCCTCTTTCTCCTATGGCAACATTTCAGTATGCTGCTCTGAAATTTCCTCTTCCATCAGTATATCAGTATGCTGATATAAATTCTCCATGAGACTCACAACTAGTCCCTCCTCCATATCATCTGTTTCAAGAATGGCTCCCTGTTCTGGTTCACAATAATTAACTTCTTCAAATTGTTGAATCATTCCTACCTCCTTATTCTTTGTTTCCTGATTATTATTCAGAACACTTTATTTTTCTTTCTCTTTCAGCAACTCACCCTGAGTATAGTTCCTCTGCTTTTCCAAATCTCTTCTCTGAAGATCTAACTTTCTATATAACTTAACAATCTCAATTGGGGTAGAACTTGGAAATTTTACACAACTTTCCATACCTTCATTTGTTGTTTACCAATCATCAGATGGCCCTTCTTCCTCCACTTTAATATTATGCTGAATATTTCCATGAGACCCCTCTGTCTTCATTTCTTTCTGAGATTTTTCTATCTCAGCATCATTTTGAACAGATTTCAAATTCAACTTTTCTTATTTAACAAACTTCAAATTTTATTCAACATCTTGTGGTGTACCTGCAATCACACACAAATCATTAGTTTAAAAAACATAACACCTTGTGGTCTCTCTTGATACTTCAGTCAAAATCTCTCTTTGCTGCTCTGAATCCTTCATTTAATTCAGTTCTTCTGTAGATTTCTCTTTTGTCACATCATGACTTTCAGAAATTAATGGACCAATTTTTGGCTCACATATCAAATCTTCCTTTAAAACTGAGTAACTCTTCCTTCAATTGAACATTCACTCTATGTTCCCACTTCACTTGCAATCTCTGCCATGTGACTTTCCTCTTCATACTCCATCCAAATCTCTAGTCTACTTTACTTCTCCGTAACATTTCCATCAACAAATCAAGATGGAAATTTATCTCAGCTCTCTCTCTGTCAATCTGCTCTTGACTCATTTTCATGCCATTTGACTTGGCATCTTCCTTTTCATTTCCTCTGCTGTGGTCTCCTTGAGAACCTCTGAAATGACCTTCAGTAGTCATGTTTGTCTCTATCTTCGTGAGTTCCTCACTCATCATGAGCTGTACTAAAGCCTCTGCAACAGCAAGTCCTCCCTGCTGCCAATTACCTCACCAATCCTCTCTCTAGACATGGTCTTTTGGAAAGCATCGGTTCTCTATTCTCTCGAACCTTTTGAGCATCCTCTCTGCTCCCTCTAGACTTCAACTCACCTGCACTTTTTAAGAACACAGTTGTCCTTTTTATCTAATCTCTGTTGGAATTCTTCAAGGTTCTGCTCCACACTTTTCTTTCATTCAAAAACTATTACTAATCTCTTTTATCAGTACTTTTAAAATTGTGATCTTTGTTTGCTGCGATTTCCTTCAACTGTTTGCAACCTGAATTCTGCAAATATCATCTTAAAACTAGATTTAAAATAAACATATCATCTCACCTTCAAGATCTCTGTGTGATCTTGTTCCATCTCTCATTTTCACTTTCATGCACCATACAACTGCATATTATAAATGGTACATCATTCATACTCCTTCACAAAAATGATACTCACGCAAATGTCAAAATCAACATATTATGCATAAAAACTATCTCACATAAAAATGCATGCTCTTCTCTATATCACCCAGGATTAGCACATTCCCCCTTTCCATTCATTTAATCGAAACTTTAAATTTCTTTTAACTACTGTGGTGATAAAACCTTATACCTCCACATTTGCAGCATGTTGAGATAAATCATCTCCGCAATACTTGTTTATAGGTTCAATTAAGAAAACCCCAAAATGTCAACACATAACATGCTCAGTCATACCTTTGCCCTTCATAATTTAGTTGCGCCACTCCAGTTCATATTTTCATAGCACAATGATGTAGGAAAATAAAAAAAATAAATCCCACACTTCCCTTTTTATTACCACAATAAGGCAAATCCTTCTTTTCCTGAGCAAATATTCCAAAAACTGTCATTGGCTACTCTAATTTCCCTCCATGCATATGGTGCATATACCTCTATGGTATTTGCGGATATAAGTAATTGGATTAATATAATATGGATCCTATAAAAACGTGGAGAAATTGTGTACAAAATGCCAAAGAACCTTACCCTGTTAACACCTTTTGGAAAAATATTTTATTTTAAGTGATCCACCACTGATAAATCTGGTGTGTTCACTTGAAATCCGACACCACCGGTCGTGAGGGAATGTAATCAATGCATTCAAGTCAACATTGATTGCAGACTAGAAAATAGAGCCAATCTCACGTTAGGTTCCACTAATCAATATCCTTGTTCCACTCTTTTCACCGAAGAGCCTGCCACTAACACCTGTGGAAACTCAATGTGGCAATCCATTGAAGTCTTGTCAGCATGCATTCTCGTCTATTTCATTCATACGACTTGTCAACTGCAGAAAGATCCTAATCGAGTATTCAGGGACAAATCGGCATTCGAGCACTCTCCATCACACGACCATTAACATATATATCTCATTAACACATGGAAATACAAACAAAGTAATCGCTCTTCGATTGGACCTGTGGTTTATGAAAGGCAGTGGTAGCTAGATCGTTGGCTTGCCGTTTCAATGGGTATTTACTGTCAACCACAATCCATTGTTAAATGTTACATCCCTTAACCATTTCTTTAACGTTGTGTGTGGAATTTCGACAGGCTTTAACGATTGGCTTCAATGTTGTAGTGACAACATCCCAATCCGTTCAACGCCATGTATACATCATGCCATTTAACAATCATTCTCAATGCCATATGTGCCATACGCCTTTAACAATTTGCGTTCAATCCCTCCTTTGCTGTGGAGTCACAGCTTCCCAATCATGCGCAAAATCCTTTGAGTCTATGGCTCGAACGAGTGCCAATTCAACGTGTGTTGGCTGGGCATAAAGCCCTCTCCCTCTATTGTTTAGTGCACCCTCACTTACACGCATACATTAGTCTTTGTCATCATGAGAAAACTTAAACAATTGATTCCACTTCTAACGAAGAAGGAATTCTCTTACATTGGATATCAACACCTTCCCCTAATGTGTGTATTCCTGCATTCACACTTGCACATACAGTCTATGTATATATTCAAAACAGGTATCTTAACAAGCTCTGATACCAAATGATGCAGGGACTCTAGGTTAAATCAGATCCTCACATATAAACTAATAAATCCTTCTTCCATTTCATAAACACTTAAACACTCACATAAAAATGCCATTAACTTCAACTTCAAATATACAAATCAAAAGAGAGCTTATTCAAAAAAAATGCAGATATTAATAACGTAAAATAACTCTTCGGCCACATATTACAATGGAGAGCTTCTCTCAGCTCTTTCCCCTTTAACACAACTCTCAAATCAATTCACACTCTCTCTTAATTCCTCACTTCTCCCCTCTCTTCCTTCTTCTTCCTTACACAACTCTCCTATTTATACACAAATATGGATTTACTCCATTCCAAAAATATCTCCACACAAATCTCAACTAAATCTAAATTAGATTCATTCTAGGTGTGGACTCAACAAAGTCCCGTACATAGAATTCCCACTCCCTAAATTTGCTACCTAATTCTATTTCACTCATATCGTTTTAATTATTAAAAGAATATATACAATAATCCTCACATTTATAATATCTCTCCTAATTTATAAAAAATAAATAATTTAATTAATAAAATAATTAAAATGTCTCACTCCCAATATTACATAATTAAATAATGAAAATTGAGCTTGATACTCCTGCATCAAAACCATTTTTATTAAATTATTTCTCATTAAAATTTAAAAAATCCATGAGAATAATTGAATAAATAATTATTTATTTAATTTTCTCAAGGTTTAACTATTAAATCCTTATTTTATCATCATTCCTTATCATATTTGACTAAATCACCTAGGAATAATTATATAAATCACTATTTATTTATTATTCCATAATTCTATTTTTGAAATAATTGTGAAATCACTATTTTATAAGTATTTCAATTCACACCTTTCTTAATTCTCGTGAAATAATTAATAAATCATTTTATTTTTTAATTATTGCCAAATAAATATATTTGACCATTTTGAAAATTTGTTCTCTCTACAAAACATATAATAAAGTATTCCTAATGGTTATATCTTGATTTTGTCAATTATATTTTATTATTTCGCATTTTTTAGATCAACCCAATACTTTGTTATAAATAAGAGGGTTTTCCGTTCATTTTTTACCATGATCATTATTATCGTCACTATTAACATCTTCTTGCATTTGAGCTCCCACTAGAGTTCTACATATTGTTTTGGGTTTTTCACATATTGAGAGAGAGTATTGATCACTGAAGAATCAAGGACATCTAAAGGACACATCCCATAGAGGGGGATTTGCAGACCCTTTTGTAGATCTCCTTCACAAGGTATTATCAATAAATATCATTATTCATTTTTAAAATTCTTTCCATTTCGGATTATTATATTGGATATATAATGTTGTTTTCTGTTTTGGATCACATATATCTTTTTATTGCAGGTTTTCCTCATTTTAATATTGTAGATATGAGGCACAAACGGCCATATTTTGTTGTTAAGGTCACTTGTCACCAGTGACTTAAGTGAATTTTTTTTGGTACACCTTCTAGGAAATTTCATACTAACACTTTCTCCCCAATAGACAATTCATCCATATTTTTAAAGCATGCACTATTTCCGCCAGCTCTAGGTTATGGGTAACATAGTTCTTTTCATGATCATTTAGTTTTCTCGATTCAGATAAGACCAAATATTCTTATTGCTTCAAGACTCTATTGAGTCCTTCCATGCAAGCATCCATGCAAGAAACAAAGTCCTCCAAATATACTACTCTTAAGATAGGCACACATGTGAGAAATTTCTTCAACTGCTAGTTCCACATTATTGCGTCCACTGAAATTTTACTGATTTTCTTTCCAAAGAGGTGATTGGGTCTCCAATATTTGAGAATTATCCAATGCACCTTCTATAATATTCATCTAAACCCATAAAATATCTAACTCTTATAACTTTACAAGGAGCGGGCTACTCCATTATATCCTTGAACATTTTTGGATATACAACCACTCCTTTCTACATAACATTCCACAAGTAGTGAACCTAGATTTGGAATAATTCACACTTGTTGAGTTTTGCATACATCTTATTCTCTCTTACTAATTGTAATAATACTCTTAGATGGTATTCATTATCTTATTTAGGTTTTGAATATACAAGGATAACATCCACAAATACTAATACAAATTTATCCAAATAAGGCCTCAGAACATTTTTTATCAAGCACGTGAATGTGATTGGGGAATTTGTAATTCCAAGTGGTACCACTCCAAACTCATAGTAGCATGGATATATAATTCAAAAGCCATATTTGTAAATATCCTCATCTTTAATTCTAACTTGATGGTATCAAGACCTGAAATCTATTTTGGAAACAATCGTAGCTACTCTCAACTCATCGAACAGGTCATCAATTTGAGGAAGCAAGTAATTTTTCTTTATTGTAGCCTTCTTTAGATGTTAGTAATCTATACATAATCATAACATTCCATCCTTCTTTTTGACAAAAAATGTTGGGGGTCCCCAGGGAGAAACACTGGGATGAATGTATCCCTTATATAGCATTTTTTTAGCTGAAATTTCAATTCAACAAAGTCAATATACTCATGTAAAATGGAGTCTTTGTTGGTGGCACTGTTCCCAGAATTAATTTAATGGTAAAATCAATGTATCTTCTAGGTGGAAATCCAAGAAATTCTTCTAGGAACACATCATTAATTTTTTTTAACACGAGGTTGATTTCAAATGGATCCATGATTCCTTCCACTTCCTTAGTCACGTGGATTGCATACAACAAACAACTTTTTCTGCTACATCACTTCACTTGAAGTGTATTTATCTTCCCAAGTGAGATTGATATATTTATGCCCTGCGACATTATCTTCTCACTAGCATTTCTAACGCATTTCAGTGGTTTGTTGTAACAATAAATCTTGGTTTTATGAGATGCGATCCAATCCCTACCGATTAAGACATCAATAAGATCCTCCAAATGGTAATAAATTTAGAGTTCTCATTGTGATCACACAACAAATATCGACTGAGCATGACTTTATTATGTATGTGATCCACCTTTTTTCTCCCAGGGAGGAACACTATCGAAGAAGAAAAATTAGAGAAGCGCTCGAGATTATGAAGCACCCGCATAACATTACAGGGATGGACGATTCGAGATCAGTGACAGTTGGCGGCCTCTAATTCGACAGATGTGCTCCTAGAGTTCGTCTTCTTCCTAGGTACAATATCTGACGTTTGCTTCTCCTTCGAAATTTCTTTTTAGGGTTTGGTCTTTGTGAATAGCTAATTAAATTATTTACTTCTAATAATTATCCTTATTAATTAATTTTTATTTTCTATTAATAAAAAATAATTAATTAATAATTATTATTAGTATCTAAAACTTTTAATAAAAATAAATTATCTTTAATAATGATCATATTTCATATTAGATTAATAAGGATTGAATTATAATAACTAATTGAATAAATAATTATTATTAGAATTAATTATTAATAATTATAAATAATAACTAATTTTATTAACATTTATTTACTTGTTTGAATTAATGAATGTTATTACTAATTAAATTAATTTATTATTTATTTTATTAAATATTAATTTTATTAATTAATTAATAATTATCAATTTTGTAAATAATTCTTACTGGGGTTTCTCATATTCTAGTGTTTTATAGTTTAAAATTATTCACTAAAAATAAGAATAAGAATTAACCCTTATGTTATTAATTTAATTAGATAATTTAAGTAATTTATATAAACAAATTTTAACAATTTAAAATTTTTTAACTACTTTGGGTTTTATCACTTATAATTAAGTAATTAATATAAAATAAATTAAATTTATTAAAATAAATTAATAATAATAATTATTATTATTATTAAATTAATGAATAGATGATATTATATATTCTTTTAAAATTTATTAGAATAAATTATTTATTTAAAAATTAAAATTTATTAAATAAATTAACTGAATATTAATTAGTCTGTTGGCTCTTCTTCTTCTTCTTCTTTCACTATATATAAACCTTCTCCTTTGCGTCTTTATTTCACTCTTCATTCATAATCTTGTCCTAAATATGGATCCCCGCTGGGATTCGAAACATCGACCATTCTTTTATCACTGTGGATAATCTGGAGATCTCTTCATAAAAATAACCTAATACCAAAACCTTCGTAAACTATGAAAATAAATTATTGTTAAAATAGATTGTGATCATGTAATTTAGGTTACATTATCTGCACAAATTTCCGTTTTTATAGAATGCTAAAAAATAAAAATGTTTCATAATGCCATTGCAAATATTTTCAAAATAAAAAATAACGGAAAAAATGGTTTATAGTAATTGAAAGGTCAAGATAATTAAAAAAATTGTGTATTATCACTAGGAGGTAAGGAAACCTAATGAGAAGGGATAATTTTACTTTTGAGGCTATGTGATGTTCATTTATAAGTAATACTATTTATTAATCCCTTCCATAGGTGGCATAGGACTATAGTAATCAAATATTTCATTTGACATTAATTCTCCTACAAACTAACCTAAAATTTCCCTTGCCTTTTCATGAAATATGATCCCTCATACAATCATTGAGCCTATCAAATTGACAGAATTATTTATAAGACCAATAAGATTTTTGATGATCTTATTGGCCTCTTCCCGAGGAAAGAGGCTATATGAACTATGTAGTTTCATGAATAAAAGGATTTAGTTCATTAGTGTTTTTTTAAGGGAAACTAATCCTAGCATTAGTTCATTGGATATTCAATGTTAAGTTTCATTGGTTTGTATACAAATCGTATTTCATTGGTTTGCATATATCTTGTCTAGAAGTAATAGACGTATCTAGTGTCTGGTCGGTCAGGTAGGCACAGACCACAAACACATTCAGTAGGTACATGCCAAAACACATGCAACCATATAGGTATGGATATGTGCATGTCTTAGGTGATGTGAATGGTGTGCCAGGTACACGATGCAACACGTTACAACAAATCCCTTTCTGTAACTACAATTCACAATAGGTAATCCATTTCTGTAACTACTGATATCTTGGTAAGATGGAAGAGAGAGAAAAAACTGTTGGAGTTGTTGCTGCACAACTTGTCTTCTTGGTAAGCCAAGAAAAATTTAAAAAAAATTGTTGAAGTAGTTGTTGCACAAGTTGGCTTCTTAGTGAGCCAAGAAAAAATAGAAATTTTTGGAGTTGTTGTTGCACAAGAAGGTGTAGTGATCCATAGCCAATCTTGTAAGTAATTTTTTTTTCCTGTTTTTCCTAAAAAAATGATGTTTATAATTCATAAACTTAAATAAAAATATATATTAAATAAAAAATTTCAATGCTTGCCTAATTCTCATAATTAACTTTCCATGCTCATATATCATATCAAATACTTACCCATGCATAGCTAGATTTGAACCCAACCCGGAAACCATATTTGTAGCAAGTAGCTTGGTTTCCTTTGTGCCCTCCAATTTTTATCTCTTTATGATTCACCTAATGCAAGATGAAAAACGCTCGGGCCCTCTCTCTGTTCGATGAGCCGTATGCACAAGAAATTCTTCCGTATAAAAGTTTGTTCACTGAGCCCTATGAACAAGCAATTATGACGTATAAAAGTCACTAATTAGCTAGACATCCTTTGCAAGTGAGCCACAAAGGGAGCCATAAGAATACTTTTCTATACCTGAACGTGAAGTAGGTATATATTACCATAGGTATTTATTAGCGGGCATATACCTACATTCATCTATGAGTGAGGGCCTTCGGGCGGATTCCTTTCCTTTCAGGGTTGGGTTACGATCTAAATCCATTCATTGCAT
This sequence comes from Pinus albicaulis, assembly GCA_034641835.2. Taxonomy (NCBI): domain Eukaryota; kingdom Viridiplantae; phylum Streptophyta; class Pinopsida; order Pinales; family Pinaceae; genus Pinus; species Pinus albicaulis. The sequence goes on along the minus strand of CM076569.1, from coordinate 379,729,852 downwards.
CTGTGTAGGGGGCAAGAGCTACAACCCTTGCTTACTATTGCTATCAATAATGAGCAAAAATTATTTGCAGAGGACCACAAAGAGAGAGAAAATTTTCTTATCTGCTTAACTTTGCCCTCCTATCGCACCTATATTCCTTTTTGTTCAGTTACATCTAGTCTAAGTTCTACTTCCAACTATAGATGGGAGAAATGTTGGACGTATAGTAAGTCTTCAGCACGGTATCCCTCAGAATGTATTTCGCAGTGAACCATTAAAAGCACAATAGTTGTACCACTATGAATATAGCACTAGAAATCAGACACTGGTATAAGTACTCATTCATCCTACTCCTCAAACTCTTTGCTCATCGCCTAGGAAGAAAACGAAACAGAACTTAACTGCATGTTTCACTTCAAACATTTTGTTATTACAATGTCATTTTTGCTCAATTTTGTATCTACTGTGTTTTGACGTTGATTATGAAAAATCACCCTGGAAGAAAGGAAGAGGGTTCAAAATTCAGAGATGGATTTGGCTTGCTTCAATTAGGCAAGACCATGAGGCTAAACAAAAACATATCAACATGTAGAACCTAAGCATCGCAAGCCCATTGGCACGCATCCATCCAAATTTATTAGTCCTCCATCTAGAATAAAAATTGAATACCAATTTTGAATCTTTGTAATTATATAGAGACAACCTGGTGGTGTTTCCCGACTAGTAACTAGAACTGGAAATAAAGTGCCATATATAAAGTTGCGCAGATAAATAACTGAGTGTTTTGCTTTACTAAAGACATTAACATGTACCTGTTTCAATTTCATACTTCGTTGCGAAGTGTCTACCTTGCTTGCATGCAAGAAAGTCACAAGTTTGTTGTGTTTTTTTTATCAATTTATAGTTTTTTTAATTATACAATATAAAAATATTAACACATGGGTTGCATGCAACTTCATAGTTGTTTTTGCGATTTTGTTCATAATTGTTTTTATGATTTTCTCTGGCAGCTTTTATTTAATTTGGTATTTTTTTAATTTGGCATTTTTTAATAAAAATAAGACGTTTTTATTTACATACCCTCCAATATGCAATAGTGGAGTTTAGTACCTCTTATTTATTTTTTTATTGGATAAAAGACAAATTTATCCCAATTTATGACTAATCATTTACTGGATTGGACTATACTAGTAAGTAAAGCAAGTTTTATCTTTTATGATGCCACATAATCAACTAAAAAATTATTGAATAGATGGTGGAATGCTTTTTTAATCTCTTATTTATTTTTTTGGTGGATAAAATACCAAGTTATCCCAATTTACGAGTAATTGTTTACTATATTGGACTGTACTAGTAATTCAACCACCCTTTTTAGTCCCTGTCGTTAGGCATGGGACTATAGTAATCGAAAATGACTTTTTAGCATTATTTTGCTTCTGTTTTATTGGTTCTTGCAGTTTATACACCCTATCTGAGTCCTTAACCACATAGTTTTTTTTCATGGTTCTGAACTCTTCCTGAGGTGGAGACGGAAGAGAGATTTTAATATGTTTCAATTTGTACTTCAGAAATTGAACTAATCGAACTAATGTTAGCATTAGTTCACTAGTGGAAATTTTTTTATGTTTTATGTTAATTCAACTATGGTTTCTACCCGTGAGATTTGCTAGCACATGTTTTTCCACCACCCTGTGAGTTTTGTGACATGTGGGCTCCCAATATCGAATTGTTGTCACTTACTGCTTAAATAAGAAATAAGAATAGAGAGCGTTTTCAACATCTTAAAATCAAATTGATCAAGAAGAGCATCACCATCACTTTTGTCTCCTGAGCAAGGGTATTCTGGCTAGACAAAGATGCTGGGAAGGAAGGCACAGTTGCTAGCTAGACACGGCTTGCTTCTGGTGAGCTAGTTGGTTGGAGAGAGTTGTTCACAATGTAGAAGGCGGTGAAATTTACTTAAAACCAGTAAAGTACAGGTATTTACGTAAAACTATTAAAGTACACGTAAATATATTACTGTCGAAGTCTGCTTAGAAAACGTAGTAAACAAAAATTTAAAAACACCAATTTTCCCTATTGCAAGCTAAGAAATCTACAGGTGCACTGATGAAGAACATAAAGACTTAGTCGCAGTATGCCCATTAGGAACCATAAAAAACTATTTTCCCGTCATAAATTTATCAAAATTTGATATTATCAAAATCATATGCAACGATGCAGTTTACCATTAATTGAACCAGTTTAAATGGATGGATTTGAAATGCAAAGAATGACTTCAATGGCCATTTGTGTTCTTTTGATCACTACTCCATCCCTTATTCACTCTAACCAAGCTATTTCTACAGGGCTCTTATTTACCGGGGCTCTTTTCATATAATATCGAAAGCCTCTTTCAGATGTATATATGTCAATTTAAAGATGCAGTATCAAATATGCATATAATATCTAAATTTGCATAGCTCAGTAGAAGATATCTAGATTTTGTCCTAGATCCACAACTACTATAAGTAAAGTGACACCAAAATACATAAAATGGACAAGGTATGTAAAACTAGAGACCAGTTTCCAAAAAATAAAGCCGATACGATTTTCACCTGCATCCATTGAGGACATACCAAGATAGTCCCTCAAGGAATTGGTCAAACAGTTGAATCTTGTGTGGTTAGATTCATGGGTTCCTGGAGCTAATCACAGGCTCAAAACCCATGAAGACATTTATGGTCCATGTCAAACCCATGAATATATTTGGGGTGCATGTGAAACCCAAGCCATCCAAGGAGCCCCCTTGTCTGGGAGTTGGGACCTCAAAAAATTGGTGGGTTTTACACTCTGTTACCTTTCTATTTATCATTTCCTCCAACAGCAAAACAAACAAAACATAAATAATAAGACTTACTTGCTATGGTCCTTAATCTCACAAGTGTCATTGAGACCATCAGGACTCCATTCAGAGCAAGCTTCTTCTTCACCCATGGCTTCCCCAACCTGCAAAATCATTGGATAGTTGTATCTTCAGTTATCCAACCATCCCTTTCTTAGTCACCATCCTGGCATGCAAGCTTCCTCCATTAATGAGCCGAGGTCCAGTATCAAATTTGGAAAAATTTCTATTTGAAAAGATGGTTGAGGTGCCATCAGTGAACTGTGAAGAGAAAGAAACAGTCTAGCGAATAAAAACAAAGCCATCCAATTCACTAAAAGAAGTACAGTGCATGTGCTCTTTGTTCAAGGATTTTTGTTAGCTATTGGCAATTATTCACACAATTGTGCAACATTTGCAACAGTATCTGACTACCCCATTATCTAATATTTTATGTTGTCCTGTATATAAAACATGAGTTGTTAGCAACATAGAGAGGTGAAGATTCTTAGCTCGGGCCTATCTAAATAATTGAAGAATTTCACAAGACTCAAGTTTTGCAGTATATTTATTTACAAGAATAACCCCAAAGAAAGTGCAATAACCCAACTGTAAAAAATAGCACTTAACGGAACAGGAACCATATTTGAAAAAAGCTAAGACTATATTAATAATGCCCAGCTTCAGCCTACCAAAACACATACTATGTGACTATCACATAGAATGTATTATGGCCCTGCATTATTTCAATTACTGACTTGATTGTCAGTTGGGTCTCAGAGGGAATAGCGAGCTAGACAAGCAAGCAGGGAAACACATGCGAAGATTGTAGATGACAAAAGCACACATTGCAAATAACAAAAGTAATTTTCATAACCAAAATTACTTGATCTTCCATGTGGACCCCACATGAAGGCCGCGCACCTTACTATTTCATTCTACTATTGCACCTGTATCTTGAGACCATTGTGACAGGCCACCCGGATATGTAATAAGTCTAGGTATCCTTCATTCAAAGAAGAGGTGTGCAACCATGTTCAGCTATGGCATCCTGTTATTTGGACTCTATATCAATTTTGCAACTGTGAAATTGTTACTGTGCGAAACAAATTTTACAGTTATTTTTTCTTCTCTATTTATCGATTTTCTACATATTTGAATGTCAAAATCTTGATTCAGCTGAAGTGATTTCAAAGATTTTTTTATGGAAAAACATCTTCAATGAAATTCATATACTTATGGGAGCAAGAAATTCACATAATTCCTGTAATATGTTGAACTCTTAGGACTTTGTTCTCGGTATTTTTTACTTGTGTTTGTATCCATTTATTTTCTATAAAATTTTGTGTCAAAATCTTGATCCTTGATTCTAATGAACTAGTGCTACAATCCATTTTCGTTGAGAGAATATCTTCCTTGAAGCTTTGTAACAATTGAAATACTTTGAAAAAGGGCTCCTGTAATATTTGGTCTAAAATGTTTTTCTTATTTCAGTTTCCAGTGGGACGAAGCCATTGTCTATTGCACTCTTGAGTATCTGGAAATGGAAGGGTGGGCTACAATGGATGAAGATATGGCACAAGGCAACTACAGCGGCAACTACAATGGAAACAACAGATACAATTAATCTAGAAATGACAATGTGCCACTCATGCATCCAAAGATGTCTTTTACATACAACATTTAAAAAACAAGATTATATTTGTAAATATGCAATGCATTTTCTTGCTTTCCAATTTTTTTTTCCCATTAGGAGAAATTGATCAAATTTTGTTTCAAATTTCAAGTCCAATATTGAATGGGATACAGTCGAGTTTTGAATGGGAGCATATGGCTTTTATGTTTCCACCAAGTAACATAATTAGTTAGTAAATCGGTGGCTTTTTTGTTCTTGTTTTTCTACTTAGATAATATGAGATAGTATGGCAGATCTCTCTTTAATTTCTCATGGCATGGTTTGAGTGACGGAAGAATTTTTGTGGTTTCCTATAAAAACAGCAGCCAGGTTATGATATTATAGCACAATACATGTTTCAAATTGTCAAAGTGTCACCTGTTCTGCCACATCGCCTCTCTGCACGATTTTTTATATTGCAATAAGTTTGAACAATATTAAAAACTTTATATTAGCGAAGTTATTTCTTTTCATCTTTGCTTTAAAAACTTTATATTAGCTAATTTATCACTTTTCATTGCATCGTATAGCATATATCAATACATATGATCCATTTCATATATGAGATCTAGTGTGAACACTCAATAGCTTAACTTAGAAAGAGTTGATTAGCTAAGTTCTTCACTTTAAAAACTTTATATTAGCTAAGTTCTCGCTTTTCATTTCATTGTATAGCATATATCAATACATATGATCCATTTAATATATGAGATCCAATGTGAACACTCAATAGCTTAACTAAGATATGTAGTTCATTTACGACATAATAATTCTTAACCAGTTGGTTAGAAGAATCACTTCCAAGAAAAATTAAATGACTAGCATTAAAGCAAACTAATAAAGCTATTACAAACAAAAAAGAGAGGTACAAATTTTATTGTAGGTAGCATACATGCACTCTCTTTCCTTGAAGACCTCAAGCTTGGTCACTATATGAAAATTCCTCCACGTTGTATGTACACTACTTAGGTGTGGTTCTAACCTCTGAATTTAGACGCTCCTCTTGGTGATTTCCTCTATGTTTGATAATTGTTTCCTATATTTTGGTGCTAACTCAGTTTAATTTTTTCACAGCTTTTTGGCACACTTCTAGCTAGCGTGGTGAATCTAGGTGTTGCATGGTGGATGCTGGAACCTATAGATAACATCTGTAATGTGGAAGCTTTACCTTCTAAAAGCCCTTGGACATGTCCAATGTATAGACTACAATTTTTCTCCGGGAATTTGGCTTCAAAGTCTCTGCCTCCCTTACTGTGTTTTCTTTTTACTCAGTGATAGGTACTTGCTACTTTGCAGCCTTCCTTGTTCTTTTATGACGCCACAAAATCAACTAAAAAAATTATAGAGTAGATGGTCGAATGCGTTTTTGTACATCTTATATTTTTTTTGGTGGATAAAAGACCAAGTTATCCCAATTTACGAGTAATTGTTTAATGTATTGGACTGTATTGGTAAGTCAGCCACCTTTATTCTTTTATGATGCCACCGAATCAACTAAAACATTATAGAATAGATGTTAGAATGCTTTTTAAGTGCGTGAGGGTCTGATCCCGACAAATTTTTAATGAAATGTTAATAGTAAGCCAGCCATAATTTTCTATTGCCTATTTCTCTAAGGTCTCTTAAGATTTTCATAGCTTTTAAATTTATGTCTTTTTTTTTTTTTTTCTATTATTATTATTAGGTTTGAAATAATGAAATGTTAATAGTAAGCAAGCCATAATTTGCTCTGGCCTATTTCTCTAAGGTCTCTTGAGATTTTCATAGCTTTTAAATTTATGTCGTTTAATTTTTTTTTTCTATTATTGTTAGGTTTGAAATTTAATTGATTTAAATTATTTAAAATAATTTAAATATTTTTAAAGTGAAAATAAAGGATATACAACTAACCTTCCTCTTGCATTAATTCACTTTTCTCTAACAAACGACTGGATTTGATTGGAGGAAATTCTACAACAAAAGATTAATATTTAATGGAATTGTTCCACTAACATTTTTTTGGGGAGTGGTTAACATTTATTGAAATAACAAAATCATGAGTAATTTTTTCTCCCTATTCCTTGTTTTGATCAATTTGATATCGTAAAATTGTAATGTTATAAATTTTTAATCACTTAATATTTAAATTTGTTTTACAAATTTATTAGTTATATGTTTTGGTTAATTTTCTGTTAAATATTTTAATCCTAATAAATTTAGATATTATATGTTATCGTTGGTATTTTAAAGAATCAGATAGATAGACATGTGAAGGTCTAAGGTTTTGGAGATAGATAGACATGTGGAGATCAAAGGTTTTAGTTATAGGTAGAGGTTTTGGCGGTAAAGTAAGAATGCCAATTAAAAATGCATTTTTTTCTATTTTATATATAAATTTGTAATGTTTAGAAAATATAATTATTTGAATGGGTTATAAATTTCAAAGTTATATATTTATTTATATATTAACAAATAATCTATATATATATATAAATTTAAGTAAATATATATTTATTTTTATGTTGATAAAAATGTAGTATACATAATTGGTATTTTTATTTAAATTTATAACTTTAAAAAATGTAATATGAACCAATATCATATGAATGAGTTATGGGTTGGGCATGTGGTGTTGATAAATTATGGTAATGTAATAAAGCCTATTTACAATTTAAAAATTTCTATAATAAACTGGCATGAAGTTTCATATTCATAAATCTTGGTAGATTATTTTTATTGTATATATGTTTATTTTACATATTAATTCTTTTGGTCATTAATAATAAAATGTTTAAATAAAATTACAATTTAACTAATTCTTATGATTTTTTAATTTTAGTATAATGAAATAAATGTTTGATGTTTATTATGAATTAATAACTATCCACATTTACTAATGATTTATATGACTATACTACTTTAACGTGTAGATTTTACTTTTTATAAAACATTATATTGTTAATTAGCATGTGTTTCTTCTATGAATATAATTATATATTTTATAATTTTATAAAAAAATAACATTGTCAGTATTATATATATATATATATATATATATATATATATATATATATATATATATATATATATATATAATTGGTTATAAAATTTTATATTAATAATTAAATAAATTTTTTTTAAAGATTAGTAGGACCTTTCATTTATTCATAATTCAAATAGGTTACATCATGATAAAAAAATTCTAATATCAACCTTCCCATTGGGAAACCAGGTCTGTTGGCCATCAACAAAACGTTATAACCCATCAAAAATATGAACTCTTTAAGTCTATCAAATTCGGCCTGGTAGGCCTTAATGTCTAAATTCCAAAAGATGCTTCTTAAAATAACTAAAATACTAGTAAAAGACATATATAGCATAAAAATATCTCAAAAACTGGTAGAAAAATATTCACAGATTACTCCTCAAAGGACTCAACCTAAACAACATATTTTGCACCGGATCCTGGAAGCTCAGAGTAATGATGATCCAGATTTATGCAAGAACACAATAATATATAGAAATAAACATAAGCACAGAGATGTAGTGGAAATAATACTTCATTTCATTAATATCAAATAAGAGAAATATGCTTACAAATATAATGAAAATAACCTAGCAATGGCGCTGATAGCTTATCTGTGAGAAGAGATGTGGCAGCTACAACCCTCTGAAATGTGTTAAAATGAGGCTCAAAAGCCTATTTATTGTTGATAAATAATGGAAAACCCCAAACATCCAAAAACCTAACCCTTGGAGATGAAGCGCCAAAACTATGGGCCCCGTTTGGGTAAATTCGTACATCAACTTCCGAGGGACATAACTTTGGCATATGATCTATGTTTAACATGTTCTATACCTCATTATAAATATCTATCGAAGGAATACAACTTTTGATGTGAGAAACATTGAAGGAATTTCCATGTTGCTCCCAGTTTTCCCAAAAAACGTCGTTTAGGGCCTCAAAACAGCTCCGGAAGTTCAAGACCCAAAAAAATGCTAAAAATAGTAAGTTGCGTTGAAATAAAAAAACAGAGAGAACTTATGGTGGGGGTTAAAATGGAATAGGTGGGTGGCCACCAATATCCACCTGGATCACTAGGCCCTCAAAACGGCTCTCCAAGTTCAGGACCCGAAAACTGCTAAAAAGAGTAAACTGTGTTGAAACTGAAAAACTGAAAGAACCGATAGTGGGGATCTAAATGGAATAGGTGGGTGGCCACCAATATCCACCTGGATCATTCCTCCCCCCTTAGGAAGCAATGGTCCTCATTGCGTTGAGTTCCTCCATGAGATGAGGCAAATTCTGCTGAACTTGGTATTGGATTTTTTGAAGATGTCATGGACCTACTGGCAGACTTGTTGGATGTGTTCAATAAATTTGGTTTCTTTATCATCCTCAGACAGTATATGTGTGTATTTTGTTTATGTGTACACATGAGGTCTAGAAACACCAGGCGGTGGCATGCCTGAGGTCAGATCAATGGAGTGCTTGACCTTAAAGTATAGAGGAACCTCTGTGGGTGAGGAACAAAATTTTGGGAAACAATATTACTATGTTGTTTTGTAGTAGTCAAAGAGATGGTAGGAGGCGGTACTACCTCCTATATCCTGTACAATTTATTTCCAAAAGTAATAAAAATAGCATAAGGCCTAGAATCATACACAAAATTTCGCTTCCACAAGTATGGTTGGCCCAATAATACATCAGATACATCAAGAGGAGCAACATCACATAGTACATCATCCGTGAAATACTTGATGTTGTACGAAAGGTGGCACTGCTGACGGAAGGGGAGATCTCTTCCTTATTGAAGCCACCCAATGATATACGGCTGTAGGTGTGTTATGATCGGTAGGTTGAGCCACTTAATGACCTCTGCTAAAATGAGGTTCTTTTGGCTTCCACTATCGACAAGGAATTGCATTGGAGAACCATTCACCCAAATCTGTGAATGGAAGAGATGCTCCCCCTCCTCTGGATCCTCAGGATCCTCTCTCTGGACCTTAGTGGTGGAAAAAATGGCACTCGGATCCACGTCAATGATCTCCTTCCGTTTTTCATTTCCCTTGCTTGGTTCTGATTTAGGATCAGAACATGCATCTGATTCAGGTGCTTTCAGTTCAGCCACCAACGACTATTTGGCCTGACACTCATTTGTGATGTGAGTAGGGTTGTTGTGAAATTCACACCACTTCCCTGTGTCCTTCTTTGGATTTGGGGTGTTGTTCTAAGTCACCCCGCTTTGGCTTTTCCCCTTGTTTTGCTGTCTGAGGGTGCCTTTCCCTGGCTTTGGATTCACTGATCCAAAGTCTCGCTTCTTCTCCTTAAATTTATGCTCGATCTTGGCAGCATAGCGATATGCTGTGTGAAGAGAGGTAATGTCAAGGAACTCCATTTCCTCCTGAATGTATCTGTGCAAGAAGTTTTGGTACTTAAGCACAAAATTTATCTATGAATATTTAATACCCAACTTTGTGTGCAAGGTATGGAACAAATTCATCATCTCATGCACATCTTGATCCCTTTGCTACCGCAGTGTGGTACATTGGATGTAATTGTCCTCATACCTCCCCACAGGGTAATATTTTTCCTTCATGTCATCTCAAAACGAATTCCAAGTGGGTGCGGCCAAGAATAGAGAGGGTTACCTCACGTCATTTTTCTCACAGTAGGTTTCCCACCATTCTTTCACATGGGGCACGTCTTTGAGGAGTGCAAAAATAATGGACCGAGAAATACCCTTCCAGCAAATTTAGCCATCTATCTATGATAGTTGCATCTATCTAGCCTTCAAATACAAGAATGTCAAAGTTGACTTGTCCCTTGAAAAGAGTGGGTCCTCTAGAGTGGTTGCTGGATGTAGATGTGTTGCTGGTGGGAAGCCATTGAAGGATCTGGGAAAAATTATCCATCATCTCGTTCCTCTGTTTCTTGAGGGCCTCCTCGAGAGATATTTTGATAGGATCTCCTGCTCCCTCATCTTAATTTTCTTCTGCCATGGGAGATCATCAGGTTTTGTGAGGCTTATCTTGTAAGGGTTGAACTAGATTGAGCCCTAACTCCTTATACCCTAACCTCCTTGGGTACATGCAAAGAAAAATAGAGATAAAGCATACCTCTGTGATACCTCTAATCCAGATTTATGCAGGAACACAATAAAATACAGAAATATACATAAACACAGGGATGTAGCAGAAATAATACTTCATTTCATTGATATCAAATAACAGAAATATTCTTACAAACATAATGAAAATAAATTAGCTAGGGTGTTGGTAGCTTATCTCTAAGAATAGATGTGGCAGCTACAACCCTATGAACTGTGTCACAATGAGGTTCGAAGGCTTATTTATTGTTGAGAAACAATGGAAAACCATTTAAACATCCAAAAACCTAACACTAGGAGATGAAGCACCAAAATTATGGGCCTCGTTTGGGTAAATTGGTACATCAACTTCTCGGGGACATAACTTTAACATATGATCTATGTTTGACGCACTCTATACCTCATTAGAAATATCTATCCGAGGAATAAAACTTTTTATGTGCACAAAATTTTCCCGAAAAATGTCGTTTAGGGCCTTAAAACAGCTCCAGATGTTTAGGACCTGAAAAACTACTAAAAATAGTAAGTTTTGTTGAAACTGAAAAACTGAGAGAACCAATGGTGGGGGTTCAAATGGAACAGGTTGGTGGCTACCATATCTACCTAGATAATTAGGCCCTCAAAACAGCTCTGGAAGTTCAAGACCCAAAAAACTGCTAAAGATATTAATGTGTGTTGAAACTAAAAAACTAAAAGAACCGATGGTAAGGGTCCAAATGGAATAGGTGGTTCGCCACCAATATCCACCTAGATCAAGTGAAGGCAGTGAAGGTGATTCTCAAATTGTCTCAAATAAACATTCTGTTGCTGGATCTCATATTGGACCAACTGGAAGTATTTTTGGATCTCATGTAGATCATGATCAGTTTTAATATATTCAGTGGTATACATAATGGCTCTGGCCATGATATTCTTCATCATCCAAAAAAGGTGGATGGTATGTTTGTATTCAGTAACCATGCCTTGATTATTTCCTGGGTCTAGAACAAACATCTCCCAATCCTCTTCGTGTACCTCCTCATCTACTCAGTGGTTGAGATCAGCCTCCCACCCTGCTATCATCTCCCTCACCTGTTTTGGAATTCCATTAATGTAATCATGTGCATCATCAATGTTCTGTTGGGTCTGATATTTCTAGCCAACCTTCTTAGGAGGTTGTGAGGAGGATTCCCCTATCTTTACATAAGATCCTTTCTTCCAATTCCTCCTGTGGCCTTCTGCGTCTGATTCTCTTTTCACTGATTTTTCCCAGGCCATTTCTGATGCGATCAACTGAGTTATAGGGGAATAACTAAGTCAAAACCATGAGCAAGCAACCACCCACACCACTTTGAATGGGTATCCTCTTTCATTAACGACACCTGAGGTAGTATTCAATAACAAAAACATATTATATATAACTTAAGCCCCATTGTTATTATGAATCTTAATCACAAGTGTACGAAAAAGGCTCACTTTAGCCGCACATAAAAAATAGGCCTAACAGCAAAAATGGCTGCCAATATCTTTAGATCTACAATTAGTTGACCAAGATAAATGTTGCAAAAATCTAGATCTATGCATTAAAATACATTAAGCAGTAAATAAAAGCAAGAGTTTCTCCATGCATCCAATAGACAAGACAAGATTGTTTTAAAGAAATTTTTGTATTTATGACACTTGGAGGAGAACATAGAAAGATGTTACCAATCCTCCTCAATGGGATGTGTTCTTCTAAGTCCTCAGCACTTCAGATTTAAAATCCCTCTCTCTTGATGGTGTAGAAAACTGAGACAAAAAATGGAACTCAAAGGGAGCTCATGAGAAAAATGGTAGTAAAATATGACAATGATGGTGGATCAAAGTTAGACCAAAGTTATAGATCTAGAGTGATATTTAGGCAACAAAAGGTAGTGAGTGAATGGAAAAACCCTTCTATTTATAACAAAATATTGAGTTAGTTTAGATATTAGTGCATAGTTAAAATATTATTAACCAAATCAAGATCCAACTTTTATGGAATATTTTATTATATTTGTTGGAGGGAAAAAGAATTTGACTTGGGTCAAATCCATTTATTTGTAAAAATAAATAAATAAATGATCTATTTATTATTTTAAGGATGTGCTTGAGTAATAATCAAATAAATAATTATTTATTTAATTATTTATGAGTGATTTAGTCAAATTTAACAAGAAATATTATTTAAATAAGGTTTAAATAATTATTCCTAGAAAATAAAATGATAAATAATAATTTATCTAATTAATTTTCTTGTTTTGGGTTAAATATGACCAATAATATTAATTAAACTGTTGTTTAACTAAGTATTCCTTGAGGAAAATCAAACAAATGTGGATTTATTTAATATTTCCTCATGGGGTTTCCTGTTTAGACCATAAAGAGCTTAATAAATGTGGTTTACTAAGTTATTTTTCATAGTGAAAGAAATTTTACTTAGGGTAAAATTGGTCTTACATGGTGTACTTAGGTCCATCTAATAGTAACAGGTTAGATGAACCAAAAATGGTGTAACAGATTGCCCCCAGCATGTGAGCATTAGGAGCTAATCGTATGACCGAAGTACGTTGTAAGAACTCAATCACTAAACACCGAAGGGGAAGTCAGAGGGAGAGAAATATAAGGTAGACCAAAATGCTAGAGGACTAGACCCTGAGGAGGTGAGACTTATAGGTGCAAAAATTCTCTTTTATGAGTGAGTACCTGTGCTATAGGAGGTGGGGGAGTCATACCTATGCCCGTTGAGACAAAGTACAAAGAATAATTCATCCAGTAAATAAGGGACTGAACCATATAGTACATGCTCACATAAACATGAGCCAGATAAAAACATTATAATGAATCCCACATACATATTGTGCCTGGGATAATAGCCAGGACTTATACAATAATATCTAAGTACATGAGATATAAATACAACCAAAGTGCCCCTATAAACACGAAAGAGCTCTAAAAATATGACTAATACATGCAAATTAAAAGGCGATGTAAGAGGTTGAGGCCAACATCATCAAATCTATGGAGTTGCATCAAAGGTTGTATTGAAGAGGTCATCCGGGCATGTGGGAGGCTACCTGAAGAGCCACCCCCTCATGAGGTATGAATACATCTCACACACACCCGGGAATCACTAGTATCATCCGATGCATCACTAAACCATCAAGTATAAAGATCCTGATCATGCTATAAGGAGCTAGAGCTAAGAAAAAATCAAGTCAAAGGGCAATAAGGAGTCCCTTTTCCTAATCTGAGGCACTGAACAAGAGTGGAAGTTGGAACCAAGGTACACAACCCTCTAGACCTGTCTTTTGGAATGAATGATCTAATGTCGACAAAAGGAGGTCTTCCATAGGTGAGGCAATAGGGGATCCTCAACTAAGGAAAGAGAGGAAATAGTAGAGCGACTGACAGATTGACACTATGGATGATGATGAAATGGGGGGTACTGAGTAGCAAACAGATGAATTCCCCTGTTAGAGAATAAAGGGCATGGATGACCTGGCAGTGACTGACACAAATATCAAAAGGGGATAGGGGATAGTAGGACTGAAGGCCATAATTTGTGACACAAGAGAGGAATCAAGCACTCAAGGATGGAGGACTATAATGAGATACAAAGGGAATCGGGATAGACTCCATGGATGCGATGATGACTAAACCCAGATGCTCTAAAAAATGGTGAATTGATGATGCTGCCACACAAAAAAGGTCCAATGGGGACCATAAAAACATGAGTAAGAGATGGTTTCTCATGAAGAAAATCATCACAAGCATGGAAAAGTATGGAGGCAAAGTGGTGCCCCAAGTACGAGTGTCGCAAGTGAAGAAATTCGATTTTGAGGAGTCGTGAAGTGACCCTTTGTGGAAAAATGTGTCATGGTGAAGTATCAAATAAAGAAAAACTAACAGATACCCATTTTAGAGCTCAGTGAGAGATTTCCAATTGTACAGATGGTTTGTCAAACTGAGCTACGGTTTGGCCGGAGTGGGCGAAAGAAAAATCTGGGGTTTCTCCTTTAATAGGGCATTTTCCCTCCAAATTCACTCATTTGCAAGTGTAGCTGTGGTGAATGTAGAGAGGAGAGAAGGCCCTAAATCTTGCAGCAATCATAGCGGACAAACCGACCGTTGGAATCGAGATCTGTTAGTTTCATGTAAGAGGCCTAACCATACTCTTTCAATCTAGGGGATCAAAATTTTAGTTTAGGTACTCAGAGCTCATGAATAGCCTAGGTCGCACTTTTTGGGGTATATTATGTGACCTAGGTAGCAGGTACTAGGCAGAAAACTGTGACCTGTCCCAAGAAATGACCTGAAAAGTGTGACCTATCAAAGAAAGGGAATTTTAGTGTTGTTCTTGGCTGAAATATAGGATTTTTATGGTTGAGGGGCATAGGTGCCCCCAAACATGTTATGGTTATGCCAAATTGTATTTAGAAAGGGGGAATCTAAACACATTTTTATGATGTGGTGCACCATTTTTTTTTGGTATGGTTATGCAGTTCGAGAAAGGGAATGGAGGATTACCAATCTCTTTTGGTACTACATATATGAATAAAATGGACTTAAGTTTTTGGGTTGGCGTACATGGTATCACTATCCCAAAGAGAGGATTTGGAGATAATGAACTTCTACTCTCCTAGAAAACCCACAAGTTTGTCAACATCAATGTCTAGGGGACTGGGTTGCTGATTTAAGATGAAGGAATGATGAAGGGTATCATCCCTAGAGTGATCTAAAGTGATATGGGATTATAGAGGTTCTTCTGAATAGGGAAGAATAATGGTACTAGAGTCAACACAACCAGATACATTGGGAGAGTTGTGGAGAATTGCTTCTCCACGACTCTCAAATATGGGTGCCCCCTTACCCAAACATTGGGTGCCAATGTAATGGCCACAAGGTGTATGTGGTTTGAATGCATTGGTTCAATGTAAGCGGGGGTACATAAAGTTAGGGGTGGTGACTACTTCCATAATGTCGTCATCGTAATAGAAGATGGTGTGACTGGTGGAAGAAATACCACCTGATGTGGCGAAGCTACCTGACTCGTCATCATGAGAAGAGAGGTTCACATGTGCATCATCACAAGGGATGATAGAAAAACAAGTAGATAAGGGATCCACTGATGTTGAGCCCACGGTGATCGCTGAAGGGGTGTCAAGTGAAATAGAAGGGGAAGTCTTAGAGGGAGCTTCCACCAAGGGTATCATGGATGATGATAGGTAGAGGATGGTGGCCACGGGCTCCATCATCTCAACATCAAGAGGGGGAATGTCAATGGGAGTGGGTAAATCCTCAATCTGGCCCAAAGCATACTGCTCAAGGACAGGAGAGGCGGACTAGTTCTGTTCAATCTCGTACTCCCAAACTACCTCCAAAGAGGCACGATAATGTGTGAGGTGGGGAAAATGGTGGGAATAATGGCCATGGAGATCACACAAATCACAAGGTTGGTTGGTGTAAATAGTATTAGGGTTATTGGCTGCAGCCGAGGAAGAAACAGAGGCTTCAGGGACCGCAGACTCAGGGAACGCAATATTAACCATGGGCTTGATACGAGGAAAATCGGGACAAGTATGGGTGCCATGATCGACAACATCACATAAATAACAAGGCTGAGGAGGCTGAGGAGGAGTAGGGTTAGTTGGGGCAGCCTTGTCTTTTGATGCCTTATTGTGAGCTTTTCCCTTTTTACCCGAAGTTATCGCAAGAGGAGAAGGTTCTTGTTGAGGTGGCTCAGGCACTGTAGCAGTGAGAGAAGTCATGGGGACCAGTTGAACTGGGGTCAAAGCAAGATAAGCTTTGGGTTGACTAGGCAAGATAGTGGTTGGGGGATCGAGGTACTAGACAGGAATCCCCAGGGTCAAGTTAGGAGGAGATAGTGTAGCCATGAAAGGTACCGAGAACACTCCAGGAGGGGGAGCTAGGAATGGTATCTGACTAGAGGGGTAACGGCTAGGCGGGATGGCTGCAAGATGGTTAAAGGCTGGAGGAACCATTCCAGGAGGGTAGAGAGGCTCATGGATACTAGCTGCAGGTGAAGGGCCAGGAGGAGGAGGTCTCGAAGGCTGAATTTAAGGGCTAGGAGTAGGCTACAGAGGACGAGGCTACTGACTAGTCGAAGCAGGCCGCTTGAGGGAAGCTAGAGACAATTGCATCATGCAAACATTCGATGAGCAAGGATAAAAGATAGGAGGAGGAAGACCAGGGAATGTACCAAGCAAAGAGGAGTCTTTGTAAACTCTGGGTGAGACACTTGTCAAGGAATCGACAGTTTTCTTATTGGCCACCGAAGAGATGATGGACTCAGGGGAAGTCTGAGACTTAGGTTCGTAATATGTCAACTGGTCGATAATGACTATCTTTCCATTATGGGGAAAGGAAATCTTGTGGTTAACCGTAGATGGTACAACAGACATCGCATAGGTGTAGCTACAACCCAATAAAATTTTGTAATCTAAGGGGGCATCAATGTTTTCTACGTTAATGAAAATAGTATTTCTCGTAAGAGTAATAGGACAATTTTGGAATAGGCCAATGGGTTGGGAGGCATGGCCATCCCACGCTCGGAGAGTGATCGTGATCGTGGAAGGGGCCAACATAAGCGATCTAAAGTTTTTTCGAAACTGAAGCGGACATCACATAGTTGGATGCCCCCTCATCAATGATACAATGGGAAATGTTGGCGTTCTAGACCTTGACTGGGATTTGGAAGGTGACGGAAGCATGAAGAGGAGGATGTTCTGGTCAACATCGAGGAAAATCAATCTATCATCTGAAGGATGTACAGTGCCCATGGAAGATAGTAGATATTTTCATTGTGAAGAGCATGACTGGAGGAGTTCCAGCATTGATATAGCAGCAGGAGATTGCGTCAAATCATCTACTATACTATATGAATGTGTAGCTTTTCCAGAAGTAGCGTTTCGGCATAATGGTCTCTTAGGGATCTTGGTATGAACCTCTGCCTTAGGTTGAGGGATCTGAAAAGGACCATTAGGTGTCAAAATAGGCTCTGTAGAACCTGAAGAAGGGGGCTTGGGGACAGACATAGCGAGAGGCTCATTGTACTAACGAGACCGAGTTTGAAGGTTGATATCTATGGTTATAGGTTGGTCAGAGTTCATCATGAGAATCTAGTAATCAGAGGTACCAGATGGAGGAGGTTGAGTGGCTACCTGACCTTCAGGTGGTTAGGTAGCCACAAATCCTTGCTGAGGGAAAGTATTAGTAAAAATAGCTAGCTGACTAGGCGCAGCATTAGGAGGGATGGAAGGGGAGGCTTTTTGTCCTCGCAATGTTGCTTGAGACTCCCACATATGCTGTATCTATGGTAAAAGAGGAAAGTCACGTGTGTAATGACCATAAACACCACAAAAAGAACAATGCTTATTCATGCGCATAGGCCTATCCTGCTTGGGCTGAGTGCCCTATTGCTACTAGCAGTGTTAGGTGCATTATTTTGAGGATTAGGTCCAGGATTACCAGTGGAAGATTGATTTTGAGTGCCTTTCCTCTTCTTTTTGGAAGGAGGAGGATTAGTCACGCCCTGTTGTGCATACACCTGCCCCTGAGGGGGTGGTGGCTGCTGTTGCGGGGGTTGAGAAGGAAAGGGACGAAAAGGTGCTAATGCTTGAGGAGTTGGAGCACCAAGCTGCAGATATGGATAATAAGGAGGTTGAGTAACATTATGGTAAATATGAGGTTGGGAAAAAGGAGGAGGCATGTCGTATCCTGGATACATGCTACTGGGAGGGGGAAAAGTGCAGGAGGTCTTACCCCCCCCCCTGAGGGAAACCATAGCCCATGGGAGGCTGAGCGTATGAATGAGAGAGAGCTCCAGCAATACCATTGGTGGCATGAGATGCCCTCGATGCGTTGGCACCACCGATTCTAGGAAGATCAGGTAGAAAAGTATAAACATAACCTGACTGAGCATAGATCATGTCATATTTTAACACAATCTGGAGAGTAGCTTCTTCGGTTTGAGGGAAATGCGATGCGAAATATTTTCCTATAGCAGGAAAAAGAGATCTAAGGAACCAGTCCATGTAGAAACGATCTTTGAAGGTAGGGGCTCGACATAGGCTCTTTCTTCTCCGCCATTCCTGGACATGATTAGATAGGCAAGTCGTAGAAGATTGACAGAAAGAAGTCAAAATTTCGGTACCAATGTCATAATGAAGGGGAAGTTGGAAATAAGATAGAAAAGCCCAGGCAAGAGTCAGAAAGGTGGTATGAGAGGGTGAGGCCTGATCAACATACCACTTAGAAGCTTCACCAGTAAGCCTACGTTGTAACAACCGAAGACTGATAGAGTCATCGGTAATGGAGTTAGACGAACACCGCATTAGGAAAGATCGAACATGATTTGTAGGATCTTCTCTAGCAAGACCTTCAAACTTGTTGATGTCAGAAGGGAGCTTAGTTGGCATAGAAGTCCAACCAGTGTCATGGCATCGAGGGTCATTGATCAACTGGTTAAAATCGGGAAGATTGAGGCCTGCCATATAGGGGAGAAAGGGCGCAACTGGGGTAGTTCCTACTGCAATCCCACTAGTAGTATTCCTAGCATTAGGGATGGGGCTACCACCATCATTGGATCTTAAACCAGACATGGTGAAGGTGACAGGGGGAGAACCGGGGGTGGAACTAGAAGGGGAACCCAATGAACTAGAAGAGGATTCGGAGTGCGGACTCGATGGAAGACTAACTCAAATCCTATGCAGAGGAGTATGTATTCCTACCACAAACTGAGGATGAAGGCCAATAATTCTCTGGGATAAACGCCCTAATGGTGCAATGGTGAAGGCACAAACATGACACGAAGGGAAGAGAGACCAACAAGAGTGAACAGGTGCAGGATCAACTGATTACAGTGTCGAAACAAGGGCAGAGAGGTGTTGGATCAATTGATTTCAATGCTTTAGTCTTTGCTTGGTGGTGTTAACCAAGCTCTTCTTCACTAAGGGTGTGTGTGTTAAGTGTGTAAA
Source organism: Pinus albicaulis (assembly GCA_034641835.2). Lineage (NCBI taxonomy): Eukaryota > Viridiplantae > Streptophyta > Pinopsida > Pinales > Pinaceae > Pinus > Pinus albicaulis. Next base: position 379,710,250 of record CM076569.1, on the reverse strand, counting down.
TTTTAATTTTTAAACCCAGACGTTTGTAGGTAAAAAAAGAAAGTGGATGTGTAAATGTAAATAAACCTGCAAATAACAGTATATGAAACTGAAATAATAAAAAATAAACAGCTAATTATGCATTAATCTAAATCCAAGGAGGCAAGCCTCTTGATAAGTAGTCTATAGGTGGGAAAAAATCTAGTCAAAACCCATCAAAATAGCCAATAGATCTAAAGTGGGGAGAGACAATGATCTAAAGCTCAAATCTGCTGGAAAGAGGTGCAGAAAAATAGCAAAAAATCAGAGAAAAATTTGATGTAAATGAGGTGGCGAAAGGATGTAACCTGGAGGGCAGCAGAGGGGACCCTAGAGAAAACCCAAAAAAAACTAAAATGAGGTGTTTTGGATGGATAAATAACCAATATGAAGTGGATATGAAGGTAAGGGATCAGATCTGAAAAATGGCTTAACACTCTGAAATTTCAGACAACCTGCAATAGCTAAAACTCTTCCACAAAAGGTGGAGGGTACTGAAGCCTTAAGGGGCAAGGTTCCCACTTTAATGATAAAAAAAGAACAATTATAGGTCCAAAACACGTGGAGACAGAGGTCAGACAACCCTGAATAGAGGCCCAAAAAAACCCAGAAAAATATCAGAAAAATTCCTGCAAAAAGTCCAAGTCACAGTTTCTGACCTTTTTTCTGCAAAGGTCGCAGGTTTTGGCCAGTTTTCTACACCCTGGAGGTTCAAGTCATAGGTTTTGGCCCAAAAAGTTTGACTTGCACATCCGACACTCTTAGGAGTAGGTTTAAGAAAAATTTGTCGTCTTAGCTGTAGCTCATGCCTGTCACCTACGTAATAGGTCCGAAAACACACGGAAGTTATAATTTTCAATGTTTTAGGGTTTTATAGGTTAAAAAAAAACATCAAGAAAAGAAAAAAAAGAAGCTGAAGATAAATCCTATGGTTTGAAGCAACTGAATATGCAGAGATCTGAAAAATGACAAACGTCGTAATCATAAACCCTTGTGGAGTTGCTAGTTGTTAGTATGAATCTTAATCACAAGTGTACGAAAAAGGCTCGCTTTAGCCACGCATAATAAACAGCTCTAACAACAAAGATGGCTGCCAATATCTTTATATTTGTAATTAGTTAACCAAGATAAATGCTGCAAAAATATAGATCTATGCTTTAAAAGACATTAAGTAGTAAATAAAAGAAAGAGTTGCTCCATGCATCCAATAGACAAGACAAGATTGTTTTAAAGAAATTTTTGTATTTATGACACCTGGGAGGAGAACATAGAAAGATGTTACCAGTCCTCCTCAATGGGATGGGTTATTCTAAGTCCTCAGCACTTCAAATCTAAAATCTTTCTCTCTTGATGGTGTAGAAAACCTAGACAAAAAATGGAACTCAAAGGGAGCTCACAAGAAAAATGGTAGCAAAATATGATAATGATGGTGGATAAAAGTCAGACCAAAAGTATCGATCCAGAGTGATCTTTAGGCAACAAAGGGTAGTGAGTGAATGGAAAACCCCTTCTATTTATAACAAAATATTGAGTTAGTCTAGATATTGGTGCATAATTAAAATATTATTAACAAAATCAAGGTCCAACTTTTATCGAATATATTATTATATTTGTTGGAGGGAGAAAGAATTTGACTTGGGTCAAATCCCTTTATTTGTAAATAATAATAAAATAAATGATTTATTTATTATGTTAAGGATGTGGTTGAGTAATAATCAAATAAATAATGATCTATTTAATTATTTATGAGTGATTTAGTCAAATTTAATAAGGAATATTATTTAAATAAGGTTTAAATAATTATTCCTAGAAAATAATAAGATGAATAATAATTTATCTAATTAATTTTCCTGTTTTGGGTTAAATATGACCAGGAATATTAATTAAACTGTTTTTTAACTAATATTCCTTGAGGAAAATCAAACAAATGTGGATTTATTTAATATTTTCTCATGGTGTTTCCTGTTTAGACCATAAACAACTTAATAAATGTGGTTTACTAAGTTATTTTTCATAGTGAAAGCAATTTTACTTAGGCTAAAATTGGTCTTACCTGGTGTACATAGGTCCATCTTATAGTAACAGGTTAGATGCCCAAAAAATGGTGTAACACCCATTTTGATGACAAATACAACCAAGCATAACAGTCAACCTCCATCGACACTTCACTACCTTTTCCACCACCTTATCCTGAAACATGGCATTGGGTAAAAAGAATTTGAAACGAATTGTGGTTCTTCCATAGAAATAACCCTCAACCTTATCCTTTGGCCACCTTCCAAATTGATACAAAACAATATTATTTGAGACTAGAATTACCATGAGACACAGTAAATCTGAAAGCCTAATATGTAAACATCCATACCCTTCATACTTTCCTTCCAACCCACATAGGAAAAGGAAGCAAATTCCCATATGCTGAAGTAAAATACCATACTTTACTAAGATGGACTCATAAATAGTTAATTCAAACTAAAAGGAATTCCCTCCAACATTATTGCCATACGAACATGCAACAACCAAATGAAATTGCATAGATAGTTGGCGTGGCTTCTTCATCACATTAAACATGAATAATGATTTAATGAGTGTCCCAAATGAAACTGTGAGTTGGATCGCAACTTGATCAAAATAATAAACTAAATAATTTAATTTATATAATTATATTATTTTACCCTATAAATTTTATTTTTTATAAGAAAATTAATTAATTAACTTGTATTTCTTTTATAAATATAAATATATATTTTATATTTATGTAAAAAATTATATATATATATAATTAGAACTTATGCAAAAACTTCACCAAAGGGCATAATAGTAATGAAAAATGAACTCCTAGCTCATTAAAGGGACAATTAACATTAGTGATTCACCCATAATATTATATTAGCCCGTCAAGTTTCATTGTCCTCAATGGGATAAATCAAATAAAAAAATTTCATAAAATACCTAACGCCATCAAGGACATCGATATATTTTGACATCTAACCGAATATGTTTTTAAAGATTCATATATTTTTATAATTATATTTAATATTGATTCGTTTTCCTCAAGGGGATAAATCACATAAAAAAATTTCATAAAGTACCTAACACCATCAAAGACATCAATATTTTTTTACATGTAACCGAATATGTTTTTAAAGATTCATATGTTTTTATAATTATAATTAATATTATCCAAAAAGATATAAAAGTATAATTGGACCTTATACAAAAACTTCAGCAAAAAGGTATGAGTATGAATCAGTGACTAAAAACATGAATGAAAATGAATAGAATCTAGTTACGTTGTGTAACACACGTACTCCAACTCTCGGTAAATTAATTTTACATAATGTAATTGTTTATTCAAGAATTCATTGGAAACGAATTCTTGATAACCGAATTCTCTAGTTACGTGAGGGGGGACTTAGAACTTTCTCTAGTTCTCATTCTCTTAAGAGAATCATGTGGTTGATTAGATGATTACTAAGTGTTTCAGTTAACATCGTCGATGCTGAGGGTTTAGACTGGAATGCTCACACCTCAACAATTAGAGTATGACTGTGCCTCATACCCGCACCGCACTGTTGGCTCATTTGAAACCTACACTGTTTGGTGTACTCGTTATTTACTAGGTATGAACATGGGGAAGAGACGAGTCGAAGGAATTAATCCAAGAAGCGATAATGAAGTAAAGTATGTGATGGCCGAGGGGAAGGCCTGTGAATATTCTCCTTCCTGCCCCAAATGGAATCAGTTCGAAGTTATGTCCTCTGTAATAATAAACTATAGGATTTTGCAATAAACGCTCTGGTAGAAATTAAAGAGGTTGACTGCATACATTGGGATCTCATTCCATTGCCCACCAATTAATGATTTTTTGGGTGTGTTTCGGTACGAAGAAGCCGCGATTTGATAAGGGGAATCTGCTCTGTTGGACAAAAGAGGAGCCGATGGGTGCAACCTGAAAATCTCCTTCAATATTGTGTGCAGGAAGAGCATTTTTGGAAGATGAGTATTCCTCAAAATAGTAGTTTCTTTTTATTTTACTTATCTTCTAAAAAGAAAATGAAATATATCATATGAATAGTATTTTTCTTTTGAATCTTTTACTCATTTTCTGGAAAGAAAATGAAATATGAAATATTTCATATGAATTTTTATAAGCAAAAAATAGTTACATTTAACATAGGTTATAGAATTTCCTTTGGAAATAATATCTTATCTTGGAGTAGAAGATAAGTCCATTGTGTTAATTCCTTTGCAAGGGTTTGCGAAGGTTACATGTTAACTTTGTTATTATTTTAAAAGGTCTATCTAGCTCTTATGCCCAAATAAGGGTTAGTTATGGTACTTTATTTTGAAAAGAGATTTTCTTGATTAGATTAAAGAGGGTAACTCTTTAGTAAAAATATTTACATAATATTGTATAAGCAAGAAAATAGAAGATGCATGCCCTTATTTTAAAAAGGGATTTTGTACTCATTTAGTTTATGAAATGACAACAAGACCAAGGTAATTTCTTGAACAGATTAAAGAGGGTAACCCTTGAAATATCTTCTTATGCGATGAAGAAGAAAAGAGAAGATTTCCCATATTAATATTCATTAACCATGTTGTAAATAGTAATTATTTAATAAATCCATGGATAGTTTACCATGGTGTTGGTAGAGATTAATTATTTCATAAATCCATGGGTAGATTACCATGGTTTTTGTAAATATTAGTTATTCATAAATCCATGAATAGATTACCATGGTGTTGGTAAAGACTAGAGGCAAGGAAGAGTGTTCGTCCCAATATGAAAATATTAGGTCTAAAAAACAATGTGATGATCTTAGGTGAAGAAAGAGAACGAACCAAAGGTTTGCCTTTAGCTAGGATGGATCAAATCCATAGAATTTACCTTTCCAGGTATTCGGAATATCCATAGTACTTGCCACTTCTATGGTTCAAAAATAGGCTCATTGCACATAACCTATTGTAGAGAATCCTTTAGTTTGGATGGAGCTAAAAGCCACATGTCTGATCAATACTTTGACTACACGATGGATTGCTTGGAACATATGATATTCGAGAGAACTCTCGAATTTTTCGAAGAACTAGCAATAAAAATGAAAAAAAAAGAGTTGATAGGTGTCATCATCCGGTATCGGATCAATCTCGATCGATCCAAAATACTAATATGCCTTCTTTGGTCCAACGTTCCCATCCATAGATCTCGATAAGGACATGAGATTGATATGATCTGAAAGAATTTTCAAGTCCAAGTCATAGGGACTATGAGGGGATATATATATATATATATATATAAGTAGTATCACTTAGTGGAATTTATAGGGCTATACGGGCTCGAACTGTAGACCTTCTCGGTAGAACAGATCAAAGTTCTTATTATCAAAATAAATTAAACTGTTCCAAGAACCCAACATGCATTTTATTGCATTGCGCTCTTTCATTAACTGATGGAAAGATCGGTTAGTCTTCCATTCTCCTATTTCTCGGAAGATACTAATATGGCTCAGTGTGCTCCAAATTATTACCCTTCGGAAGCAATCCCAAAGTTATCCAAAAGGTTTATTTGACGTAGGTCTGCCTTGCTTGGGCATAGATTGACTCAAATAGAGTCTCTTCTATCGCTCCAAAAGTAAAATATGAACTTCATAAACCTAAAAGTTCATAGAGCAAAAAGAATCTATTTTGAGGTCCCCGTATTATACTCATTATGCCTAGCATTGAACGGAGCTAGGATTGACCATATCAATTAGATCCGTAATTCAAATCAAATCGAACTTCATCTTTGTCATGCTATTTTTCCCCAGAGAAACAAATGAATAGAGTAAGATTATTTCACATAGAATCTATTTCGTGGATCAGGCGAATTGATAAACTCTCCCGAAAACCATTGGCGCACATGTAAACGAGGTGCTCTACCTTGCTGAGCTACAGCCCTTCCTTGCCAGTCTTGGTGATACACTACTATACTAACCAGATGGATCACTTTCTGTCAAGGTAGATATTTCATGATCCAATACAATGATCTAATACGTTCCAATAAGTTCAATCTGTGCCAGGGACACATACATTGTCTATACATTTAATTCGATTTAGAATCGTTTATAAATCCAACTCTACCTATGAGAATAAATGACCCACTTAACTCAGTGGTTAGAGTATCGCTTTCATACGGCGAGAGTCATTGGTTAAAATCCAATAGTAGGTAAACTTATTAGATACCATTGAAGACTCGATGGCATCTAATAAGTTTTACTCCACTTGTTTGTATCTAGGCAGAACATTGAATCCATTTTTTTAGATCATTATAGGAAATGTTAATTAGAGTTGGAGGGGCTAGCATTGATAGCCTCTAATAGTGTTCTAGCTCTTTTCAGAGCTACATCAGCCTCAATTACTTGCCTTTTTCCTTCGGCTTGAGCTAAGCAAGCTTTAGCTCTTCGAAAAGTTTCCTGGGCTTTTTGGAGATTGATGTCAACATCTCTCTCTGCATTATTTACCAATATAGTGATTATATCCTTGTCTATCTTGGCAAAACCGCCCATCAAATCTATAGTTGACCACTTCCCATTGAAACATATTTTCATAACTCCTATATCTACAGCTGTCACAAGTGAAACATGATTGGGTAATACACCCATTTGACCACTATTAGTAGATATAATTATTACTTTAACTTATGAATCCCAAATGACTCAATTAGGAGATACTACACAAAGATTTAGGGTCATGTTATAAATTAATTTTCCATGTTAGAGTTTATAGCCTTCATGGTAGCTTCATCAATATTACCCACCAAATAATAAGACTATTTGGTAAGACCATCTAATTCTCCAGAAAGGATCATTTGAAACCCTCTAATTGTTTCCATGAGACCAACATATTTTCCAGGGGAACCTGTGAATACCTTTACTACGAAAAAGGGTTGTGATAGGAAACGTTCAATTTTTCTTGCTCTTGCCACGATTAAATGATATTCCTCCAATAATTCATCTAGTCCAGGAATAGCTATAATGTCTTGAAGTTCCTTATAACATTGTAAAGTTTGCTTAACCCCTTGTGCAATTTCGTAATGTTCTTCGCCTACGATCCAAGGTTGGAGAATAGTCGATGTTGAATCTAAAGGATCCACTGCTGGATAGATACCCTTTGTAGCTAATCCTCTCGATAGTATGGTAGTAGCATCTAAATGTGAAAATTTCGTAGCAGGAGCAGGGTCAGTCAAATCATTAGTAGGTACATAAACTGCTTGAATTGAGGTTATGGATCCCTTTTTTGTGGAAGTAATTCTTTCTTGCAAAGAACCCATTTCCATACTAAGAGTTGGCTGATAACCCACGATGGAAGGCATTCTTCCTAATAGGGCAGATACCTCTGATCTCGCTTGGACAAAACAGAATATGTTATCAATAAATAATAGTACGTCTTGCTCATTGACATCTCGAAAATATTCGGCCATGGTTAGAGCAGTTAAACTGACTCTCATACGAGCTCCTGGTGGTTCATTCATCTGACCATAGACTAGAGCCCTTTTGATTCTGAGATTTTTTGTTCATCAATTACTCCTGACTCTTTCATTTCCATGTAAAGATCATTCCCTTCATGGGTACGCTCTCCTACTCCTCCAAATACAGATAACCCTCCATGAACCTTAGAAATGTTGTTGATCAACTCCATAATAAGCACTTTTTGACCCACTCCAGCTCCTCCAAATAAACCGATTTTTCCCCCACGACGGTAAGGAGCCAAAAGATCTACTACTTTAATGCATGTTTCGAAGATGGATAATTTTGTGTCCAACTATGTAAAGGCAGGAGCAATTCTATGAATAGGAGATGTTATGCGAGCATCTACAGGACCCAAATTATCGACAGGTTCTCCAAGAACATTGAAAATTCGTCCGAGAATAGCTCCACCAACTGGAACACTTAGAGGAGCTCCCGTGTCAATCACTGTCATTCCTCTCGTCAACCCATCTGTAGCACTCATAGCTACAGCTCTAACATTATGATTTCCTAATAATTTTTGTACCTCACAAGTAACCTGAATTTCCTGACCAACTGTACCTTGACCCTGAACTTTCATTGAATTGTAAATATTATGCATATAACTTGGAGAAAAAGAGACATCCAGTACTGGGCCAATGATTTGAGCAATATATCCCACATTTTTTTCTACAAGTGCGGAAACCCCAAGAACAAGAGGATTGGTTCTCATATCATACAAAAATGGAAATAATTTCCATAAATAATATATAATAGAAATATTATTTTTCCAATATCATAAAAAAAAAAAATGTTCCATATCAGGTTGATTAGATCAATCAATAAGAAATGGAAGTGACCACCTTGGTAATATCCTACTTTATTTAAAAGTTGAAATTCATCCATATTTGGAATATGAAGTAGGTATATGGATATGAATAAGGTTCATGAGGAAGTATTCGATTTCTCTATAACTAGAACCAATTTCTCCATAACTAAAACCGAAAATACTTCTAAATTATGTCCAGATAATCTGTGAAATATGAAACTTGAACCCTGTTCATGACATTTCTCTCATTGATCATTATCTCTTCATATGTACATCTGTATATGTATTTTAATATGGAGAATTCACATCATTATGGCCAAAGGTAAGTTCGGTTCCTTAATTTCATTCATGAACTAGTTTAACCAGTGAAAGGTGCTCAGGTTAATCCATGGAGGAAGAACTTCAAGAGCAAAGATTGGGTTGTGTCATACATAAAGAAAATTATACAATGAGAGTGTATCTAGCAGATATTATTTCCCAATAACGGACGACTTTTTGTAGTAGATTTCTGTCAAAATCTATTATTTACGTTTGACCCATGTCGAGCAGACCTCGCCCTTGCAAGAAATCATTATTATTAAAGGAGGGACTTATGTCACCAAAAATAGAGACTAAAGCTAGTGTCAGGTTCAAAGCTAGTGTTAAATATTATAGATTAACTTATTATACTCTTGAATATCAAACCAAAGATCTGGATATCTTGGCAGCATTCCGAGTAACTCCTCAACCTGGAGTTCCACTCGAGGAAGCGGGTGCAGCAGTAGCTGCTGAATCTTCCACCGGTACATGGACCACTATTTGGACCGATGGACTTACTAGTCTTTATCATTACAAGGGGCGATTCTATGACATCGAGCCAATTCCTGGAGAGGAGAGTCAATTTATTGCCTATGTAGCTTACCCCTTAGACCTTTTCGAAGAAGGTTCTGTTACTAACCTGTTCACTTCCATTGTAGGTAATGTATTTGGATGCAAGGCCCTACGGGCTCTACGTTTGGAAGATTTTCGGATTCCCCCTACTTATTCCAAAACTTTTGAGGGTCCACCTCATGGTATCCAAGTCGAAAGAGATAAATTGAACAAATATGGTCGTCCTTTATTGGGATGTACTATCAAACCAAAATTGGTTCTATCAGCCAAAAAATATGGTAGAACAGTTTACGAATGTCTTCGTGGTGGAATCGATTTTACCAAGGATGATGAGAACGTAAATTCCAAACCATTCATGCGCTGGAGAGACCATTTTGTCTTTTTTGTGGAAGCAATTTATAAGGCTCAGGCTGAGACGGGTGAGATTAAGGGACATTCTTTGAATGCTACTACAGGTACATGTGAAGAAATGATAAAAAGGGTAGTGTTTGCAAGAGAATTGGGAGTTTCTATTGTTATGCATGACTACCCGATGAGAGGTTTTACTGCAAATACTTCTTTGGCTCATTATTGCCGACACAACGACCTACTTCTTCACATTCACCACGTGATGCATGCAGTTATTAGCAGACAAAGAAATCATGGTATGCATTTCTGTGTACTGGCTAAAGCATTGCGTATGTTCGGTGGAGATCATATTCACGCCGGTACTGTAGTAGGTAAACTTGAAGGGGAACGAGACATCACTTTAGGGTTTTTTGATCTACTGCATGATGATTTTATTGAAAAAGATCGAAGTTGTGGTATTTACTTCACTCAATATTAGGTATCTATGATAGGTGTTATACTCGTAGCTTTAGGAGGTATTCAAGCTTGGCATATGCCTGCTCTCACTGAGATATTTGGGGATGATTCCGTACTACAGTTTGGTGGGGGAACTTTGGGACATCCTTGGGGAAATGCACCTGGTGCAGTAGCTAATCGGGTTGCTCTAGAATCTTTTGTACAAGCTCGTAATGAAGGACGGTGTTGTCCCTCCTAGAGACAGCCTAGAGTTGTGATAGAGCAGTGCCTAGGACATCTTATATAGCAAGGAGAATATGGTATGAAAGAGGGAGTCATCAATAAAAAGATCTCATGCTATCTCTTGTAAAACAAGGAATATTAATATGAATGGGACCAGGACCTTCAGAAACTGACACATAGAAAGGAGTACTGCAAAGGCAATATGAAAAACTCCAATGTAAAAGAAACAGACAATTCAGAGACAGCTTACTGTAAAGAAGGCCGATTCAGAAATACCTCACAGAAACAAGTTATCAGAAGGTGTATGTAGTGAATGAATTATTGAGAAGATATTAGTTAACATTGAGATGATATCCAGATACACAATACCACCATGTATGGGCTTACGAATCTAAGAATCCATACATGATAATATCTTTTTAAAAACACCCTCCCAAAGAAACTAATATAGCAGAAATACGGTTTAGATGAATAGTGGAACAGAATATCATGCATGAGCCATATTTAAAGTGCTTGACTAATTTGAGCATGGGTATCAACTAGGATAAATCCATACCAAAAATCAGTGAGCCACTCACATTCCAAAAGATGATACAGGAAAGAAGGATGAAATGAAATGATATATTAAAATAACACATAAGAGAGAAAGTTACACACTGTGAAATACCAAAGACTAGAATCCTCTTTAACAGATGGAACTCCTCCTCACTGAGACCCTATGGGCTCTGAGCTTTCATACAAGAGTTCGGCAGAATGTATACAAAAATCCTTTCACTGCATGATTTTCTGATAAAATATGGAACCCTCAATAATCTGTTCTTCCAAGGTTTTATATAGAAAAAGAAAACCTAATAAATGAAGTAGTTGATGAATATTTAATTTGCCTCTTTAAGGAAGGATGGCAGAAACGTGCACGCCCATTCTGCTGGATGGCACTGTAATGCTGTATGTACTCTGTGATCTTCTTTTTGAAATAAATGCACTGGGTAGAAGTCTCTTCAGGAACACGGCAAGGAAGTAAAATCAATTAAACATTCTGCCCTTTCCTGGAGAGAAAATTCTACTGAGAAGAAACCTTGAGGGTATTTTTTTCTGCGAATGGTACCCTCTGCCTTCTAATCCCTGAATTACGGCTAAAAATATTCAATGTTGAACGTTGAATTCCTCGATCATTCACTAATATTTCTCTGCTACTCCATTAATATATTCATCTGTGAAATTGGCGCCTTGAATTTCCCTGGGAGGTTTAACAGAGTTTAAATCTGTTCTTTTAATGGAAGTCATATCACAACAGCTTCCGAAGCCTTCCCCATAATTTCAGCCTCTGAAAAATGGTCCTTTGATGTGCTCTTGTTACAGTAACATAGACTGAATCATGGTGGTTTTCCACCGCTGTAACCCTACAAAACACAAAAACCCATTAAGAAAACGATGCATGGGGATGGTGGATGCAGGTGGTGAAATAACAGAATAGTGCGGGGCGATGGTGAAAAGTGCAGAGAAATGGCAGAGAAATGTTTTGGTAAAGGTTGGAGGAATGTATGAAATTTAACGTAGACAGTGGACGTTTGACCTTTTGAATAGGAATGTATAGGGGAGATGGATGAATGTACGATGGGAGCACGTGGAATGATGACGTGGAGGTAGGGGGTCAATGGCGTGGCGTGGGTTAAATCTAGACCGTTCGATCTCAGGAGGAGATCGACGGTGGAAAATGTATCAGAGGGCAATGAGACGGTGGGCCAGGGGCACTATTGACTTGGATTAACTTCCGCACATCTTCGGAGTGCGATGACCGTTGGATGAAGAGCCCCAGATCAAACGGTGGATATGAATATCGCGCCGTATCTTTTGCTGAACGATAACGTGAAATGGAGAGCGGTTTTTGAGCCATACGCTGAGACACGCAGCAAGCAATGTATGGAATCGCTTCGAATTGAGGAATACCGCCCGCCCTAGAAAGGCGGTGCGATAGATATCGGGCAGTTTTGAACAGTGGACGCGGGGCAGGGACCACTGGGACAGATAGACTCCGGGCTGTTGATTTTACGGTTTGATCGGATGGTAGTTAGGTAGGCTATGGGCGCAATGGAGATGAACGAATGTCGTCTGATCTGTACAGATGGACGGCTCAAAATGCGCCCGATATACATTTGATAAGCACCTTTCGGGCTGGCGCCTGGTCTAGCGCCCGGGCTATGTGGAGAATAAGATAGAGGGGATAGGGCCAAAAGGAGCTGGGCCTTAAAAATTTTAGATGTGGGTTTTTGGCCTTTTAAAATGTGATTTGGGGGCAAGAAATGGCAACGATAGGCAGAAAAAGGATTATTTAGGCCAAAAGAGGGAGTCTGAAAGGGTTTTTAAAGGGGATTGCTTGTCAAAATTCAATAGGGGGCTGACATGATCAACAGACGTGATCTTGATCATGAAGGTAATGAAGTTATCCATGAAGCTTGTAAATGGAGTCCCGAACTAGTTGTTGCTTGTGAAATATGGAAGGAGGTCAAATTTGAATTTGATGTGATTTATCGCTTGTAATCCAGTGACTTTCGTTCTACCAATCGGACTTGGCCCAATATTTTACCACTACCACAAAGATTAGTCCAAATCATGAGCGGAGATATGGGATTTCATATATCAATATCTATAGATATTGATATATATATATTTCCAAGGTCAAATATCTTAAACAGAGTGATTTATGAAAATTTATTTTGGCCAAGCATTAAATAATGAATCCTATTCATCCTTTACAATGATCTTATAGATCATTCAATAGGGCTGGTAGCTCAGTGGATCATAGCTCATGGGTCTGGACCGTGAAGTCAAGGGTTCAAAACCCTTCTAGCCCAAAAGATGTTGTATTTGAAATGAAGATTCCTTTCCATCGTGGTATAGGAGAGAATCTTTCTTTATAACATAATAAAGGATTCTATCATAATCCTGGATCGATACTTCAGGTTCCTAATCAATGATGAATGGAGATGATTTCTCAATGATTCATTCCACTATTGATCAATAATTTTCATCATTGTATTTATACTTATATGACTTCTCTTGATACAAAATAAGATAGGAAAAGTAACAATTTTCACCTTTATATGGAAGGAAAACTCTATGTCTATAAAGGAGTGGTTTGAATACAGGTGTAAAATAACTGGATTACTCAAAAATTCGGTCGAAAGGGATAGTAAGGATGCCAATGAGATGGAGAAAAACAAGAATCTAAGTATTGATTACGCTAAAATTAATAGGTTATGGGCTTAATGTGATAATTGCGAGAGCTTACTCTATATCATATTTTTGAGAGAGAATCAAAGTGTTTGTAAAGAATGTGGATATTATCTACAATGAATAGTTCAGATAGAATATAGCTTCCAATTGATCGTGACACTTGGCGTCCTATGGATGAAGACATTTACACTCTAGATGTTCTTCAATTTCATTCTGAGAATGAACCTTCTCATTTTGATCATCTTGATTCTGAGGATGAATCTTATAAGGATCATATCACTTTTTATCAAATAGAGACAGGTTTAACTGATGCTATTCAAACAGGCATAGTTCAATTAAATGGCATTCCTATCGCACTCGGAGTTATGGATTTTAAGTTCATGGGAGGTAGTATCGGCTCTGTAGTAGCTGACAAAATAACCCGTCTGATTGAGCGCGCTACCGCGGAAACATTAGTTATTTAATAAATCCTTGGATAGGGTACTATTCAGTTATATTTCTTTTGATGAAAAAACTGTGTGATTACTTTTATACTATCATGATTATGATGTTAATTCCTTTTGGAATAAGATCATGCATAGGCATACAATATATGTATTAACTTTCATTGGAAAGAATATACATGTTTGTAGGTGGGAAAGATAGCATGTTGTGTTAAACTAAATTGGAAATGATTGTTAGTATAATCTTTGAAAAAGAAGACATGTGTTTGTATGCTTAATTGCATATTTTTACAGAAAAGAAAACATATGTTTACATGCTCACTTGTGTTGAGATTTCCTACGAGAAGACTCGTGAAGGAAGATATGTGCTTCATTGTGTAAGCACTTCTTTGGGGATACTCTTTGAAATCTATATGCATTTGCATGCATGGAAGCAACATTTATTATGTTAGCTTGTATTTCATGCACTAAAAGAAATAGCTCAAGGGTTAGGTATTTTGACTAAATTATGTAAATTGCATGCACGAATATTGTAACTATGTATTAGTTTATTTTAAATATATGCTGGGGAGATGTAGCTATTGTCTTGTAGGAATGTGTGCTTATGCGACAAAAACATTAGCTAATGTGATGACTTATAACTAGCACATATGAGGTATGTGTTGTTAAAGGGAGAATGTCAAGGTACTTTAATTGCATGTCATGAATATACATGAGTAGATGGAGAAACTACTATAGTATAGATATATGAAATGATTTATTATACTTTATGAATCTTGACATCAATGTACGTTGAAGGTAACATTAGCGGGGTATGATGGTGATATGTATAAAGGAAATATTATGCTTAACCCGGTGGCAGGTAAATGATTATGGTTCATGCAGATGAGTGCGAACTACCGAATGATCCAGTGTACGATGGACCATTGTAGGTACATCCATGCCATCGAGATATGAAGATATGAAGACCAAAGGGTAAATGGTATCATATTTATTGTAATGGCTTTAAGCTAAATATTTGTATATTTCCTTGTAAGATTTATAAACGATGGTTAAGGGATGGTCCCCCTTATAAGCCATTGAGTGAGGGCTGATCACCCTCACGAGCGTTTAATAATAAAATTAAATGTTTGCTTGTTTTCACCCTACAGGGTTTCCAGGGTATATTAGTGTTCAATGACGTGATTGATTATTGTGTCAAGTTGATGATGTTGATTCCTTTCTCCTTATGATGTTCATAATGGCAAGTATTTGATGACTATATGAGTAATGAAATGAATGGAAGGTTACATCATATAGTATTATGTTAATGTACTATAATGGAAGTTGTTAATGGTTAAGGAGCTTACTATTCTTATTCTAAAATTACACTGTGAACTGGTAAACATTATATGTAATAATGAGCAAGGAATATTTAATAGTGAATGGAAAGTTACCCATGAGTAACTTGCATTAAAAAAAAAAATTAACTCCTTACATTTCCATGTGAAGTTAACGACGTATGTTACAAGTGGTATCAAAGCTAAAGGTTGCAGCACTGGTGCCTTTGGGATTTGTTAAGCGGAAAGAAATTGAGAGATCCGAGATGAAGTGCGTGTATCTGAAGGAAGGCATCACATCTCTAATCCAATTTGAATAAAGAGTTTCAAGAGATAAGACTTATTATCTTTCTTTTCTTGAAACAATAGTTATTGCATTTATGGAAAATAAAATGCGTACAAAGTAAATAGCAATGAAGTTAGAGTTCCTTTAAAAAGGATATATCTTTTCGATGTATGTAAACACAAACTTACAATGTAAGTTCTCGAAAATATTTCTATTATGTTAATGTTTTAGAAATATATTATTCCTAGAGATATACCATGGTAAAAGACCAAACTACTCTGCTAGTTTTGCTGAGAAGAACCCATGTGAGTTCTTGCAAAGATTAATAGTACGTATCTTGAAAGGTGTGAGCAGTAGTAAAACATAAATAAGTAAACTTGCTTGCCTTTATATATATCTTATTTAAGAAAAGATAGGAAGCTTGTTTTATTTTAAAATGGATTTCGTACCGATGTGTTAAATGATAAGGAATCGAAGTTTTTTTCTTGAAAATAAATATAGGCTAAAGAGAATAACCTCTTGAATATACTACATTGCAAGATGGATTATGTTAACTTCTTGATTTAGGTATATTAAAGGTTAAGTTAACCTTGTTATTTTTGTGTAATTTTTATGCATAAAAGAGGCTATCTATGGTAAATTACTGGAAGCAAAGCATAAGCAACTTGCATGTAGAATCATAGAGGAACAAGGTTCTTTGCATGGATAGAAGATCTATTGAGTATGTGAGTACTTTATGCTATGATAACTATTATGTTAGTTTCATTTGGAGTAAGTTCATGCATAGGCATGCAATAGTTGTATTAGATTTCATCGGAAAGAACATAAGTTTATATGTGGAAAATGATAACATGTTTTGTTATCATACTTTTGAAAAGATTCTTTGGCAAAGAAGATGAATTATATGTACAAAAACTAAAGTAATGTTTTGGTTTCCTTGAAATATATACATGGCTAATGTGGGTATAATATTTCGAGAATAAGGCATGTTTTCTTATGTTTTATTCCATTAGTTTTATGGAAAAGAAAACCTTTTTTTTCATGCCTATTATGTTATATGTCCTCGAAGAGGAATTGTGAGTTTTCCTACTCGATTATGTTAAGTACTATGTTGGGAAATTAAGATCAGAATCTTTATGCATTGTATGCATAGGAACAGTAGCCAATGTGTTAGCTTTATTATATTTGCATGCTCCAAAGGCAAAATATGAAGTGGCGGGTCTTTTGTAAAAGTTTAAGTAAAACGAATGCACATTGTATCATTTTCCATTAAAGGAATTTCTGAACAGATATAGTGATTTGTCTTGTACGAATGTGTGCGTGTGTGAAAAATGTCATAATAATATGGGAGTTATTTGACATGAATTGATAATTACTTACTCACACTAATGTAGAGATGTTAGAAGAAAGCATGTTGTGACATTGTATTCACATCTCATATATGCACATGAATAAGTGCTAAAGGATCACTCAAAGATTGATTATTTCTTAATTAAGGTGTTATTTAATCATGCTATAAAATCTTGTCGATGATGCTAAAAGAAAACATTGTTGTAGAGGAGAAATGTGAATTTACTGATGGGGATGAGTACTGCAGTAGGGAGAGAAGTTCTTCAAATGAAAAAAAAATAAGTATTTTATTTTATTTTATTTTAAGAAGTCTATGCATATGCATGTTGATTTCCTTTAAAAATGAATTTTTATATACATGACATTGCATGAGATTAGCTTCCATTTAAGAGAATTCTTAAAAAAGTACATGCTATTATAATATACTTTTTCTGCATAAGAATATGCATATGAGATTAATATGTGTATTATGCTTTATTTCTTTAGGGAAAAAAAAAGTATAAAAACCATGAAAGAAAAATAGTTACCTTTCATTTGAGTTTGAAAAGAAGTAATTGTTTTTGCATGCAATAAAATTTCTAAAGCCACCATACACTACTTTAAAAATATTAATGTGTATAGTGATGGTGTGTGAAACTAATGCATGAATGAAAAAGATGAGGAAAGTCCTTATATAAGATGATAGAGTGTTAAAATTAAATTGAATGAAGCCTCTTAATGGGTCAAGTTGTAGGACTTAAATATAATGACTAGTTGACTGACTAGTTTTTTGCATGAGTCACGATGAATGCATTTAATAGCATTGATTAGTTATGAATGAATAACTAATGAAAGCTATATGCACAAATCGATTTTGACTAAAGCTATTTGGAAGTTGTGAACAAGTGAATATGATAATTACTTCGTGTGTCAATCTGTTGGAATAGAACATTATGGGAATTGTAAATGTTTGCACTCATACCCTAATCGTTATTGACACATACACATTAATGAATATTTGTACATACTTTTATGCATGATGACATTGTTTGCATGAAAAAGTTTTATGCAGGAACTTAAAATGATTGCGTAAGATAATATGTGCTTGAAAAATGCATATTTACAATTAGCATTGTTTATTATAGTAAGCATGGGTAGCTTAGTGGAAACAAAAAATATGTGAAAATAAAACATTGCAAACATTGCAATGTGAATTTCAGCAATAAATGTTCAAGTATCATGTTTTAATGTGCATGATTTTGTTATTTCGGAAATAATAATGTACAACACATGTATGTTACTTCCTAGGGGGAGGTTGTGACAACTTCATTAAAGTTACTAGTATTAACTAGTTAAAGACAATTTGTTTAATTTTCTTTTATCTAGCAAGAAAAACTTAAATCATCACTGTTGATAAAGAAAATTATTTAATTTGATGAAATTAATTAATGAAAAGAAAATCTTTTTAAGTTGATGATAAAAATATTTCCAAGAATAGGAGGTGGTTGGGGACAATTGGAAAGATAGTTACCTACTCCTCTGAGGATAAAGCTGGATCCCAGAGGAGGAGTAGGGGTTCTGTGCAAAGTGGTAAAGGGGAGTATTTTCTAGAGCTGGTTGGGATCAGTTGAAAATAACTCACAGCAACCCTTGTAAAACTAGAATTTCTGAGTTTGGTGGATTGGCCATCCAGAGGTCATAACAGAAAGAGAATTATTTTCACTGTTAACCCATGGCACTATCCAGATTCTGGAGCTAGGGGCAAGTGGAGGATGTAATAGCCTCCCTTGATGGTTGGGAGGACCATAGCTTGAAAGACTAAATTTCCAGATAAGTATAAAGACTTTTTAGTGTGGAAAGATTGACTGTCTAGATGTGAAAAATGACTCGATCCTATGGATTAGGAGGAGCATTTTTTTTACCATTGTGGCTCTCATAGTGGAACAAGTTAAGTAAAAAGTTATGTGTTGTATTAAAATGAATTTTTATAAGATTGTGTAAATATCCTATGTAGATATTAAGAGAAAAGGAGCTTAGCAATCTAAAAATGAATTATTGAATGTATAAGTTCATTTATGTTATTACTAATTTCTTTGATTGTCTTAGCAGATGCTAGGATATGCCTATGGTGCATGGATTGACCATTGGTATGATTAGAGAGATAGGTGCTTTCTAAGTACTTTTTGAAGTACTGTGTGGATGTCTTTAGCAGGAGCTAAGACAGTGTGCACGTGATGCATTGATGAGAAGGGTTGGTTCTCTCTGAGTACTTGTGGAAGTACTTTGATTAAAACATCTCTTTATATTGCAAGAATGTTTGATAGTTGCAAGTATTTTCATTTGATTGAAACTATGTGACTAATGTGATTGAATTGTTAGTCGTACATTACAGGCTCTTTCCAGGAAGTGTTGATCGGTGTTCAACCATTCTCAGAGAGCTTGCGTAAAATCCATCATTACTTCCAATAGTAATTGGTAAGTAATGGTAAGTTCGTATACATATTTTCTCCATATTTTTATGAATTGATTAAATAGACAAGTAAATAAAAATGGAAATTAAATATTCTTTGTGCTATACATGCTTATGAATATGGATAAAAACATTATTGTCTCAATTAATGACATTTAAGGAAATGAAAGTGTTTCATTGGGAGGGGAAGGACCCCTTTGGGTTGTTTTTATTGTTATATCATGAGTATAAGTTTAAGTTTCAATGAGAGAAACACACCAAGGACGGTGTTCTCTTCAAGGGGGAGAGTATGTAACACATGTACTCCAACTCTTGGTAAATTAATTTTAAGAATTTGTTGGAAACGAATTCTTGATAACCTAATTCTCTAGTTACATGAGGGGGGGACTCAAAACTTTCTCCAGTTCTCATTCTCTTAAGAGAATAATGTGGTTAATTAGACGATTACTAAGTGTTTCGGTTAAAATCATCAATGTTGAGGGTTTAGATTGGAATTCTCACATCTTAGCTCGAAAATTAGAGTATGAATGTGCCTCATACCCACACCGCACTGTTGGCTCATTTGAAACCTACACTATTTGGTGTATTCGTTATTTACTGGGTATAAACATGGGGAAGAGACCAGTCGAAGGAATGAATCAGAGAAGCGAGAATGAAGTAAAGTATGCGATGGCCAAGGGGAAGGGCTGGGCATATTCTCCTTCCTGCCCCAAATGGAATCAGTTCAAAGTTGTGTCCTCTGTAATAATAAATTATAGGTGTCTGCAAGAAACGCTCTCGCAGAAATTCAAGAGGCTCGCTCCATACATTGGGATCTCGTCCCATTGCCCACAAATTAATGATTGTTTGGGTGTGTTTCGGTATGAAGAAGCCACGATTTGGCAAGGGGCATATGCTCTGTTGGACAAAAGAGGAGATGATGGGTGCAACCTAAAAACCTCCTTCAATACTGTGTGCAGGGAGAGAATTTTTGGAAGATAAGTATTCCTCAAAATAGTAGTTTCTTTTGAAACATTTTACTTATGTTCTGAAAAGAAAATGAAATATATCATATGAATAGTATTTTTCTTTTGAATCTTTTACTCATTTTCTGGAAAGAAAATGAAATATGAAATATTTCATATGAATTGTTATAAGCAAAAAATAGTTACATTTAACATAGGTTATAGAATTTCCTTTCGAAATAATACCTTATCTTGGGAGTAGAAGATAAGTCCATTCTGTTAATTCCTTTGCAAGGGTTTGCAAAGGTTACATGTTAACTTTGTTATTATTTTAAAAGGTCTATTTAGCTCTTATGCCCAAATAAGGGTTAGTTATGGTACTTTATTTTAAAAGAGATTTTCTTGACTAGATTAAAGAGGGTAACTCTTTGGTAAAAATATTTACATAATATTGTATAAGCAAGAAAATAGAAAATGCATGCCCATATTTCAAAAAGGGATTTTGTACTTATTTAGTTTGTGAAATGACAACAAGACCAATGTAATTTCTTGAATAGATTAAAGAGGGTAACTCTTGAAATATCTTCTTGTGCGATGAAGAAGAAAAGAGAATATTTCCCAGATTAATATTAATAAACATTTTATAAATAGTAATTATTTAATAAATCCATGGATAGTTTACCATGGTGTTGGTAGAGATTAATTATTTCATAAATCCATGGGTAGATTACCATGGTGTTTGTAAATATTATTTATTCATAAATCCATGAATAGATTACCATGGTGTTGGTAAAGATTAGTTATTTAATAAATCCTCGAAGAAGGTACTATTCAGTTATATTTCTTTAGATGAACAAACTTTGTGATTACTTTTATACTATCATGATTATGATGTTAATTCCTTTTGGAAGAAGATCATGCATAGGCATGAAATATATGTATTAACTTTCATTGGAAAGAATACACATGTTTGTAGGTGGGAAAGATTGCATGTTGTGTTAAACTACATTGCAAATGATTGTTAGTATAATCTTTGAAAAAGAAGACATGTGTTTGTATGCTTAATTGCATAGTTTTACAGAAAAGAAAACATATGTTTACATGCTCACTTGTGTTGAGATTTCCTTTGGGAAGATTCGTGAAGGAAGCTATGTGCTTCGTTGTGTAAGCACTCCTTTGGGGAGACTCTTTGGAATCTATATGCATTTGCATGCATGGAAGCAACATTTATTATGTTAGCTTGTATTTCATGCACTAAAAGTAATAGCTCAAGGGTTAGCCATTTTGACTAAATTATGTAAATTTCATGCACGAATATCGTAGCTAATGTATCAGTTTATTTTAAATATATGCTGGGGAGATAAATCTATTGTCTTGCATGAATGTGTGCTTATGCGACGAAAACATTAGTTAATGTGATGACTTATAACTAGCACATATGAGGTATGTGTTGTTAAAGGGAGAATGTCAAGGTAATTTACTTGCATGTCATGAATATACATGAGTAGATGGAGAAACTACTATAGTATAGATATATGAAATGATTTATTATACTTTATGAATCTTGACATCAATGTACATTGAAGGTAACATTAGCAGGGTATGATGGTGATATGTATAAAGTAAATATTATGCTTAACCCGGTGGCAGGTAAATGATTATGGTTCATGCAGATGAGTGCAAACTACCAGATGATCCAGTGTATGATGGACCATTGTAGGTGCATCCATGCCATCAAGATATGAAGATATGAATACCAGAGGGTAAATGGTATCATATTTATTATAATGGCTTTAAGCTAGATATTTGTATATTTTCTTGTAAGATTTATAAACAATGGTTAAGAAATGGTCTCCCTTATAAGCCATTGAGTGAGGGCTGATCACCCTCACAAGCGTTTAATAATAAAATTAAACATTTGCTGGTTTTCACCCTACGGGGTTTCCATGGTATATTGGTGTTCAATGATGTGATTGATTATTGTGTCAAGTTGATGATGTTGATTCCTTTCTTGTTATGATGTTCATAATGGCAAATATGTGATGACTATATGAGTAATGAAATGAATGGAAGGTTACATCATACAGTATTATGTTAATGTACTATAATGGAGGTTGTTAATGGTTAAGGAGCTTACTATTCTTAGTCTAAAGTTACCTTTACACATCCATGTAAATTAACAGTAATATGTTACCTGCACATTATCTAATCCCACATGTGCAAACAATTTGGTAATGAGAAATAAATGATCCTTGATTAAAGGGACAATTAACATAAGCGATTTACCCACGCATATTATGTTATCTTTCCCCATCCAGATTCATCCTCCTTCATGGCGACAAATCACATCAAAAAATAATTCAAAAAAACGAAACCAACAAAGAGATTCATATATTTTTACATAAACGCTAGATTCTTGGCAATTAGAAATGCAAGGAATTTGCAAATTTTCAATTGAATTGAATGAAAGTAATGCATAATTTTCAATTGAATAAATTTTTTATATATAATTTTAAACAAAAATGTGATTTTCTATTATTTAAAATACATGTTTGAATGCATAAATAAATTCCATATCATGAAAAAATTTAATTTCTTTTACATCTTAGATTATACCATTAATTACTTAGTTATTTATTTAATTATTTTAATTCTTTATTCCCTTTTATAAACCCTTAACATTAGCTTTTTTTTAATAGTAGTTAATATTAAATTTATATTAATTATACTCTAGATTTTTTTATTAAAATATAATCCTTATTAATATTATGTATTATTAATTATTTAAACTTTTTTTCACATGTTTCTATTAATAATTATTAGACCTTATAAAAAAAATAAAAAAAATTTAAGGTAAGAATTTAACTCTATAAAATATTCTGAAATATTTTTGATAATATATACAAATCAAAAGTTCACATTTCCTTACAAAGTAGTTAAGTCTTTTTGGTTATTCATTTAAATTTGTTAATTAAAAATGCAATATGAACAAGTGTCACATGAAATGAGTTATAGTTTGGTCATGTAGCATTGATAAACTATGATATTGTAACAAATTCTTCTACAGTTTAAGAATATCCATATTATAGTGGGGTGAATCTTGACATTTAAACATCTTGTTATAGTTTTTTTTTATTGTATATACGTCTAATTCATATATTAATTATTTTAATCGTAAATAGTAATGATTTTAAATTAAATTATAATTTAACTAATTTTTATGATTTTTTTAAACTTTTAGTATAATGACATATATATTCAAAATGTTTATTATAAATTAATAACTATTTATATTTGTTAATAATTTAATTTATATAATTATACTAAATTTTTCTCTCTATAAAAAAATATATCTTTAATTAACCCATATTTCTTATATATATTATAATTAATAATTTTCATAGCTTTTTTAAAGTGTATCTTTAATTAACTTATATTTCTTATTTATAATAATTAACTATTATATAATTAAAACTTATGCAAAAACTTCAAAAAAAAAAAAGCATAATAAGTATGATTATGAAAATAGTCAATACTATGTTATCTAATCCCAAGAGTAGAGTAACGAGAAATCAACTCTTTTATGATTTAATCGTTCATGTTGTCTTTCTCCTCCAGATTCATAGCATTTAACATCAGTGATTTAGCTATGAAATTGTTAAATGCTATGAATCTGGAGGAGAAAGATCTTTCCCCTAAATCACGGGTTATCTCTATATTATAAAATTGTACGTGTTTGGATTAGGTTTAGAAGATTTATTTCTTTAAATATTACAAAAATTTGAGTTTAAAAAATACTAATTATGTTGATAGGTATATTTATTTTAGAATTAGGTTTTTATAATTTAATTTAATTATAAAAAATTTGATGATACCGATATAATTTATATAAAATATTCTAAAATATTTTTTATAATATATATAAATAAAAAATTTAAATTTATTTACAAAGGAGTTTTATTTTGCTTTTTTTATTTAAATTTATTAATTTAAAAAATACAATTTAAATAAGTATCATATGAAATGAATTATGATTTAAACATGTCATATTAATAAACTATGAAAAAATGTGAGTAAAGTAAAGTAAATACGAGTAAGGTAAAGTCACTTATTGTAAAGATTCAACCTTTGGTAAGAATTTAAAATAATAATCATATGTTAGATCTGAGACTTTTGTGATCTAGAAAATGAAACACATTAGTTGGTTCGAAACGTAGACCAAAATCCTAATTATATAACTCATAAAAAAACATTTATCTAATAATAATAATAATAATCATAATAATGTATGCGAAAAGAACATCCATACCATACCATATTTGTATCTGATAGGGGTGACCAAAGGCCACTTGCAAGACTCAACAAGCGCGGGCCGATGAATCACAAACTAAATAAACACTGTAAAATTAACCAGGCAGTCATGGCCGCAGAGTATATAACTATATACAACTTACATTCCCTTACAATTCTTAGGCTACATGAGGTAAGCTACAGGAGCAAAGAGCTCAAAAACAGAAAAAGAACAGCGATTCCCTTTATACTCAAAATCCTTGCAACCATGGCGGAAAATCATGCCTTCAGTGCTGGAAATAAATCCATCGTCGAGTCCGTAGATATGACCTAATTTCCAGGTCTCCAAATATTTGCAGAAGGCCGCATTGACATAATGAACGATTTCAGCCAAAGTTGTTCCGATCCTTTTGAGGGTGTTTAGTAGTGATGCAGCCATGGAAGCAAATATCTTCGCCTTTATGCTCCCCCGCTTCGGTGGAAACCTCCCCGTGCTTCCCCGCGCTTTGCCATTAACATGGCCTGCCATAAACATATTATGATAATAATAATAATAATAAGATCTCGATTCTTTATTTTCCATGATCTCTGTTCACGGTCTGCTTGCTTAACTGTGATCCCCAGATGCTCGGAAAGCCAAAATCACAATTTATGGCTGCGGGCCGATTTGGGAACAATTTATAGGCTGCAAAAAGGCTCAAATACCATTCAGGAATCCTGACAATAATTTTCTTCTTGACAATTTCCAAGATCTTGTTTTGGTTGAATTAAAGTCATATTTCCATGATTTTCAGCACTTTGTAAACCTCACAGGCCTTTTCTCTACAGACCAGGAAACACATGCTGTACCGTGTAAGATGAAATCGTTGAATAGTAGGTATACTACGACAGTAATGTGGACAATAATGTGTCAAAGTCAACAATTAGTTTGTTAAGGCGGTGCAGTGAGCTTTCAACATGTCAAAAAGTGTAGTGTGTTGGTTTTATCTGCAATATTGTTTTTTTTTTTTTTTAATTTAAAATTTGTATTTATTTTTAATTAGTGTTTAAGGGTAATAAATATTGTATTTTTTAATTAATGTTAAGGGTAATGAATATTGTATTTTTCATTATTAAGAATTTGGTTTCTGTGATCCATAAAAATGTATAATTTTTTTTTATAGTAAAAATCACATTAAAGCATATTTTGTCTAACTTGTCTGGTTCATCATTAGGACAAGACCAAAAATCTGATCTAAAAATCACTTTTGTAAATGAAGGCTAATTTAACTAGAATAAAAAATTTAAATGATTTTAAAAAGAATTATTAAACAGTGTCATTATTATAATTATTATTATTATTATTAATTCAAATTACGTAACAAATAATAATAATAATAATAATAACAATAATACAACTGTTAATTAATTTTTTTTAGATCATTTAAATTTCTTATTCCAGTGAAATTAGTCTTTATTTACAACAATTAGTTAGAATTTTCCTCATCTCTTAAACTGGTTTCTAGATCAGATTTATAATCTTGTCCTATGATGAACCACACTAGTTACTAGACAAAATATGCTTTAATGTGATTTGTGAAAAAAAATATATATATACAATTATATTTTTCAATTAAAATGAAGAATAATATTTCTTATAAATATAATTTTTTTTAATTTTATTTAAATTTTATTTGAATTTTCTTAAAATAAAAAATATAAATTTTATATTATAAAAATTAATATATTATATTTTAAATAACAAAAAAAATTACCATTTCAAAAAAAACATTTAATATCCAATTTAATAATAATAATAAAATAATAATATTTCCAATATTTTAGGTATTTTTAAAAATAAATTTTGACCGTTTCCTATGAATAATATATATACCTTTTAGCTTTGACACTTTACCTAAAGAAAAAACTTTAAATCTATTCATTTGTATTTAATAAATAAAAAACTATAATAATAATATTCTCATTTTTTTTAATTTTATATAATGATATTCAACCATATCAGGTTAGACTTAAATTTGAAAGTATAGTTTAATTGAGCTTCATCGTTTTTTTTTAATATGTTAAAATGGTATTAATAAGTTCATATTATGTGAGTTAAAGGTGTATATTGAATGCATTTGTTTTGTGTTAGTTCTACATTTTATAAATTTAATATGTTTATAAGTTTGAGTGGGTTTAATTGTTAAGTGTAATTTAATAGTCAAATTAATATGGGGAGATAGATTCCTTATCCCATAAACAAAAAAATTTCATACACCAATTTAATGAGTAACTTAACTATAACTTTAAAATTAAATAATAATAATAATAATAACGTAATTAAAAACACCAGATATACACGCTGGTAATGTTAATGGATTAATAGGTGGAACTTGGAAATATAAGTTATATATGCAAGTGGAAATATAGTTAAATAGGCGCTAGTAATGTTGATTGATTAATAGGTGGACCTTGGAAGTATAAGTTATATATACATGTGGAAATATAGTTAAATACGCGCTAGTAATGTTGATTGATTAATAGGTGGAACTTGGAAGTATAAGTTATATATACATATGGAAATATAATTAAATAAGTTACATGTGCAAATGGAAATTTAATTGAATGTTGGGAAAAGCATTTCGGGGAAAATTTGAGAGAATGGTAATCAGAATAGGGCGTGAGTGGTGCATTGACCATCTTGATAATCAAAGAACTACTCGTATGAGAATTAGAAGATGGCTAAGCCAACTACACACTCACCCATTTCATTAAACACTAATCTTATTTAAAATGAGAGAATTTCACGTGTCCAAATTAGAAATAATAAATTATAGAGTTCTTTTAAAGATGGAAGAATTTATTGTTAGAAATTGCAATGAACTTTTAAAGAATTTAAATTAATTAATATTTCTCGAATAAATTATAAGTTTAGAAAAAATAAAATGTCATATTAGTTAGGTTTAAAATGTTTTAGAAAGTATTTTAAAAGTAATTAAAGCAGTTAAGAATATTGTTGCATATTAATTTTAGATATTATGGAACATACTTTACAATGTTATAATTTAGTTGAGAATATTATTGGAAAAGTAAATCTCAATTTCTTTGCTTATAGAAGTGTTTTTTTAATATGATATAGTTATTTACAAGTGTTAATTGTTTAATTAGTTTTATTTAACAAATAATAGAAAAGAAAGAAATATCAATTAGAGTGATATATTGAGAGATTGAATAGCACTAAAAAGATAGAAAAATATCTTCTTACCTCATGCAAAGTTATTTCTTCAAAATGATAAGAGAAGATAAACAAATTAGGTTGCATATAACACTTCATTGACACGCAATTATTACATTTCCATATGCATCTAAATGTTTGTTATTTGAAAATATATTAATCAATGAAATTGAATCATGGATTTTTAGGATACTTGGCCTCCACAAGGAAAATATGCCTCCATATAACATTGTTACATTTGAATCCCAATCCAAATTCAATCTAGTATAGCCTATCCCATTTGTACATTCTTCCCTTAGGCCACACTTTCATACCATAGGGAATTGCTAGAAGTATTCTCCTATGTTTCATATTGATGTAATATGGATCCACGTGCCAAATGCTCAAGTATAAGCTATTTTAGAGCTTGTACAAGATATCCTTCCCACCTATATGAATCTAGAAATGTTACAACACAAGCATATAGATTGAAATATGGGGATTTACCTTCTGCATTCAAAAAAAAATTCTTGCCATATATTAAAATTATCACAAATATTGTAGTTGATAGTTATGAGATCCACTCATGTACATTATTTTAGGTCTCTGTGAACACTACACTAAAACAATATTCATGCAACTACATGTTATGCAATTAATACTATCATGCCATTGAAAAATTAAACCTCGTGTATTTTCTTTATCTATGGTGTAGATTTTGTAGAAGTATGATTTGATAGTGAGATAACCAAAAACATACATGTTGAAGCCATTTTTCTTTCTCCAATACCCACAATTACTATTAAATACTATAGAGCTACTACAAGGATATCCTCCATGTAATTGCTACAATAGTAGCAATACTAGATATAGTTCCAACAATAAATTACAACCTAGTTAGAGAGGTATTTTTATGGTGGGATGGATTCTAGTGATTAACTTGCAAGGGTGCTTCCAATGAAATTGTTAGAGAGGTATTTTTTCCATAATTTCTATATCACAACCCTAATGATTCATGAGTCCATATGTAGTCCTACATGCTTACTTCCATTCATGAGCTTGATCAATAATTATATGTGTGTTCTTACAATGTCTAGCCCCTATGCACAATAGAGATAATGATACTTCATTTTAATCTAAACACATGAATGAAGCAACATAAGAAATATCAAAAATCAGAAAAGGAATATATAGTTACATCTATGTTTGTGTGTTCCTAGTAAGAAACCATGATTTGGAGCTAAATAGAAACCAAAATCTAGAGCTAGAATCACCCTAGCTAAACCCATTTACTAGAACTATATTCCATATTTAACTAAATTGATATTTTTCTTAGGAATTAGCCCCATAACATCTAGATATATACATATAGTGGTCATTATTAATGTGCCACCACCCAGGGCACCAAAATAATCACTACCTGACCTTGAGGTAGTTGAAAAATGTTTATAAAACTCATATTCAAAGGATGAGGTATAAAATGTTAAAAGGATTTCAAAAAGTAAATGAAAACCATGATTAAATATTAAATCAATATCTAATGCAAAGAGTAAACATTTTACTATTATCATTTATCATGATAATAAAAAGTAAAGCCAATAATTCATAAAATATTTAGATAATTAA
This sequence comes from Pinus albicaulis, assembly GCA_034641835.2. NCBI lineage: Eukaryota > Viridiplantae > Streptophyta > Pinopsida > Pinales > Pinaceae > Pinus > Pinus albicaulis. The sequence continues at coordinate 379,680,886 of CM076569.1, read as the reverse complement.
AATATATATCATACAAACTTTAATTAAAATACAAGTGTCAATCCTTATCAATTCAAAATAATGCATAGTGACAAACTCATTACAATGTGCATTTCCTTCGACAAGTATAACAAGAGTTGGAAGCAATGGTAATGCCTTCTAGGTCTATAATGAAAACTCTAAGGTAATTTCAACACGACATGTCTTAGTGCCACAACTATGTGAAGAAAAATAAAATTGATTTCGATATTGAATAATACATCCACTTTGAGATAAAATTATCAAGTGAATGGTGAGATTCCCACCTTATCCCGTGATTCAATCCTAGTTTGTGGATAAATTAATTTTTTTGATTTCATCATTCATCTCAAGATGCAATTAGAGCCATAAATGGTAGGGTGTTGAGGAGTTACCTAAATTTTCTACAGTATACCCTTTCACATAGTTTCTCAAATTTCTGGTAGGGAATGACATTCTTCCCATCACTCCATTTGCATGAATTGTTCCTTCTACTATGTCATTGACACACCCCTTGGATATAGAGGGATATTGTTAAAATTCATATTGGGATCATAGATAGGATTATTGGTATTTAACTATATAAATAATTAGGTATTATAGGAACTTTCAGCCTCAAAGTGGCCTCCTAAGGAAAAATAAGAGAATAATAAAATAAGAGTTATGAATTTTGGAGGGGCAAGAAGAAAACTACTTTTTTCTAATGTATTTTTGGCTTATTCCTTATAGGTTTACTCAAATTTTGAGTGTAAATGCTCATTGGATGCGAAATTAAATTATGCATCCAACGAGTACCTATTATGTATACTTTTGAGAATACCCACATTGAAAAAAATTGAAGATACTTTAAAAAACCATGTTGAAACACGTTTTTTTTAAAGTATCTTCAATTTTTTTCAATGTGGGTCTTCTCAAAAGTATGCATAATAGGTACATGTTGGATGAAAAATTTAAGTATGCATCATTGAAACATGTTTATTTACTGTATCTTTAATTTTTTCAATATGGTTATTCTCAAAAGTATGCATAATGGGTACTCGATGGATGAATAACTTAATTCCACATCTAATGAGTTTCTACACTTAAAATTTGAGTAAACCTATAAGGAGATAAACAAAAAATAAAATAAAATAAAGTAGTTATTTTAATTTTCCCTCCAAAATATTCGCATGTACATGTTTTTAAATTTAAAGAATTTTGACTAGTTTGCATATTATGTACATGAAAATTTCATGTGCACTAAAATTTCCTGTAATGAGTGTTTATGTCTTCCTATGTCGAGACCAGAGAATAATAGTTTGTTATGTGTAAGCATTTTCTTTTTCAAGGTGTTTTAGTACAAGCATGTTTCACTAAGAAACTCTTTGATGAAAATTTGGTAGTGTGTTGAGTGGAAATCTACATTGGAAAGTAGGTGTAGTGAATTTTGAACACATTTTTTAAAACGAGATTTAAGGTTATTGTGGTATATTTGAATTTTTTCCTTTTGAAAACCCTTAGTGATTTTAAAGTTTCAAATATACAATAATAAAGGTATTTTAGATAATATAAATAGAATCTATATACAAAAATAAGAACAATTCAATTATAAAATAGTTTTATATATAATGTTTTATATGATTTTTACAATATACAAGCTTCACATATAATATTATAGGGGTATTACATATTGAAATATTATAAAGCCAAATTATGCTCTAAAATAAATACATGTTAATTAGTGATTCAAACTAAATTATGACCACATATCTCTAAAATCAAACAACAATTTTGTGATATGCATGCAATCCATGTGTCATAAACCAAGCTAAACTCAGGTAAACCAACATAATTTTTATTTCAAAATAAAACCATAGCTTGAATTTCCATTGAGATTTTGAAATCATGCTTCCTTCTTGTGTATCCTCCTACACCCTTGGTTATTTACAGCATATCCCAGGCTTAGAAATTACAGTCGCAATTTCCAAGCACAACTCTATACTTTCAATAATCACATGTTTCAATATTTGTGGAAGCTCATGTTGTAGATGCAGTTCCAAGAGTTCAACTAAAGGAAGAATTCTATACTAATTCAAATAAATGGGCATCCAACTAGAGAATAGGGATGAACAAGTCAACTATGGAAGGAAAAACAAAAAATTGAAATTGGTGTGGAGATAAAAACTCGTTTAGTGCATGCACAAAGATCTATGTCAACCTTGTTAGTAAAACAAATGTGGAGATGGAAGTTGAGGTAAAAATGCTCTTTTGTCTAATTTCTTGTGTTTTTTTTCCTTAACTTCATTCTATATCTTTTAGTGACACAAACAATTTATTTTTCTCATGGAGATGGAATGCCATACTAGAGGAGGGAGACGATGAACACAAGTTGTATTCACTTATTATTATATCTAGGGAGAAATAGTGTGCTTAAGTAGGAAGTGTTGGAAAATGTAACTAGGTTCGGTCTTCATAATTATCATTGTACTTAAGTCATTATATATTTTATGTAAAAAGAAAAAGAAGAAAAATAATTATTGTTTTTCAAGCATGGATTTCATGCTCAAGTCAAATTTTTATTTAGGCTATACATGTTCTTCATGATTTTATGGTTTACTGAATCAAAATAATATTTTTCATGAGTCAATTTATTATAATAGAGTCATGTCCCATTTGGGCTTTTGAAAAGAGCAAGGAAAAGAATTTTATTTGAGTCAAATTTGTTAATTTGTTTCCCACAAGACCAAGTCGGCCTTGCCCTGACAATTCCTCCCTATAACAGGCCCATTCAACCTCTTATGTGTGTCTAGATAAAAGACAGTTCGACCTCATATGGAGAAAAACAAAATTTCAATTTGTGTGCCAAGAAGTGAGATAAATCTAATGAAAGATAAGAGAAGAAGACCTAAAGTCAAAGGAGAGAAAGCTATGATAAAAATAGATAGAATATTCCATATAATCTACCACATGTGCAAAAATTTCAAAAAGTGTAGGGGCCGAAAATTGCAGGCCTAGTTGCAGGGGCCGAAAATCTAATGTTTGAGCAAGTTTCGAGAGCTTTGACTATTGTTGACTTGAGTTGAATTTGAATTGTTTGAAGATATTGAAAGGAGGTTTGACTTGGGTCTTATTGGAGGCCTTGGTCTTGGATTTGGGTCTTCTATTTCTCACTTTGATATTATTCTATAAGAAGAGAAAATTTGACTGGGTCTTCCCCCTTGTGGGATTTTTTCCTAGCTTGGAACCAATATCTTGTGTTCATTTTCTTTTTGTGATATTAATGGTGTATGGTTTTGGTAATTGTTTGATGAAAATAACATAATAAAATTAATAAGACAACATAACTTCATAATAAATTATCAAGTAAACATAAATAACTGTAATTGCTACCCTATTGATTACTCAACAATGTATCAGATCTAAGGTGAGGAGAATGCAACTTGAAGGTCACTTTTGTTGGAATAAGTTAAATACATTCATCATAGATAATTTGGAAGACATAATTTTCTAAGGACACAAGTAAGGGCATAAGGACTAATAATAATACATTAGCTATCCATATCTCTCTACCATTCAAGGATATTAGTTACACATCATCATTTTGAAGAAGATCAATCTCTCTCTCTTAGAAGCTCCTTGAGAATGATTCATTTTGGAAGGAATATCTATAGAATTAATTACTCAATAAGTATCAAAAATTCTATGAAAATCATCTACACTCTTGAACGCATCATTATTTATCTTTGAAGCACCTTGAAGATAAATTTGTACAACACATTCTAGGATTCGTCATTTCATGGACCTATTTGTAGAAATTTTGGGATCATCAAAAATATTTCGAAGCATAAAGAAGACATCATCATCAAACAATTCAATCATTTGACAAGTAAGTAATATATTATTCTCTATGTCTCAATATTCAAATCAAATGACTTCATTTTGTAAAGAAGGAAATAAGCTTGATGGGTCAGCAAATTTTCAAGCATGGAAGAAGATAATTGATTTGATGCTCATAGAAAATGAATTCATGGACCATGTTCTAGGTAAATTTGCATAACCAAAGAAAGATAAGACTCAAGAATGGGATAAATACACTAAATGAGAAGTTAGGGCTCAAAGGATTCTCATTGAATCCATAAAGGATCAACGCATTCCCTTTGTTGCATATTCGGGCACATCTAAAGCAGTCTATGACAAGTTGGTAAAACTATATTCTGCTAGGACAACATGTGAGAATTGAATTTTTGGAATTAAATTTCCAGAAAAAGGTTATCGGAGGATGAAGACTTGACCTCATATCTTATAAAGGTTTCATAATTGAAGTATTAACTCTAAGGGCTTGGAGAAGCTGTTTCTGATTCTGAATTAATAACTTGTGTACTCAATTCTTTACTTTCAGAGTGGAGTAGTTTTATGAAAAACATTTATCCAAGAAAGGATACTCCAAACTTTGATGAGTTATGGTATTTGAATATTCTAGAAGAGACAATATTAAAAGCTAAAAATTAAACAGAACCCAACGAAAAGTCTCAAGATTTTGCTGCTAGATTGAAGAAGAAGAATGGAAAGTTTGGATGTTTTTAACCTCGTCAAAAGAAAAAAAATAACAACAACAATTAGCCACGTGGAAGATAGGATATGTCCAAAGTAAAATGGTTTGGATGCAATGAATATGGACACTTTAAAATATATTTTTAATATCCCCTAGTTGATTTTACATGTAAATAAAATAGTACCAAGGTCATGGGACAAGTATTCCAAGTTGAATGGTTGGAAAACATTATAATGGGCATCACTTGTGGTTTATTAATCGCTATGGAAATTAGAAAAGGCACTAGAAAAGGAAAAGAGGAAATAATTGGCATTTAGTTATAAGAAATAAATGAAAATAGGAGAAAAGGAAATTGAAGAGACACAAATATGAATGCAAGGGAAACTAGAGAGAAAATGGGGAAAATGAAAGAAAAATGAGACATCAATGGTAAAAATGAATCATAGAAACAATTCAAAAAAATTTGTTAGTTTTTTCTTTAGATTAATTTCAGAGAGAGATATCCAAGAGAACAGATTAAGAAAGTAATAAAAGGAAAGAAAAGGGAAAGTAAAGGAAGAAAGGGACTGCAAGGAGAAAGTTGGATCAACAACTACAACAAAATTATATTGTAGGTAACAAGTTGCATGTGTGATTTCCTTTCTAATATTTGGATGCATGATATGTGCATGTGGTTCTCTAGTCATTTGTTATCATTGGCATGGATATTTTTCTTGATTGACAGTGGTTTAAACCTTGCCTTTCCATTTCCTAGATAACCATGATGTAGTGGGTTCCCTATTTAGATTTTTGATTGGTTCTCAGGTTCCTTGGAGGTTGTGAGTTGAGATAAAATCTCTAGAGCCTTGGAACAACTTGGGTTTCCTGGAGGTTGTGGGTTGAGATGGGAAATATTTGGAGGCTTGTTACAACTTGGGTTCCCTGGATATTATGGGTTGAGATAAAATTCCTGGAACCCTAGAAAAGTTGGGAAGATACCAATATTTTCAGTATTAATGATTTATGGATTGGTTAGGTGAAATAATTATGGTTGGTGGTTTGGCCTCTAGAAGCCTTGGTTGGCTCTTTTTAGTTTAACCCATATTATCCCACATTCATGCTTGAAATATAGCGTGGGAGTGATTGGTTGAAAGAGAGATTTTGATTCAACCAATCGATGGTTGGTGGTACGTGCAAGTCCCTGACTTGGTTGAATTTTGCATATGCTAATATGAGTTATTTTTCCATTGTGACCTATGAGCACTTGTACTAATAATTGTGTTGATTTTATGGCTCATTTCCATGGATTCTATTATGGTTATATACTTGGCTAGACGATGTGCTCTTACTATGGATCTTTTTCATGATTGATGAACACATGGAATAAAAAGTGTTGTTCCAACTAACTTGAGAGGGAATTGAGCCTTATTGATAATTATCTAATGAATTTAATATTATCATGATTAGATATGCTTTCATGACCTGTAACTACTATGTTTACGATATGTTTCACGAAATCTATATCATGAGACTGACATGTTTTGAGTGACTTATAGCATTTTCATTCATTTTTTATACTTTTTAGAATCTTACACCTGATTCTGGATAGTTTCGGGAATTTCTAGGTAGTGGCCTATAGACCATTCATGAAAACGTGGCATAGATCTCATGGCCACATTTACAGAATAACGATATATCAATCATAGCCGCATGCATGAGGGATTATGGCTAAAGTTGTAGCCTCCCAACCACATGCACATGGTGTTATGGGTGTGGTTGGGGTGTCAAGCTTGTTAAAATGAGTTCTAGCTCAGATATTGATTAACAAGGGTGTTTTTCAGGTTTCTGAGTGATATGGTGTCCCAGAGGGGTGGTAGTATGTGTTCCAGTTTGTAGTCCCCACTTCCATAAATGGAACTTCGAGTTCGGGTCATGTCATAGTAGCACTTAGCTCATGTTTACCCTGCAGAGCTTGTAAAAGCAGGTAAATATGGGAGGTGGTGGTTACATATTGTTTTGAGAGCAAGTTTTGCTCCCTATAATACCGTTGTTACAGATTGGTATAAGAGCGAAGTTACAACACTGGACCTCTAGGTAAATGTGATTGTTATGCATGCATGTTAGTTGTCTATGTCTTTTCTATACATGCACTATTATGGCTATGATTATCATGAAGACAATTAGTATTACAATTTTCTGTTAATATGCATAACGTTGATATGTTGATGACATTATATATATAGATATATATATATATATATATATATATATATATATATATATATATATATATATATATATATATATATATATATATATATATATATATATATATATATATATATATATATATATATATATATATATATATATATTAAAGTTAATATGAACTGGATTGGGCACATGTGATAGCTCTAGATACACACACTGGGGAGGTATGATTTTGATTATGTCTTACATTTGGTTTATCTATCCTGGTATGTTTGGAGGAAATAGAATATTAAATATGAATAGAAGAATGGTTGAATACAATTCAATTGAAACCCCTTACAGGCTTGATGTGAATTCTATGGAATGGGAAAGGTCAGTTGGGAAGCAAGACGAAGAGTACTCTCCTGATATACTAGATACACTGAGGAGTTTGATGGGAGAGATTCGATGTTGAAATGAAGATAATAACAGGTTGATTGAGGCATGGGAAAGACTTGCAAGGGCTCAAGAAAAACAAGTGGAGGTCGTTGCATTTATTCTTCAAATCCTTTCATATTTGCAAGAGTAGGGACAAATGGGGATCATTCATGGAGATAGGAAGGAGGAGAAGACAAATGGGGCATATGGTAGCCGGTCTCAAAGAAGACACATGATGGACAGAGATGAAACAATCAGATGTGGTATATATTTGGATACACATGAGAGTAAGGTTAGTACTTATGGATTATATTCTAGCTCTATTTTTAGAAGACAACATCACAATACCTCCAACAACCTTATAGGAGGAGTAAGAAACAATATTTTCTAGAAAACTTGAAGAAAGCCAAGCCTCCTACATTTGATGGAGAGATGAAGAAATTAGAAGATGTAGAAGTGTGGTTGTTTGGAATGAACAATTTTTTCATATTGCGTGATTACTAAGAGAACATGAAAGGAAATATAGATACCTTCAGTCTCAAAGGAAAAGCATATATTTGGTGGGAATATGTGAATCATGTCAAAGGAATTATAGAAGAGGATATTTTTTAGGATGATCTTGAGAGAATCTTAAAGAATAAGTAAAAGTATGAAAGATACTATGATGAAAGTGCCAAGGAATTCTATGAGCTAAAGATGGGTTCTATGGAAACTGATGAGTATAGTAGCATATTCCTGGAGCTATTAGAGGTATGTGCCTTATCTTAAGGATGAGAAATAAAATATTCAAAAGTTCATCAGTGGGTTCTAGTAGCATGCAAATACCATATTGAGTTTGATTATTTTGAGTCACTGGAGGAAGCCATTAGAAAGTTGAAGCATTGTTATGAGAAGTCAAAGTGCAAGCGTGAGTTCAATCATGATTAGAAAGGAAGTGAAAATACTAAAGGAAAGTGGCCTCAGAAGTGAGGAAGACCTAAAAATGTAAGTGTCAAGGAAAATTTAGCACCTTATAAGAATTTTAATGTACTTGAGAAAGGGCATGGGTCTCAGCCTTAGGATTAGAAGAAGGGTGGTGGAGGAAAATTTTTGATGTGTTGGACTTCTAGGGGATAGCACTGCAGGAGTGAGTTCCCATTGCATCAGGGTGGAATGCCTCATATTTATAGTGCTTAGGAGGCTCATAGAGTTGGGGATGTTGGTAAGAATATCCCTCAGATTTATGAAAAAGTGGATAAAAGACAAGTAGACCATCAGACATCCATTATCGAGATGGAAGGTAATATTTGGGATCAAGTTATTTATTTTTCTTGATCCTGGATTGACTTATAGTTATATAGGTCCTAACATGGTGGATAAGTATTAATTGAATAAAGAGATACATGCAAAATATTTCTTGGTGCAGTTGGATATAGGGACCAAGAGAAGAGTTCATCATTGGGTGAGATCTTGTGCATTTGAGCTAAATGGTATTCCTACATCAACACCTAAATGTTCTTCCTTTGCGTTCATATGGAATTATTTTTGCAATGGACTAGTTGTTCATTCATAGGACCAAGGTGGATTTCTATGAAAAGGCTATTGAGTGCTTAGATGATGATGGGAAAAGGAGAATATTGTAGGGAAAGAGGAATTTTGCATCGGTGAGAATGGTTACAGATATGAAAGAAAATTACAACTATAGAAAAGGATGTTTATTATTTGCAGTGCATGTTTCCAGTGATAAAGGGACGAATGTTGAAAATGATGAAGTCCTGAAGAGATATCCCATTTTGAAGCAGTTTTAGAATGTGTTTCCTGCAGATATTCCATTGTTTCCTCCTAATAGAAACGTGGAATTTTCCATTGAGTTCATGTGAGGAGGAGCACTAGAATCTAAGGAACCTTATAGGATGATCACTCCTGAGTTGGTGGAACTGAAGTTGTTGCTTAAGGAAATTCTTGATAAGGGATACAATAAGCCAAGTGTGTCACCTTGGGGTGCACAAATATTGTTTGTAAGGAAGAAGGGTGGTACTCTTAGATTGTACATTGATTACAAGCAGTTGAACAAAGTGACTATCAATAATAGGTATCCATTTTCATGATTTAATGATTTGTTTGATCAACTGAAGGGATTTGTGGTGTTTTTGAAGATTTATTTTAGATCAAGATATCATCAAGTGCAAATCAAAAAACAAGACATCTATAAGACAACATTCCACACAAGGTATGTGCATTATGAGTTTTTTGTGGTTCCTTTTCGCATAATAATGCTTCCTCGACCTTCATGTGTTTTATCAACAACATGTTGTTCCCTTATATGGAGAAGTTTGTGATAGTATTTATTGATTATATATTGGTACATGCAAAGAATGAGGAATAGCATGCAAAGAAACTAGAAACAATGTTGATATTTCTTAGAGAGCATCAGTTGTATACCAAACTCAACAAGTGCAGTTTCTTTCAGTATCACATTCATTACATGGGACATGTTGTCTTCAAGGAAGGCATAGTAGTGGATCCAGAAAGGATTAAATCTATCATGGAACGGCCAACTCCTAGGAATTTGGATGAGGTTAGATCATTCATGGGACTAGTACGTTATTAAAGGAGGTTCATTAGGAACATCTTGAAGATTGGATATCCTATTACATCCTTGGAGAGGAAAGGAAAGAAGCTTGAATGGACTGAGGAGTGTGAAACTAGTTTTGATCAGTTGAATAATTTTCTTACAAATGCTCAAGTCTTGAAGATTGTGTATCTCAATAAGTAGTTTGTGGTTTGTATATATTCATGCAATGAAGGACTTGGTGGAGTCTTGATGTAGGAAGGATAGGTGTTTTTTTATGAATTAAGGAAGATGAATGAGAACGGGAAGAAATATGTGACTCATGATCTTGAGTTGGTAACTATAATTTATGCTTTGAAGATGAGGAGACATTATCTCCTTGGCAGGAGGTTCATATTGATGAGTGATCATAGTGTGTTGAGGTACTTGTTTGACCAAGCTCGTCTAAATTCTAGGTAAGCAATATGGTTGGCTACCTTTAGCGAGTTTTATTTTGAGATCAGTTACATCAAGGGAAAGGAGAACATGGTTGCATTTTCTCTCAATAGGAGAATGCAGTTGAATCGTATTTTATTTGTGAGATCTGATGAGACATATTTGTAGGAGCAGATCTTGTAGGTAGGATAACATGATGAGAATTATCATCAATTGAAGAAGGCATTGCAGCAATAGAGTGAAGGTTATAAAGATGAGGAGTATCACCTCACAACAAATCAGTTCGTTAGATTCAGGAACAAGATTTATGTATCAGATAGTAGTGATATCAAGAAGCTTATCTTGAGGGAGTTTCATGTCAAGCCATATTCAGGCCACCAAGGATACTAGAGGACTTTGGTAGTTGTTAAGAAGTTTTATCATTGGAAAAACTTGAAGAAACAGGTGGCTAAGTTTTTCACAAGATTTTTATACTGTAAGAAGGTGAAAGAATAATGTAAGCATCCAACTACTTTGTTGTAGCCTATTCTGATTCCACAATGGAAATGGGAGGTTATTTCTATGGACTTAATTATATGATTTTTGAGAACATCGAGGCAACATGATTTCATCATGGTTATGGTTGATAGGATGAGCAAGGTAGCTCACTTCATTGTATTGAAGTATAATAATCAATATAGTGTGGCACCTCAAATATTTATCAGGGAGATAGTGATATTGCATGGAGTTCCCAAGAAGATCATATCAGACAGGTATGCCAAGTTCACTTCCAATTTTTCTAAGGATTTTATGTAGTCTTGGGGATAGAATTAACCTTTAGTGTGACTTATCATCCACAAACCTATGGACAAATAGAAAGAGATAACAATATTCTTGAGGATATGTTGAGGATGTATTTCATGCATTAGTAGAGGAAGTTTGAGGAGTATCTTCCACTAGTATGGTTTGCATATAGAAATGAGTATCAGGAGTCCTTGAATATGAGTCCATTCGAGGCTCTTTAAGGGAATAGTTGTAATACTCATATTAGTTGGAGTAATGTAGTTAACGAGGTGTTGATTGGACTAGATATGTTGTCTAAGATGGAGCAGGAGATATCAGTTATTAGAATAAATTTGAAGGAAGCATGGGATGGGAAGAAGAGTTATGAATTTTAGCATAAATAATTCAAGGAGTTTCAGGTTAGAGAGCATGTGTACTTGCACATAAGGCCCAAGAGGAGCTCCTTGAAGACCAGGTCATCTATCAAGACAACACCTTGATATTGCAGGCCTTTTGAGATCCTTGAGAGGATTGGACCAGTGGCCTACTGACTTGCATTGATACCAACCGTGCAAGTACAAGATGTTTTCCATGTTTAATTTGTTAACATATATGTACATGATGTTTCTTATGTGATTGATTGGTCTCTATTGCAAGTCAAATTAGAAGGAGAGTTCCAACCACAGCCACAATGCATATGGTAGCGAAAACAACTTATGCCCTAGAACTGAGCAATGAAGTAGTTTAAAGTGTAGTGGAAGCACTTTGGGCCTAATGAAGCTACATGGGGGATGGTTGATTAGATGTAGGATTTGTATCCTTCCTTTTTTTCTATTTTGGAATATGTGTTTTTTTGTGTGTTTTGATTTATGTATATATGCATATGTGTATTGTATATATTGCAATGAGTTGTGTTATAAAGATATAATAAGAATTATGTTGTAAATATTACATCAAGTTGTGTTATAAAGCTCCAATATGCAATATGGTGGTCATGTTTTCAACAGTTTGGTATGTTGTAAATACTGCAACCAGTTGTGTTATAAAGCTCCACAAGTAGTATGTTTTATTGGTTATAAATTTAATAGAAAAATGAAGACAATGTTCCCCTAAGAGGGAGTTATTTGTAATAGCCACTAGTTGATTTTCCATGTAAATAAATTAAGACTAAGGTCATGGGATTCACATTACAAGATGAATGGTGGGAAAACATTATAGTGGGAATCACTTGTGGTTTATTAATGGTTATGGAAATGGAAAAGGCATTGGAAAAGGAAAAGAGGAAATAATTGGCATTTAATTATGATAAATAAAGGGAAATAGGAGAAAAGTAAGGTAAAGAGACACAAATATGCATGCAAGAGATATTAGAGAGAAAATTAGGAAAATGAAAGAAAAACGAGACATCAATGATAAAAAGACATCAAAGAAATAGTTCACAATTTTTTGTTAGTTTTGGCTTCGGATCAATTTGAGAGAGAGAGAGAGCTCCAAGATAAGAGAGAAATCAAGTAAGAAAAGGAAAGCAAAGAGAAGGTAAAGGAAAGAAAGTGAGTGCAAGGAGAAATTTGGATCAACAACTATAGCAGGATTACATTGTAGGTAATAGGTTGCATGTGTGACTTAATTGTTGAGATTTGGATGCATGATACATGCATGTGGTTCTCTAGTCATTTTTTGTCATTGGCATGGAAATTTCCCTCGATTGACAATGGTTTCAACATTTCCTTTTCATTTCCTAGATTTTCATGATGTAATGGATTCCCTATTTGGATTTTGCATTGGTTCTCGGGTTCCCCCGAGGCTGTGGGTTGGGATACAATCTATGGAGCCCTGTAACAAATTGTGTTACCTGGAGGCTAAGGGTTGAGATGGGATATATCTGTACCCCTCAACTACAGGTTTTAAGCCTGTACAGAAATTATCTACAAACGAATCTTAAAAACAGAAAATAAACAATAGCGAGAGCATACAACATAAAATATATGTGCACAGAGATTTTCCCCTAGATCAAAAATTAGGACGACCAGCTTGATTTTTCATTTTATTCCTTTTAGTGTTACAACACATATATATACATGCCGAAGCATACATAAAACCCAATCCACTAACCTTGGATTAGAACATAACCATATTTCCCTTGACCATATCTACAAAATACTAGGGGTCGAAAACCATCATGCCCCAGAAACATGTGCAAAGCCATGCACAAAACCATGGGCGGGTCCGCCCACCAAAAAATAGGGTCCAAAAAAAATTTCCCGAGGCGCTGCCCCAAACCCCGAACAAGGGGGACTTTCGCCCCCCTTGTGACCCCCCAGGCGCGCCCGGCACAACGTACAGGGAGTGCTATCTCCCCCCCTATGACCCCCCTCGCGCATGACTAGTCGTAGAAAGAATATAACACATACCCAACATTCTCTCACTTATTGTTTTCTTTACGCAGGGGGCCACAGGAGAGCTTATTCATTAGCCCAGCTCTGCAACACCCATTCTTTCTCTACACCAAGAGAAATTCTGAGTGCTAACAGAATTCGTCAATGCATCTGCAACATTCTTCAAAGTTTCCACCTTTGCCAGCAACACCCTTTTAGCCTCAACCATATCTCTCACAAAGTGATATTAAACACAAATGTGCTTTATCTTTGAATGATAAGCAGGGTTCTTAGCCAAGAAAATTGCACTTTGGCTATCATAGTCTATCCTTATAACTTGCTGCACCAACCCCATACTTGAACACAATCTCTGCAACCAAACTGCTTTCTTGCTTGCATGAGTGGCTGCCATGTATTCTGCCTCTATAGTTTAAAGAGCCACTACAGACTGTCTTTTACTCATGTAAATGACTACACCTCCAAATAGGCTAAACACATACCCACTTGTAGATCTCCTTTGATCCAGATCTCTAGCCCAGTCTGCATCAACAAAACCACGAATTTCCAAAACTCTTTCCAATCCTGGTCTTCCCTGGTAGCACAAACCATAATCACTGGTGCCACGCAAATATCTGAAAACCCACTTCACTGTTGTCCAATGCCCCTTCCCTGAATTTGACATAAACCTACTCAATACTCCCACTGCATGTGTAATGTCTGGTCTAGTACAAACCATTGCATACATCAAGCTACCCACTCCACTTTCATATGGAACATGGGACATATCCTCCTCTTCTTCTTGTGTCTTGGGACACTGTTCAGCAGACAAATTTACATCTACAGGAATCGGAAAATTCACTGGTTTAATATCCTAGATATTTAAGCTGTGAAATATAGTCTTGAAATACTTCCTCTAGTTTAACTAGAGCTTCCTCTTTGTCAGATCTCTCTTAATTTCCATGCCCAAAATATAGTTTTCAACTCACCAAAATCTTTCATGTCGAATTTGGAGAAGATTTGGGTCTTCAAATATTGGATAATTTCTTTGTCATTTCCAATCAACAACATATCATCCACATACAAGACCAAATAAATAACATGGTCACCAATTAATTTAAAATAAACACAATGATCCTCCTTGCTTCTGGTGCAGCCAAGTCCCCATATATAAGTATCAAAATTTTTATACCACATCCTTGGTGACTACTTTAACCCATACAGAGACTTCTTTAACCTGCATACCAGTTCTTTCTTACCTTTCACCATAAACCCTTTAGGTTGCTTCATTTATATCTCCTCTTCCAGATCCCCATGAAGAAATTTTGTCTTCACATCCATCTATTCTACCTCAAAATCAAATGCAGTAGCAACATATAAAAGTAGTCTAATAGGAGTAACCTTGGCAATAGGGGAAAAAATATCACAAAAATAATTTCCCGGCACCTGGGAATAACCTTTTGCTACTAGTCAAGCTTTGTATTTCTCCACCTTGCCTTCTACATTCATCTTCTTCTTAAAAACCCATTTTCTCTCGACGGGCTTCCTTCCAGCCAGCAACCACCAAATCCCATGCCTCATTTTTGTGAAAGGATGCCATTTCATCAACCATGGCCTCCTTCCAGAGTTTTCTATCCTCTGAATATAGCCTCCTTGACAGTTCTGGGATCAAATCAGTTATAGTTAAAGAAAAATTTGAACAAAAAGAATATGGAATATACCTTTCTGGTTTTCTTCCTTCCCAAACTAATATTCTCACAGCTAGATTTTGTGGCTCTTTCTCTTCTAAGTCTTCTTCTGTTGTAGATTCTGATTCATCCTCCTTTAGCTCAAACTCTATCTTTTCAGGTTCCTTTGGTAGGACTTCATGTTTAACAACATCTTTCACCTCTCTAAACACCACATCTCGGATGTACACAACCTTCCTTATTTCTGGGTTCCAAAGCTTGTAACCCTTTAAACCATCCTTATACCGAATAAAGATGCACCTTTCAGATTTATTATTCAAATTGGTCCTTTTCTCTTTTGGAACATGTACATATGAATCACATCCAAATACCCTCATATGTGAAAGAGAGGGTTTCTTACCAGTCCATACCTCATGTGGAGTCTTATCCTCCAACACTGATGAAGGTGATCTGTTAACCAAGTAACATGCAATCTCCACTGCCTCTGCCCAAAATTCTTGTCCTATCCCAATATCACTGAGCATTCTTCTTGCCTTTTCCATCAACGTTTTGTTCATTCTTTCTACAACTCTATTTTTATGAGGTGTGTATGGAGTAGTCTTCTACCGTGCTATACCACACTTCGTAGAAAACTCTTCAAATTCCTTCTTACAGAACTCCCCACCATTATCTGTCCTCAGCACCTTTATCTTCTTCTCTGTCTGGTTTTCCACCAGAGGCTTAAATTCTTTAAATATGTCAAAGAATTCAGATTTCTTCCTCAAGAAATATATCCATGTATTCCTTGAGAAGTCATATATGAATGAGACATAGTACACAGACTTACCCAGTGATGGAACCGACACAGGTCCAAACACATCACTGTGCACAAGCTCTAATATCTTGTTCGCCCTCTTAGCACTAGAAGGAAAACTCACCCGATTTTGCTTCGCATATACACAATGTTCACAGAAATAGAAATCCAGAGAGCTATTAGACATACCTTCTACCATACCATTTCCATGCAGTATCTGAAGGCCCTTCTCTCCAATATTTCCAAGCCTTTGATGCCATAGCATGGTCTTTTCTCCAGAGACCGCTAGGCTTTCTGTTCCACTTTCGGGAACCACAGAACTATTGCACCCATCAATAATAGTGCTGCCCTAAAGCTTGTATATAATTCCAATTCCAACTCTTCGCATTAATACCAGTTCTCCACGAACCATCTTACAGGTATCTTTCTCGAACATTTTTTTCACACCATCTTACAAAAATCAGATTTCTGGTCAATGTAGGAATGTGCAGAACACCAAGAAGTATTGTAATCCTTCCACCTTGTAGCTTCAGCTTAAATTTTCCACGTCCTATGATTCTGGCCTTCCTATCATCCCCTAATAAGACATCACCGCCATCATATTTATCATACTCATAGAACCACTCCCTATGGGGAGTGAAGTGCAAGGATGCACCTGAGTCAATCAACCTTGACTCATGATCTACATGTGTATTTGAAGAAGAAGAAAATACACATCCCCACCTTCATCGGAGGTGGTTTTCGCCTCTTTCGAAGGAGCATCATCAGATCCCTTTCCTTTCTCAGGATCTTTAGATCTGTAGTACTTTTGTAGTGCCCTTCCTTTCCGCATTTCCAACACACCTTTACAAACTTTCCATGAGATTTAGATCTCCCTCTAGATTTAGATCTCCCAATTGAAACCTTATTCTTGTATCTGTTTTGGGACCTTCCTCGTAGAGATAAGGCATCTCCATTTTGACCCACCATATTTCTCCATCTCATTTCCTCCGACATCATGGCTAAGACAATGTCATCAAAATTCAAGGTAGTTATATTGCTACCTATTACAATAACCAGACTATCCCACGAGTCTGGTAGAGAACACAACAAACTGATGCACTTATATTCATCTAATATTTTAATATCAACTGATGACAGATGACTTACCACAGTATTGAAGGTGTTCAAAGGCTCTGTCACCAAGTCTCCATCCCTCATCCTCAAATTATACAATTTTTTCTGCAGGAACAATTTATTCACCAAAGACTTAGATTGGTACAATGTCCCTATTTTGTCCCACAAATTCTTCACCCTATCTTCCCCAGATACATTCAACAATACCGAATCTAAGACACACAACCGTATTGTGCTCTTCGCCTTCTGATCCAACTTTTTCTAGTCTTCATCTGACAATGTCGTTGGTTTATTACTTGGATCTACCATGATCCACTGGTCTTTATCCACCAGCAGATCCTCCATCTTGAGCTTCCACAACTCAAAACTCTAACCATTAAATTTCTCACTCTCTATATTTCCACTGCCTGCCATATTCTTTCACCGCAAGAATCGATCCTACAGATCTCCCACTGAATAGGGTCTACCACAGGCTCGAGCCAAAAAACCCTCAGCAGCAAAGGCATCCCCTTTAATCCGAAACAACTCCAATACCAAATTTAGGTTTTAACCCTGTACAGAAATTATCTGCAAACGAATCTTAAAAATAGAAAATAAACAATAGCTAGAGCATAAAACATAAAACATATATACACAGAGATTTTACCCTGGGTCCCAAATCGGGAAGACCAGCTTGATTTTTCATTTTAGTGTTAAAACACATATATATACATGTTGAAGCATACATAAACCCTAATCCATTAACCCTGGATTAGAATATAACCATAGTTCCCTTGACCATATCTACAAAATACTAGGGGCCGAAAACCATCATGCCCCAAAACCATGTGCAAATCCATGCACAAAACCATGGGTGGGTTCACCCACCGAAAAATAGGGTCCAAAAAAATTTTCCCAGGGTGCTACCCCAGACCTCCAATAGGGGGGGCTGCCGCCCCCCCTATGATCCCCCTACTATTCCCGACGCAACATACAGGTATGCCTCTGACCCCCCCCCCGTGCATGACTAGTCGTAGAAATAATATAACACATACCCAACGTCAACAACTTGGGAATAAACCAATCTGGTTCGTATTAGTGATTTCTGGATAGGTTAGGTGAAATAACTATGGTTGAGGGTTGAGTTGGTTTTTCCTCTTGAATCCCTCATTGGTTATGTTTTATTTTAACCCATATTATCCCACAATCATGCTTGGAATATGGTGCAAGAGTGATTGGTTGAAAGAGAGATTTTGGTTCAACCAATATATGGTTGGGTGCTATGTGGAGGTCCTTGACTTGGTTGTATTTTGTATATGTTAATGAGTTATTTTTCCATTGTGACTTATGAGCACTTGTACTCATCATTATGTTTATTTTATGGATGATTTTCATGGATTCTATTTTGCCTATATGCTAGTTACATACTTGGTTAGATTATGTTCTCTTACTATGGATCCCATTCACTATTTGATAAGTTATTGAATGATTGATGAACTCATGGGCTAGGAAGTGTTGTTACAGCTATATTGAGAAGCCATTGATACTTCATGATGATTATTTGATGAAGTTAATACAATCATGATCATATATGCATTCATGACATGTAAGTACTATGTTTACTACATGTTTGGTAAAGTTTTTATCATGAGACTGACATATTTTGAGTGAGTTATAGCGTTATAGTTCATTGTTTAGACTTGTTAGCATCTTAAACCTAATTTAGGAAAATTTTGTGCATTTATAGAAAGTGTCTTGTAGGCCATTCCAGAAACAATGACACACACACACACACACATACTGCTAAATTCATTAGCATGAACTTTATACTTTCTTTGAATGCAAAACGAGTTTTTTTAGCTTAGATTTTTCACAATTCTTACAGAGACTTTACGTTCTTTAATGTATGAAATTTCCACTGTAATGTTATTTTCTTTATTGTAGATTTTTATTGTCACGCAAAAAAAAATAAAAATTCTTTCTTGTTTTACATTTGTAATTACTTTACAGGTTATCTACTTGGTTTATATACCTCTCAATATCATAAGCATAATTTTTATTTTATATGTGTCTACTCCCTGAAAGTATTGCTAGGATAGAGACATTAGAAGGCATATCACGTGAAATTCTTGGCTTGCTTAGAGCCCTCTACATATCAATTTTCAGGACTAATATTCTAGGGTTATGTAAGTTGTTTTTTTTCTTATCAACCTTGGAGCTTCTAACCTAAATACAATTTTTTTCCTTGCAAACCCTACAAATCTTAATATTTATGCAAATTTTTATAATTTATTCTTGATTAAAAATATTCCCTTTGTATATTATATCCACTTCAACGTTAGGTCCAGTACTGATAAAAAAATAAGATAACAAATGAAGAGATAAGGTTAAATTTATAAACCTTAACCCTAACTCTTGGTCAATACTTTTATCTAAAATCTGCATTTGTGTCCTCCATACAATTTATTTTCTTATAAGGACAATATAATAGATGTTTCGTTTACCCACTTACCACAAATTCCACCTAATAGGGGCTACCTAGCCATGTTGTTTCCTGTAACATGTTAGAACAAAAGAAGAAAAAAAATTCAAATAATCTATACTACATATATAGATATATTTTCTTCCATGCTACATTAGTAACACTGTAACTAACTACCATATAACAAACTTTAAATCCAATATTTAAATTCTTTGACAAGACTTTATTTTCTTTTCTCACAATAACGAGTCAATCACAAAAAATTAGCATTCATCTACTTATTTGGAATTTCCTAGAAAATTTGTTAAGGGCTACCGCGTTCCTCCCAAAATTTGAACTAAATTTACAAATATTCCCCCATCCATGGAGCTACACTCTTATCTTTCAAGAAAAATCATCTTGGATACAAATATTTTCCTTTTAATTAGTCACCTCTTCAACCCTTTCAACAACGTCTTGCGAAAAATAATTGGTTCAACTAGTCTTTCTCTCTAGCTAGTTCTATTGTCAGAATAAAACTGTCTTTCTCTCACATAAAATGCTCCTATACACACTCCACCTCATGAAAATTATCTCCATACATGACAAGTTTTTCTTTTCTCTTTTTGGTGATGTCTCTAAAATTCTCTTTAATTCTTGCAAAAAGGAGGATTTCCCCTCTGTTGCACCCCATTCTCGGCATAATTATTTTTCCAACTACTTTCCTAACAGTCAAGAGTTAAATATCACATGACAACCTTTAACACATTTTAAAGGGTGTTAACACATCAAAACAATATTTTTTTCTCATTAATTAAAATAATAAATATATATTGGCATTTCATATCCTTAGTCTTTAGTTTTTCCATCGAGTATGTAATGTAAATCATAGAATAATTTTCTAGGGGTATTACACCTTTCTATGCCATTTTGTTATTTCCTTTTTTATGACATCTTGATCTATTGTAAAACTTTTCTTATCAATGTCGCCAATGAGAATGTCCTACAACTACTTGTTAATCATAAACTATTTCTCAAGAGGTCAAAATGTGCCTTTTGAATCTCTTAAGTGGAATATGTGAGCCAAATTATTAGTCATGATGATGTATGTGTGCTTTTTGAAAGAATTCAAAGTGATGAAGTATTTTCCCCACATCAAAAAAATCATAATTTTAAGAGGTTTTGTTGGCCTAACTACTTATTACAAAAATTTCATAAGGAACTCTGTAAGATTATAGCTTCCCTCGTGTCCTTTCTTCAAAATAAAATAATTAGAAATATTTCTTAGAATGGCCCTTTCATAATTTAAAGAATGATATATTTATAACCCTAATTATTTCTCTACCAAACTTCACTAAGAATTTTTTTTCTTGGAATGTGATGCCTCAAGTTAATGTATCATAAAAATCCTCATGCAAAGAGGGATAACCATTAGACTTTACCAACACATAAGATTGATTTGAGTCTGTCCTTTTCACTTTTGCTTACCATAGAAAATTATACATTTTCTTATTACTTTATTATATCCTTTATTGGTTGTCCATATTCATAACCTTCATACACGCACAAATCCTTAGTTTCAAAATCATGAAACTCTTTGGTCTTAATTGATTCCTCTAACATCTCTTTCTTGTGTTAGTCTAAATCCTCGCAACACTCCATAAGACCTTCATCAAGTCTCTTATATTCTTCCTTATCTTCTCTTAGTGTTGCTCCCTACTCTAGTTCATAGATCATTACTCTTTCCCTTTTCATGGATCTCAATCTATATATAGCTCTCGTAAGTTTTACTATGTTTTAACCTATAAATTCAACCCGTGTCATAATTTTCTTGCATATAATTTCACAATAAAATATTTAACTATTTATTTAACAATTCCATCATAATACTTCATATTTTCTTTAGCTAAATTATCAAAATACTTAATCTTTTGTACCTTCCTGAATGTGCTCAACATGCTTGTGCTTGCTTCTGAAGTACCAAAATGATACAAAGAAAGATGTCCCTATCTCAACCTTATATCAGAAAAAAATCACCATATAGATTGACTACTCATCCTATTTCTATAAATAAATGTCATAACTTCAGAAAAATAGTGATGTTTCAAATATATTATAACCAATAAATAAAATCCTTTTTAAGCTCAATTCAAATAACACTCAAGAACGTGGACTTAAAAATATAGAAACTTGAATTTATGGTTAAAAAAATAATGAAGGCTTAACTTTTTATCTCATAACCATTAAATAAAATACTTTTTAAGCTCAATTCAAGAACATGGGCTTAAAAATATAGACACCTTACTTTATGGTTAAAAAAATTAATGAACGCTTAACTTTTCTATTTCCACAACTATTTTTCAGAAACTATCTTCCATGATGTTTTCTTTTTTATAAAACCACTTTTCATGAAACACTTGGACAATGCTTCATTTCTTAATCATACTCCTATTTAAAAAAAAAATTACCTCCTAGGAATCTAAGACCGTTTTCTTTAAACACAGTTACAATGATTTCATCACACTTAATGGATGGATTGAGGCCTATGAAACGAGCCATGAAGAATAAATGGTGCTCTCCAACACCGACTAAAATGCTCCAAATTGGATATAGCTCCTATCCTTTTCTCACAGAAAGCAGACGCTTCTTTCTCTATTAGGTACGTGAATCCTTCAACTAAAATTTTTACTTTTGAAACATCTTCGGCTTCAGCTTTTACTTCTACATCTTGAACCCTCTTTTGATCATAACCACCTTATTTGTATGGTCAAAAAAGTGATGCATTGGTCCACTCTTTTACACTTTGTGTTACTCTCTTCAATATTAGGATAAATCACAAACACGCCACAACAATGTCATGACAGTTCATGTGCACCTACTGCAACAATTTTCATTCCCTTGCCAATTATTCATTCTTGGAGTACTTATTACTCCATGAATGGTTGTCCCTACCTGGGTGGGCTGAGTAAAAAGCAATGAAGGTATCAATAGTGGAGCATCTTCATCTATGCTTCAATTTTTATTCTCCCTCAACGTTGTTGTAACACCCCTTATTAATGTCGATATTACTTTACTTCTTTTTACTATGAAAAAACTTAGAAAATGTTGGGCTGAGTAAAAATTTAGTGAAACATTTGATCTATAAGTTTTTTTTTAATGTATTTTTTTTTCTTCTATAAAAGATAAGTTTGGAAATAAAGGGATTCATGAGAAGGGACTTCAAATGACAGCTTTATTTTGCGACAAAGTTATAGAAGGTTACTCCTTTCTCTCTCTCAAAAATAAAAAATAAAAATGTATCTTGTAGGTTGTTTGATAAAAGGGAGAGGAAATTCTCAAAGTACATTCCAAAAGTTTTGGCAGGATGCTTTCGAGGGTATTCCCGAGCTAGACTGTGAGCCATTGGAATCCCTGAACTAGAGCCGAGGATCTAAAGAAAATCTTGGCTGGAATGTAATCTTGATGCTAGAAAATATAGGAGTATTGAACATTGTTTATAAACTAAGTCTAGAACAAAAAGGGCTCAGGGGAGTATTGGACGTAATTTCCATACTTGAAGGTTGGGAGGAGAGGTCTCTTCCTGGAAGGTTTTCCTCAAATTGTCAAAATATTAAGATAAAGTAGATATTTCTCTAAGAAGAATTATCTTTCTATTGCTGTTAAAGTTTGATATATTTTATTTTCATTTGAATGATAATAAAAGGAATATATTGTAATATTGACTAATGAGTTAGCTATGAAATGTTTTCTATTGAAGTGCAATGTTTGTTTGTTATTTAACAATGTTGTATTCAAATATGAAATACTGCATAAAAAGAAAAACATTTATCGTGCATATAGTGATTGTGTTGGAAATATGTGAGATTTGTTATTTTAGAAATATATAGGCTCTAGAGACAAGGGATACATTGTGACAAATCCTAGCTCAACAAGACCCTACACAGATTTACAGATTTTGGTTAGTATGACTAGCGAACTTTTGTTCCACAGGTAGGATAGTGTCCATTTAGGTAATACTGGTATTTGATAAGGGTGTAATGGATCCAATAAGGTCTTGGTTTCGGATCCGAAGTTCAGTCTTTGCAAACAAAAATAAAGGAAGAGAAATGGGTAAATAACTTGTGGGTAACGAGTTAAAATAGACTATTAGTGGCAAGAAAGAAAAAACTAAGGTTTAAATCAAGAAAATGAGGAAATAATTTTAGAAACACTTATTATAAAGCATGCATAATATTTCTAACCCTCACATAATAGTGGAATGATTAAAGACATGGGTTCAACCCAATTTCATCCGTGGAAACTAAGTTTACCAAAATAATGTGACTGAGATTTGTGGAACAATCGGTTTAGTCCTCAGTCAACCTGGAAAAATGATAGTCATCCCGAACCGGTCTAAAGCTACAAGAATTTATTTAAAATAATAAAATCCAAGAAAATTATTTTTGATCTATGTAATTTGTGTTTGCGACAACATATATTAATAATACATAGAATCATATCTTATAAATTTTAACTGAAATCCAATCAAAGGCATCTGCTAAGAAACGTAGTGAAACACAAATATTGTTATAACCATCAAAAGAGACAAAATAAAACATTATTATATGTATATAAAAGAATATTTAAAGTCCCAGTTAAACCCTTGGTTAGGGTATATAAAAGAGCTAACAACGACCCTGCACACACTATCCAATTCATAAAGATAAATAAAACCATTTAATACAACATCAACGAAAATACACAACCAGGGGTTCAAATCCCTAGTCGGACTGTCAACGTTTATAATTGAAACTAATAAATGATTTATCCATTCACGGCCTAGGGATCAAGTTGAAAATTACATTTTTAAATTCCTCAGATGAACCTCGAAATGACCTACCAAATGAAAATATGAAGATTAATGAACAACCTGGTATGACTGTGAGGTGAATTCAATTGGGGAAAATAAACTCTTTCGCGTAGCCATCAAACTTTACCTATATTTTCCAATACACTTAATATTAGGAAAAAATCATAATATGGAACCCTCAATTAGTTAGTGTGAGCTATTTAAAAATTACTGCAAAAAAAAAATCATTACTTGGAAAACATTGTGTGAATCAATCGGGAGCATGCTGCAACCTGAGGGCACAAATTTAGTAATAAGTCACTTCTATGAAAGAAAGGAGAAAAGAAAAGAAATACTTATGCTCAAGGTATTCATAGAAGGAAATACCTTAAGGGCCTCGGTGTTCCAACAAACACATACACTAACCACAATATGTTAGAGAAATGAAGTAGAAACCCTGGAACATGGAATCTAGAAAATGAGAAAAAATAAATATTGAGAAAATACTACAACACATTTGGGTTATGGAAGGGCGGTCTAGAATACCATACATGTAAGATTAAATTGCCATAGCAAACTAAAGGAGGGTTCATGGGGTTACAAAGCTTTTCCTTGTAGCGGCATCGTTGTAAATAACCGAGCCGACATTGAGGGGAAGGGAAAAACCATTACCATAACTTATTCTCTAGACATACCATCGTCAGATTGAACCCTATCTAGATTGACAGAGTAGAGAAAGCCACGTAGCTCTTATGTCCCATCAAACATACCCTCACATGTGTAATAATTGGGAGAATTTTATGGACTCCCATCAATAATTCCATAAGATCAAGAATGATATACAAATGTTTGTAAAGATTGGTGTTATAGTGTGCAAACACTACAAGGAAAAGACTCTTTAGCAGATGTTTTTGAGGAACCTCTTATAAAAATACCCCAGACATCCATTTCTAGTAGAGGTTACTAGAGGAGGTTGGTGGGTAGAGGTTTTTCCGGATGTATTTAGTCTGGTGTGCTTATCACTGTAAAACGCACCAGAACAGGGTTAAACAAAAAAAATTACAACAAAAAACCACATAAAACATTGGCACACCAGACACCGTGAGTTTCGTACACACCTGCCTGGTGCATTGTATTACTGTAGTGCACCGGTTCTTTACAACACCTCCACACCGGTGCCTCATAAAAAGCGCGCAAAAACATAAACTGCCTGGTATAGAATGAATCAAATGCACTAGTGCGCCCATAAAATCCTGCGCACCAGAACAGGGTTAAATAAAAAAAATTACAGCCAAAAAACCACATCTTTCACTTTTCTAGTGCTACAACGCTCTCAAGCACTGGTGCAATTTATCCTTGTCTGAGCCACCCTAACATCGGTACTCCCATTGCACTCATTTCACGCACTGCTGTTGTGCATTGCCCACCAATCTCCAGCTTGAATTTTGCAAAACGGTGGACATTTTTTCTTTTTGAAATTCTACAGCCAATATGCCTCCTCGATGGCCAAATGTACAGGTATTTTTCTTGTTTTTCCATAATTAATCCTTTTAGCGGATTAGAATTTAAAATAACCTTAAAATAAACCATTTAAAAGAAAAAACAAAATTTGTTGCGCGGTGCGCTCGAGCCATTTGGCTCGCACCGATTTGCGGTGCTGCCTATAAATTTACAGGCCACACCACAACCGGTGCTAATAGTATCCGCACCGGTTACGGGGTGGTAGTGATATGCGCACCGTGTTATTTTAAAAAAAATTAAAAAGTGTAGTGCAGTCGTTTACCAAGCCGCACAGTGGACAATGTGGAATAGTGGCAACACGGTGCATTGACTAAATTATCTGCCCAAGGGCGAGTAATGTTGTTAGTGCACCATATACCACATTTCGACAAGGTCAATGGTTCGCCCTGGTAAACCAGTGCTAACAGTATCCGCACCGGTTCCAGGGCGGTACCTAAGGCACACCGTGTTATTTTAAATTTTTCTAAAAAGTGCGGTGTGGTCGATTACTTGGCCACACCATTGACTTTGTGGAATAGCGGCGAGACAGTGCATTGACCAAAATAGCCGCCTTGAGATGACTATTTTTTTCAGCCCACATCTTTCCGTATTTCGCCTGGGTCAACAGTGTGGCCTTGTAAAAGACCGCACCATTCACCATGTCATGATGGCAAGAGGTCGGTCCGCTGACTTAACTATATGCCCCGGGGCATAGATTTTAGTCAGCGCACCACCCTCATAACACCGTACACATTCAACAGTGCGCTACAAATTTTTCTAGAGCACCGCCCCCAGTGCACTAAATATTATTAGGTGCACCGATGCCGGTACGCTCCATAGAAAGACGCACCGGGACCGGTGCATGACTGTGTTTTTGGTGCACTGACTGTTTTTTTATTTTTTTTCAAAAAAATATATATATGTATATTTCTAAATACATGTCTCATTTAATAAAAAAATTGTGTTTAATATTTCAATCATTCAGAGATGTGAAAGGAGAGAATAGAGGGAACAACAACAACAACATGCGTAGTAATATAACACGGTTCGCCTGTGGGAGGCACAAGAGAGAGAGAGAGATGCGTACCCTCGCCCTATTACAGCAGCTATGCAGGGGCTCTTAAGGCGGGTATGCATCCTCAAGTTCTATGAGGAGGCTACTTCCCTAAAGGGCCATGGTTTGTTTTTGAGACATCTTATCTGCAGGTGGAATGCCCACCAATAGGCTTTCCGGGTTAGTATCGACCAGTGGCATATGCCCACTAAGGAGGATATATATTTCATTACAGGGCTATCGAGGAGACGGGTGGATTTTCCCTCATTCCCAGAGGTTCCAGCTGGCTGTGTAGCAAGGACTCAATGAGTTTACTCCCAGAGATATATTGGAGCAACTATACTATATCCTACAGAGTTTCAGGTCGCTGGAGTTTAGTTACATATTGGTGCATTTGTTAGTGAGGAGGTGTAGTGTCTCTCACTTACCATTTAGACCATTTCACACAACATCAAGTGACAGGAAATGCATTAGTTTCTCACTTCTATATTATGTTGATTCTTTAGTACAGGAGCCACAACTTGTCAAGTGGTCTGTCAATTTTTGGCGAAAGTTCTCTACAGCCTTAGATAGATGTCGTGCTCATGCACAAGGGAGGGTCAACTCCCCTTTTTCTTCAGAGCTTTTTTGTTTATTTTTTGAGAAGCTTCCAGAGACGAGGCCTAATTTTTTTCGGTAACCTTATAGGCTGTCGTTTGAGGCATGTATGCACATGTGGAGGTAGATGATGCCCAAGAGGGACGAGACTATGTTTCCAGCAAGGATATCGCATGATGCACTGGTTTTGCTAGCCAATGCTGATGAGCTTCCCTTCATTATGGTCCCCTGTCCTTATGTGGGTTTGGATTGGCGAGGGTGTGCCAACATCCTCTTCACAGCTGATGAGCCGCTAGATGATAGAGGTAATATCACTGTTTGATTTAAATTTATTCTAGCATGTTATTTAACTTTTTTTTATTAAATTATCTAATTATTGTTGTGTACTTGTATATATTTTGCAGACATTGGCTCTTTTGATGGTGAGGACATGCCGGCATCACCACATGATCTAGGTGTGGATCCTGATGACGATCAGGGCATGCCATATGCCGACGATCATTAGGAGGTCGGTGCAGAGAAATATGCTCCTATTGGTGCACCGGTACTACCTTTTGGTAGGTGCAGTCGAATTGATGCTAGATACGGGATGGAGTTGGGCGACCAACTCAGTGCATTGATTGTTGAGGCGGGCATCAGAATGCTCATTACAAAGACATACCGGCTGATGATAAGCTATTACAGATGTGGAGAGGCATACTGTGTGACATGTATAGCCTGATGTGGCATGTCGTAGGAGCTATGACAGTTTTTACACGGCTAAGGAGGATTTTTGCACATTATAGGTGTGTTCGAACCAGCACAACACGTGATGGATAGTCTACGAGCAATGACTCATCATCTCGTGATCGTTCACCTCTTGCCACACTAGATGAGCATGAGCCTCCACTAGCATCTAGCAGTATTCATCATGGAGATGAGGTTGGACCATCAGCCATGTCCGGTCAGAAGCCTACAACATCCATTAGTACTCATTATCATGATCAGGTTGGACCATCAACCATCAAGGCTGCACCATTGACTGAGAAGTCCTCCACTAGTACTACTATTGATGTTGTACTACCACCGGTTGATCCATGACATTTATATAACAATTTTATATTTTTAACATTATTAAGTTATATATATATATATATACGGTCCATGTATTTTATGTTCATGTTGCAGTTGTACTTAATTTACATGTTGGTGATCATCATGATGTGTATATTGTTAGGTCATGTTAGATATGTTCATTAAATGTGCAGCTTGCAGATAGATGTGTATGTGATAGCATGAGTTATTTGACATGCAATGTATATTTGATGTTTTTGTTGTGATGATGTTAATATATAATGTCAATTGTGTTTTTTTAGATGATCATGATCACGATGATGTTAGAGATTTTGAATGTGTTTTTTAGTCAAATATGATGCTTGTATGATGGTTATCATGAACGTGATGTTTATTAAATAATTTAACATTAAATGATCATGATATTGTAAAATTGTACTATTTGTAATTCTAATTATATGTAAAATTCTAAAATTGTAATGGTATACATGTAAATTTGTAAAATCGTAATTGTAATTGTAATTTTTTAATTTGTAAAATTGTAATTGTATATATGTAAAATTCTAAAATTGTAATTGTAATTGTAATTGTACGTGAAATTGTAAAATTGTAACTTTAATTCTAATTGTAATTCTAATTCTAATTGTATGTAAAATATTTGTAAATTTTTAATTGTATTCCTGTGAATTGATTGTAATTGTATGTAAAATTCTAAAATTTTAATTGTAATTGTATGTGAAATTGTAAAATTGTAATTGTAATTGTAATTGTAATTCTAATAGTAATTCTAATTCTAATTCTAATTCTAATTGTGTGCAAAATATTTGTAAAATTTTAATTGTATTAATGTGAAACGATTTTATTAAAAATTTTAAATTTGTAAATTTTAAATAATTGTAAAATAATAAATCTAGAATAATATGAATTATTGTAACATAGTAAACTTTAGAAAATAATGCAATTCATGTACTTTAGAATTATCATTATTTTATTATGATCTTAGATACAAAAAAAAGAACTAATTTATACCTTACGCCATTGCTTTTGAGATGAACATAATTGCAAATTATCAAGTAAATTATTGATTTTAACATTAACACAATGAAAATTACCAATTAATTCAAAATACATCTTATAATTTTTCAAAAAAACCGATCTTAAAAAGTATAAATATTGATGAAATAACACATGTACCATATCACCCTCGGTTCTCATGATCACCCTCATTATCTTCCAGCTCGCATGGCATGATAACACATATGGGTAAAAAAACACGTGGTTACAATGTTTGGGGAAAACATAGGGCTCCCTATCTTCATTCCACATCTTTCTAGAGTTAATACATATCAGCATACTATCGTGATATTCCTTTACATTATTCCGATCAAAGGTGTCCCACCACTTGCACCTAAAAATAACACATTGGAAAGAAAAGAAATCCACTTCAATGATCTCTTGTATCTTTCCGACATAACCTAACCTCCCTCATACTAGGTTTTGATCATCGTGGCTAGATCGACTAGATTGATCAAACTCAACTTCAACTCCACAGTCTTCTGTGATGCTTCCAACATCGGTAATTTCTGTGCAAAAATGGTGTCCATATGCCCACATAGATGGGAACAAATGTACGTATTATAAAAAATTAAAAAAAAAATCATAGTGTCATGTGTCTTATAATAACCCAATAGTTAAAATATGAAATATAGATGTCTTATAAGTTTCAAATTTATACATAAATTAAAAATATTATTACCAAGTTGCTGCACTCTATCCCTACATTTAGCGCATCCTCTTTAGCACGCGGGTAATGACCGATAGCACCATATTTCTCTCTGAATTAGTTAGCAACCCAACTGTTGGGGCATATTTTTGGCATATTTTCTTTTAAATGATCGGGATAATGCACACTTCTACCATTCAACTGTATGAATTATTTCTTTTCACTATCCCATTTCATCCTCTTTTGTTCATACAATGTGACCCATGGTTGTGTCGCCTCAGAATTGTAAAGAATGAATTTATTGATTGCTTCAATTTTTGCATTCGATGATGAAATAAAACCAACATTATATAGTACTTAGAGATAAAAATATACATTATATTGAAGTTCAACATTAATATTAATTAATTTTTGTAAATTTGAAAAATTATAAGTCGCTTACTCTTTATTAAGCGTTTTTTTCCACTCGTTTGGAGCAACTCCCCTTATCTTTTGTCTTCATCCCTTTCATCGTCCCAAATCACCACACCTAGTCTATTGTCGATCTACTTGATGTACTCACAAACATAATAGAGAAACTCGTTGGTAGTTCCTTCTCAAACATACAAGCAATCTCAACTATCTCTTGATGCCACCGTGGAATGCTAGCAACATGAATCTCCTTTGACGTGATCCAACATACAAATGCAAATAATTTAGATATGGCACATCCTAGGTCTTGAGGGAATTCATGTTTCACACACCCACGCATGAACAAAGGATAATGACATTGCAAAGTTATAAACACGTGCAATAATATACAAAATTAGTTATGTTTTATGATCCCCGTATGGGATAAAGTTTATTAATCATTAGGGGAGTTTTGAGGTCTAAAATGGGCCTCCTAATAAAAATTTACAACAAAAATAAAATTTATAAGAACCAATAGGATTCAAGATGATGATGTCAACCATGGAGGATGATTCACAATTTTTTAAGTAAAAGGGTAAAAATATTAAAAAATAATAAAATAATAAAACTACTTTTCCAACTCTTATTTTCAACTTATCTCCCAAATTGTTTACTCAAATTTCGAGTGGGAGCACTCGTTGGATGCAAAATTTAATTCCCCATCCAAGGAGTACCCATGTTGCATACTTTCGATGGACCCTACTACGTGAAAAATGAGAAATACATGAAAAAACGTGATTGCAATCATGTTTTTCATGTATTTCTCATATTTCGTGTAGCAAGGTCCATCAAAAGTATGCAACATGGGTACTCCTTGGATGAGGAATTAAATTTTGAATACAATGAGTACTCCCGCTCGAAATTTCAGTAAAATCTATGGGAGATAAGTTGAAAATATGAGTTGAAAAAGTAGTTTTTTCTTTTTTCCCTCTAAAATTTGATGATGTCATCAAATCTTATTTGACTTTTTCCACTATTATTTTATAATTTCCTTAGGAGGCCCATTTTATACCTAAAAAATCCCCTAATGATAAAAAATAATAAAATCATGTCTTTGACATTATACGTACTCTTATAAGATTCAAATGGTCATGCAACTTCAACACCGACAGATGGTCATCCACGGTGAAGCAGCGCCGTAGTGAAGACTCGTATGAAGTTGGCACCATCACACCCATTATAACTTCCTTTTCCAAAGAAATATAATCTTTTTTTAAAATCCATGGGACATCACCTTCTTTGAAAAACCATGAATTAGAGGGTGCCTGCCTCTGATCCCGTACTTTCTAATCGCCTTGGCCAATGTTTCTTTTTAGTTTTTGAAGTAATAAGATATTTCCTAACAGCCAATGTGTCGCTTTTTTTTGATGATATGTGCCTCCATAAAGAATATGAAACATTTTTAAATATATGCATGGGATATAATAAGTGGGTAAAATTAAGATGCTCCCAACATGGGAGGTTATAAAAGAGAGATTTCCTTTTCATCCCAATGGGCAATTTCTCAACATAGGTGTCTAAGAAATCTAGATCATTGAACATAGGATCCCCATTTGAATCGAACATTTCTATGAGCTCCTTCTCCTTCTCTCTCTCATATGCTCTAAGCCATTCAGTTGGTGTCATTATTGGAGTCCTTTGGGTTCTCTCTTGTTTACCACTGAAATCGGATGCTGCTCTTCTGTAAGGGTGTTCTTCTGGTAGGAATACCCTAGAGCAATCATACACTAGCTTTCGTAGGTCCTTATACCATCTATCTTTCAGAGAAGGTCCACAACATTTACATCCAAAATACCCTTTTGTTACAAGACTTGTGAGATTATATTTGTATACATTAATTAATATGCATGACACATTAAAGAATATCATGAAGATCAGAACAAATATTACAATGAATTAAATAACTAATATGTGAAAGAATATTGTTACGTATATAAACAAATCAGTAAATTTAACATGTAATTTACCATAGCAGACTCCTAAGCCTGGATAATAATGTGTCATGTAAGCACATATGCCATACAACGTAAAACTCCTCTCTGCTGCGATGGGTCTTGATACATCGTATACATTTATCCCATCCCATAATTTCTTCAATTCTTCTACCGGTGGTTGTAAGTAGACATCCATATTCTTCACTTGTCTTCTACCATAGACTATGAGAGACAACATAAGATGTTCATTCTTCATGGACAAACATTGGGGGATATTTTTATTGATCAATACTATAGGCCAAACATAATAGTTGGTGTTCTGGAGGGAATATGGGTCGATTCCATCCATGGCTATGCTGAGTCGTAGACTTCGTACTTCATCCTTAAATTTTTTGGGCCATGTATCATCTATATGCTTCATGGCTATTCAATCAATTGGGATTTTCATAACTCCCAACTCACTTTTCTGTGAGGCATGTCATCCCTGCAACATAGCTAATTCTTTGCAACGAAAGATCCTTTGAATCCTTGTGATTATAGGCATGTGCCTCAATATCTTTAAACGAGGACCAATACGTGATTTACCCTTATTTTTTTATTTATCATACCTGTCATGCCCAAATTTCGGACACATCTCTTTGTCTTCATATTCTCCTCTATATAAAATACAATCATTTGGACATGCATGATATGATATGTACTCAACACCCAACATTTTCAACAATTTCTTTGCCTCTTCGCAGCTACCGAGCAAGACATTATCACTAGGAAGAACCATATATTTGAATAACCTGTAGTTGGTGATCATAGAAAAATATATTAATAAATGTACATTAATGTCAATATAATTATTAACGTTCATAAAATTTACCATTTTTAATGTTCATTGAATCATATTGATTATATTTAAAATTTATATAAGGGAGTACTTTATGGTAACTTACCTCAAAAGTTCCGAGAAACATGCATTCGACAAGCCAAAATTTTCTTCCAAGTTGTACAGTAACATCGTTTTCCCCAACTGGGTATACTTTGACTAACTGCCAGGTCCAAAGAGAGGGGTGGTGGAAGCAAATTTAAGGATTTCGAAAAAGGTTTCAGCGATATGAGCATCATCCCCTAGCTGATCATCATTTTGGAATGAATCTAACAACATTGTCTCCATTTCAGTCATATCCCTTAAGTAATCATCCATACTAGCCTCTATTTTATTGCCTCCATTGTCAGCTTGTGAAGGACTACTCTTGTTGTATTCATTCCTAATTGGTGAATCTGGACATAGCGGGAATTGAATCGGTGGTTGATTCAACCATTCTTGGTATCGTTCCTCTCTAATTTTATCTCTTAATTCAGTCTTCTCTCAATTTTAAATTGTCATGGGGTGCAACGGAAGATGGTAGGTAGGTCGTTCATCATCACTAGAATCCTAATAATTTAAAAAAAATTATTTGAACATGATTTAATACAAAATATATGATATAAATTAGTAACCACATTGAAAATATTGCATGATTATAATTATTACTATCATTATCCCGAGAATGTGGCTAGAAGATGCAATATTGTTACAATTGCCAGGCTGAAGTGGCTGCCATTTTCATCTACAAAATGCGCCTTGTGCTATGCAGCTCCCGATAAGAACTTCCGACGTTTTGGAGCTATTTGAATATTTTTTGCATCTGAACTCGATGCTGAATCTACATGAACCTGCAAATTTGTATACATTATAAATTTAATTAAGTTGTGCATGATTGATTGCATAGATAAAAAACATAAATTCAATTAGATAGTGAAAATATAAATAAAATCTGAAGTAAATATTACGTCTAGATATGGATAAGTAGAATTCCATGATATACTTTGAGAAATATAATGGAACGAGCTGGATTTTGAAGAATTTTCCATTCGATATAATTATGATATTTTCTCCCTACATTTGAGCAAAACAAAAATAAATTTCGATGCACACACCTAAAAGTAATGTCGGTGCCTAATGTACAGATCACCGCACCAGTGCGTTTTTGGTAATGCGCATCGGTGTCATTTTATACATAGACGCATTGGTGTGGTTCGATTAAGGGGCGCACCGATGACGAATAACCGCAAATAAAAAAAACACAACTCTATTTTCTTTAAGTGAAAAAAAAGTGGTAAATTGAAAAATGGGCAGAAAAATATTTTCAAAAATCTGATTTCATAAAACATTTCTTTAAATACTAAACGCTTTTCATTAATTCACTATTTTTGCAAAACATTTCAGCCAGATATTTGCAGGAGACATACCTGGAGCAAACAGAGCATGAGAACACTATGGAGTAGGGAAATACATTAGAATGAAGTATTCAGACAATCATAATTCCAAACCGCTGGTGATTCAAACCTTGTAGCATATAATTTCAAACGGTCTCATGAATAAAATTTATTGTTTTCTTTTACTTTTTCTGTAGTTTTTTTATGGAGTAAAAAAAAAAAAATCAAAGTTTATTGTTTTTTTTACTTTTTCTGCAGTTTTTTTTTTGTAGTAAAAGAATAAAATCAAAGTTTGTTGTTTTTTTTACTCTTTTCTGCATTTTTTTTTACTTTTTTCTGTAGTTTTCAGAAACAAAATAAATAAATAAATCCATTTTTAGAAACAAACCCTACATTCTTTTTGTTTCTGCCCTTTCTTCTCCCTCTTTATGTGATTTCAGAATTAGGGCTTTTCAATTTCGATTTATAGGTTTTGTATTTCTAAATATAGGTGTAAGACATCCAACCCACAGGATGACTTGCATAGTCGGATCTCAATCCATGTCGTCCCTTGCGTGAATTTAAAAAAAAAACAGATTTTTTTCCTCGGTGTACCATGCGTAACCTAGCGCACTAGTGTGCTCTATTATCCCAGCACACAGCGAAAGTACTGTGATAAAAAACAAAATTTGTTTTTTATCAGTGCGCCATATGTAAATATGGCACCGGTTCTCTATGTAATTATGGCGCACCGTGAACATGCTGTTTCGAACAAAAAAAATCCATTTTAGAAACAAACCCTACATTCTTTTTGTTTCTTCCTTTTCTTCTCCCCCTTTCTATGATTTTAGAATTAAGGCTTTTCAATTTATATGTATAGGGTTTGTATTGATAAATATAAGCCTAAGACATCCAACCCATGGGACGACTTACATAGTCGGAACCCAATCCATGTCGGCCCTTGCGTAAATTAAAAAAAATAAAAATCATTATTGCGCCCCGCATAACCTAGCGCACCAATGTGTTCTATTCTCCCAGCGCACTGCAAAAGTACTAAAATAAAAAATCAAAATATCAAAATATTTTTTTCTCAGTGCACCATATGTAAAATATGTCGCTGATGCACTATTTCATTATGGCGCACCGCGAACGTTCTGTTTTGCACAAAAAAAAAAAAAAAAATTCCAATTTAGAAACAATCCATATATTTGTTTTGTTTTTGCCCTTTCTTCTCCCTCTTTCTGTTATTTCAAATTTAGGCCTTTTCAATTTAGATTTATAGGGTTTGTATTGCTAAATATACACCTAATACATCCAACCGACAGGACAATTTACATAGTCGGATCCCAATCCATGTCGGCCCTTGCGTGAATTTAAAATATAAAAAAATTCATCGATGCGTCCAACATAACCTAGCGCACCAGTGCTCTGTATTGTACAAGCGCACTGCGAAAGTACTGTGATAAAAAATTAAACAACAAAAAAAAATTATGAGTGCGCCATGTGTAAAATATGGCACTGGTTTATGATACAAAAACTAACACTAGACAATTTTTATTATTTTATCATGGTTAATCGATGCGGTAGTTGAAGTGTAATGCACCAGTGCTCCTTTTTGACATAGAGCACCATATGGTCTATTATACTCTTTGTACGGTGCATTTATAATACCCCCACACACTAGCGTCGGTGTGTACACCGTGAATGACGCACCAGTTTCTTAAGATTTTTTTTTTACCTGAAAAGTTGACAATTTATTTATAAATATATTAATGACTGATATGGTACATGTTTGAGATTGATAAGGAAATGACTGACAAGAGATCAAGTAACAAAAATACTGATAACACATCAAGAAAAGCAAAAAAGGAAAGTTCTTTGTAAATTCTTTACAAAAAATATTATTTTTGAACTATATGTAAGTTTAACTAATATGTATTGTTTACTGTGTATCATGCAGAGCCACAAAATGATGAAGCTCGATAAGATTATTTCTAATCTAGGACCAAAAGAGCGTAAAATTTTGAATTGCGAAAGAATGAATCAGGTGAATGAAAAAATACTATCGATCCAATATGAGTTATGTTTTCTAATTTTCATTAATAATATAATTAAAATTATTATATAACATGTGTCAAACAGTCTATTAATTCACATCTGTTTAATGTTCTATAGGGACCAAAAATTTGGAAAAGGAATGTTGTTCTAAGAAAAGAAAAAAAATAGAACATGCAAATGAAAATGAATTACTCCTTAGCTCATCTGGAGTGGTGTTGGAGGTTAACGAAAGGGGGGAAATCTTTTACAAAAGTTTGAGGGATCTAGTGGAATGAATGTATAGACGTTCTTTCCACTTACAATACAAAAACCTATCCAATGATTCTAAGAACCAAATTTTATCTAAACTACAGGAAGACATTCCAGAGAATTGGTCAATGAGACATGTCATATTTTTAATAGCAAAATCATACAACAACAAAAAAGAAGGAATGAAAAAGTAATATTCCTTTAAATGTTTGTCTAGAATTTTTTATAAATATCACTTTTGTTAAATTTACTTTTCATATATCAATATAAAAATTAAATAGTTTATTTTCTTGTTACATTTTCAAGAATATTATGAAAATCTCAAAAGATGAACGAAATGATATCAGAAATATGCTAGTTGGAATATCCAAAAAGGTGTACAAGGAGATGGTCAAATAAATGGAAAAAATTGCATCGCAGGAGGAGCCATCTCAACAACAACATGCTTCAAATGTAATATGTAATCATTGAATTTTTCGATCATTAGGTACAATAAATAAACAATTTAGCATTAAATATTAATTTTCAAGTATTTTCTTGCAGAAAAGAAAAGAAAATGGAACCCATTCAGCATATAAAACATGATGACAAGGAAGAAAAGTGTTGATATCTAAGTTTGTGAGTAATTGTTACTTCCTTATAACAACTTAACTAGATTTCATTTTTTTTATTTTTTAAGTTGTTTTAAAAAAATCATCATTGAATGTCTTCAAACACATGCTAACATACAAAGAAGAACCATAAGAGGAATTGATTTAAATTGGGTTAAATATGGGTTTTGAGTGTATGTTGGCATATGAGAACTTAATTATGGATTTTGTAAGCATCTATCGATCTTGTTTTATTTAGCTCCGTCTATAATTAATAGAACAAAAAAATATTTTATATGAAATATATGATTTGTTATGGGGTATAAAACTTGCAGGAAACAAAGTATGGAACTGCGCCAATAGATGAAATTTTGAAAGATGGCATGTTACATGGTTTTGAAAGAATGTGTATATTTTATGAGTCAATTGTTGCAATGGTACATCATTTCTTTTCGATTTACATTGATGTATATTTTTTTATTTTTTTCTGAATAGGTCTACTTCTATATTGATACAAAAAGATTACAAAGAGGCTGAGGCCTCAGAATGGCTAGCCCAGTGATGTGGCATTCTTGCATTACATTGCGGGACATTGACATAAAAAAACAATGACTGTTTACTAGCTGTGAATACACTGGTGACTAGGACCTTGTCTGAATTTTTAAACAACTGATACTTGTGTCTGTAATGTAGTCTGGAATGGAGGACTCTTTTCGACATACAAGACCACAACAGACACTTCCCAAAGAAAAAATTACAAACAGTTTTAGTGAAGCACTGGAACGCTGTCCAGGGGACAATTACATGTATAGTAATACTTGGAAAACAGTAGCTGGGAGACCATTGATATGTCGATAGAGAATGACAATCTAAATCCTGCAAAAAACTGTAAGAAAGAAGGAGAGTGAACCCCTTCTTGATACCTGTATTCAAAAATTGGCGAGCATAATCCATTAAGCTTCATTGGTGGGTGAGGGCGCTTCTTCCACCACTGGGCATGCATACGGGTTGAAATCATCATCAGCTGGAGGAGGAGGAGCTTTTCCCGAGAAGCCACTGCCTGAAGGAGCGCTGGGCCCAGCTTGTTGAAGCTCGAAATGAGAGGCAATTGCACCCTGAACACTCTGCATACTGACGCTGGGAGGACAGAACAGAATTTCGTCCTCAGAAGCTGGAGCAATTCTAGAGGGCAGAACCTGAGCAGTCATGTTGGGGGCTGAGGGCAGAACCTGAGCTGTCGGGTTGGTCCTTAGCTTGATGGAAACAGAGGCAATGTACTCGTGATGATTGAGGGAGCAGGGGTACATGAAACGGGCAGAGTGAAAGTGAGCATTGGAGGAGAAGCAGACTTGCGCCGCAGAGGTGGAGGGATTGCTACCACGACCACGACCCCTTCCTCTTCTGGAAGCAGCAGCGCGACCTTCACCGGGGTCAGAGAAATCCAA
Source organism: Pinus albicaulis (assembly GCA_034641835.2). Classification (NCBI taxonomy): domain Eukaryota; kingdom Viridiplantae; phylum Streptophyta; class Pinopsida; order Pinales; family Pinaceae; genus Pinus; species Pinus albicaulis. Next base: position 379,641,884 of record CM076569.1, on the reverse strand, counting down.
CGAAGAGGCCGAGGAGGGAGACGCAGGCGGCTTGATGACTTGCCCATGAGAGGAGTTGCGCCTGCTAGTCATTCTCGGTCTCAATCGAGGCATTGTGAGCTTGGCAGGGCGAAAAACCGAGAGAGGGATGGTGAACGAGTGCAGAGGCGGACTGAAAACAAAGGAGGTGCCATGGAAGTTGCAAAACGAACCAGAGGAGACGTGAATTCCCGGAGAAAGCTGAAGGCAACAACTCAAACGACACCGTTTCCCTGTGCTGGTGCGCAGATAGGGCTCATTATCAACCTGAGAACAGCAAGAACGCAGAGGTAAGACGCAAATGATCGACGGAATGGGTGCCATAGCACTGAGGTGGTCGAGAAAACGAGGCGGAGTAGTCTGCATTGATGCAGCATTAACTATGTAAGCCTGCGAAATTAACTTGTGCTTTGAATGCGGAGGAATGGCGGTGGTGGTAAACCACGTGCCTGGCCACCTCCCCGTCAGCAAATTAAACATTATCACGTACACCCGCATCCGGGACCCGATTACATTGATGTATATTATTAAATATTGCAATTTTCATTATTCTCACCAATGTATATACAATCATTACAGTTTATTAGATGGAAGGTGAAGAAGAAGAAAAAAATCAACACCGTGAACAAAACATTCATGAAAATAACCCAAGTCATGGAAGTAGCTCTAGTAGTGACAACAGTTCAAGTGAAGAATGATGATCACTATGTTTGGATATCAAAGCAAGGCGTTCTATTTTTTGAAATATTATCCTATGAAATCAGACATTTTGTTTAATGTAATGGACATAGTGCCCCAATTGAAAGACAAAGGGATACCAATAACTGTCCCATTTTGTATCACAAGGACTATCTTATATATATATATATATATATATATATATATATATATATATATATATATATATATATATATGTGTGTGTGTTTTAATTTATTCTATTGCATTCTCCATTGTTGCTGTGAAATATAACACTAGGGATTAAATTTATGGATGATTAAATATTACAATGAAGAGATGTGAAATTTGATGATATAATATAACAAATTAATCCAAACATCACATTCAAATGCACTAATAAAAATTTAATTCATATGAATGTTGTTATAAGATATATATGTGTCAACTTTTGATGAATAATGAATTTTAAAAAATCACAATAATTGCACTGTCACAGCTCGATGTTTCTAAACAATAAAAAATGAAAATAAGTGCGTGTCAGTTACTATACACTGGTGCATTTGTATTATGAAGTGCACCGGTGGATTTCTATGACCTCTCGGCACTGCGCAAATACCGATACCAATTATAAATCTCAGTGCGTTTGTGTGATATTGCGCATTGGTGTGTTTAGGTGTCTATATGCACTGGTGTTGTTGTATGACCTATGGGCACCACACGGATACCAATACCAATTATAAATCTCAATGTGTTTGTGTGATGATGCACATCGGGCTGTTTATGTTTCTATATGCACTGGTGAATTTGTACGACCTGTGGGCACTGCACGAATACCGATACCAATTATAAATCTTCATGCATTTCTGTGATACTGTGCACTGGTGCGTTTCTATAAGTCTACGCACTAGTGCATTGATATTACCTATGGGCACTGCACAAATCCCAAGACCAATTAGAACGGCCCTGTGTGTTGTATCACCAACATTGTGCCCAGTGCAGTTTTATACCTTAATGACCCAGTGCATACTCCTTTGACCACTCCGAGGCACCTTCTACAGGTACGCACCGGTGCGTTAAATGCAGAGTAGCGCAGTGATGAAAAAAAACATCCATAATAACCTTCGGCTGCCCTTTTTTTTACTTGTGTTGAATTTCCGTTAAAACCTCCACCAAAACCTCCCTAACCATAAACGGATGTTGTAGAAATTGTTTTTTTGAAAATTTTGGCCAATTTTATAACATTAAAAACCTCCTTTATAACCTCCACTAGAGGGTCTTTTCCTTGTAGTGAAAGCCACATAATCTTACAAAGGACTTCACAATACACCCCAAATGAATGTATGACATGGCCAAGACTTTATTCTTTGCATAAATGTAAATGAGGTGTGCTAAGTATATAGCCAAGTTGAAGTTGTGATTGATGTTAGAGATTAATTCTCGTAATGTTCTTGCAATTTCTCAATTTGATTGTGAGTCTTTGATAGTGATTAATAAAAAAATTAAGTAGAAAAAAAAAATTACCTTGGTCTAGTAGGTGTGGCAAGTGGTATCAAAGCTTAAGTTTCAACATTATGGCCTTTTTGGAAAAAATATTTATAAAAAAAGTGTTTAAAATGCATAGATATGATGAAGATGAGGAGGGGATCATGACACACACTTCCAGTTAGACCAAACACTAAAGTTGGACCTATGTCGATTTTTGAAACTAATCCTAGGATGTGTATCTAGCTAGGAGAAGAATCGTGTAATATAAATGTGATGATGCTAGAGATTGTCTAATAGTTAAGGGAAGAGATGGATAATATAATGGTGAATAATGAATGGCTAAGGAGAGAACAAGAAATAATCATGAAAATCCTTTCGGACATACAGAGTCACATAAATCCTAATCCCAACTCTAAACAAGAGCACACAACTGAGATACACCAACCTGGAGATAATAAATAAGAGTCGAATGGAGGCCAAAACAATAATGGAGGAGATTTGGACAATATTACTAAGCAAGGGAAATCCAAAAGGAAGAAAATTGAGTTACGAGGGTAGTTTAAAAAGATCAAGCCCCTAACATTTGATGATGAAAATGAGGTAGTTGTGAAGCTTGGTTAATTAATATGAGTAAATATTTCCATATTTATGAATATGAGGATAATATATAGGCTAGGTTGGCCATCTACCATGTACAGAACAAGACCACCCTGTGGTGGGAAGAAGTGTAGAATTAATGAAGAGGAGGTAACTTGTGATAAATTCCAAAAACACTTTAGAGAGAAATATTTTATAGAATGATTTTATGATGGGAAGGAAAAATAATTTCATGATTTGAGGTTGGGACAATTATCTATGGACAAATTTATTACCAAGTTTACTTCGTTGCTAAGGTAATTTCCCTGCATTTGGGAAGAAAAATCTAACTTAAAGTGATTTATTAGCAGTTTACCAAGATTTATGAAGGAGCACTTGGAATTTGATAACCCCAAAACAATGGACGAGGCGATCCAAAAAATTCAGATTTTTTACCAAGAAATGAAGAAAAAAGGAGGAGGAAGAAACATGTCTGGAAAGAAGCGACAGAACTTCTAGTATAGTAAGATCATGAAAAGTAGTAGTCATAAATATTCGAATAAAAATCGATAGGCTAAGTTCCCTGGAAAGAGCTTACAGAGGTTTCAAGTTCAATGTGACTCTAATATGGTAAAGGCATCCAACAAATTAGATTTTAATTAGAACTAGAACCCTCCCTTACAGTGCTATGGTTGCAGGGAACCCCATTACTATAAGAATTTTCCTCATAAGGGGTCGAACATAATGGGCTACTAATATTCAAGAAGCTTCCATAATTGGTGAGGTGGCGAAAATCATACCAAGAATCAATGTTTCCCTGGAGGATCATGAGGAAGAATATCAACCTACTATGATAAAATTCAAAGGTAATCTATTCAATCATGTTGTGTCCATTTTAATAGATATTGGGACCATTTTGAGTGATATTAGCCCCAAAATAGTAGAAAATTGTCATTTACAATCTTGTAGGTTCAAAAATCCCTAGCTAGTAGAGTTCGCTACTATAACCAAGAGAAGAGTCACTACAAAGGTAGAAAATTTTCCTATCGATATTGCAGGGAAATTTTTTAGAGAAAAGATAAATGTGCTATCTCTAGGATCTTATGATATAATGATTGAATTGGATTCATTCGAGGCATATTGGACCTTAGTAAATTTTAATTAGAAAACCATTAACTTCCTCATTGAAGAAGGTAATGGGTACTAGATACTGGATAGAATTATACGAGTATCTTGGTTAGTGGATACTACTTCTTAGGTGACCTTGAGTCAAGGAACCAATTAAAATGACTGCAATATTCGATGCACCTGGTAACTATATTTAAGTTTGCAAGCACGGGGAATTTTGCAGGACATTGTAAATATATCCTGACTGGGTGTAAATGAGTTCAAGGTGTTGGACCTTGCCAATGGCATCCTCCTTGGAGGTAGGTTTTTTCTTCGCCACATGTTTTCAGATCTCTGCTATAAGATTAAAAATAATTCCAACAACACTCTATCGTTGACTTTTTCTTTACAAACACTTCGACATCACTGACATTCATGGAGATGATTTGATATCTGGATGGCTGACGTTTGCCTAAAATGAGTTATCAATTCCATTCTTAAATCATGATGAATGGGTAGTTGATAATAGGTGAGGAACGCAGTAGCGAGGGCACTAAAGGTTCCATGAGAAGAAGAATGATGCTCGACATACCATTTCGCCGCAGGCCATGTTAGGGTGCATTGAAAAAGTCTTAGTTTAATGGTATCATCAATGATACTATTGGACGAACATCACAGGAGGAAAGTCATAATATGATTTATCGGGTCTTCCACTTGCTTCTCTTCGAATTTTGGTATATTCGAAGGGAGCTTCGTGGACATGGGAGGCAAATTATGTTCATGAGAAATGGGGTCATTAGTTGACTTCGTTAGATCTGGAAGATTAAGTGATGCTAAGAAGGGTAACTGAGTATTGACTGCCATTGTAAAATGTGGAGAAACATGTGTATGAATTTGATGGTTTAAGAGAGGTGGCTAGGGAATACTACCTTGTGGAATTCCCTAATGAATATTATGTTTCCTCCCCAAATGGGTAGCACTCCTCTGCCCTCTAGGGGTTGTAGGAGGGGTTGAGTGTGGTGACCCTACTGGGGTTTCCACTGGTGTGGAGTTGGGTGACCCTTCGGGTTTCCAATCATAGATGCCTCGATGAAGGATGAACTGATAATGGTGACAGTGCGTCATATTCGACGCCTAAGTGGTGGGAGACCTGACACTCCTCCCCCTAATGGGGAGAGGTCAAAGAAACAACTATATCGAAGGGGTCCTGTTGGGTTCATTATGGTGTCAACTAGTTTAATCTTGGTGATATTTTTGGTTTTTTGGAGGAAGGAAGATTTTTATCAAATCAAATATGATCACATGCATAAAACAAAGAAAAAAAATAAGAGTTAAGTTTTCCTTTAAATTAACGCTATGTGATCAAGCAAGCAAAAAATGTGGTTTTATTTGTTTTGCATATGATACTCAAAATCCTATATAGATATGTTCATCTTTACACTCTCAATGTAACTGGGCCTTGAGAATATGTCTTCTTATGGATATTGGGGCTAATGTCCCGAAAGAACCAGCAACGCCTTCTCGTAGCCGAAGAATCGACCAAGGTAATGGTAAGAGGATCAAGTGGTACATGCACCGTCACCTATAGGGAAGGATGCCCTAGTTTTAACCACTAAAGTACCTACCGCCCCCCGTAAGCATTCGAGTCTTGAGATTCTTGGTAATTAGCTACCAGTGCCGAGCATTATATGGGTCAAGAATTCCCAAAGAGTACTGCACACACAGGACCTAAGCTTAACCCCCTTTGAAACGGGTCTCTGGTAAAACCAGGATATTCGTTCTATGGGAAGATAGATGGATTTGAAGCTTCCTAAAAATTCAACATCTATATTTAAAAATGTATTATGACCAGGACGGCTTATTGGATGCCTAACCCTGAGGGTCCTAACCTAAACTATAATTTCTTTTATGGACTCTGTGGGGAGAATTTAGTGATTTCGGTTAATGATTATTTTTAGAGAGTCTCAATTTTTCTTAGGGTGTGCCTTGGTGAAGTAACTGTAAGAAGAGGATAAAGGTCCCAACACTGGGTGCCTTTTGGTACAATTCTTACTGATGCTTCGTGTGTGATTTGGAGTGTATAATGACAAGTGTTATGAGATGTGGATATGCGTTGATCCTTTACAATCCTTTTCTAATTACCCTATGTGTGACTGTTCCTTTCAAAAATAAATGATGTGTGAATTATGGGCCACTTACACCTTGCGTAGTTAGACTATGTTTTCACTATAGCGAGATGGAAAATTTTCTTAGGAAATCATTCATGTGTATACCTAGGCTCACCGTGAGGAGATTACTTGCTTTTTTTTACACAGTTTGGTCCTAGTCTCAATTCCTATCGAAAAATTGAACTAATCTAATTCAAAAATTCAAAAAAGTTTAATTAGCTAAATAAATGTGGATATATGGTCCAATTACTTTTATTCTAATTACGCTATGTGTTTTTTATATTTTATCATCATATCGTTTGTTCGGAAAAAATATGTGGATTGAAGGCCACTTGCTTTTTCCTACTTAAACTATGTATGATTTGCAAAAATAGAAAACTAAAATTAAAACTACATAGTTTCTAAGCTAAATTCTAGCAAATAAGAGTCCTAAATAGTCATGAAATACTAAAACACAGTGATGGAAAAAATTTTATCGGTTTCCAAACACTTTACAACTACAAAAAATGGAAAAAAATAAGCAAAAATGAACTTGCTAACTACCACGCGTCTTATCCTCCCACAGGCGCGGAGCGCACATCTGTTAGAGAAAAATGTGCATGGTCAGGAAGAATGCAAGAAAATTCCTCCTCTACTAGGCAAAAATCCTCACTAAGTGTGAATGGATATGGTGAGAGGATGCAGGGGTGATTTGCGGCAAGCTGAGAAAGAAGAAGGACTTGCATCAACAACCATTAGTTCAAAAGAAAGAATCTAGTCGAGTCACCGTTCATGTGGTAGTGTATTCAATGCATGGGGAACAAAATACACTTTTCTTAGTAGGGAGGTTTCTTACCTACATAAGAGTCACAGGTCAAAATGTTTTGTTAAAAATTAGTGGAACAAATTCAACATGTAATAAGCTAAGTTATAAAGGAAACATAGCATGCTACATAAACAATGAAACAAAAAAAAAGCAATGTGCACAAGATACATGCTCAATAGAGCAAACACACTAATAAATAAACAATGAAGAACTTCTCCCTTTATTACATGCTGATAGTAATAGAATATAGAATGTTAAATCTCTTGTAGTGGATCCTTCAATCTACAGAGCTCCAATATCCAAGACAATGGGGTCTTTTTCCCTCAAGTTTTCAGCAACCCTCTCTTCCCTCTCAAAGGAAGGTAGATCGATGAACATGTGGTGAACTCCTCTCTCTTGGACTGAGATGTTGGGTGGCCAACAACTGAGTCTTTCCAATCATCCTGCTGCTCGACAACACAAGTTGGTTTTTTATGGAAAAATTTGGCCAACATAACAATGTGTCTCCTATTTCTCTTCCCAAGGTTGGCTTTTATAGACCATTTTCAAAATTTCCCTCCTTCTCTTGGCCCAAGATGGGTGGTGACACAAGAGAGGAGATATGATTCCATTGTGTGTTACACTAAAGCCTCCAGGTGGATCAAAGGTGACTGTACTTGGTTAGGTTGAGTGAGAATATTTTTCACCAAGTGTGCCAAGTGGTCCCATATGGTGACATTCTATCATCCCCAGGACCACACGGCTATCAAAGGGATAACTACGCAGTGCATGGATATGGAATAAAAATCTACATTGCCCATCGAGAGTGAGCGGTCCATAAGTTTTGTCCTCTGACCTTAGGAAATATTAAATTTTTGGCTCCTCCTAATGTATGTCTTCCCTAGAAACCTTTATCTATACCTTATGCTTTGAAATTCTTAATTTATTTTTCTCGTACAATTTTTCAAGGTTAACAACAACCATAACAAATTCTTCCATGAATATTATAATTAGGGAGTGCATTTCGTTGGCCTTTCGCGGTGACGGAAAAGAAAAAATACAAACATTATCAACAAACTATTGATGTGTAATCAATATATCTGGTAAAAAAAAATTGAAACCCTTCTGCTTACTCTCAGAGTAAGAGTTGAAGAATAATATTCCCAATCCTTCCATATAAATAATAAAAAAAATTGGAGAAAAAGGGTATCATTGACGAATTCCATGCGATGGGTTGAAAGTAACAGAAGGAGAACCATTAATAGTAATAGAAAAGAAGGGGGTCGAAATAAGCGATCACACCCACGAAATCTGTTTCCATGAGAATCCAAAATCATATAATACATGTAATAAATAGTCATAGTTGATCTGATATTATCCCTTGGAGAGATCCAAATTCACAATCATTCCTAGTTTTTTTAAGATGTTTCAAATAATCAAGAATCTCATGAATAGTAACAATTCCATCCATGATTTTTCGACCCTCAACAAACCTAGTTGTCTCAAGAGAGATAATCAAGTTCATTAGCATTTTCAATCTATTTACCATAACTATATAAACAATATTATATAAAAAATTACACAAAGAAATGGGAAAAAATACACTATGGTCATCTTACTTACCATCCTTCGAAATAAGTGTGAAGAAATTTGCATTGAGGCCACCCCACATTGATTGATAACTTTGTTACTCCTCAACCAACTCAAAATTTTTAGGACCCAAGAAGCTGTAGCAAGCTTAAAAAAATCCGTCATGAATCCATTTGGACACAGTGAATTTTTAGTCTGCATTTCCAGTACTACTAACCCCACCTCTTGCAAGGAGACCGAACGAATGAGTGCCACATTCTACTCAGGACTAATATTTTTTTGGATAGATGAGGTGAAATTATTGATATTAGGTTTCTGACAAAAGGATGTCTTAGAGAAATATCCTTAATATATGGTACAATCTCCTACTCAATTTCATGGTATTTTATCTTATGTTGCTCATTGCTACATGAGAATGGAAAAATATGATTTACAAGATGATGATGAAACATAGATTTTTGAAATAACTTGGTGTTTTTTTCACTGCCCTTAAACCATTGCACCTTGGATTTTTGACGCCAAAGAGTCTCTACCTACTGTCATCTTAGCTCAAGGAAATTTAAGGTAAGACCTTCTTGCAAATCGATATCATCAATACAACCTTCAACTATAATATATTGTTGAATGTTATGGATTTGAGCTTCCATCTGAATTTTATCCACAAAAATGTTACCAAATTCAAACTTGTTCCATAAAAATATATAAGCTTTTAAAATTTTGAGTTTAAGATGAAAGGTGTGCATTTCTTTATAGTCACGAACCAAGAATGAGTTCCACCAGGAATCTAAAATTTCCAAGAAATTGGGAGCTTGTAACCATAAAATCTCAAAATGGAAAGGGATATTTCGTGGATCATTTTTAAGGTCAATTTCCAAATGGATTTTAAATGATTTCGAACCAAGGCAATGTAAAATGGATCATTCAAGAAATATATCCTTCTCCAAAATTGATTTCGAAACTAAGAAATGGTCAAGGCAACTATGAATTTGATTCTTACTTCCTTTGGAATTATTACATGTAAAAATACCATTAATATTCCCAATATCAACCAATTTCTTCCTTTCTATAAAATGTACAAAGATTATTGATTCCTAATCTGATCGATGAATCATGCCCCTTCTTTTCATCCAGAGAGAAAATGAGGTTAAAATCACCCCCAACAATCCAAAGATAATAATTGGGAAGATTGTGATGAATTTAAAGATTATGCAAGATGTCCCCTTTATCCATAGGAATATGGGGATCGTAGACAACAGAAAGACAAACTATTTTTGTTGATCCAAGGTATAGAAACTTACCTGTCAAGGCACCAATACTAGCTAGCCACTATTGGAACAACACCTCCATAGGGTTCCAAAATATAGTTCTCCCTCTGCAAAACCATAAGCGTCAATACAGATAAATTCACAACCTTTACAACAAGTAGCCACAATATTTAACAACTTGAGCATCAAAACATTGGCTTCTTTCAAAATAAAAAAGGTTGGTTTCTCGAGTCGAATTATCTCATGTACATACCATTGTTTCACTTCACTTTTTAACCCCCAAATATTCCATGAAATCATCTTCTTAGTTAAGGTTTTTGAGAAGGCATAAAATACATTGAAATTTCTATAACTTGGCTTGAATTTATTAATTCACCACCTGTATATTAAATCAATTCTCTCTCTGACTTGTGGCCCCTTTTTATTTATGTCCTTACCCAACAATTCTTTACCTTTGTCCTTAATTTTTTGTAGAAGTAGGAGCGCCAGCAACCTCTAGTAGGTCCTTAGGTTCGTGTCTCTTCCAATTTAAATAAAGGTTAGCATAAAATTACTGGTGTTTTTTTAGTGAGTTCAACCATATCCTATGTTGCATAGTAATTGAACAATAGGGCTAACCATTGTTCCACCAAACCTAAGGAATATAACTTTTGTTGCATAAGGGGTACAACTACTGTGAAACCTGGTATATCTAAAAATGATCTATCAATTTCTAATTCTTCTTTTGGGATATTTCATTTAAGAAGCTGATTATCACTCGAATCAATATGCATCTAAAGCATCAAAGTATCCTCCAACTGGATCCTCATCCATACCTTCCAAGAATGAAAAATCATTATGATCCTCTAGATTCTTGAGTTGTTGAGTAAGGAGAGCTCTAGCAGACCTTCAACAAGCTAGAACCTTTGAAAATCCTTCTTGGGTAACAAACATCAACTCTTGCCACTCCTTTCGACTAGAAAAATCCCAGAACAAGTGACCATGTTCATAACAAATATGGCAACGAAATGGAATGTGTTTATAATCCAGGGGTTGGGGCCAAGTCTCACCTTGATATTCCAAATCAGTGGAATCTCGTAAAGGATGAGAGATATTCATATACACACAAATGTGAGAACATAAAATATTCCTTCCTTGTAAAGAAACTTATGAGATTTTAACAAATCTCCCAATTTCATTCCCAATACCCTCCAAAATGTTAGTCACCAAAAATCCACAGGAAGTGAATACAAGCTCACCCATACAAGAAATGTTAAAAACTCCTACTTATATGAGTTGAAATTGTTTTCCCAATGACACATATATAACCCTACATTATTAAAGAAATATGGACCACCTTCAAAAATGTGTGTTTTTTCCTCCAAATTACAGAAGACAAAAGAAAAAAAAACTTTGGGACACAATTTTAATTCCACTTCCCCCATAGGTTTCCACTTCTAAAAAATTCAATGCTCCAATTATTTATCTATAGGCCAACCACCAACACATTTACATGGCCATGATCCTTAATTCTCCTTTTATTACTTTCCAACCTATTCAGATGGATGATTAATTTGGGGCTTTTATCGAGCTTCAGCAAGCAATTACCCCTGAGAACTACCTTCAATTCAACTCATAAGATAGCAATTGCGTGAGACGTGCCACCTTGATCTAACCTACCTAAGCTACCTAGACCTTTTCATGCATGGCCAATGACTGCAGATTTGAAGGAGGGGGGGGGGGAATTCCTCCCAAAGGAACACTCATAGTTCTCTCTCATAAAAAAAAGACTATCATGATACACAAAAAAATAAACTAACAACCAGAAAGAGGTTTAGGCATCAAAACTAAAAACATACATCACCACACTTAATATTATTATAATGTATCTATGGCGGAATGGAGTTGAATCTCCACACTTAATCCCATTGAAAGGAGGTGATATTGATTTTATTTCAATCTTAGTATGTGGCGAGTGCATGGAGTTGGGTTACAATTTTTAATAAAGGGAGGGAGTGTTTAGGTGGAAAAAGGGAGCTTGATCGAGCTCTTAACCTGTTAAGTTTTATTAAAAACCTTGTCACAGTTTGCGCAACTCATTTTGACCAAGGGTTTTTCAATTATGGAGCCGCTCAACCCAACTACCCAATGTTCTTGCAAACGTCCCATAGCCTCAACCCAAAGTAGATATCCTATATTTTTTTTCTTTTTTATTTAATTTCTCTTGAAAAATAAAATAAATTAATTTTAAATTAAAAACAACATACTAAAACCACAAAACAACCATGAAAACCCCCATGAAAGCCACAAAACATTACCAAGAAAATACTTGAAAAACACAAAAAAAACCTAGAAAAATAGAAACAATCACCATAGAAAACTACAAAAAATCAACAAGAAAACCCTTGAAAACCAAAAAAAAAACTATAATTTAGGTTTTACTTTTTTTTATTTCATTGTTTAAGTTTTCAATAACTACAATGGTAGCCTATTTATTATGATTTTTTTCTAATTTTGAATGGTAAAAACTACATTTTCTAATTATTTTGGGTTTTAAATCTTTTTCTTAGGAATCCAGTGAAATAAATTAAAAAAAATGTTATTTAAAATAGGTTTTAAATTTTGAACAAATTTGACCAAAATATTCTCAAAAAAATCCAAAATAAAAACAATCAAATTGTAAACAATAAATAAATAAATTAGGAGCTTCAAATCGACATGATGAATATGGTTGCTCATAGTAAACCTCTATTATCAATAAAAAATTGTATTTCACTTTTTATTAATTTATAATTTAAATATTTTTTTAATAATTAAATTAATTCATTTTGTTTAAAAAACTAATAATTGTACTTGAATAAAATATTAAATAAATTAAATTTTATTATAATATATATATATATATATATATATATATATATATATATATATATATATATATATATATATATATATATATATATATATATATATATATATATATATATATAAAAACATAACAAATAAATAAATTAGGAGATTCAAATTGATATGATGAATATGGTTGTTCATGGTAGATCTTTATTTATCAAATAAAAAATTGTATTTCATTTTATTATTTTAAATTCAAATTAATTTATAATTTAAATATATTTTTAATAATAAAATTTATTCAATTTCTTTTAAAAAATTAATTGTACTTAAATAAAATATTAACTAAATTAATTTCATTAACACACACATATATATAACATAGTTTTATAACAATTTAACACTATGGGCTCCTCATAATAACATAAGATGGGCATGCTCAACAACTTTTTTAGATCTAGTTTTAGATTTATAAAATATAATTTTCCTTAGAATTCTTTTAATTTAATGATATGACAACTATATCTCTTAGTTCCCACCCTTACTAAATTTATTAGTTGAGTAACGATTTTGTAACTTAAACTTCCTATATTAACAATATATTTTATCTAATTGGACCATATATCAAAATAATCCATTGTGACTTAACTAATCAAGAACTATAAGTAATTAAGATAGACACTAATAAGACACTGGAGTAAAAATTCCAAAGCGAAAATTGTAATCTAAAGCTATATCTAATTATATGTTAACTAAATTTAACATAACTAACTTATAAATAGCTATGTTATGTTATATATAATCATAGATATTTATTTATATGTAATTATGGTTATATATTTATGTTATGTGTTTTTTTTAAGGGTGGTTCACTGATACTGGGTGGCCGCTACATCCAAGCGAATATCAACTCAAAGAGACCTCCCCGTCAACACAACAAGAAAGTAGGGCCAAACCCCAAGGGCATCCAGAAGATTTGACCCTGTGACCTCCCAACAAGAAAAGTACTTGGATACGGGAACTTGACCTACTGAGCTATCCCTTGGGGTTTATAGTTATGTTATATTATATGTTATGTTATCTATAATTATATATGGATAAATGTTATAGCTACATGTAATTAATAATAAATATATATATATATATATATATATATATATATAATATATATATATATATATATATATATATATATATATATATATATAAAATTCGAGTTTCAACAATACATCATTGATACATACATTAAATCCATGGTAAAAAGTGCATTTAAAGTCAATAAAAGATTTTTCACTCTTTTTTAATTTGTACCATCTTGTTTTATTATGTAGTGTGTTGTGCTAGAATCATTGTCTTCATGTGCTTGCACCTAGTGCATGTCATGTATCAAAGTCAAACATTATAGGAATTTGTTTTATGGAGTATTTGGTTAGCACGAAATTTTATAAATTTTGTAAATAAGTTTATTTTATTTTCTTACAGATATTTACATATTTATGCTCTCTGAATAAAATGATTTATTTATAAAAGGGAAAAAATATGAAATTATATTTTATCACCTCTTTCAATTGTGTTTACATGGAAATCAATACTTTGGTTGATAAACTAGCAAAAGAGAGATTTAAAACTTTAGGACTTCAGGATAGATTATTCTACTTCAATTTAGAAATGGTTCCCTTGTCAATATTCTTTCTAACTCAACATTTTTTCTTGGATTATTTTATATGTATTATACATAATATTTGTGTATTATATGTAATAGTTTAGTCAAAAAAAAATTCTTGGAATAGATTATATGTATTACATGTAATATGCAGAGGCATCTCCTACACACCCTCAACTATAGGTTGTCAGAGTGTGGGGGGTCTGCTATACATGGTCGGGCTTGTTATAGATCATGTAGTCCATCCAATTTGTGTGTTGCACTCATAGATCCTTCCTTTGTATAAAAATTTCCTTTAATTTTTAAATCATCTTCAATTGATGCATTTTAACTTAATGTATATGTTATTATGCTTATTTGGCTATATATGTTATTAATTTATGTTGTGATTGCACACCCTCTATAGGGTGAAGCTGCGGACTGTCTTGCCACGTTGATCCATCCATGGAATGATGCTACAACCACTATTAAACTAGATGAGGATAGGGTCTAGCAGTTATGGATCACACGAGAGTTGGGTAAAATCCCTGTTAGGTCATATATTAGGCATAATTTGACTTTGAATCTTGACAGAATCAAGAGGTTGATGGATTCATACCAAAGGATGGTCCCATAGAACCACCTCCTACATTCCATATAGATGAGGAGGAGGCTAGAGGTTAGAGGCCCACATACTTTAGAGGTAGTAAAAGCTGCCACCAAGGGCATTGATGTATGTGGGGTGGTTTTTTACATCCCTCTAGACCATCATGCTATACATGTTAGTTTGATTCCACTCAGATTCTTTATCAATGTTGATTTCACCACTTATGTTTATGATCGATCCATTGGAGCTTGGGGACACCTACCCCACCATGACTAGGTCCCTATTCACTTCATAAAGCATATATATGTGGAGTTCATGCCACATATGAGATTTGATTACGCAGATAGTCAATTTGATTTTTATGTATCTGGCTTGGGACATAGGTATGATCATGTCGAGGCTCGTAGGGACCTTGCACATGTACCGCCACCTCCAAGATTGTTGCCAATATTGTCTCGAAACATGATATTGTCGATAGAGCTAGAGGAGCCATTGAAACTCAACATTGAGGCTAGGCATACCATTACACATAACATATGAATGACATTGACCAATGTGGAAGTTGCATTATGTGGAGAGATGACAAGACCACCATTGTTGCCTCCTGACCCACAAGTTCCATTATATGATGATCCATATCGCAATACTCTACCTTCCAACCAACTTTTTTCATATGCACATATGTGTCGTAATTCCATCCATGACACTTGGAGGATACAATACCCACATGACCCAGGACAGATACATATATATATAAATTTTGACTCTTATTGTCAAATTATACATTATTTATATTAATTAATAATTTCATATTAGTTTTCATTTATATTAGTAAGTTCATGATAACATGTAGACATAGTATGGCTACATGGATGAGGTTATGAGGTCATCCAAGGGCGTAGTTGATCAGCCATATTAGCCTCCACTAGTGTATGTTTCCATGGATTCTCCCCAACCTCCAGTTCCTGAAGACACTCATGTGGAGTTAATAAAAAATTATTCCTAACATTTCAACATTTTCTTCTTTTAAGTTGCATGCATGCTAATTAATTCATAGATTCACTATAAGGAAAAGACCCTCTAGCGGATATTTTTGAGGAACCCCTTATAAAAATACCCCATACACCTATTTCTAGTGGAGGTTACTAGAGGAGGCTGGCAGGAAAAGGGTTTTGCGAATGTTCTTCGCTTGGTGCGCTTATCATTCAACATCACATCGGTGCTCCTTACAAGAGAAAGCACCAGTGTGCACAAAAAATTGGCACACTGGACACCGTGTGCTCCGTACACACCTGCCTGGTGCATCATATTATTGTAGAGCAATGGTGCTTCACAACTCTTCTGTGCCAGTGCATCTTAAAACATCGCACCAAAACCGAAACTGCCTAGTGAGGTATTAAGAAACCGCACTAGTGCATCATAAAAAAATGTTCCAAAACACAAACTGACCAGTGCATTCATAAGAAATGGAACCGATACACCTATAAAGCACACGCATTGAAAAAGGGTGAAAAAACAATTATGGCAAAAAAACCAGATTTTTCACCTTTTTCAGTGCTCTAGAGCTCTCAATTACCGGTGCGATCTATAAGAGAAGGCATCAGTGCACACAAAAAATTGGCACACCGCTCTATAACTGCAATGCACCGGTACTTCACAACTCTTCCACGTCGGTGCAGCATAAAACACAACGCCAAAATAGAAACTGCCCGGTGCGGTGTTACGAAACAACACTGCTACATCATAAAACACCGTGCCAAAACATAAGCGGACAGGTGCATTCGTATGAAATAGCACTGGTGCGCCTATAAAACACATGCACTGAAAAAGGGTTAAATAAAAAATTTTACGGCCAAAAAACCGCATTTTTCACTTTTCTGCTCTCAATCACTGGTGCGCTCTACAAGAGAAAGCACCGATAACACAAAAAATTGGCACACTGAATACCGTGCACTCAGTACACACACGCTCGGTAAAGCACTAGTGCTTCACGACTATGTTGCCCCGATGCATCATAAAACATTGTGCCAAAACTGAAACAGCCCAGTGCGGTGTTAAGTAACCGCCCCGATGCATCATAAAACAATGCGCCAAATCTAAAACCACCCAGTGCATTCCTAAGAAACCGCACCGGTGTGCCTATAAAACCCCACGCACCGGAACAGGGTTAAATAAATAAAAAATTATGGCCAAAAGACCGCATTTTCAATTTTCTCAGTACTCTAGAGCTCTCAAGCACTGGTGCAATTTCTCCTTCTCCGAGCCACCATGACATCAGTAATCCCATTACACCTATTACACACACTGCTGCTGTGCATTGGCCACCAATCTCCAGCTTGCATTTTGAAAAATGGTGGGAAAATTTTCTTTTTCAAATTCTATAGCCAATATGCCTCCTTGACGGCAAAATGTACAGGTATTTTTCTATTTTTTCCATAATTAAGCTTTCTAGTGGATTAGAATTTGAAATAAACTTAAAATTAACCATTAAAAAAGAAAAAAGAAAAAAAAAATTGCACAGTGCGCACGAGCTGTTTGGCTCGCACCGGTAAGCGGTGTCGCCTGTAAAATTTACAGGCCGCACCCCAACTGGTGCTAATGGTATCTGCACCATGTCAGGGTTGGTACCAAAAGGTGCCCTGCATTTTTTTAAAATTTAAAAGAATTTGTGGTGTGGTCATTTAGTGGGGCGCACCGTTGACCATGGGAATAGCAATGCAGTGTGTTGATGGATATATCCGCCCTGCTGTCTGTCAATGCACCGCATTTGGCATTCTGACAGGGTCAATGGTGCTGCTGGGTAAAAGAGCACCGTTGACTATATAATTTGTCAGGAAGTCAGTGCGCTGACACGACTATACGCTCCGGGGCATATATTTTAGTCAACACACCACTCTTTTGACACCATATATAGTCAATGGGGCTTGAAAAAAATTTAATTCCACCACATATGGTGTGTTTTATGTCATCTGGGGCACCGACTCATATGCTCTACAAAAACAAGCCACACCGGAACTGGTGCATGACTATTTTGTGGTGCACTGACTGGTCTATTTTTTTTTCCAAAAAAAATTATATATGTATATTCCTAAATACATGTTTGATTTAATAAAAAGAAATTATTTAATATGCCAATGATTTAGAGAGAAGAGGAGGAATAGTAGCAACAACAGGCGGAGCAGTATGACATGCTTCGCTAGTGGAAGGCACAGAGAGGGACAGAGATGCTTACCCTCGCTCTATTACAGTAGATACCCAGGGGCTCCTAAGGTACGTAGACGTCCTCAAGTTCTATGAGGAGGCTACTTCCCTAAAGGCCGATAGTGTCTTTTTGAGACATCTTATCTGCAGGTGGAATGCCCACCAACAGGATTTCCAGGATGGTCCTGACCAGTGGCACACACCAACTAAGGATGATATTTATTTCATTACAGGGCTATCGAGGAGAGGGGTGGATTTTCCCTTGTTCCCAGAGGTTCCAGCTGGTTGTCTACCAGGGAGTCAGTTAGTTTACTCCCAGAGATACAGTGGAGCAGATGTATTGTCTCCTTTAGAATTTCAAGTCCTTGGAGGTCACCGACGTATTGGTGCATTTAGTAGATGGGACGTGGAGTGCTTCTCACTTCTCATTTCGACCATTTCACACAACACCAGTGATGAGCGATGCATTATTTTCCTGCTTCTATATTATGTTGATTCTTTAGTACAAGAGGCACGACTTGTGAGGTGGTCTGCCATTTTTTGCAGCAGTTTTTTACAGCCTTAGATAGATGTCGTTCTCATGCACAAGGGAGGGTCAAATTCCCTTTTTCTTCAGATATTTTTTATTTATTTTTTGAGAGGTTTCCAGAGATGAGGCATACTTTTTTTCAGCAACCTCATAGGCTGAAGTTGGAGGCCCGGATGCACATGTGGGGGCAGATGATGTCCAAGAGGGGCGAGACTATGTTTCCAGCTAGGATATCGCATGATGCACTGGACTTACCAGCCAGTGTTGACGAGCTGCATCCCTTCATTATGGTCCCATATCCTTATGTTGGATTGGATTGGCGATCGTGTGCCAACATCCTCTTCATAGATGATGAGCTTCCAAATGATAGAGGTAATATTACTGTTTTATTTATATTTATTCTAGCATGTTCTTTAACTTGTTTTTATTAAATTGTGTAATGAAATTGTATAATTATTTTTGTGTACTTATATATATTTTGCAGACATTGGCTCTTTTGATGGCAAGGAGATGCTGAAACCACCACATGATCCAGGCGTGGATCCTGATGACGGTTAGAACATGGCAGATGCCGAGGATCATGATCAGGAGGCCGGTGTAGAGAGACATGCTCCTCATGCTGGTGCGCTGGTACCATCTTTTTCTAGGTGCGATTGACCTGATACTCAATACAGGATGGAGTTGGGCGACAAACTCAGTGCATTGATTGTTGAGGCAGGCATCAGGCCTGATCATTACAGAGACATACAGGCCGATGATAGGCTAATACGGATGTGGAGAGGCATTCTGTGTGACATGTACAACCTAATGTGAAATTTCATAGGAGCTACAACAGTTGCTACGCGACTGAGGAGGACTATTGCACGTTATAAGTGTGGTCAAGCCGTAGCACGTGACGGATAATCCGTGAGCAGCGACTCATCTCATGATCGTTCAACTCATGCCGCGCCTGATGAGCATGAGGATCCACTAGCATCTATCAGTCATCATGGAGATGAGGCTGGACCATCAGCCACATCCAATCAGCAGCTTGCAACATCCATCAGTACTATTCATGATCATGAGCAGCCTGCACCATCGAGCATTGAGGTTGCACCATTGACTGAGCAGGCATCCACTAGTACTGCTATTGATGTTGTACTACCACGAGCTGATCCATTACATTTATATTATAGTTGTATATTTTTAAAATTATTCAGTTATATATATATATATATATATATATATATATATATATATATATATGGTCCATGTATTTTATGTTCATGTTGCAGTTGTACTTAATTTACACGTTGGTGATCATCATGATGTCTATATTGTTAGGTCATGTTAGATATGTTCATTTAATGTTTAGCTTGCAGATAGATGTGTATGTGATAGCATGAGTTATTTGACATGATATTTATATTTGATGTTTGTGTTGTGATGATGTTAATATATAATGTTAATTTGATGTTTGAATGTGTTTTTTAGTTGAATATGATGTTTGTACGATGGTTATCATGATCGTGATGTTTATTAATTAATTTAATATTAAATTACCATGATATTTATTAAATATTATGTCGTGATTGTAATTGAAATTTAATTTTAATTGTATATAAAATTGTAAAATTGTATTTGTATATGTAATTGTAATTTTAACTGTAATTGTATGTAAAATATTTAATGTAAAATTTTAATTGTAATTTTAATATTTAATTTATTGTGAAATGATTGTAATTGTAATTTTAATTGTAATTTTATGTATGACAAATTGTAAAATTGTAATTGTAATTCTAATTGCATGTAAAATTCTAAAATTTTAATTGTATTTGTAATTATAATTTTAATTGTAATTGTATGTAAAATATTTGTAAAATTGTAATTGTAATTGTAAATGTAATTCTAATTCTAATTCTAATTGTATTTAAAATTTTAATTGTATTAATGTGAAATGATTGTAATTGTAAATGTAATTGTTTGCAAAATTAAAATTCTAATTCTAATTCTAGTTGTAATTGTGTGTGAAATTCTAATTCTAATTCTAATTCTAATTTTAATTGTAACTGTATGTAAAATATTTGTAAAATTTTAATTGTATTAATGTGAAATGATTTTATTAAAATATTTAAATTTGCAAATTTATAAATAATTGTAAAATAATATATCTGGGATAATATTAATTTTTGTAACATAATAAAGTTTAGAAAATAATGCAAATAAATTCATGTAATTTAGAATTATCATTATTTTAATATGACCTTACATACAAAAAGACAAAGCATTATACAGTCCGGTGTGCTTATCATCATAACACGCATCGGTGCGTAATATTTCTCAGATGCACCAGTGCTTTAGAACTCTTCTGCACCGGTGCGTCATAAAACACCGCGCCAAAACAAAAACCTCGATCTTACAAACCGCCCAGGTGCACCTATAAAAAAATGCGCACAATAAGAGGGTTATTATGTATAGTGCAATATTGGAGCAGCGGAGGGTTCGAATCGCTAGCAAGAATTTTTTTTAGGAGATGAGGGTTTGAAAAGACGAAATTTCAAATTTCGACTGAGAAGTTTATAGCAAAGAAAATGAGTGATTCAAATAGAAAGACAGACAAATACGCTTACAGGGATGCAAACGGCTACAGAGATTGATAGTGTACAAAAGGAGTACAGGTTGATACTGGTAGAGGGCATTCGGTTGAGGCCAACGATAGGGTTAAGAGGTCCCATGATGGAGAAATGGAGAGCAGAGTTGATGGAAAAGAAAGATCAATCGAGGCAGTTGATAAATACAAGAGGCACCATGAAGGGAAGGATTCTCATTCCCTTAAGGACAGCAGAGAAAGATCAATTGACGTTGTTGATCGGGCTAGTAGGTCCCATTAAGGGAAATATTCTCTAGTTTAAAAGCAGCTAGAAGTATTTTCCGAGCTTTAGTTGGCTTAAATAAACTTTTGCCGACAGAGATGACTTCACATAAAATCACATCTTTGGCTTTCAATTGAACCTGAATGGCATCTCTGGCTTGTCTGAGTTGTGGTCCTATGGATGAAACTAGTAAAAATTCTGCTTGTATTATAAATGGAAATCCAGTGACCATTTCTGTGGGAAGAAAAGCATAGATACCTGCAGCTACCATATTTCCACCTAAAAATCGGTTTCCCATTAGAAAAACTAATGTAATAGCCTAATTTTCAATGTATTTCCTCTGCTCAACCCTATACTCATTTTCTATGGGAAACCATTGCCTCCACATGTAATAAGTGCATCGTCTAGTCGAAAATCGGTCTTCTTCTGCTAACAAATGTAGAATGAAGGACTCGTTGTCATTGCTCCCATAACATTACCCTTCTACAGATTATATGTGCTAATTGCTGGCAAGCCATTCGTCTATCTAAAAATTATATTATAAAACATATTGGTTTCAAATAGTTAAGTGCGAATTATAATAGTTTCACATGCCAAAATTTCCCACTTGGGCCCTGTAGTATTGCATGTTCACACGCCGCACATTTCATTCTCTCCACATAATCAGTGGGAACCTCCTACAATAAGCAAAATGCATTGGAAGAATAGTTATTTCTATCAAGAATTTATCCAATTCCAATTCTCAATTTTAATTCTAATTATAATTCTCAAGAATAAACAAAATTATAATTCTCAATTAAAGTTGGTGTACACACCTAAAATTAATTTTGGTGCCTTAACCGCAAATCGGTGCTATTGTACATATAACCTCACCTGTGTCAATGTTACAAAAAGACGCACCGGTGTGGTTCTATTAAGTGACGCACCGGTGACGAATAAACACAAATAAAAAAAATGGAACTCTATTTTCTTTAAGTGAAAATAAAAACGACAAATTGAAAAATGGGCGGAAAAATATTTTTGAAAATCTAATTTCATAAAATAATTCTTTAAATACTAAGCACTTTTCATTATTTCACTATTTTTGCTAAATTTTTCAGCCATATATTTTCAGGAGACATACCTAGAGTAAGAGAGCATGAGGGCACTGTGGAGTAGCAAAATACGTTCGAACAGAAGTATTCAGAAAATCATAAACCAAACCTCTGGTGATTCAAACCCTATATCATAGAATTTCAAACCATCTCGTGATTAAATTTGATTATTTTTTTTACTTTTCTGCATTTCTTTTACTTTTTTTGCAGTTTTATCCATTTTTACCCTAAACCCTTCATTTTTTGTTTTTTCCCTTTATTCTCCTTGTTTCTGTGATTTCAGAATTCAGTATTTTCATTTTAGATTGACATCCAACCCACGGGATTACTTGCATAGTCAGATCCCAATCCATTCGGCCATTGCGTGAATTTTTGAAAAAAACAGATTTTTTTTTATCGGTGCGCCCTGTGTAACCTGGTGCACCAGTGCACTATATTATAAAGTGCACCACACAAGTACTGTGTTATAAAAAAATTGAAAATATTTTTTTTTTTTAATCAGTGCACCATATCTTAAATATGGCACCGATGCTCCATGTTACAAGGATAGCACTTTACTGTCTATTACACTATTTGTGCGGTGTGTTTATAATACCCCACGCACTGTACAGTCTGTTATATTGTTTTACGGTGCATTGGTAATACCCCCATGCACCGGCGGCGATGCGTACATCAAGAAAGGCACACAGGTGTCTTGAGATTTATTTTTTACCTAAAAATTTGACAATTTATTTATAAATATATTAATGAATGATATGGTACAAGTTTCAAATTGATTAAAAAATGACTGAAAAGATATAAACTAACAAAAATACTGATAACACATCAAGAAAATTAAAAAAGGCAAGTTCTTTATAAATTATTTATAAAAAATATTATTTTTGAACTATATGTTAGTTTAACTAATATGTATTTTTTAATGTGTATCATGCAAAGCCACAAAATGATGAAGATTGATAATATTATTTATGATCTAGCACCAGAAGAGCGTAAAATCTTGATGGAAAAATTGCAAAAGGATGAATCAGGTGAATGAAAAATACTATCAATCCAATATGAGTTTCTTTTTTAATTATCATTAATAATATACTTAAAAATTTAAGATAACATGTGTCAAACAGTATATTAATTCACATCTATTTAATGTTCTACAGGGACCAACAACTCAGAAAAGGAATGTTGTTCTAAGAAAAAAAATAGAACATGCAAATGAAAATGAATTGCTCCTTAGCTCATCTGGAGTGGTGCTAGAAGTTAACGAAAGGGGAAAAAATTTTGCAAAAGTTTGAGGGATCTAGTGGAATTAATTTATAGATGTTCTTTCCACTTAAAATACAAAAATCAATCCAATGATTCCAAGAACCAAATTTTATCTAAACTATACGAAGAATTTCCATAGAATTGGTCAATGAGACATGTCATACTTTTAATAGAAAAAACGTACAACAACAAAAAAATAACGAATGAAAAAGTAATATTCCTTTAAATGTTTGTCTAGAATTATTTATAAATATCACTTTTGTTATATTTACTTGTCATATATCAATATAAAAATTAAATATTTTATTGTCATGTTACATTTTCAGGAAGATTATGAAAATCTCAAAAGATGAAAGAGCTGATACTAGAAATATGCCAGTAGGAATTTCCAAAAAGGTGTACAAGGAGATGGTCAAAGAAATGGAAAAAAATTGCAATGCGGGAGGAGCCATATCAACAACAACATGCTTAAAATGTAATATGTAATCATTGAATTTTTTGATCGTTAGTTACAATAAATAAACAATTTAGCATTAAATATTAATTCTCAAGAATTTTCTTGCAGAGAAGAAAATAAAATGGAACCCATTTAGCACATAAAACAGGACGAAAAGGAAGAAAAGGATTGATATCTAAGTTTGTGAGTAAGTGTTAATTCCTTATAACAACTTAACTAGATTTCATCTTTATATTTTTTAAGTTGTTTTACAAAAATCATCATTGAATGTCTTCAAACAGGTGCTAACATACAAAGAAGAACCATCAGACGAATTGATTGAAATTGGGTTAAATATGGATTGTCAGTATATGTTGGCATATCAAAAATTAATTGTGGAATTTGTAATCATCTATCGATCTTGTTTTACTTAGCTCCGTCTATAATTAATAGAACAAAAACATCTTTTATATTAAATATATGATTTGTTATGGGGTATAAAACTTGTAGGAAACAAAGTATGGAACTGCGCAAACAGATGAAATTTTGAAAGATGGCATGGTACATGGTTTTGAAAGAATGTGTTTAGTTTATGAGTCAATTGTTGCTATGGTACGTCATTTCTCTTTTCAATTTACATTGATGTATACTATTTAATATTGAAATTTTCATTATTCTCACCAATGTATATACACTCATTTCATGTTATTTTTATGTTTGTAGATGGAAGGTGAAGAAGAAGAAAACAATCAACACCATGAAAAAAACATTCCTGAAAATAACCCAAGTCATGGAAGTAGCTCTAGCAGTGATAGCATTTCAAATGAAGAATGATGATCACTATGTTTGGATATCAAAGCAAGGCACTGTATTTTTTGAAATATGTCTGTGAAATCGGACATTTTGTTTAATGTAATGGACATAGTGTCCCAATTGAAAGACAAAGGGATACCAATAAATGTCCCATTTTGTATGATAAACATTGTTTTATTCATATATATTATATATCATAAAATATGTTTTAATTTATTCTATTGCGTTCTCCATCGTCGGTCTCAAATGCACTAATAAAAATTTAATTCATATGAATATTGTTATAATATATATACGTGTCGACTTTTGATGAATAATGAATTTTAAAAACCACAATAATTATGATATGACATAACAATTTAATCTAAACATCACATTCAAATGCATTAATAAAAAATTAATTAATATGAATATTGTTATAAGATTTGTCAATTTTTTATGAATAACGAATTTAAAACAATCAAAATAATTGCACTGTCACAGGTCGATGTTTCTAAAAAATACAAAATGAAAGTCGGTGCATGTCTGTAACTGTACACAGATGCGTTTGTATTAAGACGCGCATCAGTGCATTTCTACGACCTATGAGCACCGAAAAAGAACTAAAACCAATTAACAATATTGGTGCGTTTGTGCGGTACGATGCACTGATGCATTTATGTGTCTATACGAATCGGTGCCATTTTACGATCTATGGGCACCGCATGAATACCGATACCAATTATAAATCTCGGTGCGTTTGTGTGATACTGCGCACCGAGGATTTTATGTGTCTATAAGCACCAGTGCATTTCTACGACCTATGGGCACCACAAAAATACCGATACCAATTATAAATATCGGTGTCTTTCTTTGATATTGTGCACCAGTGCATTTCTATACGTCTACACACTGGTGCGTTGATATAACCTATGGGCACTGCACAAATCTTAAGACCAATTAGAATGGACCTATGTGTTGTATCATCAACACTACGTCCGGTGCGGTTTTATACCTTAACAGCTCGGTGCATTCTCCTTCGACTGCCCCGGGGGACCTTCTACATGTACGCACTAGTGCGTTAAAGAAAGAGTAGTGCACCGATGAAAAAAAACATATGTAATAACCTCCGGCCGCCCATTTTTTTTAGTTGTGTTGAATTTCCATTAAAAGCTTCGCCAAAACCTTTGTAACCATAAACGGATGTTGTAGTAAATGTTTTTTTGACAATTTTGGCCAATTTTATAACACTAAAAACCTCATTTATAACCTCCGCTAGAGGGTCTTTTCCTTGTAGTGATTAATTATAATATGTCTTTTCCATTGTGTACTTAGGTCCATATGTAGAGTGGTGCCAATGTCGCAGTTATGTGGACACATGAGTGGGATGTTGGGTATCACTGTATTAACAATGTGGGTCTATCAATCTAGGCCCCAATCATAGAACCATAGGCATGGGAGAAACAAACTTAGATTGATCAAACCTCCATCCTACCCAGGTTGCATTTGGACTCGAATGAGGTTATTGGATTCATATGTAACTTTCAAAGTCACTGATTTAATTATTTTTTATTTTGTTCAAATAATGATCCAATTAATTTGAATTTGAAAGTGTTATATTGTAGTCCCATATTATGGAAGCTTAGTTTAGGCAGCAAAACTCATATATAAGTTCTAATGAAATATTATAGAGTGGATAATTTGTATATTTTCAGGTCCATTCCATAAGGCACATTCATATGCGATATGAACATATTTTGTATATATTCATATATGGACAATATATATATATATATATATATATATATATTTCGAATTTTGTAGACTAAAAATATAAGTACAATCTTACTATGATGCAAGTCACTTTGATACTTAAAATGAACTAAAATATATCATGGTTCAATTAAAAATCACAAATTATAGGATTGAAATTTGAGTTTTAAATGCAATTTTAAAAGATCTCTTGTAAACAGTTCAAGTAAGTTTTATTCAATTTTATTTGAGATCATCTAGAAGAGTAAGTAGGCATAACATGATATAAGCCATATATAAATTAGAATTTAATATACCAAAAAGTAATAATGATATTTTTCTATAATTTTATATAATTTTATGAACTATGTGAAATTTACTTGGCTATTCAAATATTTCAATCAATTCCTTATCTTAAGACCTTCAATTAAGAACATTCAAGAAGTAAATTTTTACAATTAATAGCACTTGTCATTTCTAGATTCACAAACTAAGAAAATAAATACAATCTTAACACTATGATGCAAGTCACTTTAATATTTTAAAATGAACTAAAAAATATCATGTACATTTATTTAATATTGAACATGGAAATAATTACAACTATGCTTCATATTGGCTTGTAGAAAATGTCTTTTAGTGCAATCAATGTATGCTAATTTAAACAATTAATTACATGTTTCTATAATTTTATATAATTGTATAAACTTCCCTAAAATTAATTTTCTATCCAAGTATTTCAATCAATTATGTATCTAAAGGTTCAATTAAAAAACCAAAGTAGGATTGAAATTTAAGTTTTATTCAATTTTAAAATGTCTTGTAAACTATCAAAATAATTGCAATCTTACGACATGATGCAAGACACTTTGATACTTAAAATAACTAAAATATATATAACTTATCAATTTAATATTGAACATGAAAATAATTACAAATATACTTCATATTGGCTTGTATAAAGTTCATCTTAGTGCAATCAATGTATGATATTACAATGATTTTAAAAATAGATTTTGTGAATTCTAAAGTCAACCATATTATAATAAAACATCTATATATATGGAAATTTTTGTGACCCACCCATATACAATTGCATACTAAAATCTTTCAAGTATTTCAATCAATTTCTTATCTTAAGGTTCAATTGAAAAACACAAATATGATTGAAATAAGTTTTATTCAATTTTAAAAGGTGTCTTGTAAACAACAAATAAGTTTTATTCAATTTTATTTCTTTTGATATTATCTATAAGAGCTTATTCATAACATGATATAAGTCATATGTATTGAAATTTAATATACCAAAAAATAATATATGGTAACATTTATATAATGTTATGAACTTTCCAAAATATACTTGGCTATCCAAGTATTTCAATCAATTCCTTATATTTTAAATTTCAATTAAAAAACTCATATATGAATGAAATACGTTTTATTCAATTTTAAAAGATGTCAAGATGTAAAGTTCTACAAATAAGTTTTATCTAATTTTATTTCTTTTGAGATTATCTATAAGAGTTTAAACATAACATTAATTGTGTGTTTGTTCTATTTGTTGCACTTTTTACAATTTAATATGAAGAATGTGTGTAGATATTTCCATGTTTTATATAAAAAAATATGACATTTATTAATAATAATGAAAATATCTCAATTTTATGCATAACATAGATAGTTGAATTCCCATTTTAAGTATGCTAATATTATATCAACTTGGTTGTTGGACATCGAAATGGATATTGTAGAGCCCATTACGATGTACATACCTATAAAATATCCTCCATGATCAACATAAATACTAGAAATGGAATTTAAAAATAATAATATCAAAATTTTTAATTAAATCTAAATCTAAATCAACAACAGGGTCTTGAATGAGCCACTGATTAACCACATAAATGGATCGATCGAGAGTTTCTTTAACCCTCAATCGACCTATTTTAATTGTATATTTCTAGCACTCTAGAGGTCCTTAAAAAAAATACATTTAGCACATTTTCTATGGATTTCCCTGCAACACCATTTTGTACCCTGACGTACTTAACGTAAAATTTGTCCTTAAGTGGTGGGAGTTGATCATGTTGGATTCCTGAAGGAATCCTCTATCCAATGGAATATGAGTTTGACATTTTTGAATTCGTATGATATTTTTCATATAATTTATTTTAAACAATATCCTCGAAATGTTTCTAGATATTTTCAAAGGGGTTGAATACAAAATCAATAACAAAAAATATACGAAACTAAAAAATTTCAAAAATACCAACATAAAATATACAAAATTCAAAAAATTCAAAAAATGTCAACCTCTTCATTTATGAGTCCTCTTCAAAAGAGTACTCTTGGTTTTTTAATTTGTTTAAATCGTAGAACAAAAATATTACTTGAACACAAGTGTCTGAAAAATGTAGTTGAAACATTAATTCACCAAATTTGAAATATGTATATAAATATATATATATATAGATATATATATATATATATATATATATATATATATATATATATATATATATATATATATATATATATATATATATATATATATAGATATTAAATTCCACATTGTAGACTAAGTTATGCTACCTTAATACACACACATATACCTATTAAGTTGTGGGAAATTTTTTAAGGACAATCATTTCATTTAATGGAAAATTGATAGATTATATGACTACTAATTTTTTTTTCAAAAAATATCATTAGGACAAGAACATGATTCTCAATTGTCTTTTTACCACTAATCAAAATTCACAAATCTTATATGAATTTTGAGAGTTTCGATTAAATAAAAGAGTAATTTTTTAAAATTTCAGCACACCTAAAAGTGTAACTCATCTTCGTACATTCATCCTATATTTTAATTTGATTTTAGTATATTTCAATCTTATAGTTTATTTTTTCAATTTTAGTTGCAATGCTACATGTTATTCTAGGTTAAGGTATCATAGGTTAAGATACCATATGATTTGTACTTTTGATATGAAAAAAAAATATGATAGAGCTACTCTTTGATTTAGGTACTAACTTGTAAAGGTTTCTATAATCACATTATTTGGTTTTTATTGTTTTGGTTGAAAAATGTTGAGATTTTCAAATTTTTTATAATCACCATATTTTATTGTTAAAGCCATCGCTCAAAAATATTGAATTTTTTAACCTTAAATGAGAAGTTGTTACAAACCACTTTTGGATTTAGAAGGTATTTGATTTTTTAATACAAAATATTGATTTCTCTTTTTTAATTTATAATTTTTTTTAATTGATAACTTTGTTATATTTCAATAGTAAAAATCTCCACATATATATGCTCGAGGGTAGATGAATTTATAAATATTCCCTCACAATCAATCAAGGGAAGGAGTAGGTGGATGATGCAAGCCTTATTTCCCGGGCTATCCAACAATAAATACGCCTGGGCATATACTGCCCACCACTGGATGGTGTACTTTCTTTAATCCTAAGGTGGACAGTATATGCTCAGGCGTATTTATTGCTGGATAGCCTGGGAAATAAGCTCGCCATAACAAATCGATTATTTATAATAATGGTTGTTTTTATTTTTATTCTTATTTTTATTTAAATGTGAATATATTATTTATATATGTATATATTTATGGTAAAGTTTAAATTGAAATATATTATTTTATAAGAAAATTAAAGTTGATAAATTATTTTAATATTGATAAAATTATTTTTTAAGTTTGGAATTGCATCTTCAAGTCCAATATTTCATTGGATACGAAATTGAACTAGTAACTTCACATTTAGGAAATTTTTAAGAGAGTACTTCTATCTAAAATCTAGTAAACAACATATCTAATTATTTTGAACTTAATAATTTTAACACAATTTCCTATTATAATATATAATTTTAGAATATAATAATCCACATTACATGATATTTTGGTATTTCGGTTTATTATTTCAATTGATTTTTAATTCTCATGAATTTTTATTGCAGCTTGAACCTTTATTATTATTATTATTATTATATATAATTCAAATAGATATATAAATTAAATAGCTAATAAATATTAATGGATATTAATCTATGATAAACATCAAAATATTTTGATGCAAGAGCATCTAGCTGATAGGTCATCGTGACTGGAGGTCATTTGGTCTCAAAGAGGACAGAGGAGACAATTTAGGAAAAACATCTAAGTTTATTTTTAATTTTATTTTCTTAGTGAAGCAGAATTTAGGAAAGTGAGTGGTTAATTTAAAACTATCTTAATTAATTGTTCTGTCAAATTATTTCCGTATGTTAATTTTCCCATTTACAACAGAGTCAAGGTAACAGTTACAAAAACTATGTAACTAACAAGTGTAACTGATAGCGGTTAAGTTAAATTGTTTTCAAACCATACAAAATATAGAAGAATGTATTGTAACAGGGTCGATTTGGAGAAAGGAAAATCATAATAGAAATCTCTGCAAACACATACATTTGAATCTACGTTGCAGTAATTTAAATAGTCCTTCTATATCATTGTAATTTACTACTGAATGCAAGAAAACCATTTATTTTACAGAACATGAGTATTTCCCTATTTTCATGAGACTAATAGCCCCGTAGGCAACAAATATACTAAGAATAATAACAGGAGAAACAACAGGAATTCGAAAGGCGTTGAAACCCAAGAAGCATCGAAGCAAATGACATAGTGGAGCATCATAACAGTGAATGGGCACTGGAAACATAACATCACAAGCAAAAAAAAATGTAAAGGAGCGACCCTACTGGGTTTCCAAACGTGCCCAGCAGTGGAGAGCAGGTTCCTGGAGCTGACTCCACCTATAATCACCCAACGAAAGCAGGGGTTAAACATTATAGTTAAAAAAAACGGGAAAACGAATTGACAGGGGTTTCAGGGTTAGAAAGCAGACTTTCCCATAGTGATGACAGCGTGCCAAGACCACATTCTGAGCCAAGTTACAGCCATTGAGGGTTCCCTGCTCACGAGGAGTGGCAGCCTTAGTAACGGAGGAAGAAGAAGGAGTTAAAAATAGCTTAGAGTGAGGGCTTACCTTGCCCATTGGAGACTAGAGCCGAAGCCACGAACCCCCGAGACCCAACCTGCAACCAGAGCCGAAGACACAGATAAGTTAACCACATAAGCGACTGAACAGAGGGAACACAGATGGGCGTATGCCCTATCAGTAAAAAAAAAAATGATTTGCAGTGCACACATATAGGAGAGCTGAACCATAGCAGCCATCATACCTTCCACAGGTGAACAGACCTCAAACAATGCAGAAATAGAGCAGCATTGAAACACAAAAAGCGAATCAACCTTACCAATTGACAGAGCAGAGGCTGTGGCCACACCAGGGCCGAACAACAACAATATTTGACCGCAAAAAAATACATAGAACCAACACAGAGAACCGGCGGGGGAGACCCTAAGTCACCACGAAAAGCCAACAGCGCAAGTGAGTCGACTGACTAGGGTTTGTTGAGTTTACCAAAGGCGGGATCGTGCCTACCGAGGTAGGGACACATGTCCACTCGAGACTAATGCGGGTACAGTACATTTAAATCACGAAAAAAATATCCATAGCATCATTAGAGCCATCAACACATTAATCATACATTGAACCATTATCACAACAATCATAATACATTATATTGCAAATCAACATAGGAGTAAGGTTAACGAGGGGCTGGACCCATCAAGTGGTATCCGAGCTGGTAATTGAATTTGAAAAAAATGGAAGTTGGAAGGCGAGGTCGTGGAAGAGGTATATGTAGAGTACCAGATGAAGGACTGAGGGAAGAAATCCATATCCTAAACGCCCGATTGGTGGTGGTAGAAGCTGGGAGAAGAAGGGATCCTAATGGAGGAGATGAGAGTGATGAATAAACTGCAGTGGCAATAGATGGATCGGATGAAGACAAACCTATGATCAGGTTATTGAAATCAGTTTTGTTAGGTAATAGTAAGCCGAAACCAGAGATTTTTAATTATGACGGAATTTTATCAGTAGAGGTACTGCTGGATTGGCTCAGCGAGATAAATAAGAATTTTGAGTATGAGGAGATCAGCGAAGATAAGAGGGTAAAATTTTCTGCCACCAGATTAAAAGGGCATGAAGCCTTATGGTGGGATAGTGTACAGGCAGAGAGAAGGAGGTTAAACAAACATCCTATCAAGAAATGTAGCAGGATGGAGGCTAACTTCAAGGGAAAATTTTTGCCCAAGGATTATCAGATTGCTATGTACAGGCAGGTACAAAATCTAAAACAGAAAGGCATGACTGTGAAAGAGTACACAGAGGAATTCTATCAGGTGAAGCTGAGGGCATGTTATATGGAGGACACCCCAGAAAAAATGGCAAGATTTGTGAATGGCTTGAGACTAGACGTCTTGGATGAGATAATAATCATTTCGCCCATGACTATAGATGAGGCTTATCAAAGAACCTTGAAGGCGGAAGAGAAGATAAACAGGAAACAGAATGCCAGGAGAGGAGGAGGATTTGGCAGAGGAAGAGGACGAGCTTTTGTCAGAGGTAAAGTTGTCAACCCCAATGATGAAGGCAGCAGCTCGAAAACTTTAGGGACAGCGGAGAAGGACAGTAAGATGAGAGGGGGAAGGCCATACTAGTGCAGAAGAGGTAGTGGCCGAGATAGAGGAGTTGTTGTACAATGTTACAGGTGCCATAAGTGGGGGCACAAGTCCTATGAATGTCCTGGAGGAGAGTAGGCCGGGACAAGGGGAACGTACATTGCACAAAAGGATGAAGCAGAGGCACCACCCCAGGAGGTAGAGAATGTGCCAGAGACAGGTGAGGCCTTAATTTTGAATAAGGTACTGCTGAAACCAGTGAAGGAGAAAGCTGACCCAACTCAAAGGAAGGCATTATTCCGGACAATTTTCAAGTTGCAGGGAAAATGTTGCAAGCTGATTATTGACAGTGGGAGCACAGATAATCTAGTCGCCATAGAGATGGTGGAGAAGTTAGGCTTTAAGAGGCTGAAGCACCCCACACCTTACAAGGTGTCATGGTTACAGAAAGGGCATCAACTGTTGGTTGATGAATAATGTGAGGTTGAGTTCCACATTGGCAAACACAGGGATAAATTTATTTGCGATATAATTCCAATGGACGTGTGTCACATACTTCTAGGGATACCATGGCAGTATGACAAGAAGGTAGTGCATGATGGAAAGAGAAACTATTACGAGTTTTTCAAAGATGGGATTAAGCACACACTTGTACCCATCGAGGAGGAAGAGGCAACAGAGACAAGCAAAGTTAAAGCATTACTGGTGGGAGGAAAGGAATTTATGAAACAGATTGAAGATAGCGAGATACATTATGCAGTGGTAAGGAGGAAAAAAACAGTGTTGTTGCACACAGAAATTTTAGATTTGCTTGAGGAAATTCAGGAAATGCAGCAAGAATTCAACGACATTGTAGTTGATGATTTACCAGATAAACTACCTCCTAAGAGAAGTATTAGTCACCACATTGACTTTATACCTGGAGCCATTCTACCAAATAAGGCAGCGTACCGAATGAGTCCTAAATATAATGAGGAGATCAGAAAATAGGTACAGGAATTGTTGGATAAGGGGTTGATAAGGGAAAGTTTAAGCCCTTGTGCAGTTTCGATAGTTCTCGCTCCCAAGAAAGGAGGAGAATGGTGAATGTGCACAGATTCGAGAGAAATCAACAAAATTACCATTCGGTACAGGATTCCACTGCCACGAATGGATGATATGATGGACTGCCTAAGTGGGGCATCATATTTCTCGAAAATCGATCTGAAGAGCGGTTACCACCAGATCCGGATCAGAGAAGGGGATGAATGGAAAACACCATTCAAGACTAATGAAGGGTTGTACGAGTGGCTGGTAATACCATTTGGTTTAAGTAATGCCCCTAGTACTTTTATGCGCCTGATGAATGAAATGCTGAAAGAGTTCATTAGGAAGTTTGTAATTGTCTATCTTGATGATATATTAATTTTCAGTAAGACTAAAGAAGAACACTTTCGACATGTTCTGAGTGTGTTGGAGAAATTGCAGCAGAATGAGCTGCTAATAAATCTAAAAAAATGTACTTTTTTTCAAAAATAATTGGTTTACCTAGGTTTTTTGATTGCAGAAAACGAGTTGAAGATGGACCTAGAAAACGTTGTAGCTATTATTAGTTGGCCATCCCCAAAGAGATTATTTGAGGTTCGTAGTTTTCATGGGTTGGCAAGTTTTTATCATAAATTTATCAGAGATTTTAGTGGAATCTGTACGCCTATGCTGGATACTATTAAGAAGGTAAGTCATCCTTTCCATTGGACTCAAGCAACAGAGAGGAGTTTCTAGTTATTGAAGAAGAAAATCACTGAGAGGCCAATCCTAAGATTTCCTGATTTTAGTAAGCTCTTCCAAGTCCATTTTGATGCAAGTGGTACGACCATTGGAGCTGTACTTAGCCAGGAATAAAAACCTGTTGCGTTTTTCAGTGAGAAGTTGAATGAGAGAAAGTAGAAATACTCATCTTATGACAAAGAATTCTATGTTGTCGTCCAAGAACTGAAGCATTGGAGACACTATCTTCTGGGGAGTGACTTTTTTTTATTCTCTGATAATTCTGCACTGGAATATGTGGTGCAACAGCATAAGCTAAATCACAAACATGCTAAGTGGGTTGAGTATTTGCAGAGCTTCACGTTTGTGTTGAAGCACATTAGCGGATAGGCCAACAAGGTGGCAGATGCATTGAGTAGAAGAGCTTTGCTCTTGCAGGAGAGTACGATACAAGTGCTAGTCTTTGAGCATTTGAAAGACTTGTATCAAACAGACACGGATTTTAGAGAGGCTTATGAGGCCTGTCAGTCCATTTTTGAGGAACAATAGTCCATGGTTGGACTATAATATATAGGAAAAATTGTTGTTTAAGGGAGGAAAACTATGCATTCCTGACTGTTCAATGACAGAGAACGTCATCTAGGAAAAACACAGTGGAGGTATAGGTAGACATTTCGCCACAGACAAAACATTAGAACAGCTAGGACACTTTTATTATTGGCCAAAGATGCGACGTGACGTGCAGCGATATGTGACTAGGTGTAAAGTGTGCCAATTGGCGAAAGGACACAGCCAAAATGCAGGACTCTACACACCACTACCTATTCCGAGTAGACTGTGGAACTCAATCAGCTTGGATTTTGTCTTGGGTCTACCAAGGATGCGGTGAGGTTTCAACTCGGTGATGGTGGTAATAGACCGATTTTCAAAAATGGTACATTTCATTCCTTGTCGAAAAACCAGTGATGCCACTCATGTAGCACACTTGTTTTTCATGAAAATTGTCAAGTTCCATGGCTTACCGAGGTCCATTATCTCGGACAGGGATGTGAAATTTACTAGACACTTTTGGCGCACCCTGTGGAAGAAGTTGGACACTCAGTTAAATTTCAGCTCCACATATCACCCACAGACTGATGGGCAAATAGAGGTGGTGAATAGGAGCTTGGGAAACCTACTATGGAGCTTAATTGGAGAGAACTCAAGGATGTGGGATCGTATACTTGCTCAGGTGGAATTCGCTTATAACGATTCACAAAATCGCAACACTGGTTACAGTCCTTTTCAGAATTTGTATGGCATGCATCCTCATGGAGTACATGAACTACGAGATTTGGGAAAATTAGAAAGAAGAAGTGTTGACAGGGAAGATTTCTCCCAGGAAATGAATGACTTACACGAGTAGGTAAAGTCAAAATTGCGGAATAGAAGTCAGAGATATAAACAGCATGCAGATTTAAAGCGACGGGAAGTGCAGTTTAATATAGGGGACAAAGTCCTTGTGCATTTACACACAGAATGGTTCCCTAAGGGCGATATAACAAGTTGAAATATAAGAAGATTGGCCCTTGTAAAATTCTACGTAAATTTTCAACCAATGCCTATGAAATACAGCTGCCAGCAGGAATAGGCATATCACCCATTTTCAACGTGGCAGATCTGTTCCCATATACTGCCAGTCCTGAAGAAGACAGTGCAGCAGGGCCAGAACGGGACACCCAGAGTGAAAGCAGTTCTTGGATGAGGCAAATGCCTACAACTCAACCCCTTGAGATCGATAAAATTCTCGACACACATGTGGCTAAGTGAACTTGCCGAAAGGAGTATCTGCGGTACCTTGTCAACTGGACGAACCGTCCCATTGAGGACAGTTTGTGGCTTGACGCGACATAGATACAGTAAGCGGGCTATTCTATGGAGGAGCTCATGGAGCGGAGCCATGAATTTTATTTACCCCGAGAGCCTAATGCAAGAGCATCTAGCTGACGGGTCATCGTGGCTGGAGGTCATGTGGTGTCAGAGAGGATAGAGGAGACAATTCAGGAAAAACATCTTAGTTTATTTTTAATTTTAATTTCTTAGTGAAGTAGCATTTAGGAAAGTGAGTGGTTAATTTAAAACTATCTTAATTAATTGCTCTGTCAAAATATTTTCCTATGTTAATTTTACCATTTACAACATAGTCAAGGTAACAGTTACAGAAACTATGTAACTAATAAGTGTAACTGATAGCAGTTAAGTTAAATTGTTTTCAAACCATACAAAAGACAGAAGAATGTATTGTAACAGGGTCAATTTGGAAAAAAGAAAAGCATAATAGAAATCTCTACAAACACATACATTTGAATCTACGTTGCAGTCATTTAAATAGTCCTTTTAGATCATTTTAATTTACTACTGTATGCAAGAAAACCATTTCTTTTACAGAACATGAGTATTTCCCTATTTGCATGAGACTAATGGCCTCGTAGGCAACAAATATACTAAGCATAATAACAGGAGAAAAAATAGGAATTCGAAAGGATTTGAAACCCCAGAAGCATCGAAGAAAACGACATAGTGGAGCATCATAACAGTGAACGGGCACAGGAAACATAACAGTGCAAGAAAATAGAACTATAAAGGAGCGACCCTACCAGATTTCCAAATGTGCCCAACAGTGGAGAGCAGGTTCCTGGAGCCGACTCCACCTGAAATCACCCAACGAAAGAAAAGGTTAAACATTAATATTAAACAAAACGAGAAAATAAATTGAAAGGGGTTTCAGGGTTAGAAAGCAGACTTACCCACAGTGAAGACGGCGTGTTGAGACCACATTCCAAGCCAAGTTGCAGCCATCGAGGGTTCCCTGCTCACGTGGAGCGGCAGCCTTAGTAAGGGAGGAAGAAGCAGGAGTTAAGGATAGCTCAGAGTGAGGGCTTACCTTGCGCATTAGAGACCAGAGCTGAAGCCATGAACCCCCAAGACCACAACCTGCAACCAGAGCCGAAGACACAGATAATTTAACCACAGAAGAAACTGAACAAAGGGAATAGAGATGGGCGTATGCCCTAAGAGTAAAAAAAAAATGATTTGCAGTGCACGCATACAGGAGAGCCAAACCATAGCAACCAGCATACCTTCCACAAGCGAACAGACCTCAAACAATGCAGAAATAGAGTAGCATTGAAACACAAACAGTGAAGCAACCTTACCAATCGATGGAGGAGAGGCCGTGGCCACACCAGGGCCGAACAACAACAATATTTGACCGCAAAAACATACAGATAACTAGCACAGAGAACCGGCGGGGGAGACCCTCAGTCACCACGAAAAGCCAACAGTGCAAGTGAGCCAAATGACTAGGGTTTGTTGAGTTTACCAAAGGCAAGATCGTGCCTACCGAGGCAGGGACACATGTCCACTTAAGACTAATATGGGTACAGTACATTTAAATCGCCAACAAAATATCCATAACATCATTAGAGCCATCAACACATTAATCATACATTGAACCATTATCACAACAATCATAATACATTATATGGAAAGTCAACATAGGAGTAAGGTTAACGAGGGGTTGGACCCATCATATTTATTTGGCGATATATTTTATATTGTTAAAATTAAAAAATAATAAAAACGATCTGAATTATAATTTCATTTTAACTTATTATTATTAATTATAAAAGGAATTAATATTTAAGTTATGTAACGAATGTGTAGATAAATATCAATCTTTTATTTTTGAATACTACTATGAATATTTTGAAATATTTCATGGAGATTAAATTATAAAAATAATATTCTAGAATAAACATCCTATTTCTTTTCTTTTTTTCAGAAAAGAAAGAACATTGTTTATATTAAGGAAACAATACATTGGCAATACATGTTCAACTCGCATTAGTCAAGGTTTGATACTGGAGCTATGAGAAGACATGAAACAATACATTCCCATCCCTTGTGTGCCTCCATCAGGGGAAATTTAAAAAGAGGACTCATCATAGAAACTAAACAATGTCTTCTAGTAGCACTGGAGAGATAGATCACTCATACATTATCAGCATCACATAATAACTTGACTTGACATAAAAGAGAAATCTACATAAACAACTATCCATAAATGAATACAATGGACCAGCTATCGACCTCTGAGCTACGAAGGCCGATATATAAAATCTAGAAAATGTCAGGTAGCCCGCGTACATAAATTAAATATATAAAATCAGAATCTTGACCATCCAAGAGGAGACCAACCTATGACTACAGTGCTATGAGAACATTAGAAAAAATTAGACATCTGCTCAAGGAAATAAAGGAAGAAAAACGGCTCTCTTGATTCATCCGGCTTACTTACAGAAGAAAACAGATACATTAAGGTAAAGGGAAATAGAAATTTTGAATCATATGCGAGGCCTTATAGTGTGAATTGTGTATGCTTGAGGCATCTACATGTGTATTATTCTATTTTTATATGTGGTTCAATGTCAAATCATGAAACTTGGATTTGAGATAATTCACCCATTCTATCCATCCCTGTAAACCCTGCAAACATAGATGAGATTTTCTAGAAAACCCATCAATTATGACCTTTGAGTCACCATAAACATGAATAGAGGAAAATTTAATATTGTAGGCTACTAAGAGCCCACTCCAAAGAGCGATTAGCTCTGCCTTGTTATTAGATCCTCACCCATCATTCCAGCAAACATGAAACCTTTATGACTCATTAATTTTAATCCATGCCACACATCCGAAAATCATTCCTTCTTGAGCACCATAAAAAAATATTGTCGAGATCGCATTGGAATGAGGGCAATTGTGGATAGACAAGTCATTTTGTAATAGGAGATGAGATGGTCGGCCTACCAGCCAAGACATAATAGAGCCATGAATTTGAGAGGAAATGACAATATTTCCTTCAAATATAATATGGTTTTGCGCACACCAAATCTACCAAAACAAATAGAAAGGTGACGTTTTATACAATCCACTACTGGAACCCCAAACCTGGATGGTATCGATGCAATCGACTGGCTGCCATTTAGGACCCAATAGAAAAACTAATAATAGAGCCTAAACCTTTAAAGTAAAAGGGCTGGAAAAGAACAGATGAGGGGCCATTTCCTCATGCAAAATGCAGAGAGGACACCTCCTAGGGCCATGAAACCCATGCTTCATAAGACAGTCCCACGTCAAAAAAAAAAATTGCCACAGTAACCATCTGAAAATAAGAAAATTAGTAGGGATATTCCAACCCCATGCATGTTGAAAAGGGGAAGGATACCAATTATTCAACTACCCGCAAATGGTGTTATAGTATATGTCTTTAACCTGCAAACCATCACCAACCAAAATCCCGTCCCATATAATTTGATCGCCCTCACCATGAAAGCTCAAACTTGCCATCTAGAGCACATTCACCATTCTTTGCCACACTTCCACATCCCTACTATGTAGATCCAACTATTCCACCGTATTACAGATTAGAGAACCCAGATTCCAACATAGAATGACCTGAGATAAGAACAAAATCCCTCGAAGAGCAAAACGATGAATTAACCGCTCATCAAAGAAAGACTTAACATCAATACCTTGGATCATGTCACATCCAAGGGTGATTTTTTGACCATTACCGAAATAAAAAATAAACTGATTAGCCAATAAAGGCATGATTTTAGTGAAGCTCCTCTAGGTTTGAGAGGTTGATTCCACATGGAGAATGAGGCCTCTGTATAGATTAAGAATCGGGTCCCCAACAACATATTTACTCTGAATATTAAGGGACCATACCCCATGCCCTTTTAGAGCATGCCAGAGAGATTTGATGAATAGAGAATTTGTAAAAATAAGAATATTTAGAAGCCCCCAACCTTCAAATTGCTTCGGGATGGCAAGACAATCAATTCTACAAATATGGATTTTTCTAACCTTTAGAGAGATGGACCATATGAATTGCAATATAATAGAGATGATTTTGTCGATACTATGCTCAGGAATATAAAAGAGATGTGCCTAATAAACCACAAACTATGTTAAAACTGCTTGAACCAACATATATCTTCCTCCAAGTGAGAGCCGCTTGTTAGTCCATTCAAGAATCTTGTTTCTGATTCTATCAACCAACCATTTCCAATCCATCACCTTGTAGGCACAAGGTTTCAATCTGAACCCCAAATATGTGAAGCCTTCCATTAACTGTTTAGTTTGGACCCCCATAAATTTTGTTATATAATTAATCTCATTTAGATCTCCATTCTCATATACCAAAAAAGACTTCTCTTTGTTAGTTTGAAGACTCGAAGCTTCTCCAAAGCGATTGAGAATATAATGGAGATAGAACCAATTATTTCTTAGGAGCCTACCAAATACAAGTAAATCATCTACAAACAAAGAATGAGTAAAACACAAATAGTAGGGGAGAATGATAGTCCTTCAAAATACCCTGCTTGATTAGCCATCTTCATTAAAATTTTGAAACCGTCCATAATGAGAATGAAAATGAGAGGGGTAAGATCACATCCCTATTTGAGGCCTCTTGTAGCAACAAATAATTTAGTAGCCAGCCCATTGATTATAACAACATACCTGATGGATGAGATACATGCCATGATCCATCTTATATTTGTCAACGATATGCACACCTTAAGGAGAATAAGTATGATATAAGACCAGTCAACAGTATCATATGCCTTGAAAATTTCCATCTTCATTATAAGCGCCTCCATTTTCTCGCATGAATTGAATACATCGCTTCTTGCACAGTTTCCATTGCGTCATGAATGGATCGGCCCTTTAAAAACCCAAATTTTTCATCATATATAAAGGTTGATAGAACCCCTCTGATCCTGTTGGCAATTATTTTGGATGAGATCTTATAGAATACATTACATAATGATATCAATCTAAAATCAGAGAAGGATTTGGGAGCTCAAGATTTGGGGATTAGGGCTAGGAAAGTAGAATTCATGTCACTAGGGATGAAGCCACACCTACAGGCATGTTCAATGATCAATAACAATTCATCCACCTTTAAGTCATAGAAGTATATAAAAAATTCTATGGGCCAGCCATCTGGGCGGGGGCTCTTACCATGGGCAAAGGATTTTAAGCCAACCTCTATCTCTCCTTTAGTGAATTCCTTCCCCAGAGTATCATTTTCGGCCGGATCAAACATATGAGGCATATGTTCAAGGACCCATGTCTTGCTATGTTGGTCGATCTCTTGATCTTCTTTATACAACTCCATAAAGTATTAATAGGCCTCATGTTGAATATCTTCTGTAGAAAACATCTTGGAGCAATTTGGCACTTCTATATGCTAGATAGTATTTTCATTCTTTCTACCATTTACAGTATTGTGAAAGAATCTGGTATTTAGATCCCCCTCCTTAAGCCACTGAATTATGCTTTTAAGCTTCCATGTTGTCTCTTGGATCTTCAGAATTTCCAATATGTGCTTTCCAATATCCTCCAGACAGTTATATACATTTGCATCTCGTGGAGCCACCATCATGTTATCATAAATATTTGCCACCTCCACCTTCAGTTCATTCATTGCATGCCTCAAATCCTCCTTTTTTTTTCTTTTCCCACGACTTCACAATATTTTTTAACCTCCTCAGTTTTTCAACAAACCTTTTCCACACGCTTAACCCAACATATGCATATTCATTGCTCCAGAAATCAATGACCATATTATTGAAAAGTGGGTCATTTATCCATACTCTATTGAATTTAAACAATAACCCAGTTCTCTTGGGCTCACAATGCTAGGAAAGAACCACTGTCATATGATCCGATATTGTTGAAGAAATAACCTGAGACCTCATGTTTCCCAAAAGGAGAAATAGAGTCTCCTTTGTCATTTCTCTGTCAAACCTCTTTCTAATAAACTCCTATGCCTGACATCTATTATTCCATGTCGGAACTAAGGGAGAAGGCCGAGCATCCAACATATTTTAATCATAGAAAATCCTACCAATATGTTCAACCATCGGGTTCTGACGAGACCTACGACCCCACAACTCGCTTGCATCCAGATTTGAGTTAAAATCATCAATAACAATTAAATTATCAGCCTTTATAATCCAGGAGGACATCATGCATTCCTAGAAGGAAGCCTGGTTATAACATGGAGCATACAGATTGATAACATTAATCTTCACAGAAAAATCTTTTAAAGATCCAAAAATCAATATACCACCAAAAATTTTGAAAACCTAAAATTTTAACATAGAAGGGTTCCATATGGCCAGCAGGCCTCTAGCCTTTCCAACGAAGTCAACACCGGAAGCATGCAAGCTAGGAAAAATGCTTAAAATTATAAAAATTACTTTGGATCAAGAGCAAAGGGTTTCCTGGAAGAGAGGCATGCATGGTTGAATCTCAGAAAACAAATCCCGAAGGCGAACTTGCTTAGAGGGGTCGTCCATCCCTCGGATATTGAGAGAGAGGATAGAATTCATTTTGACACTTGTTCAAGGCCACTAGCTCTAAGTGCCCAGTTGTCATCAACAGCTACAATAGGAACCTCCAGAAACTCATGTAGTTCATCTTGGAATAAATATTTTGTCTTGAGGCAGCCCCTAAAATGTCTAGACCTAGTCTTGGATTTTTTCCTCATCGTGATGTTAGAAAATGATGTAGGGGAAATGGAGGGATGAGGGTCTGGAGGAGCTTTATCAAAGATTGTTAATGCCACCAAGTCAAGCTTTAGATTACCTAATAAGGATTCAATGTCGCTACCAATCATATTTTTTTGTGAGTCTAAGTAATCCTCATGCACAGGATCATGAGAGGAATGCGGTGAAGCCAATTCCAAGGGAGGCATTGAAGGGGAGATAGTCGACGAACCAGCCAAACTCAGATTAATAGTAGTGACGACAGAATTGACAACAGGGAAGGAGCCATCTGATTTAATATTTGAAGGGCCAACATGTGACGAAGGATGGGGCACATTCATAGGATTGAGATTATTGGCGTCAATTCAAGGCGTGAACTCATGATTAGGAGCAGGATGATTGTGAGGCGAGAGAATCCTATCACTAGTCCTACCAGAACAATTAGACCTATCACTATCAGATGAGGGGAGATTTGACTTACCTGAGAAACCCACACCATGAGAATCATTAGCCAATAACCTTCGAATTCCATGAGAACGTTTGTTGTGGCACCCCATATTTCTGTGTCTTAATGGGCATCTACTTAATAAATTTCCAGTGTAATGGTAGATTAAGCACTGAAATGGAACACCCCAGCAACCCACCCATATTTTGTGCCTCCTCTGCTCCCAGACGAGATCGAAATCACCTAGAAACCCACTCGCAAATCAGACTTCCACACGTATCCAAGAGATATGTTTATCATTTGTGCCAAGATTTTGGGCATCGACGTGCTTTGTGTGACCGATTGAATTCCAAATGGCATTCAGAGCTTTGAGCATCCAAAATTTGATACATAACCCAAGCAATTTAACCCACACAACCTTACTTTTAGGGGCCTTAATAACCGGGTTGAAGCCAAGGTACCATGGAAAGAGTTGAGTGAAGCTTCGTCCCCTCACCCAAGTGCAGCCAAGAAATTTTTTATAGTCATCCTCATGCATAAAATGAACACTAAACTAGTTACTCAT
Organism: Pinus albicaulis; assembly: GCA_034641835.2. Lineage (NCBI taxonomy): Eukaryota > Viridiplantae > Streptophyta > Pinopsida > Pinales > Pinaceae > Pinus > Pinus albicaulis. The sequence goes on along the minus strand of CM076569.1, from coordinate 379,597,275 downwards.
CATCTTCCCAACCTTTGGAATATATCCCAAGATAGGACACCATAAAATATTAACCCATACGACCATGTCCACTTCGCCCATATCAGAAAAGAGCCATCTACCTATCAATGCCCTATCAATGTTCTCTTCTTCATACGAGGAACAACATTTCCGGTATTTGTGGCATGATTAGTCTAACCATATATATATAATTTTTTTGATGTAACCATTTAATTGTTTTTTTTTAAATGGATATTTGAGAATATTTTTGAAAGGTAAGTTTAAATTGTATTTTAAAAAATTTATTAAATTATTAGAATTTTTGAAAATGATAAATTTATTTATCTTAAAAATAATTTTTAAATAACAAAAGTTTATAATTTTACAAAAATTTTAAAATCAAAATTCAAAAATTAAAATTACAAATATCTAAATCAAATTAGTCAAACTAATTTTTATTAGCTTCTTATTATTTTTTTCTCTTTTAGAAATCCTTTCTTATTTTCTTTTTATTGCTTTTTTTTTTAAATAAATTTTTTCATTTATGCAAAAATATTACATTGCTACCAATTATTTTCCAAAAATCTACTGGCCTCACTCTTACCAAATTTATTGGTCAATAAATAATTTCTAAATATGGTTACACCATGCCAAAATGAGTTGCCAATCCAAAATCAGAAAGAAACACATAATCAAAAGACCATCAAGATCAATACACAATAGAGGCTCCTTATGATTCTGAAGAGGTTACTAGAGAAGGATTCTCAAGTCGTGAGTGAGGGGATGACAGAGGCCATAATTCACAATGAACATGCCTTTCCATATGAGCTAGTTGACCTTCCAATTGGTCCAGATGTTTTCCATTGTCTCATTTGAAGACTAGCATATGTATCCTATAAATGCCATTGTTTTCGTTGAAGATCATTCATAAAAGAAATGATTTCATTTCGATCATCATGTGGGTCTTTATGAAGTTGTTCCAAAAGTATTTTAAGCTATCTATGTTGGCAAAAATTGTTCACCTAACTAGTATTGTGCTCCTATAAGCTACGAGAGTGAATTCGATGAGAGTTTGTTTCCTCTTCCTGGGCGAAAACCTCCAGGGAAAAATGATTGGTTTGACCCCTCTCACCAATCCCCCAACTACCTCGGCCACATAGGCATCACTACAAGGAAAAAATTCTCTAGAAAAGGTTATAACGAAGGTTTTTAGTGTTATAAAATTGGCCAAAAATGTCAAAAAAAATTGCTACAACATCTGTTTGCGGTCATGGAGGTTTTGGCGGAGCTTCTAATGGAATTTCAACACAACTAAAAAAAATCGGCACAAGGAAAAGATCCTCTAACGGATGTTTTTGAGGAAGCCCTTATAAAAATACCCCAGACATCACATTTCTAGCGAAGTTTACTAGAGGAGGTTGGCGGGCGGAGGGTTTTGCATATGTTTTTCGCTCGGTGTGCTTATCATCCGAAACTGCACCAGTTCGCTCAACAAGAGAAAGCACCGATGTGCACAAAACATTGGCACACTGGACACCGTGCACTCTGTACACACCCGCCCAGTGCGTTGTATTACTATAGAGCACCAGTGCTTTACAACAATTCCACACCAGTGCATCATAAAACACCTCGCCAAAACTGAAACCGCACCAGTGCGCCTATAAAACCCCACGCACCAGAAGAAGGTTAAATAAAAAAACATTTACTTCCAAAAGAACCGCATTTTTCACTTTTCTCAGTGCTCTATTGATCTCAAGCACTGGTGCATGTTATCCTTTTCTGAGCTGCCCTGGCATCGGTGCTCCCATTGCACCCATTGTACGCACTGTTGCTATGCATTTCCCACCAATCTCCAGCTTGCATTTTGCAAAATGGTGGCCAAAATTTCTTTTGCAAATTATACAGCCAATATGCCTCCTTGACGGCCAAATGTATAACTATTTTTCTTGTTTTTCCATAATTAAGATTTTTAGTAGATTATGAATTCAAATAACCTTAAAATTAACCATTTAAAATAAAAAATAATAATTTTCACGTGGTGCACTCGAGCCATTTGGCTCGCATTGGTAAGCGGTGATGTGTATAAAATTTACAGGCCGCACCGCAACAGGTGCTAACGGTATCCGCACCATTTCCGAGGTGGTATTGAAAGGCACACTACATTAATTTAAAATTTTAAAAAAAGTGCTGGCAACACAATGCGCACCGTTGACCATGTGGAATGTTGCATAACGTTAAAGGCGCTGACTTTGTAAACGCATTAGTTTCTCGCTTCTATATTATTTTGATTCTTTAGTACATGAGCTAGACTTGTGAGGTGGTTTGCCATTTTTTTGCAGCAGTTCTGTACAACCTTAGATAGATGTCATGCTCATGCACAAGGGAGGGTCAAATTCCCTTTTTGCTTCAGAGATTTTATTTTTTATTTTTTGAGAGATTTCCAAAGAAGAGGCCTACTTTTGTTCGGTAGCCTCGTAAGCCGATGTTGGAGGCACGGATGCACATGTGGGGGAAGATTATTCCCAAGAGATGCGAGATTGTATTTCTAGCAAGGATATCGCATGATGCACTGGAGTTTCTAGCTAGTATTGACGAGTTGAATCCCTTCATTATGGTCCCCTATCCTTATGCTGGATTGGATTAGCGAGGGTGTCCCAACATCCTCTTCACAGTTGATGAGCCACTCGATGATAGAGGTAATATTACTGCTTTATTTAAATTTATTCTAACATGTTCTTTAATTTGTTTTTATTAAATTGTGTAATGAAATTGTCTAATTATTGTTGTCTACTTGTATATATTTTGCAGACATTGCTTCTTTTGATGGTGAGAATATGCCGGCACCACCACATGATCCAGATGTGGATACTGATGATGATTAGGGCATGCCAGATATCTAGGATCATCAGTAAGTCGGTGGAGAGAGACCTGCTGCTGCTGATGCACCAATACCGCCTTTTGCTACACACGGTCGACTTGATACTAGATACAAGATGGATTTGGGCGACCAACTCACTGCATTGATTTTTGAGGTGGGCATTAGGCCCCCTCATATGAGAGACATATAGGCCGATGGTAGGTTGTTACAGATGTGGAGAGGCATGCCACGTGACATGTACAAGCTGATGCGGCATGTCATAGGAGCGACGACCTTAGTTACACAGCTGAGGAGGACCATTGCACGTTATAGGCATGGTCAAGACACAACACGTGATCAACAGTCAGCGAGAAATGACTCATCATTTCATGATCATTCACCTCGTGTTTCACCAAATGAGCAGCCTCCACTAGCATCTAGCAGCATTCATCATGGAGATGATGTTGGACCATCGGCCACGTCCAGTCAGTAGCCTCCAGTATCCAACAGTACTCATGATCATGAGCAAGCTGGACCATCAATTGTCAAGGCAGCACCATTGACTGAGCAGGCCTCGACTAGTACTGCTATTGATGTTGTACCACCAACTGATACATGACATGTATATTACAGTTATATATTTTTAACATTATTCAATTATATATATATATATATATATATGGTCCATGTATTTTATGCTCATGTTGCAGTTGTACTTAATTTACATGTTGGTGATCATCATGATGTGTATATTGTTAGGTCATGTTAGCTGATATGTTCATTTAATGTGTAGCTTGCAGATAGATGTGTATGTGATAGCATGAGTTATTTTACATGAGATGTATATTTGATGTTTGTGTTGTGATGATGTTTTACAATGCTAATTGTGTTTTGTTAGATGATCAAGATCACGATGATGTTAGCAAATTTGAATGTGTTTTTTAGTCGAATATGATGTTTGTACGATGGTTATCATGATCGCGATGGTTATCATGATCGTGATGTTTATTAATTAATTTAATATTAAATGACCATAATATTTATTAAATATCATGTCGTGATTGTAATTGAAATTGAAATTTTAATTGTATGTAAAATTGTAAAATTGTATTTGTATTTGTAATTGTAATTTTAACTCTAATTGTATGTAAAATATTTAATCTAAAATTTTAATTGTAATTGTAATATTTAATTTATTGTGAAATTATTGTTATTGTAATTTTAATTGTAATTGTATATATGACAAATTGTAAAATTGTAATTGTAAGTATAATTGTATGTAAAATTCTAAAATTGTATTTGTATTTGTAATTGTAATTTTAATTGTAATTGTATGTAAAATATTTTGTAAAATTGTAATTGTAATTGTAAATATAATTCTAATTCTACTTCTATTTGTATGTAAAATATTTGTAAAATTTTAATTGTATTACTCTGAAATGATTCTAATTGTAATTGTATGTAAAATTCTAAAATTGTAATTGTAATTGTAATCGTAATTGTATGTGAAATTGTAAAATTGTAATTCTAATTGTAATTCTAATTCTAATTCTAATTGTAATTTTAATTTTAATTGTATGTAAAATATTTGTGATAGTTTTTTTGGAAAAAAATCTTGTAGAGGTTTTTTGTCTGAGGAAACGACGGGAGTTTGGTTCTGCAACAGGCTAGGTCTTCTCCTGCAATCTGGAGGAGGGCAGAGCCCTGTTTTCAGATCTGCATGAGTGTGGGTTGGCTCTGGCCCAGAAAATGCGCTGGGCGGGGGTCCAGGGGGCCCCATATTTCAAACAATTTACAATGGAAAAAGGGAAGGACCTTTGGAAGGTGTGCAGATCTTTGGATCTGCCAGTCTGGAGAAAGAAAAGTCAAAAGGAAAGAATAAGGCTACAGGGAATCCTAAAGAGACCCTACAGCAGAAACAGATAAACAGAGTCAAGATCACAAAAGGAAAAGACAAAAGGGACACCACTCCCGAGCAAAAAACCCAAGAAACAGGGGGAAAGGACAAGGGTTCTGAGGGTAATGCGGAACAAGCCAACCAGGCAGCCACGTTGGGTGGTGCTGCCGATAATGGCCGGAAAATGGAAAATCAAGGTCATTGCAAGACCAAAGCCAAAGAAAGTCTCAAAGTCATCATCTCTGACCCAGAGCTACAGGACTATCGAGACCATATTAGCATCCATGCTGTCATCTGCAAATTTATGGGATTCTAGCCTACAGAGAAAGCGTTATGCCTCTGGATCCATCAGTAGTGGAAGCCGAAAGGAGATGTTAAGTTACATCTAGGTGCGAAAAGGTTTTTCACAGTGGTGTTTGCTAACCTAGAATAGAGGGACCGCATCTTTGACGACGACCCTTACTCTTATGCCTCAGCTGGTCTCTATATGAGACCATGGAAGCCAAACTTTGCTCCAAAGCTAGAAACCTTCACAAATGTCCCAGTGTGGATACGACACTTCTCTCTTCCTATTGATTACTGGCGGCCTGCGACCTTCGAATAGATTGGCAACACTTTGGGAACCTTCATCCAAGCATCCGAAGCCACTCTGCAAAAAAGGTACACCTCTTGTGCCCGCATATGTGTTGAAATGGATGTATCTGGTGCACTACATGAGGGTTTATGGTTAGAATTTATGGATGAGCATTTTTTTCAATCTATTAACTATGAAAACATACCCTTCTGTTTTCGGAAATTCAATTTAAACATGGCCATATATATAGGGAATTCCCTCTAAACAAAATAGTTGAGAAACCCAAAGAAGCTCCATTGAAGAATCAGGATGGCTTCACTCGACCCAATGGAAAACAGAGAACCAACAGGAAAGCCCTACAAAAAGGAGGCCCCTCGTTCAGGGCCACGAGCAATGCCTTTGAGGTACTAACAGAGGAGGGAGCTGCTTCGGAGTCCCTACCAACTTTTGACCAACAACAACACATTTTAACCAAGCCAACACAAACTATCACAATTCCGCAAATAGAATGTCATCAAGCAAGTGAACTAGGCACCATTCTCACCATGGACCTAGAAGGAGATGCAGAAATGGTTTCCAATGAAATTGGTACAGAGGATATGGAGCTAAGTGACATACTTGAGAAGGAAAATATGGATTTGAACACCATGGTGGAACAATGGAAGCAGAAAGGAATGGAACATGTCCCTGAAGAAGAAATAAATAGGATAAATTGCTTATTCCTCTCAGGACAGGATGTGGAACTACATGGATTAAAAAGAGGTCATGAAGCTACCAAAATCCTAGGAGTCAATGCTCAAATTTTGCACCTCTCTAGCAACAATGGAAAACATAGGAAAAAAGAGGATGTAGAACGAACAAGGATGCCCTGTTTGAGCTTGGTCAACTTCTCCTCAATTCGGGTAAGATGAAAACCCTTGAGACTTTCACGTTCACCTCTTAAATCTGTTAATTATGAAGATTCTCTCATGGAATACAAGAGGGCTCAACAGGCTACGGAAAAAAAGACTGCTGAAAAATAAGATTAAAAAGGAAAACCCAAATATGATATTCTTATAGGAAACCAAATGTTCCAGTACAAAGATCGAGGGAGTTTTCAAAAGCATTGGCAAAGGAATGCAATACATGGAAGTTGATGGTCTTGGAGAAATGGGAGGTCTAGCCTCCTTTTGGAATCCTCAATACATTCATGTTATCAGTGCTGAAGCCAGCAGATCGTACATTTCCCTGGAAGTTCAGATAATAGGGGAAGCCAACACTTTTTTATGCACTAATGTCTACAGTCCTCAAAAATTAGAAGACAAACTGAAGCTGTTAGACACCCTATCAAGGCTGCATCAAAGATATCCTTCGGCCAAAGCAATTTATGGCGGGGATTTCAACATGATTACTACTCTGGTGGAGAAGAAGCTAGGCATTAGGGCTCTGCACAGGGATGCTGAGGCTTTCAATATTTTCATTCATGAGTCTCGCTTAGTGGACATCCTCCCCAAATCTGGGTTGTTCATCTGGAACAACAAGCGAGGGGGTGACTAACAAATAGCCTCTAGACTTGATCGTTTCCTCATTGCTGACTCTATCCTTCTGAAGTGGGTGACTGTGGATTCAAACATCATCCCTTCTGGGGGCTCAGATCACTGGTCTGTTACTCTGAACGCTGCTATCCTTTCAACTCCCAAGAATAGACCTTTCAGATTCGAAATATTTTCGCTAACTCATCCTGAATTCGTGAAGAATATCAAATTGTGGTGGCAGGAGCCGATTGACATTCGAGGCACTAAAATGTACAAACTGAAGGCCAAACTCAGGCATATCAAATCCCATCTTAAAGCCTGGAACCTAAAATTTTTTGGCAACATCTTCAAGGATAAGAAGGACCTTGAGGATCAATTAACCCTAATCCACTTTGATTGGCTTAATCATATCATTCATCAAGAAACCATCAACTAGGAACAAGCCCTCCTGCAAAAATGGAATCAACGATGCCAGCAGGAGGAAATATTATGGAAGCAGAAATCTCACAACCAATGGCTAAAGGAAGGGGAAAAGAACACTCAATTCTTTCATCGCTATGTAGTGGACTATAAATGTGCGAACAAGATCACCAGCTTAAAGGATGAGCATGGTAACACTTTTGTCTCTCATCAGGACATATCTTCTCTCCTACTCGGGAATTTTAGTCAAATAGTTACTGAACCTGAGATTGATAGATCGGTGGCCAGAAGAGAGGTACTGAACTCTATCCCAAAACTCATCATTGTGGATTAGAATATCTCCCTAAACCGCCCGGTTACCCTGGCTGAAGTGGAAGAGGCAGTGAAATATATGCCCAATGGAAAGGCTCCTGGCCCGGACGGCTTCACCATTGATTTTTTCAAGGCTTGTTGGGACAATGTTCAGCATGATGTTTGGGAAGTGGTGGAGGATTCCTGTCAATCTAAGGTTATCCTAAGATCCCTTAATGCCACCTTTATTTCTCTGATCCCAAAGGAAGAAGAAGCCAATACACCTTCTAAATTCAGACCTATAGCTCTGTGCAATGTGCTATACAAGATCATTTCAAAAGTAATGGCTAATAGATTGAAACCCATTCTACCCTGCATCATCTCTGAGGAACAATCAGGTTATGTCGAGGGAAGGAAAATTCTGGATAATGTGTTACTGACTTAGGAAATGGTTCATACACTCCAAACTCAGAAAAAATTCAACATGATCATTCAGCTGGATCTTTCCAAGGCCTATGACAAGGTGATTTGGAATTTCATTGAGGATATTCTGACTACTTTTGGATTTGATCAGTGTTGGATCCAATGGATTTTAGCCTTAGTCAAAACTCCTAACTTCTCCATCCTTGTCGTTAGGGCCCCCTCCTCACCCTTCAACCCCTCCCGTGGTATCTGCCAAGGGGATCCCATTTCCCCCTTTCGGTTTGTCATCGTCATGGAAATCTTAAGCAAGATTATCAAATCGGCCCAAGCCAGAAATGTTATTAGAGGTCTCCAACCCTTGCCCAATCACCCTCCCACTACCCACCAACAGTTTTTTGATGACACCATTCTCCATGGTTCCCCAATGGTCAAGGAGGCTCGAGGGTTTAAAGCCATTTTGGATCTGTTATGTTTAGCCTCGGGTATGGACCTTAACCTTGATAAGTCTTCCATTTTCGTTTTCAACACCCCTCTAGCCATCCAAAGGCATCTCACCACTATTTTTGGGTTTAGTAAGAAGTTACTTCCCTCCAAATACCTTGGTATCCCTCTAAATGATAAACCTTGGCAAAAGATTCATTAGGAAACGCTGCTTTCTAAGCTTGAGGCTCACTGTAACAGTTGGACCAGCAGAGTCTTGAACTTTTCTGGTTGTTTAATGATGACAAAGGCGGTTCTACAAGCCATTCTGCAATTCATGCTGTCCATTTTACCGGATCCTAAAGGAGTTCTTCAAAAAATAAGAAATATTCACAGAACTTTCCTTTGGTCCGGCAGAGCAGTTAAACAGAAATGGGCTCTTGTGGCTTGGGAGAAAATTTGCAAGCCCAAAATTCTAGGAGGCCTTGGTTTGTGTGACTCGGAAACGGTGAATAAAGCCAGTGGAGCTAAGCTATGGTGGAGATGGATAAAATCTCCTACTTTTCCATGGGCTAAGCTTTGGAAAGCCAAATATGTTGAGGAGGAGAATCAGTAGGATCTCATAAGAAAAAAAAATGTCCATGCAAGATCCCCCATCTGGAACTTGGCAAGTGCTAACAGAAATGTTATTGCTGATCATTGTTTCTGGGAAATTAGGAATGGCAACACAACCCTCTTCTGGGAGGATGCTTGGCAACAATTGCCCAAGTTGGAATGCCCTGAATTCCTCTCCATGCAAAGAAAGTACCAGGAACAGGGTTTATTCAAGGTTTTTCATTATTGGGCAGAGAATGAGGTGAACCATCATTGGAGAATTTGGGACCTCAACATTCCCTCTGACTCAAATGATATGTCCAATCTTTCTATCTCCCTATTTTCGACTTTGGATTCTCGCAAAATCCGACTCTCCTTGGAGGAGGACTAGTTTCGATGTGGCAATTTGGAGGGAGGAAACTATAACCTAAAGGAGGCTAAGCTCTACATAGATTAGAGGCATCTTGAAGAAAGGATGCAAGGGCATCAAAACGTTTGGAACACTATTCTCTGGCCTCAAGTAAAAACTTTCCTATGGACTCTGCTGCATAGGAAGATCCTTACTTGGGAAAACCTCTGTAAAAAGGGCTTCTAGGGTCCCTCCCGTTGTCCTCTTTGCCTTAATGCAAAGGAGAATATGAACCATCTCCTCAATTCCTATTGCTGGACGGATTCTCTTTGGATGGGGATGCAGGAAATTTTTAAGAAAACTGATTGGGACAGAGCTTCAATTCAGCACACTATAATCAATTGGAGGAATAATTTCTCCAATTGCGATACTATCAACAACCTCTAGAAACTATGTCCAGGGTTTATTGTCTGGTCAACTTGGAAGGAATGCAACAGAAGAATTTTCCAAAGAGAAATCAGGAGTGAAGCGCAAATAATATTATCTATCATGCAGAATATGAAAGAGACAGTGCTAATCCATTACAATTCTACTCAAATGGAGAAAATTTCAGAAGAAGACAAGCGCATCTTACTTTGTTTTGGTTTGGGGTTTGCCTTGAGCCTCAACTCCCCTTCTCTGCAACCTCATCCGCCTATGTCTCAGCAGCCTTGGACGTGTCCCCGGCCGGGCATTCTTAAGCTCAATTTTGATGGTGCCTCCAAGGGCAATCCGGGTCCAGCAAGTTATGGGGGAGCTATCTGTAATGACAAAGGTGACATTGTGCACATATTCAGTATGTCCCTGGGAGAAGCAACGAGCAACGAAGCTAAATTTGACGCGTTGGAACATGATCTGCGAATCCTTATTCTCATGGGAAATGGAACTACAGTGGTGGAAGGGTACTCTCTACTGGCTATCTCAGCTGCTAAGAAAATTCAGAATGGCACGAAAGCAGAAAAGATCTCCAAACATTTGTGTCTAGCTATGGTCATTGGTCTCATTGCCCAGCATCTCAATGCTCTCACAGGTGTTGTTTTACATGCAATTCGGAGGAAGGCCAATGCCTTAGCAGACGCCTTGGCCAACCATGTTGTCGACCATCCGATTGATGCCATTAACACTTGCTGGCATGAGGTAACTTGTCCTAACCTCAGGGATGAATGTTGGCGCGTTTCGAGAAGTGACCTTTCCGGTGTGCCTACGGAGGAGAATAATCTTCAAAGTACTGACACTCTTTCATTGTAATGGATTCTACAACCGGTGCTTCATGGCTCTTTATTATTCGGAGGTTGCGAGTCAGAAATATGTACCAAACCGAATTTTGGAAAAGATGGTATAATCAAGGCAATACCGTAAATCAGACTAAGGGGAAAGGTGGTAAGGACACGTGGACAAGTCTCTTGAGTTTTGTGATGATTGTCCGATGCGGCATCAGATTTCATTATTGGCCGAATGATGCTCTGTTATGGAGGATTTGTGATGGTGGCCGGCTGGACTTGATCGCATCCCTTGATCATTATATCGCAAGTGGGACCTCTCCGCCTCATATTCTGATACAATCTATTTATGTTCCTCACAGAGTTTTACATTTTGTGGCTAAAGATAGACTCTAGTGTTCCATTGCCACAACTAGCAGCATTGTCTCTTCTTCTCACTGTGTGGTTTCATCCATGACTGAGCGTGTTCTCCGAAGCTCTAAAGTGGCCAAAAATATGAAGACGGCTAAGGATGCTTATCGAGACTCGGTCCCTGGCAAGGGAAAGATGATTATCCAGGATCTCGAGCAGGAAACCAGTAAAGCTAGATCCATTTTGAACTGCAAATACATCAAAGAAGAGATGGATTGGGTCCCTGACCCTGGCACCCCGACTACAAGGGCCACACAATTTCTGCGCATGCAGGAAATGGTTTGGTTCATGAAAACTCTTTTAGCAAAATCCATCAGCAACCAGGGTGCGATAGTCAAGGAGGCCTTCCAAGCAAACTCGATGGCCTCGGCGAAAAACACTACCCACTTGGATAAGATGGAAGGGTCTCTCAACTCATTAACTGAGGAAATGAAAATGTTATCCAAGCGTCTTGAGGGCTTCATCAAAATCTTCAAGTTGTACCTCCTTCATGTTTTAAATGTGTCCATAGAGCTCCCGACGGACAGTTCCAGAACTACTATCATCCTTCGGCACCGTCCGTGCACTGGGCCTCTGAGCGATGCAGGAGGGAGTCCATTTTTTGGTGGTCCACGTGCTGATGGTCTGGTTGCGGCACATCCTAGTGCTGAAGAGCCTGGTTCGGCTGGACTGAGTGGGTCTGTGGGGTGGAATCAAATTTAATGTTCCTTTTTTCACCTTCTTCCTGGCTTCTTTCAGCTTGTAGCTTTCTGTCTATGTTAGCTTGTTATCTACTGTTCGGCTTAATGTCCCTTACTATGGGCATCCCTACGTCGATTTCCATTTTTGGCCTTTTGGTCCTTGGTTTTGGATGTAGTGATGGGCATGGTGGTCAACCTCTATTTTATCTATTTGCTTATGTCTAGGTCACTGTGTCTATGTCCGTCCTTACAGACGCTTCAGGGTTGTCCAACCTTTCTACCTTCGGGTACTGACAGCCGTTTTGTAAATTTTTGTACACTATTTTGATCTAATGCAACTGCTTACTTACAAAATATATATATATATATATTTGTAAAATTTTAATTGTATTAATGTGAAATTATTTTATTAACATTTTTAAATTTGTAAATTTGTAAATTTGTAAATAATTGTAAAATAATAAATCTTGAATAATATGAATTTTTGTAACATAATAAAGTTTAGAAAATAATACAAATAAATTTGTGTACTTTAGAATTATCATTATTTTATTATGGTCTTACATACAAAAAAAATAACTTTATATAGTATGCCATTTCTAGCCGAGATTCCTGGATTTTCATCCGGTGCGCTTATAATCATAACCCGCACCGGTGCATCTTAGTACTAAGACGCACTGGTGCTTCACAACTCTTCCACACTAGTGCATCATAAAACACCACACCAAAACATAAAGCGCGATCTTACGAACTGCACCGGTATGCCTATAAAAACCCGTGCACCGAAACAGGGCTAAATAGAACCTCATGCGAACTAGGTATGTCATAGAAATATATTTTCTAAGAAGGAAAATTTATTCTGTAAATTGCATTATTGGAGCAATGGAGGGTTCGAATCGCGGGCAAGAATTTTTCAGAGGAGATGAGGGTTTGAAAATACCAAAGTTTGAATTTCGGTTGAGAATTTTATAGCAGAGAAAATGAGTGATTCAAACAAAAATATGGATGAAGACGCTTACAAGGATGCAGACAGCTACAGTGCTCGACAGAGTACAAAAGCAGAAAAGGTTTATGAAAAATCTGAGACACGCATGAAAGAGATCAATTGAGTCTCTTGAATGGGCTAAGAGATGACATGAAGGCAAGGATTCTCATTCTTACAAGGATGGCAGGGAAATATTGGACAATAGAGAAAGATCAATCGAGGCAGTCGATAAAGCCAAGAGGCACCATGAAGGGAAGGATTCTAATTCCCTTAAGGATAGCAGAGAAATATCAATTTACGTTGTTGATCGGGTTGGTAGGTCTCATGAAGGGAAATATTCTCCAAAATGTGTTTAAAAGTAGCTGGGAGTATTGTCCGAGCTTTGGTTGGCTTACGTAAACTTTTATCGGCAAAGCTGGCGTCACATAAAATCACAGCTTCAACTTTCAATTGAACTTGAATGGCATTTCTAACTTGTCTGAGATGTGGTCCTGTGGATAACGAGGAATATCACATGGAAGGTACCCAAAATTCCAAATTTTTGAAAGTATAAGTGAATTAGCACTTATCAAAGAACGAAATGCCAAACAAAATGCGAACGAGATACACTTAAGGATTCCCTGGTTCCATTTTTTATTGAAAATGATTTTCTCTCTGGATGAAACTAGTAAAAATTTTGCTTGTATTATAAATGGAAATCCAGTGACCATTTATATAGGCAGAAAAGCATAGATACCTGCAACTACCATATTTCCACCTGCAAATCAGTTTCCCATTGGAAAAGCTAATGTAATAGCCCATTTTGCAATGTCTTTCCTCTACTCAGCCCTATACTCATTTTCTATGGGAAACAATTGCCTCCACATGTAATAATTGCATTGTCTAGTCGAAAATCGGTCTTATTATGCTAACAAACATAGAATGAAGGACTCGTTGTCATTTCTCCCAGAACATTTAAGGTCAGTTTCTCGTAAAACAGAGATTGTATAAAAATTTTTAAGATCAAGATAGAAATCACAAAGGAGAAAATAGGAAATTGGATGCCAAGATGGAGGAGGAACTTACAAATAAGCAAGCAGATCATGGGTCAGCAAGTAGATCATGGGGCACCTTTTCTTTTTGCAGGTTATGGAAGGTTCAAGTTTATTTTTCTGAAAGAAGAAGAGGGGTAGTTTTTAAAAGGAATGGCCCAAATATTTTCACAGCAAAATGTACATTTCCAGCATGTCTAATTTTGGTGTACACACATAAATGTAATTTTGGTGCCTTAACCACAAATCAGTGCTAATGTACAGATAACTGCACCGGTGCATTCTAGTTACTACACACCGGTGTGTTTTAGTTACTATGCACTGGTTTCGTGTTACCAATGGACACATCGGTGGGGTGCTATTAAGTGATGCGCACAAATAAAAAAAGCACAAATCTATTTTCTTTTAAGTGAAAAAAAGGTAGCAAATTGAAAAATGGGCAGCAAAATATTTTCCAAAATATAATTTCATAAAAAAATTCTTTAAATACTAAACACTTTTCATTATTTCACTATTTTTGCTAAAATTTTCAGCCAGAGATTTGCAGGAGCCATACCTAGAGCAAGAGAGCACTATGGAGTAGTGAAATACGTTCGAACAGAAGTATTCAGAAAATCAAAATCCATACCTTTGGTGATTCAAACCCTATAGCATAGAATTTCAAATGATCTCATGATTATATTTGATTATTTTTTTTACTTTTTCTGCAGTTTTTTACTTTTTCTACGGTTTTATACATTTTTACCCTACACCCTTCATTTTTTTTGTTTCTTCCCTTTCTTCTCCCTATTTTTGTGATTTTAGAATTAGGGTTTTTCATTTTAGATTGGCATCCAACCCACAAGACGACTTGCATAGTCGTATCCCAATCCATGTCACCCCTTGCATGAATTTTTGAAAAAAATGGATTTTTTTATCAGTGTGTCCTACGTAACTGAGCACACTGGTGCATTGTATTATGTAGCGCACCGCGTAAGTATTGTGTAATAAAAAATTTAAAAAACAATTTTTTTTTAAAATCAGTGCGCCATATCTAAAATAGGGCATCAGAGCTCCATGTTACAAGGATAACACCATACGGTCTATTACATTATTTGTGCGATGCATTTATAATTCCCCCATGCACCGTATGGTGTATTATATTGTTTATGCGATGCATTTATAATACCCCCACACACCGAATTTGGTGCATACATCATGAAATACGCACTGGTTTCTTGAGATTTATTTTTTACCTGAAAAGTTGGCAATGTATTTATAAATATATTAATGAATGATATGGTTCAGGTTTCAGATTGATAAAGAAATGACTAACAAGACATCAAGTAACAAAACTACTGATAACACATCAAAAAAAGAAAAAAAGGCAAGTTCTTTGTAAATTCTTTACAAAAGTTATTATTTTTGAACTATATATATATATATATATATATATATATACCAAGCATCTCTCTTGAAAATACAACTATATCTAATCTATAATTTCAATGTTCTTATCTATAGAAATTTATCATATCAAGGAATTATTCCAGAAGGAAGACTCCTCCACCCAACCCACTAATATTGGTGATTACATCCCATTCTCCCCCTGAGCCTCTTTGATTTCCAAAGTTGTTAGCAGAAAATACTATGTTCTTAGACCTCAACATTACCAATCCAGTCAAGAACTTACTTCAAGGCTTCCACTGGATCTTTGTCCAGCTCAAGAACACCCTTAGAAGTATTTTACTTCACCTTAATAGTGCCCTGCTCAAGGTTTCCTTCTCTCCTCTTTGTTTCCTTAGGCCTTACTATCCTCTCCTACCTTCCTTGGATCTTTTCCAAAGTGAGATGTTTTAACCTCTAAGGGGGAGGAGGAAGTAAATGTCTCAACTTCTTGGAAATTAAATATTTTCTTTTAGGGTCTTCTCAGTAATTCCATGACTTAGCATAATGTTGTTTTTAATATATTTTCTTTAAAAGAAAACAACCAAAATAAAATTTAACATTTAAATTTCATTTTCTAGACTTTCACCCACTCTAGAATCTACCAAGTCTTGCACAATAAAATTAAATGAAAAATATCACATGATCAGGGTGGGAGTTACATATCCCCCTCTCCTTGTGCAAAAAATTGTCCTCAGTGTTCATTCTTTCCCTTTGAACAAGTCATGGTGTGATTCCCGCATAAATCTTTCATCCTCCCAGATGGCCTCTTCCGAGCTAAAGTTCCCCCACTGCACTTCAACCTGGGTGATAGCTCACCTCTGTAATGTTGTTTCTCTCATATTGAGAATATGTAGGGGTTGTACCAAAAATTCCCAGTCTATTTCGACATGGTCCACATCATCAAACTATTATTAGTTTTTGTAGGCATTATTTATTAACAAAAAAAAAAAAAATTAGATCCTTACCTGTACATATTGCGAATTAATGATATGTCTCAAGTTATATACACATTTCTTTAACAAAGACATGTGAAACACATTATGGACTCGCATATGGCTAGGTAGTGCAAGATGATAGGTGACAGATCTAATGCTTTCCAGGATTTGAAAGGGTCCACAGTATTAAGGGGCTAATTTTTCACATCCACCCCATCGTAGTGTTCTTTTCTTTGGTTTCACTCATACATATACATCGTCTCCTACATGATATTATTTATAAGTCCTTTTATTATCTGCATCTTATTTTTTTCTATCCCGGGTAGCTTTAAGTAGAGTAAATCTACTCATACTCTTTTAATTTCTGAGATTAATAGGTGATTACCTTTCCCTCTCTCATCAATACTCTTCCCACTCCTTCTTGACATACATCATTGAAAACGACAAAATCCTTCTCTAGGTCTAAAATTTTTAATACTAGAGGTATGGTAAACAAACATTTCAACATCTCAAAACTATGTGGAAAATCAGCACTCCATTTGAAGGATTTTCCTTTCTTCTGCAAAGAATTTATAAGACAAAGTATTCTAGAAAATCCCTCAATAAACTGACAATAATATCCTGCTAATCACATAAAATATTAAATGTCAACAAGGTGACTAGGAACACACCATTCCATAATAGTTTTGATTTTATCTAGATCAACAACTATCCCTTTTTCATAAATTATATGTCCTAAGTATTGTATATGATCCTTATAACAATCACACTTACTATATTTGGTGTATAGTTGGTGTTCCCACAATTTTTGTAAAACTATCTGCAGATGTTTCTTATGCTCCTCCAAATTCCTTTAATATATCAAAATATCATCAATAAAAATTAGGAAAAATTATCAAGATAAGGGTGGAATATACCATTCATAAGGGCCATGAAGGTTTTTGGGTCATTGGTATTCCCAAAGGGTAAAACCACAAACTTGTAATGACCATATCGAGTTCTAAAAGTTTTTTTATGAATGCCTTATTCCTTTATCCTTGTTTTATGATAACTTGATCGCAAATCAATATTAGAGAATACTATAGAACGTTTGACTTAATCAAATAAATCATCAATCCTTGGAAATGGATGTTTATTCTTAATGGTGAAATTTTTGAGTTTCTTGTAGTCAATGCAGAATCTTATAGTGCCATCATTTTTCCTAACAAAAAAAAAAGGGGCTCCCCAAGGGGATACACTTGGGAGAATGTATCCCTTATCAATTAACTCTTGCAAGTGCATCTTTATCTCGGCCAATTTAGGCATGCACATTCAATAAGAAGTTCTTGATACATGTGCAACCCCTGGAATTAATTCAATGGTAAGGTATATGTCAAACTTTGGAGGTAGCCCCGAAATTTTCTCTAGAAGCACATCAGCAAAATATTGAACAACTAGAAAATTTTCTAAGGTGGTTGTCTTATCTTTTGAATCAGTATATCCTACTTGAACAACTTATATTTGGAATCCCTTCCACATGAATTTTATTAACTCAGATGAAGTAATTCTTCACAACTTAATAGCTTTCCTTACTCCTTGAATATCTTCTCTAACACCCTCCTCAGTGAGATAACTAATAGTTTTATCTTTGTATTTTACTAAGGACCAATGGCCTTCTAACCAATGCATACCAATTAAGAAATCGTAATACCCTAGGGATAACACATTCAAATTTACACTAATTCGTTGGTGTGTTATAACAATAGGAAAATTATCTACTTTAGCTGACACTCTTCTTTTTTCCTTAGTGGCTAGCTCCACTAATCAGGTATTTTTTAAATTTTTTATTCTATTGATGACACATTTCATCTATCTTAGGACTAATGTAACTTAAGCTTAATCATAGATCTAAAAGAATAGAAACATCATGGTTATACATATTACCTTCAAATTCGATCATGATAGGTTGGTACTCTACTCGACAGTCCTCCAAAGAAGCATTAATTTTAGGTATACTTCTATCCACCTCACTAACTGTGGAAGTCTTGTGAATATTGGTAGTATGATATGCTCTAGTGAAGTGGGGATAATTTTTATAATAATGAGGCTCCTCATAGCCCCAACATTGTAATAGAGGTATATGTGATTGGCTGACCTTTGTTTTACTGGATACTTTTAATTTTTTAGGCTCATTTTCTAATATGAATTTTTGTTGATAATTTCCTTAAGGTATATTGTGTTGTTTCTTGTGTAAATTTATGGCATTTCCATTTTTGTATATTTAATTCTCCAGGATTTTTTCTGCCCTTTCGTATTTAACTAGCTCTTGTTTCCTTCCCCTTTCTACTTCATTTTCTGATAGCAGATTCATGCCTTCTAAATAGCCTCATCCATAGCTTTAGGATTATCAAACTCCAAGAGTTCTTTCATAAATGATGGTAGGTTCACGGGGGCTTCACTCAATGAACCTATAATATATCACATGTGATCATAGCATATTAAACAATACCCTTAATTTGATTACATATTGGAAAATGCCTCTAAAAATCACATTATTTAACCTCGTACTAATATAAACCAAATACACCTTCACAATTTAAAAATCCCCTACTTTCATTATATATTGTAGGTGTTTACTTTTTCATTAACATTTTTTATACCCCTTTATAATTTTACATTAACTTTGAGCTCCATTTTTTATACCTTGCAATATAAAAACCCTTTACCCCCTATACATACCCAAATATATTATGTCATTTTTTCCTCTTTATATATCCCCCAATATGAACCCACGTGCTATGGTATTTATCCCACTGTGAAGCCCCTGTGGGTAGGTTTCTCATAAAACATTGTACCTTGGAATTTTCCTTAGGGCTGTAGGATACGTATCGCAATGGGAATGTGAAATTAGCCTCAAATTCATCCATGGAAATTTGCCCCAATTGGAAGTCGTGGAACTCCTTTTCCTTATCATCGTAAAATTTCTCACTCAATTAATTTTCTTTAAAATACTTCTAAAATTCTCCCCAAGTCACCCCATGCTCATCCATTACATGAACAACTTTAAACTCTTCCCACCACAATGTGGCCTTTCCCTGAAGCTATTAAATTGCTAGTCTCACCTTCAATTTATCATCATACCCATAAATATGAAAATATTTGTTCATATGAATCAGTGAACCTTCAATGACTTCTTCTATCTCTCCATCAAAAGTCAAGGGTTTGATTTTCTTGAATTCCCCTTTCAGTTTTGTTTCATGTTTCTTATTTTTCTAGGAGTCGAGGAATTATCATATTATTCCTCATTTTCATCTTTATTCCCTTCTAGTCTCAGATTATGGCTCCCTACTGGTATATTTTCACCTCTCTACCTTTTCTCCTCATCTATGTCTTCATTATTAGGGCTTGGTTTATAGTTCTTATGATTCCGCAGATCAGAGGTTCTTTTCAAAATTATTTCTTGGTATCGCATCATTCTCTCATTATTCTCCCACAGATGATTAATTTTATACCTTATCTATTGAATTGTTTCTAACAGAATACCAATGGGATTTTGGTGTTCTCCTCTGCTTTGAACCCACATTTCCAGATTACCTCCTAAAATTGGTATAGGGCCAGATTCTACCGTTGGTATTAATGGTTGTGTACTCCCCGCTCATCTCCTCATTATCTTTCTCTTTGTACGCTATATGCATATTTGTCAATTATTTTCCCAAATAGGTCATTTCATTGCAACTTGTCTCTAATACCACTTGTACCAACCATTAGCAAACAAGAGGTAAATATATATATATATATATATATATATATATATATATATATATATATATAAATATCCTAAAAATTTAAGAAATATGATACATTAATAAAGATTGATCCTCACTTTAATACTTCATATTTTGGGTTAACTTATAGTATGAATATTATATAGCTTTTCATAGTGCCCAACAAACATTAGTAATGGACCTTTGGTCATTTTCAGAATAAAATCCATGTTTGAGCTTATCATTGGAGAAGTTTCACGAACCCCATCTGGCACTCACAATGTTAAATCTAACTCAGTATGTATGGGACAAATGTCCTCACATATAACTTTGATTTAATTGGGAGATGATCGGATGGATTAGCTTCTACAGATATGGTTAAGTGTAACCACCCCACCTTTGGCCTCCTCAATGGCATTTTCATTCTTCCTCCTTCTTAGAGCAGCTTTGCAACAAACCCTACCTCGAAAGGGTTTTTACTCAGTAATCCACTACAGCTTGCAGGTAGGTTAACTGGGTTTATGTTTTTTTTCCTTTTCCATATGTATTTTTTTGCAATTTCCCCTAGTCCCTTATAGTGTGTTTTCTTGCAGTTTTTTGAAGGTGCTTAGCTTACAAGAAGTGTTACCACTCGACAGCCTAAATTTTTTCCCTCTGACATGCTGCATGACTATCAGCTCAAAGGTAATGCCATATTTCTTTCATAACATCCCTTACCTTCCTACAGTTCTACAGGGCTTTCTAACTTAGGTATTTTCTGGAGCATAATTTCCCTTAGACGATGTTGAACCCCCCCATTGGATATTCAGGTAACGGTTAACGATTTCTTTTAATGTTTTTTTTCCCTTCTTTATCTACTTTTGTAAATTTGATTCTCTTTCTAAAATGGTTATATCATTGACATGCATATTTCATTTTGTTACTCTACAGGTAAAAGGTTTATGTACCTTACGTCATTGTTGGTTAAAATTCATCCACACTAAGCATGGGACATGTTGACCCTCATATCTATTTCTCATCTTGTTTTCTAGGTCCCTTGAGATTATTGTCCTTATTACTCAGAGGTTTCAAGTATATTTTAAAAGGTGTGATATCTTAGTCTCACTTACTTCCTCCCATGGCTTGGGGTTTTAAAATATACTTGTAGTTAAATTATCTAACTGCATACTAATTTCGAGGTTCTTCTAAAACCTAAATTTCCTTCCCTAAGGATTTTTTTTCATTCGTAAAAGTTCGAGAAACATTCTCTATTCATATATTTTGTCTTATGAGGTTTTTATGAACACTAGACTTACATAAATTCTTCTAAATTTTCCTCAGCTGTAAATGTAAGTCTGTGTCTATGGTACCCCAACTGTTTGGTTCGCTATAATGAATGGAGATTGTGTTGATGGGTTTCTATAACGAAGCAGTTATTTATATTTATTGTCACGCTCTGAAGTTAATTTATTTTGGACATAATGTTTTTGTTACATAATGCATATCTATGAGCCTTTGTAATATCGACTTGTTTAAAAACTTAGTGTATATGTTGGTTCTAGTTTGGTATTTCATGACTTTCACTTACTTATTCCTATGTCAACTTAATACCATGTTTATGTTAGTTACTTTTCAATATATTTATTTCCCTCGTTATCTGTATTTATGAATATTTTGGGTTGTTTATTTCTTAGTGTAAATTAGTTAGCAATGTGGATACCACATCTCTTTCTGTTAAATTATTTAATATAACTACTATTGGTACCTCTATGATGGACAAAACCTAAACTCCATCGGGGTATGTCCATCCTCGCACTAAGTACTTAGGTATAACTAATTAGGAAGAGGGATTCTTCTCTAAATGGAATTCTAGTTCCAAGTTGAGAACTAACCTTCTTCCACCATACTCTAACTGCAAAATATAGGTGTTACATAGTTACTTATACACAGACATCGATAAATTATGTATTTGTTAGAAAATGACTACATAATCAGTTTCTTTATTTTCTTGTGTCCAAGTTAACAATGATTGCAAGTCCTTTTAATGTATAGAATCCTTTTCCTAATTGCATTTAGATTGTTCACCCATTAATTATGTGTAAGTAATTTAATTCTAATATAAGTAACTAAAGTTCATGTTCTCGCTCTGGTTTTCAAGGAATTAATAAAAACAATTGTTCCTTTCAATCTAGTCATTCCTATTTCTTTGACATAGAAAGAATAAAACAAACTTCTAATCTATAGTTTACCACTCCATTTTCCTTACACAGAAAGAATATAAAAAGACCAAACATCAAATCTATAATTTGTTATTAAATTTTCTTTAAGCATAATATATATATCTATATATATATATATATATATATATATATATATATCTATATATACACCAAGCATCTCTCTTAAGAATATAACTATATCTAATATATAATTTCAGTGTACTTATTTGCATAAATTTATCCTCTCAAGGAATTATTTTGGAAGGGAGACTCCTCCACCCAACCAGTGAGATTTGTGATTACGTCCAATTCTACCCCTGAGCTTCTTTTATTTCTGAATTTGTTACCGGACAATAATTTTTTCTTATACCTCAAGACTACTAATTTTTTCAAGAACTTACTTTAGGGCTTCTGCTGGCTCTTTGTTCAACTAAAGAACACCCTTAGAAGTGTCCTGCATCACCTTGGAAGTGTCCCACTAAAGGTTTCATTCTCTCATCTTTCTTTCCTCAAGCCTTACTTTCCTCTCCTACCTTCCTTGGCTCTTTTCCAAACTAAGATGTTTTAATATCTAACAGGGAGGAGGAAGTAATATCTAAAGGGGAAGAGGAAGTAACTTTCTCAATTTCTTGGAAATCAAAGATTTTATTTTAGGATCTTCTCCGAAATTCTATCACTTAGCATAATATTTGTATATATATATTTTATTTAAAATAAAACAATCAAAATAAAATTTAACATTTAAAGTTGTTTTTCTTGACTTTCACCCAATCTAGAATTTACCAAGTCTTGCATAATAAAATTAAATGACAAATATTTACACAATCAGGGTGGGTGTTACACTCCCTCTTCTCCAAAACTCACCTTCATGCTCACCCTCGACCTCATATATGATAATTATGTTTCGCATATGAACTTCCCCCATTCCCATCCCCATCCTCCTATATAACCCTCATATGTAGTTGCTAATCTCGATGTCCTCTTATGCTTTCCTTCTCTTCCTTTGCCTTCTTGCTCCAAATCTCCAAGTATGCCACACCCTCTAAGATTTTTCCAAGAAAAATCTAACTATCCAAGAGTATGAGGGAGAGAGAGAGAATAATGGGAGCTCCAAAACTGCACAGAAAAAAATCCATAAACTAAATCCTCTTTATTAATAAGGCCTCTATTTTCTTTATTTTCCTTCATTTTCATCCCTTTTCCTTAATAAGGCCTCCATGATCTTTCACCTTCCTTTTCTCCTATTTTCCATTATTTTCAAAAATAAAATGTCAATGAATGTAACTTTTCCTTTCGAAATCCTTAGCCATTTCCTTTTCCAATTTCCATAGCCATAATAAACCATGTTAACACCTGCACTAGGATGTTTTGCCCAATATTCAACTTGGAATCTGTGTCCCATGGATTTGTTTATTATTTTGTCTTTATTAACCTTTATTACATGGAATTTTCACTAGCATTGTTGCATTCGATCCTTCTACCACCACAGAGATTCAATCATATTTCCATCACAGAGGTTTGGTCCTATTTCCATTCCAGAGGTTTGACCTTGTTTCCATCTCAAAGATTTAGTCTTTCACTAATCCTTAGATTTGTCCTTCAATATGAATAGAAGTGATTCAAATTTCCTCCCAAGTGATGATGTTGAATGGGTATATATATTGATTGGATGGAACTGAATAGTTGTATCTATAGGGGAAGGACGACTTGATCTTTAGGACGGTCAACATAGTATTTTTAGAGAAAAAATTTCGAATATAGAAATTAAAAATTCTTTCTTTTGAAACAGACATGAATAACATGTCGTATATTTTTCCTTCCATATATTTCAAGGGTTAATATATTAATTATGAAGACCGACAATAGCTGCAAAACTCAATAGAAATTAAGGACAATGATCAAACAAGAAAATAGATATAGCACATTACTTATTATTGATGAAACAATGCATTGTTTCAAAAAAAAGTACAATTAATGTCTTACTAATTAGTGCAAGTATAGAAAAGTTAATAATTTCCATAACTAGTACTTGTTCATTGAGAAAGCGACAATGAGATAAAGGCTAACTATTCAAAAAACTATCAGAGAGAAAAATCCAAATTATTAATTAGTAAATGTACTCACAGCACATATGCATGAACAAAGTTACTATAGAAAAATCATAACCAACACTACAATACATGTTAGAATCAACACTAGAGTACATGTTAGAATCAATCTCTTCTCTTCTTTTTTAGTGTTCTATTTACTTTTTTCTTTCGTAATAGTTTTGATAAATTTTTTTAGTTAATTTATTGTGTTATCTCTCTAGTAATTTCTTAAGTTGTGGGATTTTGAGTTTTTAGTCAAAGAACACTAGAGGTAACCACAAACCTACTTCAAACTCTAGGATCTAGCCTTCCTAGGGTTCGGAGAGGGCTCTCTCTTTAATATTTATCTTTGTTTTGATTTATAATACTAGGCTAGTTATGAAAGTACAATTTGGTTTTGGATTAAAGGGTTTGGTGGGGGGAAATCACTTGGAGGTAAGATAGAGAGAAATCTACTTGTCCATTGGGCTATGGAGTCTAAATCAAGCTAGCAGCACTAGAAATCAAGGCTAAAAGGTACAAATATATTTAGGGCAAGATAGATAACCCTCATGGATTTGGGAAAGTGATTTTTTGTGAGGTGGTATGATCGGGATAAAGGGCACTTAAGGATTCCTTGATCCAAAAAATGGAAGTAGAAGGCAGAGGTCAAATGGGAGAAGGAGAAATTAAGGGCTCCTTGCACCGGAAATCATAAGAAAACATTAAAATGGAAACTAGTTAAAGACAGGGAGCACTTGACTAGTCGTGTAGTAATACTCCTAGTTACACATTCAGAAAGAACAAACAAAAAAATGAATGCATGAAACTTAGAAAAGGAAATAGTGACAAGTATGAAGTACTTCACTCATCAGCTTATCATAGGGATCCTAAATTATGATGCCAGTCAGCTTTTCCAGTCTGCTACTTTGAATTCAAGCACACAATGCCTCCAATGTTCAGAAAAAATATCTATAGTAAGTCCAACAATTGTATTCCACATTGAATACTTCTAATGTTGAAGTATTTATACAAAATGTAATTACAAATATCCTAGGAGAATTCTAGGAATATCTTTAGGAAAAGGGAAATATCATTACATAATAAAAGGGAAAGTTGCTTAACAAATAGAAATTTGTCCTCTTTTATCCAAAACAAATAGAACTGCTTTATCTAATAAGGATCTTTTAACTATCAAGGTGTCATGCTTGCTGGCTGCTAGAAAATATTTGGCTTCTGACTTGCCTTCACTGATACTCTTTCATTCGATACTCTTTACCCGATAACCTTTAACGCTGATACTCTTTCATATGATTAGCTTAACTAATTTACTGTTGTAAAATTGTCTTTTAACAATAAAATCAGCAAATTGTCTTTTTATTTTAATTGTTCATTTGATTGTTTTACCTCTTATCTTTACATCAAATAAATAAAAGTTTTCCATTCTTCTTCCTTGGGAATTTTCACATTCCTTAACTTCTTGAAATTCTCATCAGCCTCTGTATAGCTAGCAAAAGTGGGCTTGATGACAAACAAATGTTTAATCTCATGCTGTAAAAAAAAGAGATCTTCAAAATACTGAAGGAGGACTTTCTCTGTGGGAGTGCCTTGTGCTAGTGGCTTGTTAACTTGCTCTTTAGCAAATTATCTAATTTTTTTATAATAATCCTTTTGGGGCATAATTTTTTCATTAAAATCATGGATGTTTGGTAGGCCCCTCTGTCTTAAGTTTGTGTATTTTACCATAAATTTTGTTATGGCAATGTTCATTGTTTCACATTTTTCTTCAAGATTATTCATCAAGTTCTTCTTAGTTACAACCTTTTTTATCTATAAGATTGTTTCTGTTCTTTCTGAGACTTTCAATTCTTCAATTTCCTCCCTATTCTTTCTATTCAAGAATGTGATGAGTTTTAAAGCCTAAGAAGGCTTATCATTCAATTCATCTTTTTTCCTTTGTATTTATGTCTGTGCTGCCAAAAACAAATCTCTCTGCTCATATATAACCTAAATTGAAGGCCATTGATTGTGAATGGCTTCAATAATGTTATTCTAGAGATGATTTCTTACATATGAAATCTGCTCAGTGAAATTTAGGTCTTTTTGCAAATTCTTGATCTGTTCTCCCAATCTGATTACTTTCTGTTCATGGGTTTTAGCATTTATCAGAGTTGTCTTATTTGTAGCTTCAATATTTTCAATCATCCTTTTCATTTTGTTGATTTCATTTGTCTTTAAACACATTTCTTCCATAGCTTTAACAATCTGGCTTGCTTCATCTGTTTTCTGAAAATTTGTAGTAGAAGAGTCTGTAGCTGAAGTAGTGGCTGAAGTCACTAGCACTGCAGTTGCCAGTGAGCCCTTTGGTGCTAATTTCTCTCTTAAAGTAGAGGGCACTACTGTAGTTATTACTGGAATAACTGTAGGAATTATAGGAGTGTCATGTTATTTTACTGTCTCTTTTTCTTTGACAAGGTGGTCCATTTGGGTCTCCATCTCTTTGATTTGAGCAATCAGTTTAAGAATGAGCTTCATCATTTCTTCTTTCTCACTCTGGTCTTGAAGGATTTCCTTGGTTTGTGGATGCTCACTTTGAGGAAGATTGAGCTATTTCCTCAAATCTGCTATGTCATCATTCTTTTTCTTTATCAATAGTTCTGCTACTTGAATGTTTTAGGGATCATATCCCACCTGTAAAACTAATTCCTCTAAGGCTTTAATCCTTATATCCTTGGCATATAAAGATGCCTTGTCTATCTTCATATGATCCTGCATATTAATGATGGTGTTCTATAGCTCATTTTCACTCATTTCTTTGGCTTCTACTGTATAATAAATCATCTCTAAGCTTTGTCTGTGAAATTCAATTTGATCTAGCTCATGGACAGTTTCTGCATCAATCTCAAGGTCCACCTTCTTATAATCTGCTATTGTTTTGGGTACTGAGGTAGTAGGTTGTAGGAACGGCATGTTCATTTTGTTGGTAGAATAATCAAAGGCTGATAATAGCCTATTCTAATTTCCAAGCTTTTGTTTGAGGAATTGAGAATATATCTCAGTCTTCATCTCCTCATTCTTTTGCTTGATCTGCTTGTATTTCTCCTTGATGTCCAAGTCCTTTTCCTCAGCTAACTATGAGGGAGAGGCCTCCATGTTATGCTGATTCTTAATCATTTGTGTATCATTATGATTGGTTGTCGATTCCTTTTCTATTTCCATAAGGGTTTCATTGATTATAGTTGTAGCTATATCATCATTGGTTACTGGAGCATCTGTCTCATCAACATCAATTGTTACTTTTTCCTTGTCAACTCAACTGAGTTTAAGCCTCTTGATATAGATTAATTTGAATTTGGTTTCATTTGTTGTCTCTATTGTATAACCTCCTTCTTCCCTGCTTCTCTTTGTTGATGTCTCTGGCTGCTTTACAAGTTCTAGAGCTTGTGTTGTGTCCATTTTACCTATTGTCTCTATATTACTTGTTGTATCTGTCAGTGTATTTTCTAGCCATTCAACTTGGTTGGAAAATTTCTCAATATCAGGCTTAAGCTCATGTATGAAGGGTGTTAATTTTCATTTTACCCTTAGACTGCTTAGGACCCCTTGAGGATCATAGTTCCATGGAAAAATTTCTTGAAATTTAAGCTCTGCTAATCTCTTTGTGATTTCTTTTTCTGCATCTCTGTGGTTTATGATAAAGGGACCAACCTGATTCTTTAACTTAAATTGAGTCTTTTTTCTGGTAGCCATGAATTTAGTAGAATCATAATTGAGAATTTATCTCAAATACTCCAGTGCAAAAATTCTCATACTCATATACCTAGGCAACTTATAAGGTAATAGGTTGGATCCAAAAATTCTTAACTTTGTATTCTTCTCATAGAGATACCAATCTCCCATTTTACTATGTTTTGAAAGTTGCAGGATTATTTTCATTTCCTCACTGACTTTGGGCTGCTCTTCTTTATTCAGAATTTTCATTGCTGGATGTAGAAAAAGGTGTGAAAAATCTCTGTAGGTGAAATTACTTCCCTCTTTCCTGAGCAAGGAAGTCCAAAAGATAATGGATAGAGGCTTACCCTCCAAGTCCATCTTTTGTAATGCAATAGGAAATTTATCAGCTTGAAAGAATAAGAATAAGTGAAACAGATAGGATGAGTATCAAAAAACTCCTTCAGTGGGTAATTTTATCAGCTGATGATGGATATTGTTGGCTATGAAACCAGTAAAGTCAAAGATGACTGATGGAGGTTGGCCTGGAGAAAAGGTGGACAGGAAACCTAGAATGGACTCATCAGTATGTCCATCTGTAAAGTATCCAAGTATAAAGGAGAGCATAGAGATAATATGTCTAGACCCTTCACGAAATTTAGCAGTGGAATAAGGAGGGTTTATTTTAGGAATGTCAACATGGGAAGGCATAAAGTTTTGAAATATCATGAACCTCTTAGGGAAGTCTAGGCCTAAGTACAACTGGTTCAAAGCTTCTATAGTCAAGGGGACTGATTGAGGCTCAAACTGTAATTGAATCATTTGGTTTATTGACTCTACTGTGATGGTGAAAAGAATTTCTCTATCAGCATTGACTATGGCCCTTTGATCTGGTTCATAATATTTTTGACATAATCTGATAAGATCTTTGCCAGGGTGGGTCAATGGAACTATATATTTGGGAAAATGAGTCTCCCAAATAGGTATTTCATCCTTGTCCAAGTACTTTTCATAACACCAATTGTGTATATCCAAGAGGTTGAATTCTACAACAGGATCACCAATTTTGTAGTCAACATCAGTTTAAGGGAGGCTTTTTACAACAACTGCAGGTGGTTGGAGGGGATTCACTGTTGCAGCATATTTGGCAGTGATGACTGGGGTAGGTTTAGGGGCTTTGGATCCTTCATATTTAAGTGTTTTCGATCTAACAGGTTAGCTTGTGCTCTATTTCTTAGTCATTTTGGATAACTACTGCAATATTAGACTATTAGCAGGAGTTTTTTATATCAAATAGAGAAGAAATTTAAGCAGTTTTTAGGCCAAGGATGGATTCTTTTAGGCTTTTTTTCTCAATTAGGTTTATTTGAAGATGTAAAACTAGATTAAATATAAAACAAGGGTTTTCTGAGTGGATTAAATGGAAAAAAGGAATTTTTAGGGTATTTTCAACAGTTTTAACCCTTTAGTTGCTTTGAATTTGGTTTTCACGCTTTGGAAACTAGGAATTTAGCTACAGAAAGGCTCACAGCAGAAAATAGAGTTTTTTGGGAAAAATTGGCTAGGGTTTGGCCTCTTTTTAGGTGTTTTTAGGCAAAATAGTTTAGTAAAATCTCTTAATTACAGACCTGGTTTAATTATTGAATGGTTTAGAATTGAATTTGCAGGCTTCAATCTATCAAAAAATACCTTAAGATGCAGGTATTCAGTAGTTGAAACGATTTTGAGAGGATCTCGGTTGATTTTGAGGTCTTTCACGGCTTTACTAGAGTGGAAAATAGCTTTACTGTTCTTCAATGGGGAATTTCGGGTCAATTTAGAATTTTTCTGGATAGTCATCAAATACAGGCTTTAACACAGTCAGGAGATCTCTTTCGGAGTTTGAAACAGATGAATAAATGTTATAATTAACCTTTATCGAAGGTTTTATGCTTTTTTCTATTCATGTTTTTCTTGCATTGAATGCAAGATTAATTTATGGCAGGCAACGATTTCAATTTAAACAGCGAAACCAATAGTGGTTATCACGTCCATTTAAGGTGGTAAGAGGCTTTGATGCAAACGAACACAATCCAATAGAATATTGACACGTCGCGGGGGGCGAAATGGGCGAAACAACCCATTTTGCATCCATTTTGTATTTCGGTGGACGATTAGTTTTCCTGCGCGATATGAATCTTGTGTCGTCGGATCTGAGGTAAGCGAGCGAAGGGTCAAGTTTTGTTTGAGAGCTGCAGGAAATCAAAGGTGGGACCGGGATAATGTTAAGCGGGTGTTTTAAAGTTCAAAACTTTTATACAACATGACTTTAACCAATTTTTCAATATGGTGGCGGATATAAGAATGGTTAAAGGAAAATAATGGCGGTTAACTGTATATGTGGCATGGTGCTTATATGATGAGTTATCAATATAAAGTATGAGGCTTTATATATCGTGGAAAATATGGATAGGGGTGGGGTTTAATGTTTACTTAAAATAAACATTAGCTTATTTTATTTAAACCTTGGATTTAGAAATATACGGGGAGGAATGACATTGTTTACATAAGGCGGATTTTAGCATGGTGGCGCTTCCAAGCTTTTTAACCTTTATAAAATGATAAAATATCATCCAAAAACTTAGGCTAAAATGTTGATGAGCGGGGTAATGTATTTCATTTCAAAATACATAGGATATGTTCAAATAAAACTCATTGGCGCAACTTTTATTTTATTTATATAGTATTAAATGTGTTGAATGGTTTAATAACCATAGGGGGCAAGATATTTATTTAAAGGTAGTTTTAGACCAAAGGGTGCTTTATTTGGGTTTTATTTTGACATGTGGATAATAAATTTGGTCCAAAATCTTTGTAATAGTGGGTTTTTAGGGGTATTTAGATATAGGGAATTAGATAAATAGGATAAGGTTTTATCTATGGATTTAATAAACTAACTTAAAATTTAATATGAAAAGGGGAATGGAATGCACAAAAAATACACAATATGACTAAGTAAAGTGAATAAGTAAAGAAAAGTTTGTCTTTTCATCATCTCACCAATTTACTTAGGATAAAGAATTTTTTAGGGTTTTTGTATGTTTCTGAGTGAAGGAAGTTAATTAGATGGGGTTTTATGTTTCATTAAGTAAGAATGAGTCCTTACTTATGAAAATGAGTTAAAATGTATGAATAAGATATAAATAATGATAAATGGGGATTTAACATTTTCAGCTAACCAGTCATCGAGCCTTGGGTCCAATCCCAACAAAAGTCAGAGAAATGCTCTGAGCATGTTTGACTGATAGTCTAAAACACTAAATACTTATAGGGAATGGGAAATTAGTGATTTTTTTCCCGGTGATGAATATTACATGCTTTTTCCCACTTCTTTCTACGTACCTAACATTACTCTAACATTTTTTTTTTCCTTTTGAAAGGTGCATTTAATCTTGCAACTGTGAAACATTTATACTTTTGAAAGCATAAAATATCTAATTATACCTTATTTCATCTAAGGACTCAGATTAAATTGTTGAGCTCCTCATTATTCTCTACCTATCCACTGATTTTTCAGGATTAAACTATCTGACAAGTCTTTATTCACTATCTAAAACATGGAAATTGAAAACATGACAAGTCAAGTTTAAACAGTTTAACTCATCATAGATTATGGAATTTATTGATACTCTGCCATAATCATTTGTAAAAAGTAAAAAGTAGTGGCATTTGGACTTGCACACTTTCATGTCTTATTTTCATCTTTTTCTTTTGGGGTCTATATATTATTAAGTCCTTTGATCTTTCTTTTAGGACTTTTTACCCTCTTTTTTTATTTTTTTTTATTTTTTTATTTTTTCAAAATATGGGAAAACAACTTGCAGAAAGCAAGGTATATACATATTTTACAAGATTATCAAAAGTCAATTTAAAATTATGAATCCTATATTTATAGGACCCTAACAGTGGCTTCACATGGGGATGGCATTTCCTGGTGAAATGTCAAGAACTCTAAGACTAGTAGCCTTCACTTTTGACCATGATGATCCAATAATTGTTTTTTTTTTTCTTCAATAATTCATATTTATGATATTTTACCTTGCAAATCTTAGGGCCTTCTCTCCGAGCTTCAACTTTGTAAAGAAAATATCCAATCCAATCTAAAAATTCAGTTAATATTTACAATGATGTAAAAGTAAATGGGACTAACTATTGGTTAATTCAGAAGAATAATAGTGTTTGATCATTCTACCATTTACTGGTCCTTGAATATCTGTCCCATCCAAATATTTGATAAAGAAAGCATTGTTACCCCTATATCCATAAATTACATAAGGTCCTTTCCACAGAAAGTCAAACTTTTCATGCTTTCCTTTGTCTTCTCTCCTAGAATCCCATTTTAACACTTGGTCTCCAATGTAAAAGTCATCTTCTTTACTTCTTTTATCCAAAAATTTTATCCTGAATGACTTGTGATTTCTCATAGACTTCTTCCCTTGTTTTTTGTAGATGAATAGTTTGATTAATTCTTCTTTGTATATCATTAATTTCCACTTGTGATTCTTGAATAATTTTCATTACTGGAACACCTAATGATGATGGAAAAAATGAATCCATCCCATATACAATCTGGTAAGGGGAAGTGGCAATGGATTTTTTGGTAGTAGGTCTATCTGCCCATAAGGCATAGACTAACTTTTTATTCCAAGTCTTTTTGTTACCTTCAAGTAATTTTTTAATGATATTTATAAGACTTTTATTCGAGGATTCAGCTAGGCCATTACCCTGAGGGTAATATGCAGTAGAGTGACCTAGAGTAATATCATATTTATGAAAAAAGTAAATCATCTTTTTAGACTTAAATGTTGCTACATTATCAGTAATTATTTTCTGAGGGCGTCCAAATCTTGACAAAATGTTGCTTTCTATGAAAGAAATTATGACTGTATCAGTGGCTTGTCTAGTAGGAATGGCTTCAATCCACTTTGTAAAGTAATCAGTGGTAGTCAAAATCCACCTATGTTGGCCAGAGGATGGGGGGTGAATTTCTCCAATGAAGTCTAATCCCCATTGTTGAAATGGTATCTCAGTTGAAATAGGCTTTAAGGGTAAAGGTAACAATTTCTTCTTGCCTTCAAAGATTTGACATTTATGACATGAAGTAACAAATTTTTTAACATCAGAAAATAAGGTAGGCCAGTAAAAACCAACTCTAAGGATCTTATCAGCAGTACTTTTCCAATATAAATGTCCTCCATAGTCACCTGCATGAAATTCTTCAAGTAATTTATCAGCATCTACTTTCAGTAAAAAATTTAATAATATCCCACTTTGTTCTTTCCAAAAAAGCGCATTATCTAAAATACAAAATTTCATTTCTTTAAGTTTAAGAAATCTAGCTTTAGTCTTAAATAGTCTAGGAGGAGCTTGTAAGTTTGTAAGTACAAAGATAATATCTAAGTACCAAGGTGAAGCTAGAAAGGCTTCACTGATCATTAGAGTTTCCGTCTCTTCTTGGTCATCAACCTGAGCAATAAAATTTATGTCTAATACATTGCAGTTAGATTCAACCATCAATTTGGCTAATCCTTGTCCTTTAATGAGTTTGGTTGGTTTAATTTCTATGTCATATTCTAGGATAGTGGAAATACACTTACCTCTTCTTCCATCAGGGCTATCATGAGTAAGAATGTCTTTAATTATAGAATTAGGGACATAGACAAATATGTGGGAGTAAAGAATGTAAACTCTGAAGTCTTTCATGGCCTTAACCAAAGCTAAGGCTTGTTTCTCCATTATATTATATTTCAGAGGGGCATCTCTAAGGGTCTTACTGAAAAAAGCTATAGGTTGTTCAAATCCTTGATCATTCTTCTGCAGTAAAACTGCAGCAATGGTATGCTCTGATGCAAAAGAAAAAATTATAGTCTTTTTTTAAATCTGGACTGATTAAGACTAGTGTTTTAGTTAAAGCTTGTTTTATGGATTCAAATGATTGTTTGGCTTCAACATTCCATTTTAAAATTAAGTCTTTTTTGAGGATATTGTTCAGTTCTCTAATGATTTTAGCTAGGTTTGAAATAAATCTTCACAAAAAGTTAATTTTACCTAAGAAAGCTTGTAATTCTTTGATATTTCTAGGTGGATGAATGTTCAAAATTGCTTCTATCCTAGTAGGATAAATTATAATTCCTTCTTTTGAAATTATATATCCTAGTAACTTACCTTCCTCTAATCCAAAGAGATTTTTCTTGGGATTTAAAGAGATGCAAAATTTCCTACATTTAATAAAGACCTATCTCAAATGATCCAAGTGTTCATTATCTAATTTGGAAAATATAGTAATTCCATCTAGATAAATTACCAAGAAGTCATGAATCTCCTTTGAAAAGGCTATGTCCATAGCTCTCTGAAAGGTTGCTCCTGCATTCATCAGACCAAAGGGCATTTTCACATACATGAAAGTGCCCCAAGGAGTGATGAAAGTTTTTTTAGCCTGATCTTCCTTTTGGACTAGGATCTGGTTGTATCCTGAAAAACCATCTAACAAATAAATTCTAGAGGAGCCAACTACCCTTTGTAATATATGATCCATCTTTGGTAAAGGGTAATTATCCTTTAAATACACTTTG
Source organism: Pinus albicaulis (assembly GCA_034641835.2). Lineage (NCBI taxonomy): Eukaryota > Viridiplantae > Streptophyta > Pinopsida > Pinales > Pinaceae > Pinus > Pinus albicaulis. The sequence continues at coordinate 379,562,896 of CM076569.1, read as the reverse complement.
TTAATATTTCTAAAGTCGACACATAACCTAATTTCTCCACTTTTATTTCTTGTTGGAACTAGGTTTGAAACCCAATTAGAATATATAATTGGTGTAATAATCTGAGCATCATACATGTGTTTTACTTCCTTTTCTATCAAAGGTAATAGAACAAGATTAATTCTCCTTAATTTTTGTTTGAATGGTTTTTGATCATCTTTTATGGGAATTTTGTGTTGGATTATGTTTGTGTCATAAGCTTTGAGATCTTCATAACTCCAAGAAAAAAAATCTTGATATTTCTTTAAAAGATCAATGTATTTTTCCTTTTCTTGTGGAGGTAAAGATTTAGACAGTTTAATAATTTTTGGTTTTAATTTTGTCCCAATGTTACATTCCTTAATGTCAGACCTAAATTGTTCCATTTTTGGCTTTTTAGGAACATCATTGGAATCAAAAAGCTCTTCCAAAGGAGTTAAACCTTTAGGCAAAAAATTATCTTTTAGATCTAACATGTCAATTTCTTATTCAATGATTTCCTCAATATCTACATTCTCTAAGTTGTCTATGTCAGATTGAGTAAATATTGTAGGTTTATCAAACTTATCTACATTTATGTTATATATTTCACAATCAAAATCTGAATCTATTTAATAGTCTATATCTATTTTACAATTTTTAAATTCTTCCTCATTATTTAATAAATGGTAAATCTATTAATCCTGAGAGAAAATCTCCCAGTACTCGAGGTTTTCTAGGATAATTGGTCTATGTTTAACCTCAGCAGTGTACCTATGAGTTGGTTGGAATGGTAAGTTACATGTACTAGAAAAAGTTGGTAGAAAATGTTCTTGAATATTTTGTTTTCTGGGTATAGCAACAAACTTGCATTCCAATAAATCATTAGTTAAATCTATCACTATATCTTTGTATCTGGCTAGTCTAGGATTATAAACAGAATAATCTCCATTTATTTTCTTTATGATTAATTCTGAATCTCCCATGATTATTATTCTTTTTCCTCCTAATTTTCTAATGATCTGGAGGCCTAGAATGAGTGCCTCATACTCAGCCATATTGTTGGTGCATTTGAATTTGAGTCTGAAGGCGTGTCCTTCTGAGTGATTAGTCTCCATGCTTGTAATCCATACTCCTGCTTCTGCTCCTAATTTTTTTATAGAGCCATCAAAGTCTAAGTGCCAAAGGGATTCATGAGAGATGTTGTCATTGTTTGGTGTTGGCTTCTTATCAATAAGTTCAGTTTGGATTTCATTATTATCAGAGTTATACAAAATAAAAGAGTCAAGGTCAGTTGGTGTAGAACAAATAGGATAGTTTATGGATCTTTCAGCACTACTAACTATGAGCTTCATTAATGTTTCCCTATAAAGTTTTTTAGGTTGACCAAACACTGATATGGTAGCATAACTCATGTCCAGTTGTAGAGATCCCTGCAAATTTTCTCCCCATGAGTGAGAAAGAAGCATACCATATTTTGGTGGGATATCAGCTACTACAATGTCCATTAATATACTTTTACTAGGGTAATGAACTAAAGTAACACATAAGTCTTTGATTAATCCTAAGCATTTAACTTTGCTAGAGTCCAATGAAAACAAATATTTATAAGCCCTGGTTATTTCTAGATTAAGAGTTTCCATTATGGCTTTGGGCATTAAATTATGGGAAGCTTCTGAAGCTAACATAGTGTAATGTAAAATTAGATCATGAATGGTAAGACTGATATAAAAAGGAGGGACTAATCCATCTAAATTCTTTCCACTCACATCAAGGCCAAAAATCAACTCGGGTTGATCATCATTCAAATTAATTGTATCTTCACCATCATTCATATTCAGTGTTTCAGTTATGGTTGATTTGTATAAGTCATTTTTTACCAATTCTGTTAAAGGAATGGGCATTTTTAACTTAGCAATTTCAGTCTGAATATTAAATGAGGTTTGAGATTTACTAATTTGAAGTAATTCATATTTATTAACTGTAGTCTCAGTTGATTTTTCTTGAATTTCTACAGTTGTATTTCTATCTTCAGTTGTTTTGATATTCTCTATCTGAGTTTCCTGAGTTTTGCTTCTTTTAAATTTCTCTTCAGGGACAATTTGTGTTGCAGCAAAAGTTTTATCAGACATAGAATTATCAGCAGGTGTTTTTGAATTATCAGTTTTTGGATCTACTGATTTAGGATCAGTAGAAGGCTTTTGAGGACCAAAATTTGTTGATTTTACTGAATTAGAAGCTTTAGCAGTATTATATTTCTGTACATCTTTGGAAAATTGAGCTACTTCATCAGTAATATCAACAATTTTGGGACTTGTTGATTTTTTAGGACTGGAAGGATTGGAATTTTGCTTATTTTCCATTGGGGGAATTTGCAAAACTTTTGTTTTTGGTGCTTCTACGTTTTTCTTATTTTTATTTTGGGAATTTTTTTTTGTAGAAGACTCCTTATTTTTCTTATGTCTAAGGTTATAATTACTGTGTATTTCATTTATGGCAAAGTCATAACCCTGTTTGTAGTCAAAGGATTCACTGGATTCTAATTTGAGTTGTTGAAGCTCAAATAGTTCCTGATATTCCTGAATGAGGAAAATGGTATTGTTTTCATATATTCCCATTAGATGATTGATGTCATCCTCATCTTCATCATTATTCTGAGAACTTTCAACATAGTTCTCCTGAAATGGGGGCCTAATGTTTTGGTCTGGAGTTGTTTCTTTAGCTTTTCCAGAATTATTGTTTTTTCTGAAATTGGGATTTCTGATCTGAGGTTGATTATCCCATTGAGGTTTTCTTTCTATATTATCTAATCTATCTACCACCCTTTCTAAAGTTTTAGCAATTAAATCTATTTTACCATATGAGTTTGAACTTTCTTCTTTAATTGTAACTCTTCTTTCATTTCTAAGTCTAGCTTTCCTAGCTAAAATATTGATTTCTACACTGACAGCATCTAATTGCATCTGTTCTAAGGTTTGGGCATATCTTTCTCTTAATTGATAGGCCATATCTACATCAAATCCATCAGGGAATTTGAGCAGAACAGAGTAAGGTGTAGGTTTAAGATTTACATGTATTGTATTGTAGACACTATTGTACCTAGTGCAATAGTCTTGGACAGACTCAGTAGGAGAGAGTTTCATGGCATCAAACTCAGACAAAATTCGAAGGGGGTTATTTTCTTTTCCCATTTATTTAAAAATATTCTATGAAATACAGCTAAAGCAGCTACACACTAGAAAATTTGGCCCAATTTCCGACGGCCACTTCGTCGCTATTTCGACACATAGTTGTCTCAAGAGCGACAGTTCGAGGATGGGCAAAACGTGGTTTGCCATTACGTCGCAATTCTGACGCACTGACAAAGTGTCACACTACCGACACTTTTTCCGTCGCTTCCAAAAAAGCGTCGCTCTTCCGATGTTTCCCAAACCATCGCGCTTCCAACGTTTGTAAACTGTCGCAATTCTGATGAAATGTGGTCCGACGTTTTGAACGTCGCTCTTCCGACTTTTGTAAACTGTCGCAATTCCAACGAAATGTGGTCCGACATTTTGAACGTTGCTCTTCCGAATTTTTTATACTATCACTCTTCTGACGTTTTTAAGTTGTCGTAATTCCGACGTCGTACAAAAGTGTCACAAGACCGACACATTGCAAAAGTGTCGCAAGACCGATGCATTGCAAAAGTGTCGCAAGACCGACGCGTCCCAGAAGCGTCGCAATACCGACGCATTCCAAAAGTGTCACAATAACGACCCTAGGAAGAACTGTTACAATATCAACGGACGTCACAAGACTGATGAATATCGTTCAAGATTTCGAAAGACCGACACTTACAAAGCGTCGGTATACCGACGACAGGTTCAATTTAAAAAAAAAAAATGAAACATTAAAACATGACAGTAAATCTCTAATATTTTTTATGAATTGTGGGCATTCCAATGACCATGAAATACTAATATAATAAACCACCCCGCAGCGCTTCGACTATAAACAATCATATAAACATGACTCTGTATTTCAAAAAACAAGTTTAAAATAGAAACAGGGCAACATTTTTTTTGTCTAATTGTTATGAACATAATTCGACTACGAAATATTAATATAATAAACCACCCTGCAGCGCTTCGACTATAAACAATATTTTTTTTTTCACAAGAGAAAAAATGTTGTTTTGAATATATTATATGAAGAAAAACAGTCCATGAAGTCATTACACTTTCACATCTGAATATTGGAACCCAAATATCCATCCAGAAAAGTGGAGGTCCCACCCTAGAAAATGATTGAAAAATACCCCATGTCACATATAGGGACATGATATAAAACCCAGTAACGGTCCACATGGAAATTATCGACAATCTGAGAAAGCATCCAAATATGCCTAAGGCATCTATAAGAAAGTGAATAGTAGTATGTAGAATAGTAAAGTAACAGATAGAGTACTGACGTCCATTGTTAAAAATACAAATTAAAGTACCCAAAATCCTTGAACAGAGAAAAACAAATATCATGTGAGGAGTGTGATATGTCAAAAATATAAAAACACCATCATACCATATCAATAAACTAGCAACATAGACCAGCATCGCTAGTTTTGAAGGCAGAGTGATAACCTGTCAACACATAAAATAGTATCATAAAGCGGATACAGGAAATGTGCAGAGACATGTACTGTTGATATACGCCTCACACATAAAGCATACATGATAGAGAAAAAATATTTATAAACCTAGGGTCGATTGTATGTTCTGGCTCGCTTGTTCCCGGAAATAAAAACCATCTGCAAAAACCCAGGCTCGCTTGTAAGATCAGGCTCGCTTGATTCCAAAATTGGTAACCATCTGTTGCATCTGAGATGTAAGGTTCAGGCTCACTTGTTTCCATTAGTAGCCCGCTACAGCATCCACCCTGTTCATAGCAAAAAGGTTCCTGTAGATATACAGAGAAAGAGTATAATACATAGACCATATAAACATGGCTCTGTATTTCAAAAAACAGGTTTAAAATAGAAACAGGGCATCATTTTTTTTTTCCAATTGTTATGAACATAATTCAACCGTGAAATATTAATATAATAAACCACCTCATAGTGCTCTGACTATAAAAAATCATATAAACATGGCTCTGTATTTCAAAAAATAGGTTTAAAATAGAAACAGGGCAACATTTTTTTTTCCAATTGTTATGAACATAATTCGACCGTGAAATATTAATATAATAAACCACTCCATTGTGCTTCGACTATAAAAAATCATATAAACATGGCTCTATATTTCAAAAAATAGGTTTAAAATAGAAACATGGCAACATTTTTTTTTTCTAAGTAAAGTTAATATATTAACAGTGGGAATAAAATTACAGCATGACCGAAGTCAAAAACATTGCTCAGACTTATGGAAAATTTGTCATCAAAAAATCAAAAAAGAAGACTGCCCTCATATGGGAAAACCAGTCTTGAATGTTTACAGAATTCAAAAATATTACAGAGGTTCAGCACAGTAATATAATCTAAAACATGCCCAATTAAGTGGGCCGCGAAGAAAGAAAACCAAATTAACCAAACTACTCCTCCGGTGGTTCCTCGACGATTTGGCACCATCCTTCGGAAGGTCCAGGATCGCTAGGTGCTATCTCCACATTCATGCCACCGCTCCCCTCCTAAAGGCCGGAATGTTGGCCGGCTTTTTCTGAGCTCAGACCCGCCGAACGGATGTATTGTTCCTCCACTCGGGCCTCCTCACGGAAAACCACGGTGATTGAAGTTGTGATTCGTGAGCAGTTCAGAGAGAAATTAAAGGAAAAAATCGCAATGCGCGTCGTGGGAGAAGGTGAATTGGTGGGGAAATGAGGAGCAGGGGCATACGATGGCCAGATCCTAGAACCCGACCCCGCCCACTTCTAGTGTTTGGATATTTTCCTGCATAATAATCACTCGAATGGGAAGATGACTCGGTTGAGGGGCTAGAGGGAACGCATAGGGGTTGACCTCTAGTTCTCCCCCTGCGGCAATGCATCCTTTGACGCAGGCGAGGCACAGGTGTAGTCTCATCAATGGGCACAAGACGAGATGGAGAAGTAGGATTCCAAGAAACTGAGGAAGACAGACACAGACCAGACCGAGAGAAATGCAGATATGCACCAAGGTCTAAGCAGCAGTTCAGTTGGCTTCTCCTTCTCATCACAGTGAGCAAGTAGTGTAACCCAGAAACCAGAGAGCATCTGTAATTCAAAGGTTGCAGCTCGTCTGAAAAACCATAGTGAAATGCCATTTTATCGACCCGACTGCAATGGAATTGAAAAACGCCCGTCATAAATCTCTCATTGATGAGAGCTGAAGGCCGGAGCATATTGGAGCATGCGGAATCGCTAATAGGAGTGGAGGTCCAATCTTGAACAGCATTAAAACTTAATGCGATTTGATGTGAAAACCTTGGAACTTAAATATTGGTTGATTGAACCGCGTTAAAACTTAATGCAATTGATATGAAATCGCCACATCCATGTCCCATCGCTTTAAACACCATCGAATGCACCCGCATCCAAGAACAGGGAAAATTTTTATTTAGGACACGTGGCAGAAATGGATTGGAGCGGATATTTTTTTGGGCCACTCGCACAGTGGAAATCTGGACCCGAAAAGGATTAGGGAGAATTTGATAAGAAATTCGCGTCACAACTCTCTCTCCGTATGCCAGCCCAAATTTGGACCCGAAAAAGATGTCGACGTTAGCAGGATATTTTGGAACGCGAATTTGGTTTGAATTATGGTTTATCACTGTTTGAAGTCTGGCGGGCTCCACAACTAAAGGGTTCATTTGAAGTTTTAACAAAGGTTTTGTTATATGTTTTATATAACGTGCGGCATAATAGTTTTATTCTTTTTTAAGGTCACACACAGTGATCAAATTTGAAGGGCAGGTATGAATTTCAATTAGAAGGGCATATATCTATGTCGCCCTTCCATAATGAAAAGCTTTAAAAAAAAAACTTTTCAATTGACCACAATAAATTATTTTTACATTTCATTTTCAGAAAGACAAAACCATCAATCTTTATATTAATGAAATACTATTACATATACAACAATGAAGAAGGCTCCATATTTCATTGCTTAAATATCTCATTGCCAATGTCAACATAAGTCTTGAAGACACTATTATAAGAATTTGGATACATACCACTAGGATATAGGAGATTCTTATGTGTCAGATTGTGTAATGCAATTTTGACTTTGTCTCACAAGGAGCAGCAACATGGAGGTCTGGATTTTTCTTATAGAACTTTTTTATTATTATTTGAAAAGTTGTTTATAGATATGAATACAACAATGAAATTATGAGCATGGTGGACAATTAGTGAAGCTCATGATGCCAAACCATGATGATGTAAGTTTGGAATTTAACATTTTTACATGTTAAAGACAAATAGTCAAAATCACTGACAACTTAGTATGCCATAATTAATAATCATTCCTTGTTCACTTTTGTTAATAGGTTTATGTCACACGATGATCTCTCTTCTCTGGAATTTACTTGTATTGAAGATCACTATTCTAGGAATAAGGAGTTATTTTCTCCAAAAATAACCTTAGCCAAACATTGACAATGCATCAAGGATATCTTTCTATGCTTCATAAGTACATATGTTCTACTTCTAAATCATGTCTTGGAAGTGGTTGTTTTGCTAGAAATTATTCACCAGTTGGTTTCATACCAAAGTCTTTTTCTCATTTTCATCATCCAATACATGAAAAACATAATGGTTTAAAACAACATAAATATTTGAAATTTTGCAAGAATTGTCTGGCACACTTTGAATATGAATTTTGAAGTCAAGTGCATGATGTTGTATAGGATCAAGTGTCATTTTGAATACCAAATGTTTCACAAGAAACTTCTCAACATGCTACCCTAAAGTAAGGATTAAATGACAATATTGCATCAACTATTTCCATAATAAAAGTGCACCTCGGCCATAAGACTAAACAACTACAAATGTTGTAGATCTAACAATACCACACAATCAAATGTATTCCACAAGGCCAATACTGTATGAAAAATGAAAAGTATTTTGCAACCAAAAGTACCTTAGGCAACTAATTCAATTAGATACACCAAACCATCAGCAAAAAGGAAAACCAGCCTACTCAAAAGGCAAGCGTTTACCTCCTTTGAAAAAATTTTGAGTTCCAAAACAAGGGCCTTTATTGTCTTATCAATGCCCCTAGTAATTTGAACGGGGTTTGCACCTACTGCAACAACCTAAACAAAAAGGTTTCATTTCAAATTATTTTCCACAAATTTAAGATACAACCATTGTCATTTTTGTATTTCCTAACAAGCTCATAAATTTTGAAAAAATATTTTTTAATACCTGATAGCAATTTTTTCACTCAAAAACTATCTTAGACTCAATAAGCCCAACCCAAAACTAAAAAACAAAACACCATAATACCCTACAAAAATGAATAGATGATCTTAATCCAGTACTATCGAAAAAAAGTTACCTTTACACCCTCATTTATTAAACCCTGTGCAAGAACAATAGATGTTGTGGTTCCATCCCCAGCTAAATCATTTGTCTTTGCCGTAGCTTGCCTTACCAAATTGGCCCCAATATTTTCAACTGGGTCCTCTAATTCAACCAATAAAAAGGCCAAAACCATAGCATTGAGATACATTTCATTACACTGTCAATAGAAATAAAATTTGACTCAGCCATAACCCTTTCCTTTTATTGTTGTGAAAAGATTTATGCATTACTCTAATGTGGCTAGTCCATAGGCCAAGTAGACCACTGGGTAACAAATATGTTTCCTTTCACCTTTGAGTTTTCAAATTATGCCTACCAAATCTAAGACATTTAAGACGGGGAAATAATACAATGTTAAAAAGAAAACTAGAGCACACATCTACAAATTACCTCCTTAGCTACTGTCACACCATCATTAACTATTTTCGGAGAACCATGCTTGCTCTCCAAGACAACATTTTTCCCTTCACCCCAAGGGTGAATCCAACAAGATCAGCAAGTTTTTTCACACCGCCTGCAAGACAAATTGACAATGCTTTCAGTAAGTGTGTAATTGAATGCCAGACCATATGCCAAAAAAACCCTCCATGAAAAATTAAAATAACACATTAAAATCGAATATAAGTGGACAAGGAAAGATCCACCGCAATGAAGTTTCACGTGCAGGTGACCTTCCTTTAAACATAATTTTTTCTCTGACCTGCAATTTTTTTGTCACTGAGCCATCCTTGTTGAAGTACAACTCCTTTTCCATAGCTCTTGTATTAAATACCTTCTCTCTGTCACGTAATCTCAGAGTCCCTCTTCTTCTTGAGCGATTAAAGGAAATGGGTGAAAAAACTTAAAGAGAAGACAATTGTCTGCCATAATTATCAAACATTGCACCCAACTTCTTCCCCTTTCCATTGTTACCCAATGAGGTAGATGTGGCAATTGTTGTCGCACCTCCCAAAGCAGAGGCCATCTTCTCTTATGCTGAATATAGAATTACAAGATCTTCATATTAGTATGAACCTTAAAAAACATGACTCCCATTGCTAAAAACCACTTTTAAGTTGTAACATGCAAACTAAACAACTATCGCAACTTTTGGCAACTTTTGGAGCATTAAGAGAGAAACAACCAAAGAGAAATACAACCACAATCCTCATTTTAATGAGACCAGACTATATATTTGCATTAAGATAATAGAAAGAAATCACGACTATATTAAGGCCAGCACAAAACAATCTTTAACCAGTGTCTCTCGCGGCCTTCGGGTTGCCATGCTAGAGGTTGCATATTTTTAATTTAAATTCTTGACCTCTCGTGCCCATCTATGAATGCATCCAATGGGATATCTACATAAAATGCTCCTTTATATCCCCAAAAACAAATTCCCTACTACAAGAGCACCAGTATTGATGGATCACCCCATACCATCCCACCCACTAGAGACGGTGAAAAAGGAAACCCGAGAAAATTTCTGAAATATCTCAAGATGAATATATGGGTGGTTCTTATGAATCAACCAACCATTTAGAGCATGCTCATCAATCCAAACCATGAGTATTATGTGACGATATTCAAGCAGGCACTGAATCGGATTTCTGAAGCTATGTTAGAGAAACCCTAAACTCTCACTGAAAAAATAAAAATATACTCTACAATAAAGATGATCACACTCTGGGTAGCCCTGGAGGTTATTTGGGGGTGATGATTCCAATAGGTCTCAATGAACTGTTGCCCTCGCCGGGGAGTACTATTGCAGTGGAATTTGATACTATTTTGGATGTTGAATTCCAGTACCTTCAGCTCCAGTACCTGTTCACAAAAGAGGGTGCCATAGTCATTCATGCGTGCAACGAGGGTGAATTGCAGGCATTGCAACAGGAGGTGTTTTTGTTGTTGCATTGGCCACTAGATTGTTTGTCTGGTCCTGTTACAAGTGCAGAGTATTGAAAAGGACAGACAAATTTAGTTCAGATATTGTGAAATTTCCTCGGAAATTCACCTACAAAGAGCTCAGCAATGCTATGAAAGAATTTTTTTGAATGTGATTGATAATTGATAATTGCAAGCAAGGGTAATCCCCTTGTGAAATCCAAATTTCTGGGCATTTTCTAAAACTTGATGACAAAGTCATTGTAATGAAAAAGTGCCTAGGTCCATATTACGTCCAAATCTACCAAGCACCAAGATCTATAAAAAAATTCCACAATATCTGTGAACTAATAAGAAGAGGCAAAAAATGTATTCTTCTTACCTGTTCGAATAGTGGTTGGGGTTTACATCATGGAAAAAATTTGACAGAGCCCATGTAGCATTTCTTATCATTGAAATTCTGGCAGTATCATTCAACTCGGCAAGCACCTGCCTCAGAGCTCCATGACTGAGGGCAAGATCCCTAAATGTTGCAGATTCTCTAGCAATATTTCCCAAAGCCCAAACAGTCTTACACGAACACCAGTTGAACTCAAAGTTGGGTACTAGTTTTTTAAATCAAATTCCAAAATTACAGACATATAAAGATAGTTGGGAAGAATAATTTTATGGCTCTAAAATAAACGTGCTACATGTTCTAGAAAAATATCATTCCCAGAGGTAAGAAGTTCCAAAAATATAGGCAGTGCCCCGTAATCAATCACAACCTTTGTATTCTCAGAGGTTCCTGAGACTATATTAGTCAAAGCCAAAGCTGCTTCAAACTGCATTATCAATCACAAGGTATCACCATCAAAGCTATAATTTTAAGATCACAATTTATCTACCATTGAAACTATAATTTTAAAATAGAGACACATAGTGATATAGACACCTAGTGAGAGTAGAGGTTAGGAAATTATAATAAGAATTATTACAAGATATCACTCACAGTGCAGTTGATTGTTCATTGTCTGCTGTAACTATAATTTTAAAGAAGACACACTTAGTGATATAGACAACACCAAGTGAGAGCAGAGGTTATGAAATTATAATGAGAATTATTTCAAGATATCATATTACTCATAGTACAGTTAATTGTTTATTGTTTGGTGTAATAATTGTTTATTATTTATAAACACAATCAAACATATTATGAGAGATGGTGATGAAATTGACAACGGTCTCACAACAAACCATAACAGGCACATCCCCTGGAAAGATAGACTCTGAATAAGAAAGAAAGAAAAACAAAGTGATTACCTACAGGATCATAGGCTTCCTGAATAACAAGATCCAGAGTAGCATCTGTAACCCCTAAAGCAACACCTCTCTCTGCAAGACGAATCGCTACATCTTTCATATGTAGTCTAGCAAATTTTCTGAGCTCATCACGAGAAAGAGGATCAAATACAACTATCTCATCAAGTCTATTCAATAGCTCTGGTCTGAAATGTCTTCTAACCTGCAAAAATATTCAAAGGCATGTCAAAGCACTGCAGCCAACTTCGTGATAAAATTATATGAAAAATATGCATACACAGAGTCCAGGAGAATGAAACGACAGGTGTATTGGGAGTTGCTGAAATGCGGAAACAAAAAAGGCAGGTGTATTGGCAGTTGCGGAAATGCAGTTACTAAAACGGCAGGTCTGTCGAAGGTTGCAGGTGTGTGGATTTTTGCTGGTATTTTCAGACCAATTCTATGGAAATATACCAGAAACCAGTGGTATGTCAAACCTAGAAGGTAACCCGAGAGACTGTGACCGTCAGATTAAACAAGTAATAGGTGTCGTGCCTAGATAAGAAGTGTTGACGAAAAAAAATTGATCTCTTTCATAACAGAATGCCTATCGGCCTAAATATCTAGGACATGTGGCACTCCATGATAAAGACACATGGTGTGTGGATTTGAGTTTTTGAGGTGGTCAAGTGGGCCAAAAATAGGTGAAATGTGGCACCACTCAGAGATTGACATGTGCCAATTGATACAAGTGGTAGAAAATTGGCATGCTCAAACAACGAGGTGATGTAGGAATGACATGAGGGAGAAAATATCAGAAAATCCACAAATCTGGAGAACTAAAGCTCATCACCAACCTGAGATTGACAACTTTACATGATGTAACCTATGAAATTGTAAATGGAGAAATCATAGTAACAATAAAGTAACCTATGTAACAATAAAGTCGGATTCATCCTGGGAGTGGTAATGGGAGAAATCATAGTGAACAACAGGAAACATGTAGAGTTGCTTACAATCAAATATATGAAAATACACATAAAAAAAAACCTATATAATAATCATGAACAAGATTAATATTGAATTATGAACTGTAAAGGAACTTACAAAATGTGACATTACGAACCTGGTCAAGCACACAAGAAAAAATATCCTAGACATGACCCTGGTTGACAAGTTGTATTTCTCATTATGCAAGAGGATTTGTACCTACACTGCCAAGTCAATCAAAATCCATCATTATCTATACAATAAATACAAGTAATTGATGTAGTATTTTTTACTCTAAGATGCATTCTTATGATAATGTTAGAACATATGTTGAAAATGTCAAAACATACCTGAATAAGCTCCTCTTCGTTTCAAGAACAATTTATTGGAGTTGCGTGAACTTGGAACAAGCCTCCCAGGATCTGAAAGAGTAGCAACTAAGTCAACAGTGACTTTTTTGTTGCTACGCTGGATCGAGGGAGGTTTGATCCAAGATTAAATCACTCCAATAAATTATTCTCTACTAAACAAGGCCAACCACGTGAAGGTGGAAGCTCTTATGGCCCCTCCCCCCCCCTCACATCACTCTCAATTCCCCAATACCCAATCTATATTTCATTTTTTACTTTCATGACCATAAAAAAAAAATATTCAATAACTAATAAAAAACAATTCAACAAAAAGTACGCAAGGAAACATTGAAATTAATGCTTGACATAAAAATAGTATGATAAATGAGTTTTTTATATAACGCAAAAACCGTTCCAAGTACAGTAACGTTTGTCTTATAATAATACAATATTTTACATTATCAAAATTTCTTTTTCTTCTTCCTATTTCTAAAGCTCCTAATTACATTGTCAATATCATCGTGCTCTGCTCCTGTTTCGTGCCTTTTGACCTGCACTGCTGACCTAGTTGCGTAGTCACGATGTTTGGTCTCATCCAATAACGGGGAATCGCCTTAAAAAATAGATAATATTAAATTTTAATTGTCAGTTTTTAAATATCATTGAACTAGTTCGGTAATATTAATAAAAAAAATTGCAATGAGATTATTTACCTGGTGCACCAGTTGTCGCCGTTGGGACTGTTGCCCTGTCTTCCTCTCTGGTGGTAATTGGGAAATTAATTACCATCACAGCCCTCACTGATAGTAGCATTTTTGGCCTGGTCCCCACTACAATGATGAGGTTGCACGTGAGGATCATCTACATCTGGCTCTAAAAATGGGTTATTTGCCTCGTCAGTAGTGCTGCTCCCCTGATTTAAACAAAGTTGTTAGACATTAAATTTATGGATGAAAACAAACATATTGAAAGGTTAATGTTTTACCTTATTAGGCATTCTGGATCTTGGGACCTGCCCCAAGCTTCTGCGACATTCAACTACAACTTGATAGCCGAAATGGAAAGCGATATTTTTATCTTCCTCTGTAGTTTCTGTTCCGAAGTCATCACCCTACATTACATATGATTGTTTATTTTTAATCATATTTGATAGAATTACAAAAACGTTGGAAGGCGATACAATTAATTATAATATGTTTAGCTACTTAATTACAATTCTTATGGCTAATTTCAAGTAGCCACCCTGGCCTAGCTTGTGATGGCCCTTTTTTTCAATCCTAGCTTTGGTTGCCTTCGAGGTGTCAGGCAACCTAGCATCAAAATATTGAAGTCAGATATGACGTAGCACACTTTTATTTCATACATAGAGAAAATTAAAGCTATTGAATTAAAGTTTTAATTTACCTTGTGGGTCCAGTTGGCATTTTTCCTTCTTTCTTTTCCCTTTTCTCTTTTCCGTCATGGATGAGTGCTCTCCACTCACTCTCTGGAACTGTGAGAGGATGCTCGTATCTAGGGTTAAATTGAAATTGCGTCCTATAGGTGTCCCTGGTATATTTCAAATATTTTTCGGCTACCCGAGCCACCGCTATTCTATCAAATGTGCCAACCCCAAAAAGGGCTTCTAGATAATCTAGAAGTTCTTTTTTCAGGTTGGAATTCTGGGAATTCCACCTTGTGCATATGGTTGGGCCAAAAATTACTAACGCATGGCTCTCCAAAAACCTGTAGAACTCATTGTTTCCTACACAGAAAAAAAATATATTATCATTAATTTAAAAATAAAAATCATGATAAATATGTTTTAGATAGAGTACATGAAATAGTTAAAATATTAAAATTTACCTGGGATTTGTACATGCTTTATAGGGACACCTTCATCGTTCACCAAAAACGTGCCATTAATGGTCCCTGTGGAGCTGACACGTGTAGCTCCAGGAAATGCAATAATGTAGTTGGCCATATCACCCTCATCATTGCCAACACGTTCAACGGTTGGCTGGGTGTCTGCTTGGGCAGGGTGTGTTTCTTGGCTGGCACCTAAAGGAGTAGAAGGTGTACGAGAGGGTTGTTGGGCAATCTCTTGCCCTTGTGTCCCACTACCACCAACACCGGGTTCAGCAAGTGCCAAAAAACGCTACATACAAAAGAACTTTTTGTTAGTTTAGTCAATGTAAAAATTAAAAATCAAACTATCACAATTCATCTCATGCAGAACAAAAAAAATATTCTTTTGAATTTTTATTATTACCTGATATCTTTCTAGTTGGGTCATAAGTTGTTTTATTCTCTCTTCTGTTTCAGGTGTTTGAGGCGCGTCTATCAAAGTATTAAATTCCGACCTTGCATCTTGTGCCTTTTTTCACAACAAGAGCGTTGGAGATAGGGATGAAGAAAGCTCTTCCTCAAAGAGGGAATCATCAGGCGTACCATGGCTAGGTGTCTGCATATTTGAACAAAATTAATATTATTTCAATTATGTAAATAACTAAAATACCTGAAGATAGAGCAATGCTGGCAC
Source organism: Pinus albicaulis (assembly GCA_034641835.2). NCBI lineage: Eukaryota > Viridiplantae > Streptophyta > Pinopsida > Pinales > Pinaceae > Pinus > Pinus albicaulis. Next base: position 379,547,356 of record CM076569.1, on the reverse strand, counting down.
TTTACATGTTCTTCCGCTGGCCTCTTTCAGTGATCATCCCGTCTCGGGGTTTTTCCTGCACTGCTCTGATCAGTCTGCCACATTGCAATAAAATTATAAATGTAAAAACTTGAAAACAATATCTAACTTGAAAACACAAAATCAAAACTGAAATAATTCTAATAAGACACCGGAAGATAGAGTTAGAGTTTCAAATATGCCTTGCATTGAATTCAGTCCTGGAAACATGTCATTGCACATTAAGGCACCCAAACAAGAGACGAGTTGACAATGAAGACCTTATTGAATATATTGTTGGAGCAACTTATAGTAAACTTGTTGTGAAGACCTTGAGGACATTTTTGGAGCAACATTGTTGAAGTTGATGGTATAGCATTGTTGGAGACGATCTTGAAGGGCCTTGAAGTGAAGATTTTGGAGCAACTATTGAAAAATCCTTAGGGCATTTAAGTAAGGCACTTTCTATCTTCCATCACCTTTTTCCTTTCAATATCCTTTAAAAAAATTTGTTGATATTTAATGTTTGAAATCACGTTATAATTCCTTGATTATATGTGTTTGGGGACTTTCCCTTTGAAATTACCCAAAAATACCCTGGCAATTTTATCTTCAGGATGCATGTCTGACCCTATTGTTCAATATTTTGATTGATAGTAGTAAACATAGAGAGTTAGGGGGCTCTTGACTTGGTTTGGTTGGGTCATTAGATCCCTAACATCTACTAGGGAGAACCCCCCTTGAGTTGGAGGAGAGCTAGCCCAAAGTGAAAAGAGGTTGGTGAGGTGACAATGGGGCTATTGAATTACACATGGTATCACACTTTAGCTTTAGGACTTTATCTTGAGAAGTGCGAGATTTTGCTATATCAATTCTCAAATTTTTTACAACACTATTGTTAAGAACTAATAAGAAGTGATGTTGAGGGGGTTTTGGGTATAAGAAACAATACCATTTAAAAACTAGGGTTCTCAGTCCTTGGCATTCCTTCACCTGGGCCTAGGGGCACACTAGAATAATTTCACACTAAACCATGCAAACTTAAAAGTAAATTAACAGATCCATAAAGTAATAATAATCATAGTTCCTAATTTCCTATTGTAAGATATGATGCAAATTATTCAAACATGAAGCAATGAAGACATGCAATGTCTGAATTTCAAGATTGATGAACCAATACAAGAAGTTAGAAAATACAACTTTGATTCAATACTCTGTGTCCTAACTCCAGGAAGGAATCTAGTTTGTAGTACAGAACATGCATCGTGTATTATCAATTCTTAATTGACAACAGCTAAAGGTCATCTACCTCATCAATTCCTTCCCATTTTGTGTTTTTATGTTATATTCCTTATAAAAGTGTCAAATTTCTCTCAAATTAAGAAACCACTGAATAAAATAAAAAATAGTTGAGATATGATTGAGAAATGGTCATTTATTTCTTGAAAGGATCTTCATAATTTCTTTGGTTGTTTTTCATCTCAAGAAACAAGAAATGACCTAAGAAACTATCGTGATGTAATATAAGAAACAACATGGTGCAATGGCCATTTTCAAAGCCAAATGATGTCCATTGAGGAAATGGCCTTTATTTGGTTCTGTTTCATAGGATTTTCGGGTAGAAATGGAACTTTGTTGTACCATTTCCAGTAGTAAAAAGGGAAAACCTTCTTTTTCCATGGGAAATAATTTACCTTTCCTTTTTCAAGATAATCTAAATCACAAAAAATATGAACTATACTGCACACTTTCTTGGATAATGTGAAAGTGGAAAATGAATACCCTACACAAGTGATGCACACATGTACATTTGAACACTAATAGATTTTTGTAGTTGAAATGCAATGCTTGTTTTCATTTAAATGTAGGGTTTTTAAAGCAGGGAGAAATAATGGTTGCCAATTTAATAAGCGTTTCTTTGGGAAAAATTTAAATCTTGTATTAGGTGATGAAGATAATAGAGGGTATTGAATCTTGATTCTTGACATTATGTTTAACTTGAATAACTCAAATGATTATAAATATCAGTGGATGAGTTATTTTTTTCAAGTATGTCACTCAAAACTCTTATGTCAAAGCATTGTATGATGGCTAGCATTTGCTTGTTTCCCTTTCTTCAGTTCAATGTAAAAAGTATATTAATATATTGGAGCACGAATGATAACTAAAATTGTTTGCTCTGCAGTATATCCGGCCCCAAGATTATGAAAATTTTTCTCAAGTGGAGCTATTGGTTATTGATGAAGAAGTTGCAATTCCATTGCCTGTTGTAAAGGCTCTTCTCGAGCCATATTTAGTGTTTCTGTGCTCTACTGTAAATGGGTAATAATTATAAATGAGCCAACCAAAATCACAAATTTTGTAACCATTCAGTTTCCATGGATAGTGATGATGATATTAACCCTATATATCAGTGACCTATATCTATATGAGAATGATCTCAACATTGACCTTGATATGGTTGTATGGATGTGACCTTTGGTATGTCATCAAAAAATCTCTAAATATCAGAAAATCTCCAAATCTGGAGAACTAAAGCTCATCACTTTCGATCTGGAGTACTACCCTTGTGATAAAGTTGATGAATTTCGATCTCCCATTCTCTACCACTTTGCACTTCACCTTCAATATAGATCAGACCAAGGGAAATTCATTACTGGGTGTTGAGATGGATGAGTTTGTTGAACTAAAATCTATATCTTAAACTTCATGAAACTGGTGGAGTAAAATTCATGCAAGCACAAACACATATTACACATCCTCTTTGAAACTCATCTGAAAGAACATTGGAAGACATCTAGAGAGAACCCTATTGCCTAACACAATCCAATGGAATTGACCAAAAAATCCAAAATAGAGTCAACCCTACTATAGGAGGAATGGATTGCAGTAAGAACTTACCATTTTTCAAGAGCTGAGGGCGAATGCTGAGGGTGAATTTTGTTCTGCAAGAGATGAGGGCGAACGCTGAGGGTAAATGCAGGGCGAATGCTGTTTTGCAAGAGCTAAGGGTGAATGATGTTCTGCAAGAGCTTAGGGCGAATGCTGAGGGTGAATTTTTTTCTGCAAGAGCTGAGGGCGAATGCTGGGGGCGAATTCTGTTCTGCAAGAGCTGAGGGCGAATGCTGTTCTGCAAGAGCTGAGGGCGAATGTTGTTCTACAAGAGTTGAGGGCGAATGCTAAGGGCGAATGCTGTTCTGCAAGAGCTGAGGGCGAATGCTGTTCTGCAAGAGCTGAGGGCGAATGTTGAGGGCAAACGTTGTTCTGCAAGAGCGGAGGGCGAATGCGCGCGTGATATCAGAAGTTAATGTAGTTTTTAATAAAATCATTTTTATGTAGCACGCATATAAGTGTTGTTATACCAACGACGAACAAAGTGTCGCTATTGCGACGGATGCCTCCAAACATCGCAATTGCGACACTTAGACATTGTGTCACACTTGCGACGTTTGGAGGCAGCCATCACAATAGCGACGCTTTGGGGCATAGTGTCGCAATTGTGACGTCTTCCTCCAAATGTTGCAATTGTGACACTTTTTCTATGTGTCGGTATTGCGACACTTTTCTCTAAATGTTGGTATAGCGACAGTTTCGGGCGGGATTGAAAAAATTTGGGGAAATTTCCGACATTTAGTCAAAAGCGTCGAAACCAAGTGTCGGAATTTCCCCCAAATGTACTAGTGACACTACCAGGAGCTAAATTTTTGAACCATTTTTTAACTTCTTCTGTCAAACTCTGGGCAAATAACCTCATCTAGACATCTAACTCATCAATTTCATAAATTTCCCATAAGTCTGTCATTTTAGTTACATGTTGTTGAGCAGTATATTGTGAAATGCCATCAAACAGTGGTACATTTTTTTCATAATCTTGAGTCATTTCATGGAGGTTTTTGGGTAAGACAAGGGGAGCATACCTAGTAGCCATGGCTTGAAGCTTTTCTGAGCTGGAAGGTATAATAGGTGCAGTGCTGGATATGGTCGCTGATGAACTGAAGACTGTAGTTGAAGAGCTGGGAAATGAAGCTAGTATGTAAATGGAATTCCTGGGAAATAAAGATGTGGTGCTTATAAAATCTGAATGTAAATTATTGGATGCATTGGATGGAGCGGATGAAGGAAATAATATCCTAGGCTGCAAAGGCAATCTAGGAATGAGATGATCTATAGATGAACTTGCAGTAGTATCTATAAATGAAGTAACAACATATAAAGATGAATCTGTTGTTGGTATTATTGTTGTATGCAATTGAGAAACTGGAGGTTTTATGTAAGACAAAAAATGAGCTAATTCAATAGCTTCATTAATATCTTTAATCAATGAAACATTAATCTTTTCAACTGTATTTTGATATTCAAATTTATTTGATTTTTTTTGTACTGAAATGTTTTTCTGTTTTGCATTCAGAAATGAAATAAAAACAGGATCTATAAAAATATTTTTCAAATCGGTTTCAGATTTAGTTTTAAACAGTTAATATTCAAACTTCAGATCAAAATCAATATCATTTAGACTTAATAACCCTTTGGGTAAATAATTTCCTTTTCTTAATGGTACTTCAGTTTCTAAATTGACAATTTGTTTTTTCTTTTTACCAATCTGATCTGGGTTATCTACTATAACTGTAGGTTTAGGATCTGAGTTAGACCTAATATAGTAGGTTTTCCTAGAATCCAGAAGGATTGTTTTTATACCCACAACCTATAAAAGTAATCTTAAAGTAAAAAGGATAATTTAAAGATTTTCCTTTAAGACTAAATTTAAGACTGCAGATTGGTTAGTCCCCAGTATGGTCGCCAGTATGTTATCACTCTAGTAATTTCTTAAGTGGTGGAATTTTGGGTTTTTAGTCAAAGAACACTAGAGGTAACCACAAACCTACTTCAAACTCTAGGATCTAGCCTTCCTAGGGTTCAGAGAGGGCTCTCTCTTTAAGATTTATATTTGTTTTGATTTATAATATTAGGCTAGTTATGAAAGTACAATATGGTTTTGTTTTAAAGGGTTTGGTGGGGAAAAATCACTTGGAGGTAAGATAGAGGGAAATCTACTTTTCCATTGGGCTATGGAGTCTAAATCAAGCTAGCAGCACTAGAAATCAAGGCTAAAAGGTACAAATATATTCAGGGCAAGATAGATAACCCTTAGAGATTTGGGAAAGTGGTTTTTTGTGAGGTGGTATGATCGGGATAAAGGGCACTTAAGGATCCTTTGATCCAAAAAATGGAATTAGAAGGCAGAGTTAAAATAGGAGAAGGAGCAATTAAGGGTTCCTTTCACCAGAAATCAGAAGAAAACATTAAAATGGAAACTAGCTAAAGACAGGGAGCACTTGACTAATCCTGTAGTAATACTCGTAGTTACACATTCAGATGGAACAAACATAAAATGAATGCATGAAACTTAGAAAAGGAAACAGTGACAAGTAGGAAGTACTTCACTCATTAGCTTATCACAGGGATCCTGAATTATGATGCCAGTCATCTTGTCCAGTCTGCTACTATGAATTCAAACACACAATGCCTTCAATGTTCAACAAAAATATCTATAGTAAGTCCAGCAATTTTATTCCACACTGAACACTTCTAATGTTGAAGTATTTATACAAAATGTAATTAAAAATATCCTAGGAGAATTCTAGGAATGAATTCTAGGAATATTTTTAGGAAAAGGGAAATATCATTACATAATAAAAGGGACAGTTGCTTAACAAGCAGTAAGCTGTCCTCTTTTATCCAAAACAAATAGAACTGCTTTATCTAATAAGGAGCTTTTAACTGTCAAGGTGTCATGCTTGTTGGCTGCTAGAAAATATATGGCTTCTGACTTGCCTTCGTTGATACTCTTTCATCCGATACTCTTTATCTGATGACCTTTAACACTGATACTCTTTCATCTAATTAGCTTAACTGATTTACTGCTGTAAAATTGTCTTTTAACAGTAAAATCAACAAACTGTATTTTTATTTTAATTGTTCATTTGAATGTTTTACCTCTTATCTTTACATCAAATCAGTAAAAGTTTGCCATTCTTCTTCCTTGGTAATTTTGACATTCCTTAACTTCCTATAATTATCATCAGCCTATGTATATCTAGCAAAAGTGGGCTTGATGACAAAGAGATGGTTAATCTCATGCTGGAAAAAAAGAGATCTTCAAAATACTGAAGGAGGACTTTCCCTGTGGGAGTGCCTTGTGCTAGTGGCTTGTTAACTTTCTCTTTAGAAAATTCTCTGATATTTTTATCATAATCCTTCTAGGCATAATGTTTTCATTAAAAACATGGATAGATGGTAGGCCCCTCTGTCTTATGTTTGTGTATCTTACCATAAATTTTGTTATGGCAATGTTCGTTGTTTCACATTTTTCTTCAAGATTATTCATCAAGTTCTTCTTAGTTACAACCTTTTTTATCTATAATATTGTTTCTGTTCTATCTGAGACTTTCAATTCTTCAAGTTTCTCCCTGTTATTAATGTTCAAGAATGTGATGAGTTTTAAAGCTTGAGTAGGATTATCAGTCAACTCATCTTTTTTCCTTTGTATTTATGTCTGTGCTGCCAACAAAAAATCTCTCTGCTCATATATAACTTGAATTAAAGGCCATTGATTGTGAATGGATTCAATAATGTTATACCAGAGATGATTTTTTACATATGAAATCTGCTCAGTGAAAGTTAGCTCCTTTTGAAAATTCTTGATCTGTTCTTCCAATCTGATTGCTTTCTGTTCATGGGTTTTAGCATTTATCAGATTTGTCTTATTTGTAGCTTCAAGATTTTCAATCATCTTTTTCAGGCCGTTGACTTCATTTGTCTTTAAAGACATTTCTTCCATAGCTTTAACAATCTGGCTTGCTTCATCTATTTTTTGAACATTTGTAGTAGAAGAGTATATAGCTGAAGTAGTGGCTGAAGTCACTGGTACTGCAGTTGTCAGTGAGCCCTTTGGTGCTAATTTCTCTCCTAAAGTAGAGGGCACTATTGTAGTTATTACTGGAATAAATGTAGGAATTCACTTTTTCTTTGACAAGGTGGTCCATTTGGGTCTCCATCTCTTTGATTTGAGCAGTCAGTTTAAGAATGAGCTTCATCATTTCTTATTTCTCACTCTGATCTGGAAGGATTTCCTTGGTTTGTGGATGCTCACTTTGAGGAAGCTTGAGTTGTTTCCTTGAAGCTGCTATGTCATCATTCTTTTTCTTTATCAATAGTTCTGCTACTTGAATGTTTGAGGGATCATATTCCACCTGTAAAACAAATTCCTCTAAGGATTTAATCCTTAGATCCTTGGCATATAAAGATACCTTTTCTATCTTCATCTGATCCTGTATATTAATGATGGTGTTCTGTAGCTTATTTGCACTCATTTCCTTGGTTTCTACTGTAGAACAAAGCATCTCTGAGCTTTTTCTATGAAATTCAATTTGATCTAGCTCATGGACAGTTTCTGCATCAATCTTAAGGTCCATCTTCTTATAATCTGCTATTGTTTTGGGTACTGAGGTAGTAGGTTGCAGGAATGAGATGATCATTTTTTTGGTAGAATAATCAAAGGCTGATAATAGCCTATTTTTATTTCCAGGCTTTTTTTTAAGGAATTGAGAATATATCTTAGTCTTTATCTCCTCAATCTTCTGCTTAATCTGCTTGTATTTCTCCTTGATGTCCAAGTCCTTTTCCTCAGCTGATTGTGAGGAAGAGGCCTCCATGTTATGCTGCTTCTTAATCATCTATGTATCATTTTGATTGGTTGTTGATTCCTTTTCTATTTCCATAAGGTTTTCATTGATTATAGTTGTGGCTATATCATCATTGGTTACTGGAGCATCTGTCTCATCAACATCAATTGTTACTTTGTCCTTGTCAACTGAACTGGGTTTAAGCCTCTTGTTATAGATTATTTTGAATTTGGTTTCAGTTTTTGTCTCTGTTGTATAACCTCCTTCTTCCCTGCTTCTCTTTGTTGATGTCTCTAGCTATTTTACAAGTTCTAGACCTTGTGCTGTGTCCATTTTATCTGTTGTCTTTGTATTACTTGTTGTATTTGTCAGTGGATTTTCCAACCATTCAACTTGGTTGGAAAATTTCTCAATCTTAGGCTTAAGCTCATGTATGAAGGGTGTTAATTTTCATTTTACCCTTAGACTGCTCAAGACCCCTTGAGGATCATAGTTTCATGGAAAACTTTCTTGAAATTTAAACTCTGCTAATCTCTTTGTGATTTCTTTTTCTGCATCTATGTGGTTTATGATAAAGGGGCCAACCTAATTCTTTAACTTAAATTGAGTTTTTTTTCTGGCAGCCATGAAGTTAATAGAATCAGAATTGAGAATTTGTCTCAAATACTCGAGTGCAAAAATTCTCATACTCATATATCTAGGCAACTTATAAGGTAATACGTTGGATCCAAAAATTCTTAACTCTGTATGCTTCTCATAGAGATATCAATATCCCATTTTACTCTGATCTTAAAGTTGCAGGATTCTTTTCATTTCCTCACTAACTCTAGGTTTCTCTGCTTTATTCAGAATGTTCATTGCTGGATGTAGAAAAAGCTCTGAAAAATCTGTGTAGGTGAAATTACTTCCCTCTTTCCTGAGCAAGGAAGTCCAGAAGATAATGGATAGAGGCTTACCCTCCAAGTCCATATTTTGCAATGCAATAGGAAATTTATCAACTTGAAAGAATAAGAATAAGTGAAACAGATAGGATGAGTATCTAAAAACTCCTTCAGTGGGTAATTTGATCAGCTGATGATGGATATTGTTGGCTATGAAACTAGCAAAGTCAAAGATGACTGATGGAGGTTGGCCTAGAGACAAGGTGGACAGGAAACCTAGAATGGACTCATTAGTGTGTCCATCTGTAAAGTATCCAAGTATAAAGGAGAGCATGGACATAATATTTCTAGACCCTTCAGGAAATTTAGCAGTGGAATAAGGAGGGTTTATTTTCGGAATGTCAACATGGGACGGCATAAATTTTTGAAATACCATGAACCTGTTAGGGAAGTCTAGGTCTAAGTACAACTGGGTCAAAGCTTCTATAGTCAGGGGGACTTATTGAGGCTCAAACTGTAACTAAATCATTTGGTTTATTGACTCTGCTGTGATGGTGAAAAGGATTTCTCTATCAGCATTGACTATGGCCCTTTGATCTGGTTCATAATATTTTTTACATAATCTGATAAGATCTTGGCCAGGGTAGGTCAATGGAACTATATATTTGGGAAAATGAGTCTCCCAAATAGGTATTTCATCCTTGTCCAAGTACTTTTCATAACACCGATTGTGTATATCCAAGAGGTTGAATTCTACAACAGGATCAACAATTTTGTAGTCAACATCAATTAAAGGGAGGCTTTCTACAGCAACTACAGGTGGTTAGAGGGGATTCACTGTTGCAGCAGATTTGGCAGTGATGACTAGGGTAGGTTCAGGGGCTTTGGATCCTTCAAATTTAAGTGTTTTGGATCTAACAGGTTTGCTTGTGCTCTGTTTCTTAGTCATTTTGGATAACTACTACAAGATTAGAATGTTTGCCGGAGTTTTTTATATCAAACAGAGAGGAAATTTTAGTAGTTTTTAGGCCAGGGATGGATTCCTTTTGGATTTTTTGCTCAATTAGGTTTATTTGAACATTTAAAACTGGATTAAATAGAAAACATGGGTTTTTTGAGTGGATTAAATGGAAAAAAGGAATTTTTAGGGTATTTTCAACAGTTTTAACCCTTTAGGTGCTTTAAATTTGGTTTTCACGCTTTGGAAACTGGGAATTTGGCTACAGAAAGGCTCACAACATAAAATAGGGTTTTCTGGGAAAAATTGGCCAAGGTTTGGCCTCTTTTCAGGTGTTTTTAGGAAAAATAATCCGGTAAAATCTCTTAATTACAGACCTGGTTTAATTACTGAATGGTTTAGAATTGAATTTGCAGGCTTCAACTTGTCGGAAAATACCTTAAGATGCAGGTATTCGGCAGTTGAAATGATTTTGAGAGGATATCGGTTGATTTTGAGGTACTTCACAGCTTTAATGGAGTGACAAATAGATTTACTGGTCTTCAATGGGGAATTTCGGGTCAATTTGGAATTCTTTTGGATAATCAGCAATTATAGACTTTAACACAGTTGGGAGAGCTCTTTTGGAGTTTGAAACAGATGAATAAACATTATAATTAACCTTTATCGAAGGTTTTATGCTTTGATTCATGTTTTTCTTGCATTGAATGCAGGATTCATTTATGGCGGGCAACAGTTTCAATTTAAATAGCGAAACAAATAGTGGTTATTGCATCCATTTAAGGTAGTAAGAGGTTTTGATGCAAACGAAAGCGATCCAATAGAATACTGACACATCGTGGGGCCAAAATGGGCGAAACAACCCATTTCGCATCCATTTTGTATTTGGGTGGAAAATTAGTTTTTCAACACGATATTAATCTTGCGCCGTCGAATCTAAGGTAAGGGAGCGAAGGGTCAAGTTTTGTTTGAGAGCTGCAGGCAATCAAAGGTGGGACCGAGATAATGTTAAGTGGGTGTTTTAAAGTTCAAAAATTTTATACAACATGACCTTAAAGGTTTCGATATGGTGGCGGATATAAGAATGGTTAAAGGAATATAATGGGGGTTAACTGTATATGCGGCATGGTGCTTATATGACGGGTTATCAATATAAAGTATGAGGCTTTATATATCGTGGCAGATATGGATAGGGGCTAGGTTTAATGTTTAATTAAAATAAACCTTAGTTTATTTTATTTAAACATTGGATTTAGAAATATGCGGGGAGGAATGACATTGTTTACATAAGGCAGAGTTTAGCATGGTGACGCTTCTAAGCTTTTTAACCTTTATAAAATGATAAAATATCAGCCAAAAACTTAGGCTAAAATGCTGATGAGCAAGGGAATGTATTTCATTTCAAAATACATAGGATATGTTCAAATAAAACTCATTGGCGCAATTTTTATTTTATTTATATAGTATTAAACCTGTTGAATGGTTTAATAACCATAAGGGGCGAGATATTTCTTTAAACGTAGTTTTAGACCAAAGAGTGCTTTATTTGGGTTTTATTTTGACATGTGGATAATAAATTTGGTCCAAAATCTTTGTAATAGTGGGTTTTTAGGGGTATTTAGATATAGGGAATTAGATAAATAGGATAAGGTTTTATCTATGGATTTAATAAACTAAGTTAAAAGTTAATATGAAAAGGGGAATGGAATGCACACAAACTACACAATATGACTAAGTAAAGTGAATAAGTAAAGCAAAGCTTGTCTTTTCATCATTTCACCAATTTACTTAGGATAAAGCATTTTTTAGGGTTTTTGTATGTTTCTGAGTGAAGGAAGTTAATTAGATGGGGTTTTATGTTTCATTAAGTAAGAATGAGTGGTTAGTTATGAAAATGAGTTAAAATGTATGAATAAGGGATAAATAATGATAAATGGGGATTTAACTTTTTCAACTAACCAATCATCGAACCTTGGGTCCGGTCCCAAAAAAAGTCAGAGAAATGCTCTGAGCCTGTTTGACTGATAATCTAAAACACTAAATACTTACAGGGAATGGGAAATTAGTGATTTTTTTCCCGGTGATGAATATTACATGCTTTTTCCCACTTCTTTCTACCTACCCAACATTATTCTAACATTTTTTCTTCCTTTTGACAGGTGCATTTAATCTTGCAACCTTGAAACATTTATTCTTTTGAAATAATAAACTATCTAATTATACCTTATTTCATCCGAGGACTTAGATTAAATTGTTGAGCTCCTCATTATTCTCTACCTATCCACTGATCTGTCAGGATTAAACTATCTGACAAGCCTTTATTCACTATCTAAAACATGGAAATTGAAAACATGACAAGTCAAGTTTAAACAGTTTAACTCATCATGGATTATGGCATTTATTGACACTCTGCCATAATCATTTGCAAAAAGTAAAAAGTAGTGGCATTTGGACTTGCACACTTTCATGTCTTATTTTCATATTTTTCTTTTGGGGTGTATATATTTTTAAGCCCTTCGATCTTTATTTTAAGAATTTTTACCCTCTTTTTTGATATTTTTATTTTTTCAAAATATGGGAAAACAACTTGCAGAAAGAAAGGTATGTACATATTTTACAAGACTATAAAAATTCAATTCAAAATTATGAATCCTATATTGATAGGACCCTAACATATTGCATCTTCTCTACCTCTCTTAACGAACATTTTCTTCCAACAAAAATTCCATTAAATTTTATTTTATTTTTATGGCGTATAGATTATAGCTCGAATAAAAATGTCATATAGTTTTGTCTCTTTAGAATTTAGTTAAGACTTTTTACTTTTTAGGGACATGTGACCTGTCTTTATTAAGTGAAACATCTTGACATAACTCGGTATAAATTTTTGGTTGAATATGTGACATCTCAAATATGAGTGGTGATGTGATTTATTTTTAAATTGAAATAGGAAAGGAGCATGATTTGAAAAATAAATAATTTATTATTACTATTATTTTAGTTTATTTATTATTTATTATATATATTATCTTTATTTCTAATTCAATAACTCACACATAATTTTTTTTTAATTTAAAAATAAAAGTACAAATTTAAATATGTGTAAATTTTAAAATTTATTTATTATTTCAATATTCCAAACATATATATTTACACAAAAGTAGAGGAATGATACACAGATTCATCAATATTCAACATCTTATGTATGCCAACCAGTTTGATATGGTTTGTGTTCGTAGATTATTTTGATGTGATTTTCCTCCTCCACTCCAACATGGAAATTGAAAGATACCCTCTATGTATAGATGTGTGTCTTGCTTGATGAACAATGGGAGAAGAGACCATTCTCACAACAACACTCATTGTATTATTAGGTGTTAGAGTATTCGTATTATCTTTTTTCCCATATTGAGCTCCTCCTTAATTTATCAATGGTTGAGCTAGGACTGGGCATCCTTATGCTACCCGCGCTTGAGGCAAAGGTGAGGGTTTTGACTACAATTAGAAGCAATTTTAGGGAGCCTTTTTTATTCCATGTTGTCATGCTTGTTATTATACATCAAATGTCTAAACATAGTCATACTTTCAATGGAGGACAAACCAGATTCGATCAAGAGGATAGGATAGGGACTATTTCCCTTGATCTTACAGATATAGATTATGAATTTTTTTTGAATCATCTCAATGTTCCTCCAAGACTCTTTAGATATACTGCAGCCCCAAACTTCACATCTGTATAAGACAATAAGGGTGACAAGGGTCTCAAAGAGGAACTTGTTTTTACTCTAAATGTAAAGATCAACCGACTTACAATTTTTTTCAAGCTCATAATAAGATTTCAAACCCCCAATAATCATTTTTTCGATGCTATAATTCTAATTGAGATGATGAGGGAAGTCGATGCCCAAATACTTATAAGAAGAAACCTGCTCTAAGCACTAGTTTTTATACACGAAACTACCATGGGTGATATTTTTGTATTTAATGATCATGACTGTAGTCTTGTGGGTATTAACTATCATACCCATATTGGAGTAGTAGTCATGAAGAATTTAGAGTTGTTTGTCAAGGTCATCATGGATTTTTTCAAGAAGAACGATATCATCAGCATAGAGGAGAAGAGTAATGAGAACACTAGCAAGCTCGGTGCCCTTGCACCCCGCAGACTCCAGACACTCCTCTAGCTTATCGATGTATATGCCAAAAATGGTAGGGGGTAGGGGACACCCTTGCTTAAGTCAAATATTTCATTTAATGTCTTTAGACCACCCCTCCTTGGTCTTAAGCTTGGTAGTGATGGTCTCGTAGAGACGGATCACAACAATCCTCAGCTTAAGAGGGACCATGATCTCTTTAAGTCTCTCCCAAAGTTTATACGAGGAATAGTGTCGAAATATTTTCTAGAGTCCACAAAGAAACATAAGAGATCGAATTTACTATTGCGACATTCATCTGCAATGATTCTAAGAGTGACCATATGGTCAATGATCAAGTGATGTCTTCTAAAACCTACTTTTCCTTTAGCTCTTTTTCCCTGGCTTTCAAGCCAAAGGCTAGGATTCTTCTCCAAAATGAACCCATAAAGCCCAGATAGGATATGGATAACCATAATGGTCATGCAGTTATATTGAACACTCTTGTCCCCATTTTTAAATATAGGCATAATAAGGCTTTGTGTCCAAAGCCAAGTGAAGCCGTGTGTTACAGAAAAATTGAGAATCTTGTGGAGATAAGGAATGATGATAGATCTTCCCATTTTAAGGATCTCATCTTGGTATCCTTCAATATATTTAGCTTTCCCATTAGCGAGATTATTAATACCAAACTCAATGTCGTCAAGAGAGAATAAATCCTCCTTAATTGGAGTGATTAAGGTGGTGCCCATAGTGCCCAGACAGTCATACAACTTCTTAAGGTAGTTGTCCCAGTTTTCTAAGGGGATAGAATGGTTATATTTGGTTTTACAGACAAGAACATTCCGCCAAAATGTTTTGGGTGCAACTTTAGGAAGGTGGAGAAGATAATCCTATATTTTATTAATATATGATATTTTCTTCCTCTTGATGATATTTTTGTATATATTGATATTCTGCAGCTTAATTATTTCATTAGAAGCCTCTTTGATCGCTTTCCTGGCAGTTTTGCAATCTTTGTCATACCATGTATTGGAAGTTCTATTTGACTCCTTAAAATAAATCTCATTAGAAAAATTTCTAATGGTGTTGGAAATGATAGTAGTGAAATGGGAATAAATTTGATCAATGTTATTATTATAATTCATGGAGCCTAAATCCCTCTCTAAATCCCTTAAGAAGAGTTTGTTTTTACTTGTATCGAAGAGAATGTGTCTTTTTATTTAATTCTTCTCCTGCATGTGGATGGCATGCATAGCAAGAATGAGGTATAGAGACAGAGATCTCTGGTTAGAGTCAGGCTAGAATCCATTAAGAATCTCAATGTTTGTAATATGATTGAGGACGAGGATGTCAGAAATTGCATAATCCATGACACTACTACCCAATGCATAGAAACATGTCATCTGACCTAAGAGGGGCCACTTGCTAATACCATTACAAATAATTGGGTCCTGGGAACTACAAAGTTTGAGGAGATCGGTGTCGAATAAGTTCTCGATAATGTCTTTAGGTTTTCTCTTGAATTTATTGGCTAAGATAGTACCTTCATCAAGCCACAAGGGGTCAGGTTTAGAGTTGTTGCTTAATGTAATGGCTTGGTTAGTAGAAGTTTTAGCATTAAGGTCTCCCAGTAAAAGGATATTACCATCATTTCTCAGGTTGAAGATGTCTTTTTCTGAAGAATTGAAAAGGAAATTATTATCCAAGTTGTTCTTCTTATAGGATGTAGAGTTGATAGGAGCGAAATAGCAAATTGAAAGAAATATCCTATTGGTGGTAGAATCAAATATTTTGATCGAAATGTATTGTTTGAAGGGGTCGATTTTATGAAGTTGGATGTGAGAAGGAAAAGTGTTCCTTACATAGGAGGTTATACCACCAAAACCCCTCCGAGATGATTTCTTATTCCAACCAGACCAAAGAGTAAAACCGTCGAGGTGAGGGACCTAGATTCATCATGCTCCAATGTTTCAACTAATAGAATAAGGTCAATTTCACTCGGGATCTAAATTAACATAGGACCTTTACACCATGGAAAGCCATGACAGTTCCAAAATAGGATTTGAAGTGATGCAAATCATTATTTATCACTCGTGCTTGAGACTCTATCTCTAATAATATCTTTCCTATTCCTAATGATTGCCCATTTCTCGACATTTCTTGCATCCTTGACCTTTTGAACTTCTTTCCTAGGTTCAACTTGGTCTTCTGGAATGAGATCTTAATTTATAAATATTCATGTTCCTTTTAGGCTTGGGATTTCCTGAGTATATCCAATTTATGTTCATGACAACTGACCTTGACATGGATGAGTCTGTGTTTATGCTCAATTATCTTTCTGACCCTTTTTTCTCCCATGAGATAGGTTGTTCAGATTTGAGATTTTATTTTTAATTGTTCTTTAACCATTTCTAATGTGTAATGATTTTCTTGTTATTCTATACCCGCAACTATAAAATTTAAGGCTCGTTTGTGGTGCTCATAGTCGAGAACAATTAATTTATTA
Source organism: Pinus albicaulis (assembly GCA_034641835.2). Taxonomy (NCBI): domain Eukaryota; kingdom Viridiplantae; phylum Streptophyta; class Pinopsida; order Pinales; family Pinaceae; genus Pinus; species Pinus albicaulis. Next base: position 379,531,196 of record CM076569.1, on the reverse strand, counting down.
TTTCCTCTTTGATGGGTTTAATATCTAAGTTATTTTCTATGTTATTTAGAGTTGAGTTATTATGTATTTGTTCTTTTAGATTTTTAATCTCACTTTTCAAGGTGTCATTTTCTTCGACCATTGTTTCTTTACTATGTTCTGTTTCCTTGATTTTACCTTTAATTTCTTGGAGTTCAATTTCGAGTGTGATTATTTTATTTTCTAATGATTTGTGGTTGTTATCAAGCATTTCTGTTAGTTATAGTTTAAAATGATTTTCTCTTTCTTATCTTCATCTTTCTAAAAACTCAATGAAATCATAGAGACTATCTAATGTAATTTTACTTTGTATTCCTTTGCTAGAGGGGGGCTTAGAATTATGAGGGGAAGTATTCATAGTGTAACAAAACAAAACTTAACATGAGTAGGGTATGTGAGAAAGTGTGCACCTGTAAAACAGAACCAATGTGAAGTTGTCACCCCACCTTGGAGGTTGAGTCTTTGGCAAATACAGATCTTGCTCCTACTGTCCCAAAATTGAAGTTCATAAGAACTTGCTGACACCCAGAATCAGTGAGAGATGGATACCCCTAGCTATCCCAAAAATTATTGGTTGTCTCGAAATTACCCCAATGCCCTAGCTATCAGAGCTTAGGGCTTGCTTCAACTTTTCAGAGTTAGGGCTTGCTTCAATGGGAGCAACACTCCATTCGCACACTACAACAAGATAAGTTCTATTATCTTCTTAGTTGGTGAAGTAATTCCACTAACTTCTATATTCCTATAATTCCTTAACCTGTGACTTTTGAATTCAAGCAAGAGTAGGATACGATCCATTACCCTAAAAAGAGATTCGTAGTCCAAAAAGGGAAAATAACACCCTTCGTTATAACATAATTTCATTATCATAATAGCATAATTTCTGAGGGTTTAATCTTCAATTTTTTTTTGAGAGGGGTAGTGAGAGTACATGTGCGGAAGCAAGGGGTCCAGCAATAGCGAACCCAGCTCCAAAATAGACTCATTATTCTTAGTATGAATGGCGTCTCAATTGGATAGATTGACCTATGGAAAGTGGTTGCAACAATTAGATTCGAACCCTTAACAATAATCTCACCCTCCAATAATTCAACTCGAGTTCAAGAAATAAATTCAGCTTGAGAAATTTTATCCTTTAACCATTGATGATTTCGCCATTCTAGAAAATAAAACCGTCCCTTGTTCAAAGTTTATATGCACTACAGAGATCACTAAAGTCGTCGAAGTCACCGTAGAGAGAAAAAATGGAGTTTCATAAATAAATAATTATAATATATTTAAACATATTTGATAATCAAATAAATATTAATTAATCTATTATTTTCAATAAAATTAACTTAATCATATATAAAATCAAATTGATAAATATAAAACATATAAAAATTAATAAATGCGAATAAACCATATGTCTTTTATTTAAAAGGAAATTTTATTTTAATAATGTTCCTTTCTAAATTAAATGAAAGATTGGTTTATTTTAGTTCTCTTATAAGTATTGAAATATAATTCATTAATGAATGATTGGTCGTTGGTTGAGAAGGTGGAAGATGGAGGGAAGCGGTGCATCGGTCTGCGTTTACCCTAGGGTTCGATTCTCTATTTCTCTGGCTGGTGCGGCAGTGGCTCACGATGGGGGCGATTCAGTGGAGAAGAACACCTGCGGGCCTGTTACCTTCTTTTTGGAGACGTCGTGCACATTCCCACCCGTTTACTCTGATTTCCGGCGTATTTTGGCAGCGGCGTTTTTTCACTGTCGTTGGACTTGGGTACAGAGTCACGACACTGGGGCTGCTATTGTGCGACTAGCATCCATGGTGTTTACTGGTTCGGTGGCTTTCGATGGCTGGAGGAGGCCGATAGTACCTGTGCATCATCTGTTGGCCTACACCCAACACAGCCTATGCGATTATCGTGCTCTGTTTGGGAGGCCCCGACTGTTTGCTGCCCTTGATGTTTCTACACGCCTGTTATGCCAGAAGGATGAGGGTGTCGGCCTTATTACTGGCAGCAATTCTCCGGTAGGCTATGCATCTTTTCAAATATTCATTAAATCTCCTGCTGGTAATAGTTTTGTTATATGGATTCGAGATACAGATTCCATATTAATTTTGAAGGGCATAATCCAGTCTACTACTGGCTTCCCATCTCACCTCCAGTCTTTAATACATGGGGGAAAAGCATTAGCGGATACCAGAACTCTTAACGATTATGCCATTGCTTCTAGTTACACTGTCTGTCTTAACTTAAGACTGCGGGGGGGGGGGAAATAGGACCGAACAGACCCCATGGAACTACCCCGGGTGCCAGTGCGTCCAACACTTCTCACTCCAATGGACCTTCATACAGGAACGTCCTACAAGGGGGAAAAAGCAAAGCTGCTACAGAGACAGTGGCCCAGGCTGAAAACTCTCCCAAGTCGTACATTGTGGAACAGCAGAACTGCATTCCTGAAATACACATAGAAATTCCAGATATAGAGGTGCATAGAACAATATTTGAATCACAAGCCATAATATGCAGATTCAACTGCTTTTGGCCCAAACCAGTGGAGCTTTTCCAATGGATATTTACCAACTGGACCATGGACTGTGAAATCCACCTATGCTCAAAAGGATTTTTCATAGTCAATTTTTCATCATCAGAAGAAAGAGATATCATACATAAGGAGGGGCCATGGTTCTAGGGATCTACTGGACTCTTCATCACACCATGGTTCCCGGATTTTGATGCCAACACTATGGAGGTGACCAGAATGTCGGTTTGGGTCCGGCTTCACAACCTCCTGCTTCATTTCTGGTAGGAAAATGTTCTTGGAGGTATTGGAAATATCCTTGGCATATATATCAAAAAAGATATACAACGAATGGAGGAGTGCATTTACACCTTCGCACGAATTTGTGTGGAAGTGGATTTGAGCAAAGGTCTACTAGAGTGCATCATATTGAATCATAAACAACAACGATGGACACAACACTTAGATTATGAGAACACAGCATTTCGATGATGGATATGCAGGAACACAGGACACCCACAAAACACTTGCCCGGCAGCCCCAAGAGATAATAGGAGAAAGAATAAAATGGGCAAAGTAGCCAAAGGATGGAAATACCCATCAGAAGAGCCAGAACAGCAAGAGGAAGGGGAAGAACCTATCCCACAAGATAGTAAAATAACGGAAACTACCTTGGGTGCACAAGAACAGAAAATGCAAGAACCCATTGATGCCACCACCGTGACACAACCAGATATGGATCTGGGGGTAACAGACAGCGGGGGGAATAAAAAACTACATACCTCAGACAGATCGGACTCTGACAAGGACATTGGAGCGCATGCAGAAGATAACCAGCTCGTCCTTGTATCAACCACGCCAACAGAAGGGGCTTGGCAGAAGGTTGAAAAGAAAAAAGGGAGAAAAGCCTAATTCTCTCTCATTGTTTTATATCTGCGGCATACTTGCTTGTTTTGATTGACACTTACCAGCTCATGTAACATGTAATTTTGTTTTTATAATAAAATTACGAATTTTTCCTTTGTGAAAAAAAAAATTAATTCATTAATGAATTTAAATATGTAAAATTTTAAATTAAGATGAATTTACAATAAATCATTTATATAATAATGTATTACCTTAATTAAATGTCATGTTTTATTTTCAATTAGCAAAATTTATATTAAAACCCATAAAAAAATGTCTTTCATTTATATTATTATTGAACATTTAAAAAGACGCACATTGAGCAGTATCTACATTCTGATTCTCATGATTTTCCCACTCAGAAATTTGGAGTTTTGAATACTTTAGCTACAAGAGCTCTTATAATTTCTGATATTGATCATTTAGATGAGGAGAAAGCCCATATCCTTAATTTTTTTGGAGAAAACGGTTATAGTAGAAGTCAGGGTTTGAAGGCTTTCATGAATGCGAGCAAAAGTCCTAGATGGAATAACATTAGTGGTGATGTTGTTGGTACTACTAACAAGATCACTCGGATTTTAAGGAAGCATAAGAACTCTTCTTCTTTTAAACCTTTAAACACCATTCGGGGCTCCCTTAAATCGGTTAAGGACCAGTTGGACCCTAAAAACATGAAAGGTGTTTATTTGATTCCGTGCTCTTGTGGGATTCCCTACATCGGTGAAATTGGTCGATCGATTAATAAGAGGTTCCAGGAGCATGCTGCAGATATTAGGCATGGTAGAACCAATTCCTCTGTGTTAGCTGAGCATTCAAAAAATACAAAGCATCACATCTATATGGAGGATGCTAGAATCCTTGCTAGGGTTGACCATTTCCATCACTGGAAATTTAGGGAGGCGATTGAGATTGAGAAGAGGTCCCGCACGTTGAACAGGGATGACAGATGGAAAGTTAGCAGTTGTTGGATTCCATCTCTTCACTCCTTGTAAGTTTCCTTGTATTCTTTGGTTGTTATTCTATTATTTTATTTTAGTATTTGATTATTTATTTATTAAAATTTAATTAAAAATTATTTATTTATTTATTTATTTAATTATATATATATATTTTTATTTTTATTTATTTATTTATTTATTTTTTTGGAAAGTTTTTTCATGTATTTATTTATTATTTTATTTTATTTATTGATTTTATTTTACTATTTTTATTTATGTTTATATTTGTATTTATTTATAAATTAATTATTTTTTATGACTTTGACTTGATTTCTTTGGTTTTTGTTTTACTTTTTACTGGGTCGTTTTATTCCTTGGTTTTTATTATTTTTATTTTATGATTTGGTCTTTTTATTGTTATTATTTTATTTATTTTATTTTATTATTTTATTTATTGGTTTATGTATGTGAATTTATTTATTTATTAATTAAAATAAAATACAAATAATTTATTTTTACTTTTATTTTTGTTTTATTTTATTTTTTATTGTATTTTAATTTCTTGTGTCTAATTTTATTCCTCCATTTATTTATTAATTTATTGTATTTATTTTATTATTGTATTTATTTTTAATTTATTTAGAGTTTATGACTTTTACTTGAATTTTTCTCTTAATAACCTTTTTATCTTGTTGGGGGAGTTTTTAGGGTTGATTTTATATGAAGTGGTGATTATGACTTTTATATTTTTATTTTTAGTTTTATTTTTGACCGTTTTTAATTCTATTATTTTTGACCGTTTTTAGTTTTTAGGATGGGTTAGTTATATATTTTTGGATTATTTTATGATTTTTCTTATTTTTGACCCTTTTTAAACTCTTTAGGTTTTGGCCGTTGCTTCTCTCTTCCTGGTATAAATGTGTATGTCAGATTGGTAATCTTCATTATCCTGATGATGAACTTCAGTTGGAGTTCAAAACACATTGTTCCAAAAATTACTTATATGATTTCCCGAAAGATTTATAATTGAGAAGTATTTTTTTTTTATTTTTTTAAATATTTGGTATATTTTCATAATAATAATTTTCATTTATTTATTTACTTTTTAATTTAATATACAATAATTTTTATTTTTTAAAATGTTTTGTATATTTTAATAATAATAATATTTATTTATTTATTTACTTTTTAATTTAATTAAAGATTAACGAAATAATATTTTGAATTTTAGGAAAATTGTTTTAGTAATAAATTATTTGAAAATATTATAAAAAATAGATAATTATTATTTTATAAATTTATATAATTAATTGAGAAAACATATTAATTAGATGACGTTAATTTCCCTTATATTATTATTAAACATTTAAAAATGGCATACAATAATTTTTTATTTTTTTAAATATTTTGTATATTTTAATAATGATTTTCATTTATTTGTTTACTTTTAATTTAATTAAAGATTAATTAAGTAATATTTTGAACTTTGGGAAAATTTTAGGAAAATTGCTTTAGTAATAAATTATTTGAAAATATTATAAAAATAGATAATTATTATTTTAATAATTTATATAATTAATTGAGAAAACATATTAATTAGATATAAGTTAATTGTTGAAAAAACATTGTTTTTTTTTTTTTTTAGATTCAATTTCTAGATATGACATGTTTATGATGATGATGATGATGGTGGTGGTGGTGGTGGTTAACGTTCACTGAGACCAATCTTTGGTCTCTTGAACCTAAAGAAAAGAGTTATTTGGTTTGATTTAAGATTTTATTCTTTTTCTCAAAAAGCTTGGAGAGAAGCGTCTTGAGCTCACTATAATTTTGACATCTTAAAAGGCTAGGAAGGTCACTATTGCAACAAAGGTTATGAAATTGAGCTTTAATGTGGTTGTACGCGGGGCAGTTTAAGAGGAAGTGACTTTCATCTTCTGTGCTCATATTCTCACAGAGATGGCAGATCCTTTCCATCCATGGTGCTTTAGGAACTGTCCAACGACTTGTTTCACTATGGAGCTCATGAGAGTTCGTTCTAATCTTGGCTATCTTAATTTTCTTCTTTGAGCTAGTTAAAACAGAGAGATACTTTTGATCTTCTAGGGTGGGGTTGATGACCTCCTGATAATATCTTAATTTTCTTTTAGCTGCTAGATCTTTCCCACACCACATTTTTTCTTTGAACTTAGAAGTAACAATTTTTTTAATGTTATTAATGTTTTGCAATGCAACATTCTCGTCAATCTCCCAATGGTTTAACTAGGCCCTAGTGTCTTTATACCAACCTCATTTAAGCCTTAGGTGGTTTTGGCTGGAATTTAAAGCTAGCTTAGGAAGTCTATGGTCTCCTATTCTATTGAGCTTGTGATTGTACAACAAAATCCTAGTCATAGCTAGGTTCTCGATAGGGGAAAGACCCACTTCTATAAGGAGAATAAGATAGGGTGTATTGCTTTTTATTTTAAGGTTGTATGTTATAAAACACTTCTGGATTTGCTCAATCTTTCTCCAAGATTCTCTAGAGATGCTGCAACCCCAGACTTCACATCCATATAAGATAACAGGAGTGACTAAAGTTTCAAAGAGGAACTTCTTTCTATCCCACATTACGAGGTTTTTCATTTTACAATTATTTTCAAGACAAAAATAAGCTTTCCACCCCCCATTAATCCTTTTCTGAATGCTATAGTTCGAGTTGAGTTTGTGATGAATATCAATTCCTAGGTACTTGTACGAAGAAACTTCCTCCAAGTTACTATTGTCATACATAAAATTAGAATAAGTGTCCTTCTTGGATTTGATAATCATAACTTTTGTTTTGTCAGTGTTAACAGACATACCCATGGTAGAGAAGAAACCCTTAAGAAGTCTAAGTTGCTTATCAAGATCATATGGGCACCTTGCGAGAAGAACAATATCGTTAGCATAGAGAAAAAGAGTGATGACTATCCCAGCTAAGATCATGCCAGCACATCCTACTTCCTCTAAACAACCTTCTAGCTTGTTGATGTAAATGCCAAATAGGGTAGGGGAGAGGGGGCAACCTTGTTTAACTCCGATATTACACTTAATATCTTTCGACCACCCCTCATTGCTCTTTAACTTGGCAATTACATTCTCGTATAATTTTATAGCGGCCGCTCTTAGTTCGAAAGGAACATTTAGCTTTTCTAATCTATTCCATAGGTTGTTTCTAGAAACTGTATCGAAAACCTTTCTAAAGTCCACAAAGCAACAAAAAAAAATTAAAATATTTCAACTTAATAACTTATGAAAATGAAATTATTATATTTTGTATATAAACTTTTTCTACCCTTACTCTCATATCTCATTCTTAAAACCTCACATATGAGGGGCATATATGAAGATGGGAATGTAGGTAGTGGGGACAGTTCATATCTAAAACATAATTACCATATATGTGAGTGAGGGTTAGTGTGAGCGGTGGAGTATCTAAAACATAATTACCGTATATGTGAGTGAGGGTTAGTGTGAGCGGTGGAGTAGAGGGAATTGAAATAATATGTAAAATATAATAATAAACTTTCTAAACATTTCTCATTAGGTTAGAAAAATGAAAAAAATGAAATTAAATAATAAATTAAAATAAAACATAATATTAATTATTTTATTTGAAATATAAAAATAACATATTTAAAAAAAAATACTATTTATTTATTTATATATGAAATCACTAAATTCAAAATAATGAAATATATTAAAAAATATTTGTCAACAAACCAAAAAAAATACGAAGTTACAAATATTTTATACAATGAATACTAAGATTTACTTTTAACATACATGCATTTTCTCACTTTGAAAAGCTTGGATAGGGTCCTAAGGATATGCATATGTGTGCGAAGCATTCACATATGAACATCCTTGCCATCAAGGGGATCGAGCTAGAAGGGTAACTAAAAAATCAAACTAGAAGGAATGTTATAATCACACGGTGAATATTATATTAAAAAAAATTATTATTTTTTTAATAAAAATAAAATAATTATATATGAATATTTTCAGATTTAAAATGTGTTATTATATTAATTTTTTAAAATTATTTATTATTTATAATAATTATGAAATCACAATTAAATTATTAATTAATATATAAACAAACTTAAGGTATTTATGTATTAATAACGAAATCCAAAGTAAATATAATCACAGAGTGATCATATTGAATGGGAAGATCTCCTCAATCCATCATGATAAACCTTCAAAATAAGGTAAATAGGATCTTTGTTTCATGTTTGCTTTAAAATATTATCTTTCACTGGTTGCATTTGTGGTGAATTTAATAGAACTAAATTTGAAACCAACTTTAAATGTGATGTTTATGTGATAAATAAGATACATATATCTTATATTCGTTAAGTTTTATGTTTTCAATTTGATCAAAAACTCCATATGGGTTTGGAACAATACTCTAACTTTCTTGTCACTCCACTTTTTAATTTTTTATTACTCTCTCATAGTTTGGATATGCTCCTTTTATCATGTGGTAGGTGTGTGGAGGGGATACAATTTTTTTTTAAATGTCACGTTTCTGTTCCATCACACAACTTATATAATAAAACAAGGAACAATGGGTGGACCTTTTGAACGTTCTAACTCTCCATTGAAGACTCTAGGGAATCCTCAACATTGGCACCATCCCAAGATCTTCACTCCTATTAATCGTTCTTTAGAAAGCAACAATTTATCCATACCATTTTTGTCTTTGTTATTTAAAAAAGTAAATATGAATTGCAGTCCTTCTTGTTTTTTTTAAGATTTCTCTACCTTCATGGCTTATCTTTGAGCTAATCATATAAATTAGAATATTTTTCATGCAGTAAGTCTATGACACTCTTCATTGACCTCATCAAGCCTTGAAAGTTGCATTGATCTCTTGTTTTAACCTTTTTTGAGAATTTTTCTTTGTCATAGCCTTGAAAAATTATGAAATATTACTTTACGACATCACATGAAAGCTTCTCTTTGTGTAACAAACTTCAAGAAAATTCACTTCTATATGATGCATCATGTTGCATAAAATCTAGTGCCTCTATGACAATCGAAAGAATTAGTTTTTTTTAAATATAGCATATCATGCCTCTCGAATTTTTTTGTCTCTTGCAACGTGTCATGTCCAGACTTTTTTCCCAAAACGATACATTTAAATGTAGAAAAAAATACAAGAATGTGATACATAGTACAAAATGTAGTTTCCATCACAAAATATCACGTATTTCTAAATTTTTCATCCTATTTTACTTGAAATACCTTCCCTTACAACATATCACAACTTGCCAAATTTTGAAACACAACCTGCCTTTATCACATAATGAAACCTTGTTAAGGCTCGATATTTTATAATTTCAACAAAACTCTCAAAGTTTTGTCATTTAGTGTGTATTATATCTCACCAAAACATCAACATGTGGGACAAGTTTGATTTAAGAATTTGAAAACTCGAAAAGGGTAGCAGATGGGTCACAATATCTTTCTAACTATTTTTGGACTATTTATTCCCCATTTTGACTCTATCCTTGAGCATGTCAATGTGAAATATGTTCCCAAAGTACATGTGCAGGATCACATGTCCTTCCCTGGACCTTGTGCACTCTGGTATTCTCTTTCAAATGCTAAGTCCTCTCACATCGATGCCCCTTTATAAATGCCTAGTTGTCTTCTTAAGGTGGCAAGATAGCTATGTTATATGTGGCAGTGAAGAGGGTTTATCCTCGTCGTGTTGCTCTTGGATGCTACCGTCAGTATCATCTTGATCAGTGGAAGGTTCATTTACTCACGGTTATCTTCCGTGTTTTCACTTTTGTTCACTATTTAGGAAGCCAACCTTCTGGAACTGTTCATGTAGCTTTGATAGTTTAGACAAGGGTCAATTTTTTCATCCTCTTTTTCCATAATGAAGGGACTAGTCCATCCCTATAATTGGTGGCAGTTCTACCTACCTCACACTTCAAAGTTCCAATTTTGTGGGAATTTCCTTCAAATGTCGAGTTTGGGTTTGGAGAATTTGGTACCCAGGAACCTTCTCCATTTGGTTTTGATGGTGTTAATTTTTCTTTTAGTACCACGGTCTACTTAAAGTCTATGGTCTTCATTTATCTCTATCTCTCACAAATCGAGATATATTTGGAGTTAGAGTTGGTATTCCTATTGAACTATTGAGGAATTTCCCTACATCTGAATCCTCGAATAAACATGCTCTCTCTTATTTTTTCCTATGCAAATGATTCCCTTCTTGTTGAGGTGATTATCTCCTACTTGAAAGTATATGTCCCTACATGTTTTCCTTTGTTTTTGTCCATTTTTTGTATCAATCCTTTCCCACTGTAATTATGGCTCCTCGATAGAGAATGTCAAGTTGTTGACGTGGTGCAACTGGTTCATTTTCCTCTCTCCGACGATTGTTCGGATGTGAGTTAGTCAAAAACTACTTCAGCTCAGTCCCTCTTGAAGCCGGGAAGGAGATTCTCCTCCCGGAGTCAAAGGATTTTGGTGATTTGATATGTTTCTCTTATTTTAGGTTGCAGATAGCTACCTCAAGTGGGTTCCTGATCCAGGAAAGTTCTGGAAGGGTAGGCTCCACTTCCTTCACTCACTCACAGTGCACTGACAGAAGGAAACACTTCTTCACATGGTTATTTGAGACAAGCATGTAAACAACTATAAATTTTTTGTAGGACTTGAGGATGTTAAGTGAATATTTTAGAAAAATTTCTTAAGCCTAGATGACACTGTGAATAGAATAACAAGGCTGGAGAACTTTGTGGTCTCAGATTCAAACACTGATTATGAGGAGCTTAATTAAGCATTGACATCCTTTAATGCTCTTCTAGTCAATGTTTCCTCCCCTGATGGCACTTCTCCACACGTAAACTCCTCTCCCCTCTCTTTGGTCATTATCGCTTACTAATGGAATTTTATGGTTTATGCACTTGTCTCTACCTTTTGGCATTTGATGCTTCATGCACTAGTATCTATAGTTGGTTTTTAGCATGGCACTCTAGAACATAGTTGGATTTTTGCTTCAAACTCTTCACAAAACTCAAGATATCGTGGGAACACAAATGGATTTTCTTTGCTTCTACTTTTGTTTATACCTTTGTTTTACTTTATGTATACAGGGATTTATGGGCAGTGACCTGGGCTTAGGGGCTGAAAATGTCGCATAAATCCTAGAGCTACAATTTGGGCCTAAGAAGCTACCTTCTCAAGGCTAGCTCATGGCTCTTGGGTATAGAGCTGCCCCCTTACCCTTAAAATCTCGCAACTCAGCCTAAAGGGGCCAAAAAGAAGTCCCCCCTCACGGAATAGGGCCCTAGGAGGTTAGGTTACCTGCTGGGGATGTTAATGTTGCAGTGTAAAGTGTGGTTTTGGTGTTTCCATTGGTTCCACTTGCTTAAGGTCATCTAGGAGGTTGAATCTCATATAGTAGACTCTCGTCACATGTTTACCCAAGTTGGCTGATTACTTGGGTAGAAGTGGGATGAGGGTGTTGTATTATTAATGATAAAAAAATTAATATATAAGTTAAACATATATAAATTACAAAAATATAACATGATTCGCAACAATGGAAATTTACCCCATTTTACTATGGATATTATTAACTTATTTTTTACAATACCATGGTTTATTAATACCACATGTCCAAAAACCATAACTCATTTCATATGACACTTATTCATATGACATTTTTTTAATTAATGAATTTAAATAAAAGGGCTGAAATAACATAACTACTTTGCATATAAATGTTATCCTTTCAATTTGTGTATACTATAATCAATAATATTCTATGAAGGTTAAATCCCTACCATTCACTTAATAATTTTTTATAATTAAATAAAAAAATTGGAAACCCAATTCCAAAATAAACATGTCTATCGGCATAATTAGTATTTTGTTAATTTTTTATTTATAATTAGTATTTTGTTAGTTTTTATTTATAATTTAAATAGTGTTCTAAAATTTAATATTAAAACATCAAATTAAAAAATAATAATGTTATTCCAAGGGGCTTAGAATAGAATAGCCTAGGTTGGGTGCAATCCTCGGTGATTTTGACAACTTAGATGTCCTTGGGTCAAGGTTTGATTTAACAAAACGAAAAAATAATTGATAAATAGGGAAAATTAATTAATTATTATTTTATATTTTTACTATAACTATTAAAATAATGTCATGAAAAATACAGTGGATTGGCCATGGATGGAGGAGATACTAAGATACAGTTTACAGACCTCATTCATGAGCATATGATTTATAGGAGGTTTGTGATTTTTAAAGAGTGTACCAGGTTGTGCAGATGTCCTTCCCTGGACCTCGTTCACTCTAGTATTCTCCTACAAATTTTGAGTCCTCTCACGTTGATGCCCCTTTATAAATGCATAGGTGTCTTCTCAGGGTGGAAAAATATTTATGTTATCTGTGGTGGTGAATAGGGTTTTTCCTCGTCATTCTTCTCTTGGATTCTATCATTCGTATCCTCAAGATCAGTGGAAGGTTCATTTCCTCATTGTTATCTTCCCTATTATCGATTTTTTTCACTATTTAGGAAGCGAAGATTCTGGAACTATTCATGTAGCTTTGACATTTTAGATAGGGGTCAGTGTTTTTTAACCTCTTTCTCATAATACAAAGACTATTCCATCCCTATAATTGGTGTAAATTATACCCACAACATCACTTTAAGGTTTCAATTATGTGGTAAATTCCTTTAATTGTCAAGTTTTGGTTTGCATAATATGGTACCCAGGTACCTTCTCCACTGGTTTCGATGGTGTTAATTGTGCGTTTAGTACCACATTTTTCTTAAAGTATTTGGTAGTCATTTTTCTGTCTCTCACAAATCTGGATATATTTTGAGTTAGGGTTGGTATGCTTGTTGGAATCTTGGGGAATTTCCTTACATCTGAATCCTCAACTAAACACACTCTCTCTTATTTTTTCCTATGCAAATGATCCCCTTATTTTTGAGCTGATTATTTCCTAATTTAAAGTATATCTCCCTACATGTTTGCCTATGTTTTCATTCAATTTGTTGGATCAAGAATTTCCCTCTGTAATTATGGCTCCTTGGTAGAGAATGTCAACTTATTTAGGTGGTGAAACTGGTTCATCTTCCTCTCTCCAACGATTTTTTAGATGGGCATGAGTGGAAGACTACTTCAACTGAGTCCCTCGTGAAGTCAAGAAGGATATTCTACTCCTCAAGTCAAAGGAGTTCATTTATAGGATATATTTCTTTGATTTGAGATTGGAAGTAGCTGCCTCATCTGGGTTCCTGATCCATGGAAGTTCAAGAAGTGTAGGTTCCACTCCCATCACTCACTCACAGTGCACCAATAGATGGAAACACTCATTCACATGGTTATTTGAGACAAGCAAGTAGACAACTATAATTTTTTTTTAGGACTTGAGAATGTTAAGTGAACTCTTCAAAAAAAATTCTTAAGCCGCAATGACACTATGAACATACTAGCAAGGGTGGAGAAATTTGTGGTCTTATTTTGAGACACTTAGTCTGAGGAGGTAAATTAAGCACCAACAGTGTTTAACTCTCTCCTAGTCAAAGTCTCCTCTCCCGTTGGCACTTCTCCACAGGTAAAATCCTCTCCCCTCTCTCTAGTTATTATCTATTAGTAATGGCATATGATGGTTTATGCACTATTCTTTACCTTTTGGCATTCAATGCTTCATGCACTAGTCTCTATAGTTGGTATTGAGAATGGAACTCTAGAAAAAGGTTGTATTTTTTCTTTAGACTCTTCATAGAACTCAAGATGTCATTGGAACACAATTGGATTTTCTTTTCTTCATATTTTTCTCTACTTTTTGTAGGATGGTAAAAATAACATTGATAAGCTTCTTTCACTGTCTTTATTTAATATCATTCTCCTTATTTTTTTTATAAAATTTTAAGGTCACCAATGGGAAAGTATGGCAAGTATAGTGAGGTCTCTCTAGCTCTATGAAAGTCACAACTTTTCTATCTTAATCTTTGAATTAGTATAAATGGTGCTATGGTGATATTTTGAATATGCCTAGTTGAAGCAAATGCCTCCAAGTAAAGGCCTCAATAGTAGTATTTTAGAACCATGGAGTGTGAATGAATATTAATATAACATCTTATATTATTAATAGAAATCAATATAACATCTTATATTATTAATAGAAATCAATTGATCAAGGTTACAAGAAAATCTTATTAAAATAAAAAATACATGGCTCAATAATTTGAATATTGCGCAAGGCTTATTAGTATTGTCCGAGGATTATTATATTTGTCAAAGGCAATGCAGGGTGGAAGGAGTTTGTCTCTATGTATTAATTTGAGTTGATAAGGTGTGATAATTTTATTTTAATTAAAGTAAATGTATGATGTTATATATTTAATTATCTAATTATTTGTTTTGCTTTTTATTATCATAATAAATGTTGATTGTAGAATGTTTACTCTTTGCATTACATATTTCATTAATATTTAATCAATGTTTTCATTTACTTTTCCAAATATTTTTAACTTTCTATACCTCATCCTTGGAATATGAGCTTTACGAATATTTTACATGTAACTCAAGGTGAGGTAGTGATTTTATTGGTGCCCGGGGTGGGGGCACATTAGTAGTGACTACTATATGTAGATATCGAGATGTTACCGGGCTAATTCTTAAGCAAAATATCAATGTAGTTAATATGGAATATAATTATGACTAAATGGTTATAGTTAAGGTGAGTCTAGCTATAGATTTTGATTTCTAGCTAACTCTATATTTTGGTTTTTAACTAGGAACCTAAGAATTAAATTAGATTAATGTTTTACATCTGTAACTCTACTCAATTATTTACGTTGTCAATAAAAATATTGCTTGAGTAAGGATCACACAAACATAGATGCAACTATATTCCTTTTGTGATTTTGGATATTTCTTATGTTGTTTCATTCATTTGTTGATATTAAAATGAAGTATTAGAAGATTTATTGTACATATTGTCTAGGATATCATAAGATCATACATATAATTATTGATCACACTCATGAATGGAAATAAGCATGTACACTTATTTGTTGGACTCACTATTCATTAGGGTTATAATATAACAATTATAGACAAATTGATGAGCTCTAAAAAGTCGATTGGAAGCACCCTTGTAACTTAATCACTAGAATCCATCCCACCATAAGAATACCATTCTAAGTAGGTTGTAATTTATTTCTAAAACTATATTTAGAACTACTACTACTGTAACATTTACATGGAGGATATTCTTGCAATAGCCATGTAGTATTTACTAGTAATTACATGTATTGGAGAAAGAAAAATGGCTTCAACATGTGAGTTTTTGGTTGTGTCTCACTCTCAAAGCATACTTCCACAAAATCTATACAATATGTCGAGCAAATGCACCAGATTTTATTTTTCAATGGTATGATAGTATTGATTGCATAGATACGTAGTTGGATGAATATTTTGTTATTTTAGTGTTTAGAGAGACCTAAAATAGCATACATAAGTGTATCTAATTCTTATAAACTACAATATTTATGATGATTTTAATATATGGCAAGAAATATTTTTCAAATGAAACTATAGGATTGTGTTGTAACATTTTCATATTCATATAGGTGGGAAGGCTATCATGTAAAAACTCCAAAAGAACTTAGACTTGAGCTCTTGACATGTGGATCCATATTACATCACTAAGCACTGTAGGAGAATACTTCTAGCAGTTCCCTATGGTATGAAATTTTGACCTAAGGGAAGAATGTAAAAATGGGATAGGCTATACTAAATTGCATTTGGCATGGGCTTCAAGTGTAAAAAGGCTACATGGAGGCCTATTTTCCTTATGGAGGCCAAGTATTCTAAGAATCCATGTTTCTGTTTCATTGATAATCATCTTGTTAAATGATAGGCATTTGGATGCATATGGGAATGTAATAATCATGTGTCAATGAAGAGTTTTATGTATCCTACTATTTTTATCTTCTCTTATGGTTTTAAAGGCATGAATTTGAATGATAGAGGAACATATTTTGCTATATTTTTAATGCTATTCAATCTCTCAATATATGGAACTAATTGATAATTCTTTTTTTTTTGTAGTAAAAATAATTAGATGCTTGACACATATTAATAACCATATCATATAAAACACCACTTCTATGAGCAAAGAAATTCAAATTTACTTTTCCAATGATATTCTCAACTACAAATTTTATATATATATAAGATTTAATTTTATATAAATATAAATTAGTACAACTACATTAAAAATATTAATGTGGTTGATATAGCCTAACGTGCCATAAGTATAACAAAAAAACTATTGCAACAAGAAGAATGGATTACAAATGCACACATTTACCTCATTAACCAGGTATAAAAAGGTTATGGTTCAACTTTAACTTCACAAAAAAAAAAAAAAAAAAAATACATATCTTATAGTAAAATGGACCATTTTCTAATAAAATTTGTATATATATAAATGAATGCTATAAAAAATAATGAAGAAATTATCATGGAAAAGCTTATTAGAATTGGAATAATCTCAAATCCCTAGGAAATTGGTGGTTGTGGAGCCACTTGTCACGGATATATTTTTTTAAATTTATTAAAAATAATGGACCATTTTCTTGAATAAATTTTCTTACATATAAATTAATTTTATGAATCATAATGAGGAACTTATCATGGAGAAACTTATTAGAATTTGAATAATCTAAAATCCTTAGTAGAAAAAGAATATTGTAAGCATATTCCCTTGAGAATCAATATAGGTTGTCCATTCGCTGCCCAAGACTGCAGAAAGATACAACGGGGAAGAAGCGTGCACTAGGTTTCAAAAAACTGGAGAATCAACAAAACTCTTCCAAAAATAAAACTTTGCATCGACAATGCAAAAAGAATCACCGTTCACGCCATCAAACGTCATGGGACACCTACACTCAACCAACTGTCAGAGATGAATGTAATCACATCAGTGACATGGATACGCTGGCTACCAAACAGGTCACCCCCTCGGCATCTTCACTCCCCCCCCCCCCCCCCCCCCCCCCCCTCCCCCCTTCTCTGTAGTCATGACCCTAACTCTCACCTCCCTCCCCATGTATAAACAAGCCCACGACTCTGTCATTTCCAGTCATTAGAAGGACAATCCCATATGTAGCATTTATTTCCCACATTGTATCTCCAAACCATGTGGCACGTTCTCCTACGATTTCCCCTACCTTCAGGTCCTCCCTCCAGCCTATATCTACCTCACGCATCTCGACTGCTCCTCATTCCTTCTTCTGGCTTCATCAACCCTGTATCCATCTTCTCTACTCTTCATCTCCTCCCTACCTCTCCCGAGGCCCAGCTACCCAATCCACCCCTTGCTTCTTGTTGCTTCTGCCTGCCCCTCTCTGCTCGACTCTTCTCTTATGGCCCCCCATAGAGCCAATCCTTCTCTCCCTGCTCGAGGCGGATAAGGTCGTGGTGCCCGCTGGGCTAACCACTCTCGACCCCCAGTCACTCGCGCTGAGGCAACAACCATAAACTCTGCCAGAATCTTTGCAATCACCGCCAGTCCGGAAGTGTAGGAGAAACTTACAGAAATCGAAGGCAGAGTCCAAACAGCCCACAGAAATACGACGATAGAAGTTTTGGATGCTACTTTCAGCTGGTTTCCTGACCCTGGCCTCACTAGAGCAAAGGAAAACATTTACATTCAAGCAATCGACCTTTATTGGCAAACACAAACTATGCTCGCCATGGCTCTCCAAGATCAGCAGGACTGTAACTGGATCCTCGAATGCAAACTTGACTCCCTCATGGAGAAATTTGTGATGTACGTTAGCAAATTCCATCACTGAAGGTTCATCGACCACACTCTCTACATTATGCTCTTCCAAAACGCCGGTCAATGACTCGCCACCCTCATCTGAGTCCCAAAGAAGAAGATGTTGACCCAACTGCTCCTCGCTCCTCTCCCATGCAGGTTTGCCCCGACGCAGGTCCCTCCTCAAGCAGAAGGTATATTTTTGGCTCTGACGAAGGCACCCCTGATCGACCAATAAGTGACAATGATTTCTTGACTGATGATGTAGACTAGCCATGCTCTCTAGGGCTCTAGTCTTGTAGGTTTCATGACAGTAATCTTTAAAAACTCTGTTTTTCTTCCACTACGTGGCTACAAATCATTTTTTCTCATTTAAATATCTATTTGTATCTCTGTATTTTGATAACATCTCACTCCCCTCTGCTCCCTGTATCTCCCATCCCAGAGGGTGAAAGCTAGGTCCAAAGGGACGGTTGTAATTACCACCGCAAGATGTCGGTCTGTCTATTTGCCTCATAACGACAACTATGTAACCCACTATTTTCAATGAATGTGAATAGCTCTACTTTATTTACAAAAAAAAAAAAAAAATCTAGGTTGTCCATTAAAAAAAAATCGCAAACGCTTATCCAACTTAAGTAGAAATAAGAAACCTTCAGCAAATATATATTTATATTCATAAAAAAACATATTTAAATTAACAATATAATTTTTTATAAAAAAATAAAATCTACATATTAAAATAATATAATCTCTCACACACACACATATATACACGTTAATTAACAATATAATATTTTATAAAAACTAAAATCTACATTAAAGTAGTATAGTTGTAGTAGTCATATAAATTAATGAATTAATGTGGCTAGTTATTAATTCATAATAAATATTAAACATTTATTTCATCTTACTAAAATAAAAATAAAAATCATAAAAATTAGATAAATTATAGGTTTATTTAAAATTATTATTATTAATGATCAAAAGAATTAATATATAAAATCAACATATATACAATTAAAAAAAATCTAACAATTTTTTTTAAATACGGAGATTCACTCCACTTTATTATGGAGATCCTTAATTTGTAAAAAGGTTTTCTTACAATACCATAGTTTATCAACAAGTTGTCTTTAGTAAGACTTTCTGGAAAAAAAATCCGATCTAATTTCTCTAAAATCTGCTAGGAATTCATTGAAATCACAAGCTTGATGGGTAACCCCTACACAATCGAAGTGCCCTAGGGATTTTTGAGGATGTTGAATCCATATAGATAGTCAAAAAAACCTTTTCAAATAACAAAAATCAATAACTCATTGAAATCACAAGCTTGGCGGGTAACCTCTACACCATCAAAGTGTTCTAGGGATTTTTCGAGATATTGAATTCATATATACAGTAAAAACAAAGCTTTTCAAATAACACAAATCAATATTTCACCACAAAAGATTTCATCCAGCACTAAAAACTCTAAAAAATCACATTAAAAACAACTTATTTTTAATTAAAAAGAAAAATAATATTTTTAATATATTATATTTTAAATAATAAAAATTCCAATATTTTATTTTCTTTTATTTTTTATAAATAATATATCTTTATTCCTTAAAAAAAAAATACTATTTTCATATTCCACTCAGAATACTGAATAAGCTTTTCTTTCCGAGGAAAAATATTTAAATATTCATTTGTATTTAATAAAAAGTCATAAGAATAATAATATTTTCAACTTTTTAAAGTTTATATAATGATATTCAACCATCTCAACTTAGTTTTTTTAATTAGACTTAAATTTGACAAAGTCGTCTAATTGAGTTTTTTAGTTTTTTTTTTAATATTTCAATATTTCATTTAATTAATTTTTTTAAATGATTCTCATAAATAAAATTATTTAGTAATAAATAGTTGTTAAAATAGTACGGTATACTACGTGAGTTGAAGGTGGATGAGGACTTGAATACATGTAGATGTTATGAATGCGTCATATTATATTATATTATATAGAGTGTGTGTGGGGTTTTATGCTTCCTCTACATTTTATAGATTTAAAAGCAATATCAACTAGTTACGTAAGCAATATTTTTTTAACATTGAAGGAAGTGAAGTTAGATGATAGTAATGTTGATTGATTAATAAGTAGAAGTATGGGTTATATGTACATGTGGAAGTATAATTAAATACGTTATATGTGAAAATGGAAACTAAATTAAATGTTGGGAAATGTATTCCATGGAAAAATTGAGAGAATGGTAATTGAAATATTGCGTGAACGGTGCATCAACCAACTTGATAAGTAAATAATTACTTGTATAAGAATTAAAACATGACTTCAATAGGAAGCAATCTTACTTACATTAAGAATTTTTCATGTGTTTAAATTGGAAAAATGTTTTATAAAATTATTTCAAAGATTCACCAATTTATGGTTAGAAATTGCAATGAGCTTTTAAAGAAATGAAATCAATTGATATTTCTCAAATAAATTATAAGTTTAAAAAAATGTCATATTAAGTTCAAAATGTAATGTTTTAGGATGTAGCTTAAAAGAAATTAAAGTATTTAAGAATATTGCTACACATTAATTTTAGATATTTTATTAGAAATAGTTAAGATATTTCAGAAAATAGTTGATGAAATGATAAATTAGTTGGGCATATCATAGAAAAAGTAAATCTCGATTTATTTGCTTATAGAAGTGTTTTTATATGATATAGTTATTAACATGTGTCAAACATCTAATTAGTTTTTGTTAGAAATTGCAATGAACTTTTAAGAATTGAAATTAAGTGATATTTCTCAAATAAAGTATAAGTTAACAAAAAATGTTATATTAATTATGCTCAAAATGTTTTAGAAAGTATCTTAAAAGAAATTAAAGTATTTAAGAATATTGTTATATATTAATTTTAGATATTTTAGAAAATGGTCGAGATATTTTAGAAAATAGTTGATGAAATGATAAATTAGTTCATAATATCTTTGGAAAAGTAAATCTCGATTTATTTGCTTATAGAAGTGTTTTTATATGATATGGTTATTAACATGTGTCAAACATCTAATCACTTTTACTCAAAAAAGAAGAATTATCAATTAGTTTCATATATTGAGAGATTGAATAACATTAAAAATATAGCAAAATATATTCTTCCATCATGCAAAGTCATGCCTTTAAAACCATAAGAGAAGATAAAAAAAATAGGATATGTATAACACTTCATTGACACACATTTATTACATTCCCATACGCATCCAAATGTTTGTCATTTGACAAGATGATTATCAATGAAATTGAAACATGGATTTTTAGGATAATTTGCCTCTATAAGGAAAATAGGCCTCCATGTAGCATTGTTACACTTGAAGCCCAAGCCAAATGCAATCTAGTATAGCCTATCCCATTTTTACACTCTTCCCTTAGGCCACAGTTTCATACCATAGTGGCTAGAAGAATTCTTCTATGGTGCATAGTGATGTAATATGGATCCACATGCCAAGAGATCAAATCCAAGTTATTTTGGAGCTTTTCCAAGATAGCCTTCCTACCTATATGATTAGGAGTTCATAAATTTTACTCAAAATTGAAATTTACAAGATTGGGCTGAAACCAAGATGGTTGCATAGATCTCATCTTCCTGATTTTGACACTACGAACGGTTCGAAAAACTGATGTCGTATGAGGGAGATATGACATTCTAATCGATTTCCCAAACAATTAAATTTTGCGACAGGTTTGACTAGGATACCCAGTCAACATGGAGGGTGTACAGTCAGCAAAAAGGAATATTTCAAAGAATATTCCTTTTTCAAAGCCAGTAGGAGGATGAAAAGTGGCGTGATTTCATTCGTTAGATGAGTTGTACGTTATTTTTTAAGGGCCAATTGGAGGGTGACATGTGACCAGCCCTAAGGCCACCACGTCTTCCCAGGAAGGTGTAATAAAATTTTATGGAGGCTCGTCGAGATTGACCCCGTGACCTCCCATAGAGAAACCACCCTCCACAACCATTTGTGCTACGCTATAGTTCTTAACATTCATAGTGCAAAGGTTGTATTTAAATGTTAATGTAAAGTGGATCGGGGGTTGGGGACTGCCGATGGGTTGAGCATTCACATGTAAACGTCACAAGAAATGTTATCTTCAATAGTCGCTAACCTGCAACAATCAACATAACCACGATACTTATCACATGTTGCAAATCCACGCAGTTAGATGCGACGGTTGCTCTGACAGTTACGTGACTTAAACTCTGAGTTCAATGCCATTACCCATGGTACAAGCGGAGTTCTACTCCAACGTTAACTATAACCATGGGTTTCGGGGGTTGGCATGTGGCCACCCCCTACCCATTACATTTAATTTTATGGTTTAGACTAGCGAAGATATAGTGCGCCCCTATTTTTATGCGAATTTGGCCAAATTTAACTCCAATTAAGTGGAGTTCTCCACAATTATTGGAGTTTTTTTAGGTGTTATTGGGAAAATGAGTTGGAGGCCCAATTTTCACCCATTCAGAGTGAATAAAGAGTCATTCTAGACTAATTGGATCATTCTAGGGCCATTGGTGTAGAGAAAACAACCATTAGAGGCTTGTAAACGCATGTATTTGCAAAATTTTGAGCATAATGAAAGATGGACATGCCATTAGGAACTAGACCAGCAGATGTAGCCCAAGAGGGGTGAAATTCTTCATCATGCCTGCTGTGTAAATGTTATGTGGTTTTTTATTTCTCTGTTATACATTGTTGTTCAGTTTTATTTTCTCTTATTTCATGTTTCTAATTCACTAAAATCACTTATATTTCATGGTTAAAATCCTCAATCCTTAAGCAAACTATGGAGATAAGTATGCACATGTTTTATAACTAAAAAGGCACTTAGCATAAAAAACTAATGCAACCCTTTTAGATCAGTTTAGTATCATAGGTAGAGTTTATTCTCTGGTCTTGTTTTGTGCAAAGATTTGTTTAACTGTTTGCAAGTGTTATATGCTTACTAGGCTCAAGCTCAAGAGAGAAGAAGGCACATTAGTGGAAGCAAGAGGGTCTCAAAGTGAGCCACAACAAAAGAGAGTAAGATTGCCACAATCTCCACCACCTAGTTCACCTCCTAAGGAAGCAGAAGTAACATTAAGCATGCCTCCAGAGGAAGAAGAAATCCATGAAGAAGTTGATCTCAAAGAGGAGGAAAGAGTGTTCAAGAAAGCATTCCTTGACATGACTGAGATGGTTAGAATCCTTGATCAAGAAAGGAATGAGAAACTGGAAGGAGAAGGATCCAAACTTCACAAGGAAGGGCATGGATCATCAGGAGGTCACAATGATGAAGATAAGTCAAATAAGGGAAATAGAGGAAATGGAGGCAATGGAGAGCCACCATCCTCACCCTCATCATCATCATTATCTACTTCATCTTCAGTACATCAGCCACACAAGTCAAAGAACACTAGTAAAAGTCCTCTTTTAAAACTTGATGTTAAGTTTGAATTGCCAATGTTTAATGGTGAAGTCAATGCGGAAAAGCTTGATAATTGGATTAGGCAATTGGAGGTCTATTTGAGAATCCAAAACCTTCAAGATGATGATACCAAAATCCAACTAGCTTCATTGAGAATGGAAGGTGCAACACTTATTTGGTGGGAATCCAAGGCAAAGGAGGAGATTAAGAAGCATGGTAAGATTGTTTTATCATGGACCGATTTCATTACTACAATAAAAAAAAAAATTTATCCATTAGATCATATGCAAAAAGCCCTAATGAACTAGAAAAACTTTAGGTAATTGAAGGGACAGAATGTGCAAGAATACACCAAGAATTTAGGAGAAGAGCTCTCTTATTAGGGGTAGATTTGCAGAGCCAAGATACTTTGCTCAAGTACATAGTTGGCTTACATAGGTACCTCAAACATACTATCCTCATGTTTAACCCCAAAATTCTAGATGAAGTATGTGTTCAGGCCACACATCTAGAAGCCAGAGGGAAAAACATTTCTGAAGAGGGTAGGAAGAAACCTTTCAAGGGGAAAAACAAAGAAAAGACCTCAAAAGGTAAAAGAAAAAAGAATTCATCTGTTAAGAAAGAGGGAGAAAATTTGGTTTGTAAAAATTGTTCAAAAGAAGGCCATGATGAAAATCATTGTTGGAAATTACATCTTGAAATGAAACCCAAGAGATACAACAACAAAGGAAAACAAAAAACTGTAGCTACAACTCAACATGATTTAGTAGAGGATTCAGGTGATGAATCTAAAATTACAACCATAGGATTAAAGAACATGAAGGGGAAAGAAATTGAAACTAAACCCAGTACTAGTGCATCAAATTGTCACGTACATTCTCTAAATGAAGAAGAAATAATTGAGGGTCATATCCAAACATACCAATATTGACATATTGTTTGACAGTGGGTCACAAGAAAACTTAATATCTAAAGACTTAGTCAAGAAACTTAACCTTGATACCATACCACATCTAAAACCATATCCACTTGGTTGGATTTGTAAGGATGCAAATTTACATGTTTCAAAGAAGTGTATATTGTGGTTTGCAATAAATGCACATTTTTTTAACACAGTTGAATTAGATGTGGTTCCACTTGACATAACATGTATTTTGTTGCGGATTCCTTACTTGTATGACAGGAAATCGATCTTCCATCGCCACGAGAAAAAATATCATTTATTCAAATATGGAAAGGAGTACATTGTTAGAGCACATCGCAAGAAGACAAACATTGCTATGGTAAATGTTGGATAGGTAAAGAGGCTAGTAAATTCAAGTAAGAATTTTTTTCTTCTAATGATTAAGCCTAAAGCTAATGTTAATCATGAATCATTTGAGGGTTGTGATCCTAAGTTGAAATTAGATTTATATGATGTACTTGATGCACATCATGAGATGTTTCAAGAGCCAACATGGTTGCCTCCAAAAAGGGAGATTCAACATGAGATTCAGTTGCAACAAGATTGTCCTCTTCCAAACATCGGTATGTATTGCATGTCGATAATGGATAATGCTGAAATAAAGAGGCAAATCAAGGGCATGTTGTACAAAGGAATCATAAGGCCAAGCACTTCGCCATGCAATTCGCCCATAGTCTTGATTCCAAAGAAATATGGAACTTGGCGCATGTGTGTAGACTTCAGAGCTTTGAACAAGATAACGGTAAAGAATCGATACCCACTCCCAAGGATAGATGATTTTCTTGATCAGTTGAAATAAGAAATTTTTTTCACTAAGTTATATTTACGAAGTGGATATCATCAAGTAATAATTCCAGAAAGTGATATATGGAATATTGCATTCAAAACTAAACAAGGACTCTTTGAGTGGTTAGTTATGCCATTTGGTTTGTATAATGCACTAACAACTTTCATTCGTGTTATGGATAGTGTTTTTCATACATTTATTGATGACTTTTTGATTGTGTACTTAGATGACATATTGATTTTTAGCAAAACAAGAGAAGAAAAAGTCTTGCATGTGAATAGAGTGCTTGATGTTTTGAAGAAAGAGAAATTGTTTCTTAAGATGTCAAAGTGTGAGTTTGGAAAGACTTCTTTGGTTTATTTTGGACACGTTGTAGGATGAGGTGAGTTGAGGATTGATCCTTCTAAAGTGGAAGCCATTTCTAATTGGCCCACACCCAGAATAGTAATCGAGGTAAGAAGTTTCTAGGTGCAACTCAATAATGGATAAATTTTATTGCTAACTTCTCTGCCATCACATCTCCTATGGATGCAGTGAAAAATATGAAGAAAGGCTTCCAATGGGGAGGCAAACAACATGAAGCTTTTGAAGCTTTAAAAGAAAATATCAATCCAGCTCCAGTCCTTGCATTGCCAAATTTGAGACAACCATTCGAGATACAAACTAATGTTAGTGATTATGCCATGGGCACAGTTCTTTTGCAGCATGGTAAGCCTATCGCTTTTCATTCTGAAACATTCAATGGTGTTGTAAATAATTATCCTACATATGAAAAAGAACTATATGTGTTGGTACAAAGCATCAAGAAGTGGAAAAAATACTTGATGGGTAAAGAGATGATTTTTCATACCGATCACCAACCATTACAGTACTTGCAGTCACAAACAAAATTACAGCAATCATGACATTTCAGGTGGATGGGATTTATTCAACAATTTCACTTGGTTATAAGGTACAAGAAAGGTATGTTAAATAAATTTGTTGATATGCTTTCAAGACCGATTATTAGGGCATCTACTTTACTAAAAAGTGATTCTATTGTACATGAGAATTACATAGAACAATATGCACATGATGTTGATTTTCAAGATTTTCAAGATGTGTATGCTAGTTTGAGTGAAGGGAATTAAGTTGAAGAAAATGATTATCACATGCATAAAAATTTGTTGTTTCATTTGGGCAAGCTGTGTATACCACAAGGAGAGATTCTAAGTGTCATGAGAGAAGCTCATTCATCTCTTATTGTTGGACACTTTGGGGTAAGAAAAACAGTGGCGCAAATATAGAGGTATTGTTATTGGCCTTGCATGGTAGATAGTGTGTCGCGTTTTATAAGAGTTTGTGCAACAAGAAAGCCTAGCAATAGGAAGCTTGGGTTGTACATGCCACTACTGGTACCATCAAGGCCATGGGAGAGTGTCTCCATGGAATTTGTTGGAGGTCTACCTATGTCAAGAAAATAGCATGATTATCTCTATGTAGTTGTGGATAGATTCAGTAAAATGTGTATACTTATGCCATGTAAGAAAACCATTACTACTGAACAAACTGCTGAACTTTATTTTCAACATGTATGGGTTCATTATGGATTGCCAAATTCTATTGTTAGTGATAGGGATTCTAGGTTCTTTGGGAATTTTTGGTCCAATCTATGGATTATGATGGACAAAAAGTTGAAAAAGAGTATTTCTTTTGATCCACAAACTGATGGACAAACAGAGGTGGTGAACAGAACCATTGTGAATATATTGAGAGGATATTTTAGTAAACATCCTATGTTGTGGCATGAGCAACTGTGTTACATTCAACACGCTTACAATCGAGCAAAGTACTCTTCTACAAATACATCACCTTTTGAAGTATTATTGGGGTATTTTCCAAAATCGCCATTAGACTTCATCTTTGAGAAGTAAGTTGCAATAGATGGCCATAATGATATTGACAAGGCTCAAAAGTTCATTGAGAAATTTATATTATTCATCAAAAAGTTCAAGAACAGCTTGAGAAAAGTCAAAGAAAATACAAGGAGAGGCAAGACAAACATAGAGTTGATCAGAAGTTTCAAGAGGGATATGAGGTATGGTTGCACATTAGCAAAGAAAGGATGCAAGGGGAAGGTAAAAAACTCAAACCCATTTTCTATGGTCCATTCAGGATCATAAAGAAAGTTGGTAACAATGCATTTCAACTTGAATTGACTTCATATATGCAAATTTATTCAGTTGTTAATGTTGAAAACTTACGTTTGTATGAGCCACCTTTGATCGATGATCAAGGAAGTGATGTTCAGCTGCCTTCTAATGAATATTTATTGCCAGAATTTCTGGATGAGCTCAAGGAAGATACAATTCTTGACAGGAGGACAAGAGCATCCAAGAGGGGAAGTGTTGACTACCTTCGAGTTGGGCTCAAAGGAAGTAAGCCAAGCAAGGAAAAGTGCATGGAGGTTAGAAATGAGAGGGAGTTGTGCCCTCATCTACTAAATAGGTAATCAAGTATTTTGTGGTCCAAAAGCTTCCCAATGGGGAGGTTTGATCAGGAGTTCATAAATTTTTCTCAAAATTGAAAGTTACATGATTGGGTTGAAACTAGGATGGTTTCATATATCTCGTCTTCCTTATTCTGACGCTGTGAATGGTTTGAAAAACTGATGCTGTATGAGGGATATATTGTGTTATGATCGATTTCCCAAACAGTTAAATTTTGCGACAAGTTTGACTGAGATGCACAGATAGCATGGAGGGTGTACAGTCAACAAAAACTAATATTCCTTTTCTCAAATCCAGTCAGATGATGACAAGTGGCATAATTTCATCATTAGATGACTTGTACGTTCTTATTTAAGAGTCAATTGGAGAGTGACAGGTGGCTAGCCCTGAAGCTACCAGGTGTCCCCGGGATGGTGTAATAAAATTTTATGGAGGTCCTATGGGCTAGACCTCGTGACCTCCCATAGAGAAACCACCTGCGCTACACTATGAGTCTTAACATTCATAGTGTAAAGGTTGTATTTAAATGTTAATGTAAAGTGGAGCAGAAGAGCATTCACATGTAAACGTCACAAGAAATGTTATCTCCAACAGTTGGTAACCCGCGTCAATCAACATAACCGCGATACTTATCACATCTTGAAACTTCACGCAGTTATATGCGACGGTTACGTGACTTAAACTCTGGGTTCAATGCCATTACCCATGGTATAATCAGAGTTCTGCTCCGACGTTAACTATAACCGTGGGTTTCGAGGGTTGGCATGTGGTTGCCCCCTACCCATGACATTTAATTTTACGTTTTAGACTGACGAAGTTATAGCGTGCCCCTATTTTTATGCGTATTTGGCCAAATTTAACTCCAGTTAAGTGGATTTCTCCACAATTAGTGGATTTTTTTTAGGTGTTACTGGGAAAATGGGTTGGAGGCTCAATTTTGGCCCATTCAAAGTGAATGAAGAGTCATTCTAGGCTAATTGGAGCATTCTGGAGCCATTGGTGTAGAGAAAAAAACCATTATAGGCCTATAAACACATGTATTTTAAAAATTTTGAGCATAATGAAAGGTGGACATGCCATTAGGAGCTGGACCAACAAATGTAACCCAAGAGGGGTGAACTACTTCATCATGCCTGATGTGTAAATTTTATGTGGTGCTTTATTTCTCTGTTATATATTGTTGTTCAATGTTATTTGCTCTTATTTCATGCTTCTAATTCACTAAAATCACCTATATTTCATGGTTAAAATCCTCAATCCTTAAGAAAAATATGGAAACAAGTATGCACATGTTTTATAATTAAAATTAAATTTAGCACATCAAACTACTACAATCCTTTCACTATATGAATACGAAAAATGTTACAACACAATCTTGTAGTTTCATTTGAAAAAAAAATCTTGCCATGTATCAAAATCATCACAAATAATGTAGTTGATAGGAATTAGATCCACTCATGTATGCCATTTTAGGTCTCTCTAAACACTAAAATAATAAAATATTAATGCAACTACATAGTATGAAATCAATACTATCATACCATTGAAAAAATAAATCTGGTGCATTTGTTGGACGTATTGTATAGATTTTGTGGAAGTATTCTTTGAGAGTGAGACACAACCAAAAACCCGCATGTTCAAGCCATTTTTCTTTCTCCAACACTTGTAATTACTAGTAAATACTACATGGATATTGAAAGGATCTCCTCCATGTAAATGTTATAATAGTATAAATTCTAGATATAGTTCTAGAAATAAATTACAACCTACTTAGAGAGGTATTCTTATGGTGGGATGGATTCTATTGATTAGGTTGCAAAGGTGCTTCCAATCGACTTATTAGAGAGGTGATTTTTCTATCATTTCTATATTACAACCCTAATGAATTGTGAATCCTACAAGTAGGCTTGCATGCTTACTTCCATTCATGAGCATGATCAATAATTATATGTATGTTCTTATGATGTCCTAGCCCCTATGTACAATAGACCTTGTGATTACTCATATTAATATAAACACATGAATGAAGCAATGTAACAAATATAAAAAATAACCAAAGGAATATAGTTGCATCTATGTTTGTGTGATCCTTACTGAAGAAAGATTTATGTTGACAACGTAGATAATTGTGTCGAGTTATAGGTGTAAATAATTAATCTAATTTGATTATTAGGTTCCTAATTAGAAACAAAAATATGGAGCTACCTAGAAATCAAAATCTAGAGCTAGAATCACCGTAACTATAACCATTTAGTTATAACTATATTCCATATTAACTACATTGATATTTTTCTTAATAATTAACCACATAACATCTCGATATCTACATATAGTGGTCACTACTAATGTGCCACCACCCAGGGCACCAATAAAATCACTTCCTCGCCTTGAGTTACATGTAAAAATTTCGTAAAGCTCATATTCCAAGGATGGGGTATAAAAGGTTAAAAATATTTGGAAAATTATATGAAAACCTTGATTAAATATCAATTCAATATGTAATACAAAGAGTAAACATTCTACAATTATCATTTATTATGATAATAAACAGCAAAGCCAATAATTAGATAATTAAAATATATAACATCATACAAACTTTAATTAAAATAAAATTGTCACACCTTATCAACTCAAATCAAAAAATAAGGACGAACTCCTTACACCTTGCATTACCTTTGACAAATAAAATAATCCTCAAACAATACTAATAATCTTTGCAGAATAGTAAAATTATTGAGTCATATTTCTCGTTTTAATAAGCTTTACTTGTAAGCTTCATCAATTGATTTCCATTAATAATATAAGTTGTTATATTATTAGCCATTCATACTCCATTATTCTAAAATACTACTCTGGAGGCCCTTACTTCAACCAAGGGTATCCAAAATAGCACCATTTATACCTATTCAAAGATTAAGATGGAAAATTTTTGATTGTCATAGATCCAGAGAGACCCAGCTATACTTGTCATACGTTCCCACTAGTGTTCTTAAACTTTTAGAAAAAAAATAAGGAGAATTATATTAAAACGACGATAATGAAAGAAGCCTATAAGTGTTATTTTTACCATCCTACATAAAGTAAAACAAAGGTATACACAAAATCTAAAGAAAATAAAATCCAATTGTGTTCCAATGACATCTTGAGTTCTATGAAAAGTCTGAAGAAAAAACCCAACTGTGTTCTAGAGTTCCATGTTGAAAATCAACTATAGAGACTAGTATATGAATAATTGAATGCAAAAAGGTAGAGATGCGTGCATAAACCATCAGATGGAATTAGTAATATATAACTACAAAAGAGAGGGGAGAGGATTTTACGTGTGGAGAAGTGCCAATGGGAGAGGAGACATTGACTAGGAGACCGTTAAAGTTTGTCAGTGATTAATTAAGCTCCCTAGAATCAGTGTTTGAGTGTGAGACCACAAATTTCTCCACCCTTGTTAGTATGTTTATAGTTTCATCCAGGATTATTAAAATGTTTTGAAGTATTTTCTTAACATCCTCAAGTCCTAGAAATAATTTATAGTTGTCTAGTTGCTTGTCTCAAATAACTATGCGACGAAGTGCTTCCATATGTTTGTGCATTGTGATTGAGTGAAGGAAGTGGAGTCTATGCTTCTTGAACTTCCCTGGATCTGGAACCCACTTGAGGTAGCTACCTCCAAACTCGAATAAGAGAAATATATCAAATCATCGAACTCCTTTGACTCAAGGAGGATATTCTCCTTCTTGACTTCAGGAGGGACTAAGTTGACATAGTTTGCCACTAACTCCTATATGAACAATCGTCAGTGAGAGGACGTTGAACTAGTTGCATCACCTCAAAAAATTGACATTCTCTACCAAGGAGCCATAATTACAGAGGGAAAGGATTGATACAACAAATGGACAAAAAATAGAGGTGAACATGTCGGGAGATATACTTTCAAGTAGGAAATAATCACCTCAACAAGAAGGGAATCATTTGCATAGGAAAAAATAAGAGACTGTGTTTAGTCAAGGATTCATATGTAAGGAAATTCCCCAATATTTTCGATAGACATACCAACCCTAAGTCCAAATATATCTCGATTTGTGAGAGACTGAGATAAATGAAGACCGAAAACTCCAAGTAGATTTTGGTACTAAAAAAAAATTAAAACCATCAAAACCAAATGGAGAAGGTACCTAGTTACCAAATTATCTAAAACAAAACTCGACAATCAAAGGAAATTCCCATAGAATTGGAACCTTGATGCGACGTGGTGGGTAGAACTGGCACCAATTATAGGGATCGACTAGTCCCTTTATTATGGAGAAAGAGGACGAAAAACATTGACCCTTGTCTAAATTGTCAAAGCTACATGAACAATTCTTGAAGGTTGGCTTCCTAAATAGTGAACAAAAGTGAAAGTACAGAAGAAAATAGTGAGGAAATGAACCTTCCACTGATCAAGATGATATCGACGATAACATCCAATAGCAGCATGAAGAGGGGAAACCCTCTTCACCACCACTGATAACATAACTATGTCACCACCCTGAGAAGACACCTATGCATTAATAAATGGGCATCGATGTGAGATGATTGAGAGTCTGAAAGAGAATATCAGAGTTCCGAGGTCCAGGGAAGGACAGGTGTACGACATAGTATACTCTTAAAAACCACAAACCTCCCAGAAAGCATATGCTCATGAATGAGCTATGTGTACTGTATGTCAGGATCTCCTCCACCCATGGCCAATCCATTGTATTTTTCATGACATTATTCTAATAGTTATAATAAAATTCTAAATTAAAACCTGACCGAAGGACATCTAAGTCGTCAAAATCACCCAAGATTGCATCAAGCCTAGGGCATTCTATTCTAGGCCCTGTAGATTAATGTTATTTTATTTTATTTTAATGTTTTAATATTAGATTTTAAGACACACTATAAACTAAAAATAAAAACTAACAAAATACTAATTATAAATAAA
This sequence comes from Pinus albicaulis, assembly GCA_034641835.2. Lineage (NCBI taxonomy): Eukaryota > Viridiplantae > Streptophyta > Pinopsida > Pinales > Pinaceae > Pinus > Pinus albicaulis. The sequence goes on along the minus strand of CM076569.1, from coordinate 379,498,319 downwards.
AGGTTAACAAAATACTAATTATGTTGATAGACATGTTTATTTTGGAATCGCGCTTCCACAATTTTAATTCAATTATAAAAAATTATTAAGTGGATGGTAGAGATTTAACCTTCATATAATATTCTTAATAGTATACAAAAATCAAAAGTTAACATTTATTTGCAAAGTAGTTATGATTTTTTAGCCCTTTTATTTAAATTCATTAATTAAAATAAAATGTCATATGAATAAGTGTCATATGAAATGAGTTATGTTTTTTTTTGGACATGTGGTATTAATAAACCATGGCATTGTAATAGATAGGTTAAGAATCTCCATAATAAAATGAGGTAAATATCCATGGTTGAGAATCTAGTAATATTTTTTTTTAATGTATATATGTTTAACTTATATATTTATTCTTTTATCATTAATAATAATAATAATTTTCATTAAATTTATAATTTAGTCGATTGTTAGGATTTTTTTAATTTTATTTTAGTAATTTGATATGTATGATGAAACAAGTGTTTGATGTATAAATTGATATCTATTTGTATTTATTGATAATTTAATTTTTATAAATATATAAATTTTACTCTTTGTAAAAGATATATTATTAATTAACATATATTTCTTGTATGAATATAAATATATTTTTTTATATTTATATAAAAAAAGTTAATATTATAATTAATAATTATCAGACAATGACGAACATGAAGTTGTATTGGAACATAACTATGGCAATAATGATCCTGCCACTACAAGGAAAAGACCCTCTAGCAGAGGTTATAAAGGAGGTTTTTAGTGTTATAAAATTGGCCAAAATTGTGAAAAAAACATTTTCTATAGCATTCCTTTTCGGTAATAGAGGTTTTGGCGGACTTTTGAATGGAATTTCAATTCCACTAAAAAAACCTAGACAACTGGTGGTTATTTCGAATGTTTTTTTCATCAGCACGCTACACGATAAGCAGGTGTCAATGCACCGGTGCATTTTAGAGTGATAGAAAACAAGCACCGGGATGAAAAACAAATATATGATTCCCCGGGACGTGTCAACCAGACAATTTCCCCAGCTAACACGTCCCCGGGTAGTCGAAGGTGCATGCACTGGGACGTTAAGGTATACAACTGCACTAGCCGCACTGTAGGTGATACAATGCACTAGGTCGTTCTAATTGGTATTAGGATTGTTGGGGTGCCCATAGGTTGTACAACACACTGATGCATAGTATTATACAAATGCACTAGCGTGCCGTATTATACAAACGCACCGGCGCGTAGTATCACACAAACACATCGATCGTTATAATTGGTATTAGGATTTGTGTGGTGCCCATAGGTCATATCAATGCACCAGTATGGAGTATTATACAAATGCACCGATCATTCTAATTGGTATTGGTATTTGTGTGGTGCCCATAGTTCATAGAAACACACCGGTGAGCAGTCTCACATAAAGGCACTAGTGCGCAGTATCACACAAACGCACCGAGAGTTGTAATTGGTATTGGTATTTGTGTGGTGCCCATAAGTCTTAGAAACACACCGATTTTTGTATGTTTTTGCTATTAAAAAACTGACATGTCTCATTGACCAATTCTCTGGAAACTCTTCTATAGTTTAGATAAAATTTCGTTCTTGGAATCATTGGATTCATTTTTGTATTGTAATTAGAAAGAAAATCTATACATTCGTTCCACTAGATCCCTCAAAATTTTGTAAAATATTTTTCCCTTTTCGTTAACCTCTAGCATTACTCCAAATGAGCTAAGGAGAAATTCATTTTCATTTGCATGTTCTTCTTTTTTTCTTTTCTTAGAACAACATTCCTTTTCTGAGTTGTTGGTCCCTGTATAACATTAAACATATGTGAATTAATAGATTGTTTGAAAAATTCTATGTAATAATTTTAAGTATATTATTAATGAAAATTAAAAAAAGAAACTCATATTGGATCAACAGTATTTTTTCATTCACTTGATTCATCATTTTGCAATTTTTCCATCAAGATTTTATGCTCTTCTAGTCCTAGATCAGAAATAATCTTATCGAGCTTCGTCATTTTGTGGCTCTACATGATACACAGTAAACAATACATATCTTACATATAATTCAAAAATAATAATTTTTCTAAATAATTTACAAAGAAATTCCCTTTTTTGCTTTTCTTGATGTGCTATCAATATTTTTAGTACTTGATCTCTTGTTAGCCATTTATTTATCAACATGAAACTTGTACCATACCATTCATTAATATATTTTACAAATAAATCATAAAATCTTCAAGGAAAAAAATATCAAGAAACTGATGCACCTTTAATGAGGTATGCACCGACGTCGGTGCGGCGTGTTCTTATAAAAGCACCGCCAAAATAGTAGAAACACCGTACGATGCTCTATGTCAAGAAGGAACACTGGTGCATTATATTTTAACCACCACACCGATTAATACAGACAAATTAATAAAAATCCTCTACTATTAGTTTTTGTAGCATATGATGTCCTCGAGGGGGCAGTGCGGAATATTCGTATAAATGCACCCCAAAAACAGGGGACCACCATACGGTGTTCTGTGTCGACAAGGAAATTTGTTGCGTTATATTTTAAATGATGCACTGATTAACACATACATAATATAAAAAATTTATTTTGTCAAATAGTACGTTCGCGGTGCACTATAATGAAATAGCACACTGGTGCCCTATTTTACATTTGGCACACGGAATAAAAATAATAATAATAATATTTTTTTTTATCAAATAGTACATGTGTGGTGCTCCGTGTTAAAACAACGCACTGGTGCTCTTGTTTACACAGGGCGCACCGATTAAAAAAATTCAGTTTTTTAAAAATTTACGCAAGGGCCGACATGGATTGGGATCCGACTATGCAAGTTGTTCTATGGGTTAGATGTCACAGGCCTATAGATATAGCATTACAAACCCTTTAAATCTAAAATGAAAAGCCCTAATTCTGAAATCACAGAAACTGGAAGAAGCCAAGGCAGAAACAAAAAGAATCAAGGGTTTTGTGTAAAATGGATTTATTTATTTATTTTATTTTATTTTATTTTATTTTATTTTATTAATATTTATTTATTTTTATTTTTTTTCCGAAAATGAACAATAAATTTAAATTTTTTATTTACAGCGTAAAAAATACTGCAAAAAATGTAAAAATAAAATAAAATTTAATCACCGTGTTTGAAATTCTATGCTACAGGGGTTTCAATCACCAGAGGTAATTCAGATTTTCTGAATAGTTATGTTTGAAATTATTTCGTTGTTCCATAGTGCTCTCATGTTCTCTTGCTCCTCCAGGCATGTCTCATGCAAATCTCTCCTTGAAATTTTTTGCAAAAATAATGAAATAATGAAAAGTGTTTACTATTTAAATAATTGTTTTATGAAAATAGATTTTCGAAAATATTTTGCCACTATTTTTCAATTGACCTCTTTTTCTTCACTTTAAAAAAAATATAGTTGTGTTTTTTTTATTTGCGGCTATTCGGCTCTAGTGCGTCAATTAATAACACCGCACCGGTGCGTAGTAACTAGAACACACCGATGCAGTTATCTTTACATTAGCACCGATAACAATAAGTCCTTTTTTAAGGAACCAAAATTACTTTTAGGTTTTAAGGTGTGTACACCAATATTTATTATTGATTTTTCTTAAATGTAGGGAGAAAATATCATAATTATATCAAATGGACAATTCTTCAAAATCCAGCTTGTTCCATAATATTTCTCGAAGTCCATCGTGGAGTTCTCCCTATCCATCTCGAGACGTAATATTTACTTCAGAATTTATTTATATTTTCATTATCTAACTGAATTTATGTATTTTATCCGAGTCAATCAGCTTAATAAAATTTATAATTAATGTATACAAATTTTCAGGTTCATGCAAATAATTCAGAATTGAGTTCAGATGCACAAAGTATTCAAACAACTCCAAAACGTCAGAAGCTCTTATTAGGAGCAGCATACCGCAAGGAACATTCGGTAGATGAAAATGGATAGCCGCTCCACCCTTCCAATTGTAACAATATTTCATCTTCTAGCCACAATCCTAGGACAATGACGGTAATAATAATTATTTGGTATATTAATGTAATTATTTCAAGGTCAAACCAATTAATCATGCATTGTCAATGTGCTTACTAATTGATATCATAGATTTTGTACTAATCATGTTCAAATATATTTTTTTAAATTATTAGGATTCTAGTGATGATGAGCAACCCACCTACCATCTTTAGTTGCACCCCACGACAATGTCAAATCGAGAAAAGGCTAAATTAAGAGAAAAAATCAAAGAGGAACAATACCAAGAATGGTTGAATGAACCACATATTCAATTCACTAATTAGGAATGACTACAACAATAGTAGTTCTTCACAAGATGGCAATGGAGGCAATCAAATTGAGGTTGGTATGGATGATTACTTAAGGGATATGACTGCCATGGAGATAATGTTGTTAGATGCATTCCAGAACGATGATCAGCTAGGGGATGATGCTCATATCGCTGACACCTTTTTCGAAAGCCTTAAATTTGCTTCCACCACCCCTCTCATTGGACCTAGCGGTTAGTCAAATTCTACCTAGTTGGGGACATCAATGTTACTATATTTCACACATTTCTCCATTTGGTCTGATTTTGCAAAGGATTGTTTTGGGCTTAATTTTCAAATGACATTTTTTGAAGATATTTTGTTTTTAGAGGTTTTGGGCTTGATTTTCAAAGGACATTTTTTTGGAGGTATTTTGTTTTTAGAGGTTTTTGGGCTTAGTTTCCAAAAGACAATTTTTGGACATTTTTTGGACTTTTTTTGGGCTTAATTTCGAAAGGACTCTTTTTAGGCTTAATATTTAAAGGACATTTTTTCGAGGTATTTTTTAAAGTGATATTTTTTTAGAGTCTTTTTGGGCTTAATTTTCAAAGGACATTGTTTGGAGGTATTTTATTTTTAGAGACATTGGTTTTAGAGGTTTTTGTACTCAATTTTTGAAGGACATTTTTTGGAGGTATTTTTTAAAGTGACATTTTTTAAGAAGTTGGGCTTAATTTTCAATGGAAATTTTTTGGACGTATTTTTTGAAGTGACATTTTTTTAGAGTACGTGTTTTGGGTTAAGTAAATCTTTTATAATGATTTTCTAAAATGAATTTTTGTCTAATTTTTTAAATGATTTTTTTTTGCAGGACTTGGAAGGAAATATTTTGAGCTTCATTTCATTTTTAGAAAACATTTTTTTCTCAGATATTTTAAAGTAAGTGTTTTGGATTGATGTATTTTGTGCAAAATTTTTAAAATGAGTTTTTTTAAAATTAAATCTTCTGTGATATTTTTTTAATTGAGTTTTTGTCTAAATTTTTGAAGGAAATTTTTTGAACTTCATATTCAATTATCATGGGAAATCGAAGGAATTGGAAGAGAAAATATGATCAAACAAGAGACCCTAAGGAACGTAGAGAAAAAGGGAGAGAATATCGCAAAAAAAAAAAGATAATAATGCTCAAATATCGAAAGGGAAAATCAATCTCAACTAGAATTTGATATTTAAAAATTTGATATTTAAAAATTTCCTAGTGTAAATTGTGAAGCTTAATTTTTATTTGATGAACTAATTTGAAAAATATTTTTCAATGTAAACAGAGAGAGGTATTCCTCAAAAAATTGACAACGAGATACAAAATTTTGAAAGAGAAAGTGAAAGATATATTGAACCAATGATTGAAGATGGTGAAAATGTTGAAAGAAATTCAAGTGAAGAGATTGAATCACCAGGCATATATATATATATATATATATATATATATATATATATATATATATATATATATATATATATATATATATATCTTGAACATGTGCACGTATTATTAAAATTATACATATTTATTAATTTAGTTATTTATTGAGTATGTAAACTTATTATGTACTAGTAATTCGAATATGTACAAATGAAATCAATATCGATGATGAGATGTTGGAAAATGTTGACACTCACACATATGGAGATAAAAAAGTTGACTATGTTATACGATATCGTGTTAATCACATTTTTTATTCGTACTTAATAAAGGAAAATGTGACAGTTCAAGTCCAATTGTTGAAAGGTCTCCTAACATTAAGGAAATTAAATGAAGCTGTGAATTTATTGGGTATTCAAAAATCAGCAAAAGATTAAAAAATGAAGGAAAATGTGATACAAAATATAAATAGTGTTATAAATTCAATTAGAAGATCGAAACAGAAAAATGTTTCAGATGCATGTAGAGCAATACATATGGAAGTGGTTTCATCAAGTACTAAAGATAATCGCTTGGTAAAATCTATAGCATGAGCATTAGGAACCTCATGAAAAAATTTGCACAAACATCAAAAATTTTGGTTGCAAATAGATTTAAATGATCAACTCGCTTGTTGGACATCTATTTGCAGGCAACGATACAAATATTGACTTGGAGAAAATGTTAAAAAAACAATATATGAATATTGGATGAAAAATTTGCGTGTTTCTCTAAAAGCAAGGGATGTGATGCAAAGAAGAATAGCATGAAATCAATACGAAGAACATCCAAAACATTTCTTGGACACCACTCAGATAGATTTTTTGAACAAGTTCAAAGAAGAGAATCGTGAAATTGATGTCTCAATCAGTGCTTCTGTGCAACAAAAACCATGGTATGTAAAACCTATCACCACACGCGACGTTTGTTGTTGTCATTATCATGTGGAATTTCAGTTATATTATGACATATTACTTAATTTTGGTAGAACATTTTGGAAAGATTCACCTCCTCCTTCCACTATCCACGATTTCATATCTCAAATGCTATGTGGAAGAGAAAACCATGAATTATTTTACAAAAATAAAAGTGATGGTGATAAAATATGTGATTATTATGGAAATTTGACTAAATTTCAAAACAAATATCATACTGATATAAATGATCAATCATTGTCGAACATGAAAGTGAAGTGGAAGATATATGAATATATCCATACATCCATTCAAGGTTCAAGTGCTAAAAGAATTGATTTACAAGAAGAAGAATTTTTTGTGATAGATATTTTGAGAAATTTTGAGGCAGAAATTTATAAATACACCAAGCATTCCCATAGAGTTTGATGGTAGGTCTTGCAATTCAAAAAATCCTGTGAAGTTTTTCCGCTAGGGACCATTTTGTCAGTAATTTATTTTGCAGAAAACTACACATTTGTTCCACAAAAAGAAATTCATAGTGAATACTATCATTCTGAAAAAAATGTTGATAATATAGAAAGCACCAGTGAAAATCAACATGTTATTAAAGAATATCACTTTTATATCAGTGACGATCATACACATGATACATGTTTTGTACAACACTATTTTGGAAAGATTTATGACTCCTTGAAAAGTCATGGAATAAAATTCAATGAACAATTGATATGGTCATATGGATGCATAGGTCAATTCAAATCTTCACGATCATTCTTTTGGTTGTGTCATCTTCATTGAAAACCTACACTAAACATTAATGGAATTTATTTGAGGTTGGTCATGGAAAATGAGAACATGACGATGTAGGGGCATGCATAAAATGGTCACTTTGAAGATATCAAATGGATCCCTTTGCAAACCAAACTGTCTCAGCTAAAAAATTTGTTCAATGGTGCATCGCTGCACTAAGCCATGAGACTAACCGATCAAGGGAAGTGCGAAGGTACATTAAATTTAATTTTTATTGGATTTCTAATTTTAAATAGTGTACATTTATCACAATGATTATCTTTGATGGTATTTTGATATCATATTTATATTCTTCTTCGAATTTTCGGTATAGTTTTTTTTAGCATATTGGGGTTGAAGATGTACATAGATCGATTGGAAATGACGTTGAAACAATAAAAGGGACTTGAAAATTCCATTAAATTAAAACAAATTTGTCCACAAATGTGTTTGCATTGGATAAAAGAAAATATTCTTGTTTTGGTCATGTTTCCATAGATAACACAGAATATAATGATTTTTTTGAAAACAAAATGCATGTAAAATATTGGGAACATACAAAGCTAAATACAAAGGGGAAAATGTCTATTGCAATGCTTGAAGAAATGCAATCAAATGATACTATAATATCATATGATGGTGATCGAGTTTCTGATCTTGTTAGAGAAGGTAACATTTCAATTTCTTTCAAATGATAGAGATCTAGAAATAGATAATAAAATAAAGTACATTTATGTTAATTTTGAAGTTAATTTTTCATGTTAATTATGATCTAAATTTAAATACAAAATTTTGTTTTATTGTGCAGGAGATGTTTTTGCTGTAATTGCACCAACTATCAACGATGAAAATGTGAAGTATTATTTGATGCATTGCAGTGAACGAAAGATGAAATTATTATAAAACTATAATGATCACGGGTTTACATATGACAGAGGGTCTATTATACTGAAAGGTTATTTTTTCAGACAAACTAATCAAAGTGGGGATTTTGTTTACTTTCAAGGCTCTGAACCTAATGTCATAATTTGTCAATATAGTCACTTGGTGTGTGCAACACGCATAAAATTGATAGAAGTTCAATCAAAGAAAAAAAATGGAAATGTCAAAAACCGATCATGAACGGATCATTGAAGATGGCATTCCATTAGAATTTTTTTATTGAACTACCCAACAATTTCTTCTCTTTGGATTCATGTTTTAGAATTTCCAGAACTTAACTAAAAGTTGAATTGTCTTGTTATGTTATCTGTGCAAGTGTTTGCACATATACATTGTTTTGGTACATGCACACGAGTAATTTATACACGTGTACATATGCACATGTCTAGATTATCTGGTCTAAACGATTTCATATTATTGAGCCTTGAAATTGTCATTCACTTTCATTACATTTTCACTTATATTTTCATATTATCACCTTCACTCCATATCCATTTCATTAAATTTACCTTACCATTACCACTATTGGGTTACATTTATGTTTTTCCAAACTTTATTAATTCTTATCATTTTTAAGTGAATTTGTGGTTAAAAATTAGAAAACAATGTGTGTATGCTTATACCTAACAAGTGGGATGAGATTGTTGCCTGTGTAGGTCAAAAGGAATCTTCTAAAATACCTCTATGTGGCCTCCCAAAACCAAATTCGAATTTGAGTGGAGAAGATAGTGGGATCATGAGGATATGTGTCTCATTTCCTATTTGTATTGAAACTCTAAGAAGACATGTGCCTTATCATTTCTTATTTTGAATGTAACTCTAGAGATATAGGGAGAGATTCATGGACTCTCATTAATGAGATAACTTCTCATATTTTTGTATAAATAGGGGAAGCTCTCTCCTATCAAAGGATGTGAAAAATAGGAGAATAAGAGAAAGAATTATAGAATGTTTTGTAACAAGGTTAAGATGGAATGGGATATAAAGTGAAGAGCTATTGATGTAGTGAGATTAGGAGTGTAGATTTCCATTATGTAAGTTGTGAGTTTATCAATAAAGAAAGTCTTTTTCTATTATTTAGTTTCAGAATGTGAATATTTGTGAGTTGGAATGCTATTGGACAATGGAAGGGCCCCCACCAACCATGTGCATCCCTTTATAAATTTGTAAGATTAATTATTTTATTTTACTTGGATTCATGAAAATAGTCTAGTTTTCTTTTGAAATTGTTATTTTATTTTCAAATGTAGATTTAATTCACTGTGTAATCTTATGTTTCCTAATAGGCATCTAAAGAAAGTATTATCTTATCTATTTTCCAAAATTGGATTTCTTTGGAGAAATAAGAATTCACAGTTATCTAGTTTTCTTTATTGTTCTGCCATTTATTTTCTTAGATTAGAATTATTAATCAGTTGTGTTAATGGATGCTTTCAAAATCCATTTCAAGATGATGATGATCCTAAATTGAATGGTTGAATGTCTAATTCATACATTTATTGAATTTACTCTACACATTGTTATTTGCTTTTTAGGAATTTAGAAACTAAGGCATAATTGAATTCTTACACAACACTTCAAGAAGGTAGTACTTCATATTGAAATGTTGAAGAACGTCAAATATACATTAGTTTTTTATGCTTTCACATTTTTATTTCAGATCCTCACTTAGTTGCATCATTGATATTCCTAAAGATCATTTCAAGGAGATTGATTTAATCATACTTAAAAATTGAATGATTGAATTTTTAATGAATGCAATTAATGAGTTACCTTCTGCATGACTTATTTGATTTTCTAGATCATCAAGTGTAATTGGTTGCTTGACACCATTTCAAGAAGATCATACTTCAAAATTGAATGTTGGAGTAACTAAAAATACATTATATGTTTTCTCTGCTTACTCTTCTAGGACATTAGGAGTTAAAGTATAGAAAGTTGCTTAATACATCATTTCAAGAAGGTCATACTTCAAAATTGAATGCTAGAGTAACTAGAATTACAATTAGTTGATTTCATTTTCTATCTTTACTTTCAAGCACTGCAATTTCATTCTTAGCTTTAAGACTTAAATCCGTGGAATAGGACTAATGATAAGATAAAATAGATGCTTTTTTTTCCAAATTAGGTTCTAACCAGTCAACAGTTCTTAGTTTATTTTTTCTGTAAATTAGATTAACTTAGGAACATTTCATTTCCTTCCTTCTTAAAATTCGTTAGATTCATTTGATTTTTTCATAGTTTTTAGATTAACAATTTTTAGACATCAAAGAAAAAAACCCCCCAAAAAAATATAAAATACAAAACAACGAAGTAAGAGAAAGGTTATCTAAGCACATATATTGCACCACACTTCATTACTTTACTAACCCCGATCAATAATTTATGTTAGCAATTTAAGACATTAAATTGACTCAACACATACATTCTCTGGTACAATTTTTCATAATGTCATTATTTCAAAATGTACATATCTGTGTATCTAACATAGTTGATATAATGCGAATTTCAAGTTAAATTATTTTGTTTTAGAAGTGCGTGTCTATTAGAAGTAAATTATAATATTCATTCTTGAATGCAGAATGTGTGGTACGTGTTTTGTAATTTCTAGTTTACTATCAACTAAAAGTAGCTTTTCTATGTGCATTGATGAAAAATGTTGCACGCACTGGATATATATGTTCTAGAATGCAATTTTAAAATTTTGTGATTGTTTGACACATCTAAGAAGAGCCAGAATCTTATATATATATATATATATATATATATCGATATGTGTTGTACTTCAATAGTTTTAACATATATTCAAACATGTACTTAAATCATTTCTATGTACATATATTCATGTGAACTTTTTTTTCTTTGTAAAATGAAAACTTGAATTTTAAAAACAAAACATTATATCACAGTCACATGCCAAATGTAGTTCAACTATCCAAAAAAAAAAAAAAATTATATCACAATCACATGTTAAATGTAGTTCAACCATCCAAAACTTGAGTTAAAAAAAAAAACATTATATCACAGCATGTAATCACATGCCAAATGTAACTATCCAAAATTTAAAATCATTCTTGACAAGAGTAAATGTAATTTAAAACTATATATGTCCAAATAGTAAAATTTGTCCAAAACTTCATCTCACATGAACAATATATATATATATATATATATATATATATATATATATATATATATATATATATATATATATATATAGTTCAATTTATAGTGTTACAAGTATCAAGTTATATAGAAAAGTAAATATATGATTGCATCTAGATAAGACTATATATAAAAAAGTAAATTTAAGACTAGATCTATCAAATATAATGTTACACACGTGCATCATCCATCAAATACAGATGGATCTAGTGTCTCTCCCAACAAAGTCACGATACTGGAGCTATCCTGTGAAGCATGGGGAACCTGTACACAATTTATACAAACAATAAAATTTGATGTTTTAAAATTGAATGAGAATATAGAACTTCATGTTAAAAAACAAAATGAAAAATAAAATATGCAATATCTCATGAGGTTCCCTCTCCATTGTGTTTTGTTTCTTGTCCATTAAAACTTCCACCACAGGAACATCTTCCACAGTAAATTGTACAATATACATGTAAAAGTATATATGTGTGTGTGTGTGTGTGTGTGTGTGTGTGTGTGTGTTCAAATGAAAATGCATATATAAACTAATTTTAAATAATATTAAAAAAAAGTTAGACAACTTTTTCAAATGGTTCAAATGGTGTGTATTTTCCTATCTCCATCATACACTCCATCGCTAAAGTCCGTGGAGAAAATAAATCATCTCCATGAACCTAAAATTAAAAAAATTTAAAAGTATATAAAATAACTCAAGATCTAGATCTCAATTTATAATAAAAATTTTGAACTTAAATTTATAACTTATAACTTAAACATATATTTAAGTGAAAAAATTAATACTTGTGATGTTGGATATGGCACACCTCCTAACGGTGGCTCCGAAAGAAAATCTCCAAAAACCTAAAATTCAAAAAATTTAAAATAACTCAAGATCTAGAGATCTCATTTTTTAATAGAACTTTTGAGCTGGAATATATAACTTGAAAACATATTTAAAAGTGAAAATTTTTCATACTTGTGATGGTGGATTTGGCACATATCCCAAGGAATAAGAATGTACTTCCATCCCAAAAACATCAAACGTAATCAGAATCTGTTAACATTTAGTTATATATGCATGTACGCGTGTGTACAATTATTTATTTTAAAAATATGTCATCATGTTTCGATATATATAATAATAGATAAAAAATAATTGTACATCATCATGTTAACTTAGAAAACACTAACATTTTCCAACATATCTTGATGATGAGAACCAAACTGATTGTGTGATTGATGGTGAGACCCATTTAACCGGAGGCTCCGACTGTGATATTAACATCATCTTCGTTGATCAAGCAAGACAACAACAAACGGTGTTAACATATAATGATACATTTTTGTTAGATTATTGTACACAAATAAATGTATGTATATATTTATTTATTACAAATTTTACATGTATTAAAATAATCACCCTAACCATTAACACATATTGTTCCCATGCCCTCTTGCTCATGAATAATTAGGTTCTACCAAGCATTGTGACAATTCTTTGCATATGTTCTGAGATATTCAACACTCATGTTTTCTATCTCTTCATCTATATAATACACAAAATTAGTGTGTGCATTCTCACGTGCTCTTTGTTGATTCAGAAAAACATCAACTGCACCCAATCCACTCTAAACATTGTCAGTGATGGCATCCCTTGCTTCTTGACTTATTTGAGAAGTGACATCCATATTTGATCACAAAGTTTCAACATGAAGAGGTCGACTAACCAATGGTGGCTCAGGGCGAGGCAACTCAGCATCATGCTTAGCGTCGCTACAGTCACATAATCGACCTTTCCCAAGAAAAAAAAATTCAGAGGGAAGGTCATTATAATTTGGTTTCATTCCCAAAAATAATTATGCATAAATAATTTTGCAAAATAAAGCGGAACCTCGTTGTTTCATGGGAGTCTTCCATAGGCAACAAGGTACTTATCACACAAATAGCTAGCTTTATCAAGGTGCTTGAAATATTGCACCTTTAACACCTTTCTTTTCAACCCTTCTTTGAAATTAAACATAGACTTGGCCATTTCTGTTGTAACTCTTTGTTTAACAACCTCCCATGTATCGGGACCCATCACTATTTCCTTTATTTTTCTCATAACTTCTACAAAATTATCAGTGGTTGGCCCAAGCTTTAGGTACACATCTACTAGTTCACTTAAAGAGTGAGTAACTATTTCCAAGCTTTGTTAACTCTCAGAAGAGAGAGTCAAATGCACGCAATCTCTCTTCAATTTTGATTTTGACACCTTTGTAAGGTGCATTGCTACATGTTTTATTCCCAAGGTATATTGGAAATTTCAGATGGATAAGTCGTGGTTGGTGTACAACCTTCTTCTTAAATGATGCATTATGTCCTACGTCTTTTTCGAGCAACATTTGGAGCAACATTTTCACCCTCTGCATAAATATATATAAATTTTTATATTAAAGAAACATGTAAACAATTTTTTACAAATTGAATGAAAATAATATTCAGATTGATGGCCACCTCTATATGGTTGGCTAGCATCTTTCCCACCCTGAGACCATTGAGAACCATAACGACCACCAATTATTTGAGAACCAACACGAACATCCATTGATTGTCCTCTCGGGGAATGCATATCACCACCTTCACGCAATTCGCCACCACCTATCGATGGCCCTCCAAAGGAATGTGTACCACCACCAACCTCACGAGATGAAAGGGAAGCTTCATAAAAAAATATGAATTTATAATTAATTCAAAAATAAATTCATACATATAAATACATGTACATATTCATTGATTAAATTGCATGAACCATACCATGATTGTGTGAACTATGGCCATGCTCCATTGATGGAGTAGACACCCTTTTCCTCCTACCTCCTAAAAAATAAAAAAATAAAACTTATTAACAACTAATTTAACTCACAAAATTGATAAAAAAATCAATTCCATATGTACACACATGTACGTATGGATATAATATTATATTTAAATACCATGAACATCCCTCGATCCATGATCCCCCTCTCTTGTAGAGATATGGGATTCTATTGATCTTCGCCTTTACAATATCTACAGTGGACATTTACAATTATTTTTAAATTACTATTTAAAATAACTTCAAAACAAATTTCAAAAAATTAATGTAATTTAGTGTACATAAACTATGTAAAACAAAACTTTCAAAGCACTAATTGAAGTGTGAAACTAAATTTAAGCAAAAAATTTATAAAAATGTTAAGTTCACCAAATTGCGCTTCACCTGGTGAGAGCACACTTGGTATATAATTGAAAAAAGCACATGGTCATTAAAAAAGACACGTGAAACTCCATTTAAACAAAAAATTGTTGAAGTCCTGACATTTTAATTTTATAAAAATGTGAAGTTCACCAAGCTGCACTTTACATGGCGGGAGCACACTTGGTATATAATTGAAAAAAACACATGGTCATTAAAAAGGACAAATTTATAAGTAAAAAATACACACATATCAAATATATGCTACAATTTCCATCAATAAATTTTGAAGGAGAGCATCTCAACACTAATTCATCTTTGAGAGATGAATCTTGAATTTTTGAAGAAGAGTGTCTCAAAACTAATTCATCTTTGAAAGATGAATCTTGAATTGGCATTGCCCTGTATAATACTAATTCATATATTAATTCATCTTTGATAGATGAATATTGAATTGGAATTACCCCACACAATAGATCAACAGACATCTTATTAACATTTCTGCAATGTCTTATATTAAAAATTTGAAATTGGCTAACAATATTGTTTGCTTTTCCATGCAATTGTTTTAGCCTCTCCTTCTTAACTTGGAATGCATCTTTTATCTGGTTTCACACAAGTTCAGAATTGGTGAAAACTACAATTCCATGTGATCCATACTCCCTAGTTGTTCCCAAGCCTTCTAGAAATGCAATATAATATGCCTCGTTGTTTGTTGTTCTTCCTAGTATATTCATTTTCCTTTGGAAAACCTTGCTAGTCCCAATATTGTAAAGCACATATGTAATCATTGATTTCCTTAGATTGGGATAGCAAGAAACATCTATGCATAATGTCCATTTTTCAACCATATTTAGTGGGGTTTTTTTATCCCTGAAAAAAAAGTTTCAATAAAATATATTAAATTAACATTTATTGAAAATGCATGGAAGAAATGACATGTGCATGGGAAAAATGACATGTGCATGTTTTTCCTTAAATTTTTCCTTAAATTTTATGGGAGAAATCACATCTAGAAATGACATGCCTCAAATATTGCCTTGCCTAGAGTTTAAGGGAGAAATGACATGTAAATGGTTATACTTAAAGTTTGCCTCAAGCTTATGGGAGAAATGGGAGAAATGACATGTATGTACATGGTTATCCTTAAAGTTTGCTTTAAAATTTATGGGATAAATGACATAGAAATGACATGTACATGGTTATCCTTAAAGTTTTCTTTCAAATTTATGGGAGAAATGACATAGAAATGACATGTACATGGTTATCCTTCAAGTTTTCTTTAAATTTTATGGGATAAATGACATAGAAATGACATGTACATAGTTATCCTTAAAGTTTTCCTTAAAATATATGGGAGAAATGACATGTACATGGTTATCCTTAAAGTTTGCCTTGAGTTTATGGGAGAAATCGGAGAAATGACATGTATATAA
This sequence comes from Pinus albicaulis, assembly GCA_034641835.2. Taxonomy (NCBI): domain Eukaryota; kingdom Viridiplantae; phylum Streptophyta; class Pinopsida; order Pinales; family Pinaceae; genus Pinus; species Pinus albicaulis. The sequence goes on along the minus strand of CM076569.1, from coordinate 379,482,076 downwards.
ATGGTTATCCTTAAATTTTGCCTTAAATTTTATGGGAGAAATCACATAGAAATAGCAGGTACATGGTTCCAAAAACACTATCAAATGCCTTAAATTTTATGGGATAAATGGCACCTACAGAAAGGGATATTAAAATGAAGAACTTCTATTTAGATATGTTCCAGAGATTGACTGTAGGGGAATTTACTGGATATGTCACCATTAAGAAAGGATGAGATCCAAAGGCTGCCTAGCCCTTTACAGACTCTGCCTTTAAAACTTGTAGAAGTTAACACTCAACAAAAAAACTAAAATCCTATGGAATTACAGCCACTTTAGGTTCAATTTTTAGGCCTTAAAGTTTTCCTTGAATTAATGGGAGAAAGCCTTGGTTTTGGGGGATCCTATGGAAGTTCAGCCACTTTAGGATTGATTTTTAGGCCTTAAAGTTTGCCTTGAATTAATGGGAGAAATTAGATACATGCATGGTTTGCCTTAAAGTTTTCCTTAAAGTTTATGGGAGAAATCACATCTAGAAATGGCATTCCTTAAAGTTTCCCTTAAAGTGTGTGGGAGAAACTACATCTAGAAATGGCATGCCTTAAAGTTTTCCTTGCCTAAAGTTTAAGAGAGAAATGACATGTACATGGTTTGCCTTAAAGTTTTCCTTATAGTTTAAGGCAGAAATGACATTGAATTACAGTTTATGGGAGCAATGTCACATAGAAATGACAAAGAAAGAGTTTGTAGGAGAAATGACATGTGCATGGTTTGCCTTAATGTTACCTTAAATTTTATGGAAGAAATCACATCTAGAAAAAACATGCCTTAAATTTTGTCTTGCCTAAAGTTTAAGAGAGAAATGACATGTATATGTTTTGCCTTAAAGTTTTCCTTATAGTTTAAGGGAGAAATGACATTGCCTTATAGTTTATGGGAGAAATGACATAGAAACATGACAGAGAAAGAGTTGTGGGAGAAATGACATGTGCATGGTTTTCCTTAAAGTTTTCCTTAAAGTTTATGGAAGAAATCACATCTAGAAATGACATGCCTTAAAGTTTTCCTTGCCTAAATGTTAAGAGAGAAATGACATGTACATGGTTTGCCTTAAAGTTTTCCTTATAGTTTAAGAGAGAAATGACATTTCCCTATAGTTTATTGGAGAAATGACATATAAATTCCAGAGAAATGACATAGAAATCACACAATCCTTAAAGTTTTCATTGCCTAGAGTTTAAGAGAGAAATGACATGTACATGGTTTTCCTTAAATTTTGCCTTATATTTTATGGGAGAAATCACATTTCCTTACATTTTATGGGAGAAATGCCATAGAAATGACATAGAAATGACACAAGCCTTAAAGTTTGTCTTGCCTAGAGTTTAAGAGAGAAATGACATGTACATGGTTTGCCTTAAATTTTACCTTATAGTTTATGGGAGAAATGGCATTACCTTATAGTTTATGGGATAAATGACATAGAAATCCCAGAGAAATGACATAGAAATGACACAAGCCTTAAAGTTTGCCTTGCCTAGAGTTTAAGAGAGAATTGACATGTACATGGGTTCCCTTAAATTTTTCCTTATAGTTTATGGGAGAAATGAAATTGCCTTATATTCTATGGGAGGAATGACATATAGAAATGACATGTTTTTCCTTAAAGTTTTCCTTAAAGTGTGTGGGATAAATGTCATGTACATGGTTTGAAAATTTATTTTATGCACTTACTAAAATTTATGGTATAAATGGGAGAAATTACATGTATGTACATGGTTTACCTTAAATTTTATGGGAGAAATGACATAGAAATGACGTGTACATGGTTCCAAAAACACTGTAAATATCACCTTAAATTTTATGGGAGAAATGGAATGTGTAAAAATGGATATTACAATTAAGAACTTCTATTTAGATCTATTCTAAATTATGGCATGCCTTAAAGTTAGCCTAAAATTTTATGGGAGAAATGACACATGTATGGGAGAAATGGCACATGTACATCGTTTGCCTTAAAGTGTGTGGGAGAAATGACATGCACATGGTTTGAAAAATTATTTTATGCACTTACTAAAATTTATGGGAGAAATAAAAGAAATTAAATGTATGTACATAGCTTTTCTTAAAGTTTGCCTTAAATTTTATGGGAGAAATGACATAGAAATGACATGTACATGGTTCCAAAAACACTAACAAATACCTTAAAGTTTATGGAGAAATGGCATGTACAGAAATGGATATTACAATGAAGAACTTATATTTAGATGTGTTCTAGAGATTGACTGTAGGGGCATTTACTGGATATGTCACCTTTGAGAAAAGATGAGATGTAGAGGCTAATTGGACCTTTACAGACTCTACCTTTAGAACTTGTAGAAGTTAACACTCAACAGACAGGCTAAAATCCTATGGAAGTTCAAGAACTTTAGGTTCAAGTTTTAGGCTTTAAAGATTGCCTTGAATTAATGGGAGAAAGCCTTTAGTTTGTGGGAGAAATGGCATGTGCATGGTTTGCCTTAAATTTTTCCTTAAAGTTTATGGGAGAAATAACATCTAGAAATGGCATGCCTTAAAGCTTGCCTTGCCTAGAGTTTAAGAGAGAAATGACATGTACATGGTTTGCCTTAAGGTTTTCCTTATATTATATGGGAGAAATGACATTGCCTTATAGTTTATGGGAGAAATGATAAAAATGACAGATAAATGACATAGAAATGACACATGCCTTAAAGATTTCCTAAAATTTTATGGGAGAAATGACACATGTATGGGAGAAATGGCACATGTACATGGTTTTCCTTAAAGTGGTAGAGGTTTGCACTTACTTAAACAACTAGTGGTAGTGGTTGATTAAGTTATGTCAAAAGTCACAGCTTGATGAGTTTGTGGGAGAAATGACATGTACATGGTTTGAAAAATTATTTTATGCACTTAATAAAACAACTAGTGGTAGTGGTTGATGAAGTTATGTCAAAATTCACACCTCGATGAGTTTGTGGGAGAAATGACATGTACAAGGTTTGTCTTAAAGTTTAGCTTTCCTTGAAGTTTATGGGAGAAATCACATCTAGAAACCTTTACTTTGACATCTATAAATAGGCTAAGAACATTAAAAAAGAATTTTCAACTTGCATTAGTTATTTCCTTAATACAACTAAAAACAATCAAATAACATTGTTTGGGTAGGTAATTTTTTTTTGCGCTAATACATTTCTAAAAATAAAATTGTATAGCAAAGGTACTAGAGCTATATCTATAGCTTGGACCAATATTGTAAATACAATTTAGAAGAAATGCACGACATGCATGATGAATTATTGGAATTTTTTATCTTCTTAATCCATTGGGAGCTGACTGATCTTCTCATATGTATAATAATCTCTACCAGTCCAGAAAATCAGCACGAAATGCAATAGAAAATTTGGGGAACATTGAGAAATGCCTAATGATTCTTTTGTTTCCTAGTATTGGCATTTGAGCATACCAGCTATAGTTTATATATTAATGTTGGTCTTTGTTTCTCATTGCATTTTAGTTGTGTTTCATATATCATAGGGATTCAATACATAAATTTTGATGTATCTCCACATTCATTTGTAATATTTATAGTAATTTTGTAAGCATAAGCAACTGCTGTTAGTATTTGAACTAGGTACTTGTAACACAAAACTAGTTAAATAAATAGAAACATTGAGAACAATAATTTGAGAAAATCCCCTAAATTATGGTGCTTGGCCATCTAGAAAATAAAAAATTAATGCCTACATACAAAAAAATCCCTTAAATTGTTAAGAGTACTAATGTGTATTTCTTGATCCTTGCAAAAATAATTGAACTTATTTCCAATGATGAAGTGACTTAAAAAATTATTAACAAAACTCAAAATATTGTAAGTACCAAGGAATGTGATTATTATCAAAGAAAATTGGTAATCATATAGCTTGGACCAATGCCATGGGGCTTCTAATGAAAGAAAAGAGGATATTGAGAATCATGCCATTTGGACATAGGATTAAGAGGACTTATCATCAAGTACTAAATGTTACATAAATAAGATAGTATATTATTGTTTCTGTTGAAGCTGGAGATCTACAAGATAATGTTGTAGGCATTCCTAAGTTCCTATATGATTTGATAAAAAGGTTTTTATTTTTTATATTTCTTAATATCCTTGGACATGATGGGTAATTTACAACTATGTCAGATGTTGGAGGGACAGAACTAACAGTGAATGTACCATGTGGCTTATTCTGCAAAGGATGAAAAAGCTACTATATGTTTCTTGGAGAAAACTTGAAGAGAAGATACATGCCTGACAGCATACCTATTAATTTTTCTTATGTTTTTATTTTAGCAAATCAATTTCCAAACAGAGGGAAAATTCCATAAGGATCTTAGATAACTAGAATGACTAAAATAGATGTTGTCATAAATTGATGAATATTTAGAGTTGATAATCATCACAATTCCAAATATTAAGCATGGTATTTATAGTAAATGTGTAAGCATAAATAATATTAAGAGGACTTATCATCAAGTACTAAATTTTCCATAAATAAGATAGCATATTCTTGATTCTGTTGAAGCTGGAGATCTACAGGATAATGTTGCAGGTATTCCTAAGTTCCTATATGATTTGATAAAAACGTTTTTATTTTTTATATTTCTTAATATCCTTGGACATGATGGGTAATTTATAGCCATGTCAGATGTTGGAGGGACAGAACTAACAGTGAATGTAACATGTCGCTTATTCTACGGAGGATGACAAAGCTGTTGTATGTTGCTTAGAGAAAACTTGAAGAACAAATACATCTAGACACTGCCTGACAACATACCTATTAATTTCACTTATTGTTTTATTTTAACACATTAATCTCCAAACAGAGGGAAAATGCCATAATGATTGTAGATAACTAGAATGACTAAAATAGATGTCGGAAATTGATGAATATTTAGAGTTGATAATCGTCACAATTCCAAATATTAAGCATGGTATTTATAGTAAATTTGTAAACATAAATAATATTAAGAGGAATTATCATCAAGTATTGAATGTTCCATAAATAATATAATGTATTTTTGATTCTATTGAAGTTGGAGATCTACAGGATAATGTTTCAGGTACTCCTAAAATCCTATATGATTTGATAAAAAGGTTTTTATTTTTGTAACTTCCTAGCTTGATTGAGAGGCACTGAAAACCAATATGAAAGAAATATTGAAATATTATTTATGGAATCTTGAAATCATCCTTTAACAATGTAAGTTAAAATGCTACAAAGGTTATATCCATTAAAAACTAGACAACCATCATAGACAAAAGAATCATTTGAATAACAAAATGGATATCTTCAAGACATGAACCACTTTGCAAAACTTGCACTGTGAAATGGTGTGGCCTTCTTCCAATACCATTGGGAAAATAAAATGAATTTAGAAAACAAACAGAATGTTGGAAATGAACAATGTTTGCTCTGGCTGGTTTTTTTTTTTTGTCTATGCCTTTTCTTTTGGATCAGATGAAGAGAAAGAATTTGGTGATTATATAGTGCACTTAGACTATCTTATACTCTGTTGATACTTGTATTCCACTCTCTGATACTAGATTAGGAATATATTATACTCGCCTAGCCATTAAGGTGGTATTCCTCATAAATCGATGTTGCCAATGGCTGGCAAAGTTACCAATGGCAACATAGGATAACATTTCCAAATCATGATGCAGTTAGGATGCTCATAAACTCCAAATAATTTTTGGACTGATGATAATGTCGAAATATTTAGAATAGTGTTTTTATTGAAAATAATTTTTAAATAATTTCATTTGTATTTTAATAATATCGAAATAATGTTTTTGTATTGAATATTGTATGTCATTTGGAATAGTGTTTGTATTGAAAATAATGTTGAAATAATGTCATTTGTAATTGAGTATTGTATGTCATTTGTATTTTTAATAATATCAAAATAATGTCATTGTGTTGATGGCTAGTCTTTACTTGTCGCAAACTAGAGTATCTCTATTTACAGCCAGCTAACATGATTTGCCTATTTCCAAACCAGATTGAACAAAAGGATTTATGAGTATCCTATTTCGAACCAGCTAACATGATTTTCCTATTTCCAAACCAGACTGAACAAAAGGTTTTGTATAAAGAGAAAGAAAAAAAAATGCACTTATTATTCTAGTTGCCATTGTAAATAATTTTAATCTGTGTATGATAATGGTATACTATGTAAAGAAAGCATGGGCTAGTAATTACTTGTTGAAGCATAGAGTATAGTCTTGGCTTTCCTAGTGTCTATATAGGAGTTGTTGTCTCACTCGCACTTGGTACTCTTTTTGTTATATTGACCTAATTTTGTGATCATTTTTTGGGAATTAATAAAATTATCTTATCTCATCTTTACCTATTCATAGTAAAGATGAGTAAACAACTATCTTCTTTTACTTGCTAAAAACATAGGAGGATTTTCATCTACCTGGAAATTCGGAGACGAGGCCACAATGAGAAGACGAGGCAAGAGATCAACGAATACGTCGAGGCCACAATGAGAAGACAAGCAAGAGATCATTGAAGATGTCACAGAGCACGCAGACTACAAATTACCCACAAAAAAAAAGCAGAGCAATAAAATTAAAACCACAGAACATCGTAACAACAATAGAAAAATTTCACAAAAAAAACAAACAACAATAAAGAGAAATGCACCTAACAACAATACAAAAAAAATTCGCTTAATGCAATTGTGATACCACCATATGAACAAGAAAAATTTAATGAAAAAAACCAAATAATAAAAAAAAGAGACAAATCGAGATTGAATGTCGTGCCTTGGTACCTAAGTCTAAATTCATGGGGCACTCAGTCGTTATGGACATCGATGCAATTTTCACAGCTAAAATATGTTTTTGATGGAGATCATACTAGAGCCTCCTCCCGAATGGTTGTAAAACCATCTACCGATTACCCAAATCCTCTGTTTAAACCATTTATGAATGAATAGTCTACGAAGAGATAGATTTGATATAAGGAGAGCACAACGCTGAGTCATACGAGTTGAAAGACACAAAGAACATGAAGCTACCACTGCTAACAAAAACTACTACTCAATTTACATGACAATGAAACGGCAAAGGAGCTACAACTGCATTACAATTCGGACTGCAAATATTGCCCATGCCTAATCATTTACAAATTTATCACTGCGAAAAAAAAAAAAATCTGCCTAATCGCCCATGCCTAATCATTTAGAATTCAGACTGCGAAAAAAAAATGTCTCACCTCCTGTGCAACACCAAGACCCTGCAACAACAAACAGAAAACAAAGGTAATAAGCCTGAAACCTCTTCATGTTTTTGGGCTGGTATATTTATAAACAAAAGTTCGGCCGAATTATTTTAAAAGTTTGGTCGGACTATTAGTCCGGCCGAACTATTTTTTTGGCTTAACTTTGGTTGTTGATTTTCCCATCTCCGGCCAAAAATATGTTTTCCGCGTCGTCAATATGCCATCAATGTAAACGAAAGAATTAATTCAGCCGACCTAATTTCGAAAGTTCGACCGAACACTAAAATAGTTCGGCTAGACTTTTATAAAAGTTCAACCGAACTATTGGGAAAATGACTTTTCTGCCCCCAATTCTCACAAAAGTGTAACCCACCTTCGTGGTTTTACCCCTATACAACTTGAAAGAAAAGTTTGGGTTGTCGAATGCATGTTTCTCAAAAATTTTGAGGTAAGTTATAACCATAAAGTCATCCCTTATATTTTGAGAAATATAATCATACAATGAACATTACAAATGGCCAATTTCATCAATGTCAATAATTATGTCAGCATTAATGTCCATTTAATATTTCCCATGATCACCAACTATAGATTATTCAGAGATAAGTTTCTTCCAAGTGATAATGTCTTGCCCAGTAGCTGTAAAGAGGCAAAGAAATTGTTGAAAATGTTGGGTGTTTAGTACATATCATATCATGCATGTCCAAATGGTTATATTATATATGGAGGAGAATATGAAGACAAAGAGATATGTCTAAAATGTGGGCATGACAAGTATGATAAATAAAAAAAGAAGGGTAAATCATGTGGTCCTCCTTTTAAGATATTGAGGCACATTCCTATAATCCCAAGGATTCAAAGGCTCTTTCGTTGCAAAGAATTATCTATGTTACAGGGATGGCATGCCTCACACATAAGTGAGTTGGGAGTTATACGAATCCCAACAGATTCAATAGCCATGATGCATATATAGGATGCATGGCCCAAAAAATTCAAGGAAGAAAAACGAATTCTACGACTCAACATAGCCATTGGATGACATCAACCCATATTCCCTCCAGAACACAAGCTATTTTGTTTGGCTTGTAGTAGTGATTAATAACAATATCCCCCCATGGTTTTCTGTGAAGAATGAACATCTTATGTTGGCTCTCATAGTCCTTGGTAGAGACAAGTGAAGGATATGGATGTCTACTTACAACCACTGGTAGATGAATTGAAGGAATTATGGGATGGGATAAATGTATACGATGTATCAAGACCCATCGCAACAGAGACGAGTTTTCTGTTGTATGGAATATGTGCTTAAACGACACATGATTATTCAGGCTTAATATTTTTCTCTGGTAAATTACATGTTTATTGATTTGTTTATATACATAACAATATTCTTTCGCATATTAGTTATTTAGTTCGTTTTAATTTTTATGATCTTCATGATATTCTTTAACGTGCCATGCATATAAATTTTATACAATAATCTCGCAGGTATTGTAATAAAAGGGTATTTTGGATGTAAATTTTGTGGACCTTCTCTGAAAGCTAGATGCTCCAACGACCTATGAAAGCCAACGTATGACTAATCCAGGGTATTCCTCCTAGAAGAACACCCTTATAGAAGAGAAGCATTTTCTTTCAATATTAAACGAGAGAGAACCCAATGACCTCCAATAATGACACCAGTTGAATAGCTTAGAGCATATGAGAGAGAGAAGGAGAAGGAGTTCATAGAAATGTTCGATTCAAATGGGGAGCCTATGTTCAATGATCCAAAATTCTTCAGCACCTATGATGAGAAATTTCCCATTGGGATGAAAAGGAAATCTATCTTTTATAACTTCCCATATTGTGAGCATATTAAGATTACCCACTTATTAGATCACATGCATATATTTAAAAATGTTTGATCTTCTTTATGGAGGCACATATCATCGGAAAAAAGTGACACATTAGCTGTTAGGAAAGATCTTATTACTTCAAAAACTAAAAAGAAACATTGGCCAAGATGATCAAAAAGTATAGGATCAGAGGCAAGCGTTGGTCCCTGTAATTCATGGTATTTCAAAGAAGGTAATGTCCCATGGATTTTAAAAAATATGATATTTATTTGGCAAAGGAAGTTATAATGGGTGTGAGGTGCCATCTTCATATGGGTCTTCACTATGGCACTGCTTCACCGTGGATGACCATTTGTCAGGGTTGAAATTGCATGACCATTTGAATCTTCTAAGAGTATGTATAATGTCAAAAACATGATTTTATTATTTTTTATATTAATAAATTTTATCCCATGCAGGGATCATAAAACATAACTAATTTTGTATATTATTACATGTGTTTATAATTTTGCAGTGTCATTATCCTTTGTTTGTGCATGGGTGTGTGAAAAATGAATTCCCCCAAGACCTAGGATGTGCCATATCTAAATTATCTGCATTTGTACGTTGGATCATGTCTGTTAGGGTCCTATAATAATAGGGTTCATAATTTTTGAATTGACTTTGATAGTCTTGTAAATATAAAAATAGTCTTTCTACAAGTTTTTTTCCCATATTTGAAAATAATAAAAAATGAAAAGAGGGTAAAAGTCCTAAAACAAAGATCAAAGGACTTAGAAAATAAAAGATCAAAAAAGAATAAAAATGAACCGCAAAAAAAGAAAAATGAGATAAAATAAGACATGAAAGTGAGCAAGTCAAAATGCCACTACTATTTACTTTTACTGCAAGAATAATGATTATGTGGAGATTGTCCAAAATACCATAATCCATTATCAGTTAAATAGTTTAATTTTAACTTTTCATGCTTTGAATTTCATTTTTTAGATAGAGAATAAAGATATGTCAAACAGTTTAAACTTGACAAATTAGTAGATAGTTAGAGAATAAATGAGGAGCTCAACAGTTTAATCTGAGCCCTCATATGAAATAAGGTTAGAATTAGATAGTTTCTTGCTTTAAAAAGAAAAATGGATTTAGGGTTGCAAGCTTAAATGCACCCATGCAAATGAAGTAAAAAATGTTAGAATAATGATGGGCAGGTAGAAATCAGTTGAGCAAGGCATGTAATAAAAAATCATCTCGCAAATTACTAATTTCCCCTCCCCCACAATGTTCCAGTATTTAAAACCTTTAGTTAAAGAGGCTCAGAGCATTTCTCTGATTTCTGTTGTTACCAAATCCAAGGCTTAATAAATGATTGGTAAAAATATTGGATTCCCTTCATAAAAGTCCATTTCCTCAACATATTCAACCTTTACCAAAAATACAATCCCTTTTCTAAGTTAAAATACCTTTTTCTCTTAGATAAAGTAATCCCCTCTTAATTAATTTCATTTTCATTCAAAAAAACACTCAAAAAACATAAAAAATACATTTTATCCTAAGTTTATGTGTAAAAAATCAAACTGGGACAAAATATGTTAAATTTCCTATTTACACTTTACTTAGTTTAAATTCTATGTATTTTAATTCATTTCATTCATTATATTTCCATTCCATATTAATTTCTAACCTAAAGCATTAAACCCTTATATAATACCCCTCTCGTATATTATTAATTTCTTTATATAAATATCCCCAAAACCCACTTATTTACGTTAAACCTATGGTTTATTTATCCCACATGCTAAAGAAAAACCCCCGCTCTTTTCCCCATAGGTTTAAACATATCTTATTTATTTAATCCCACTCCCAATAAACATAAAACACTTGTTAAAAATGTTTTATACACCATGTATTATAAACCCACGCCATTGGTTATTAAACATTCATTAATGTTTTATTTAACCATCATAAAATTACCCCGCCACATAATAAAGCTTTGGGCCCCATTCCCCAACACCGAGCAACTCTAAAAAAAAATATCCACCATTCACATTAAAGCCTTCCAATCCGATGATCACCAGAGAATGTCGCATTTTAAACTGCGCGAATAAAACATATTTCAAACTACGCAAAATAGGTGGTTTTCCACCTTTCTCCCTCCTCCACGCGGCCAAATCCTATTGGATTGAATTCAATACAATAATACCATATACCGCCCAATTCCCATGCGATAACCACCTATGGTTTTCGCCTTTGAAAGCCAAAACTACCATTTATTTCGATGTGACCACCAATAAATGCAAGCTCATTTAACCTAAATCTTATATAAACCTTCTCATTGCGCCCATCAAGCCTTTTCTGTGTTATTTCTGTACATTCATTCCGACTAAAGAAAACGAAGCCTGTACATGGTTTTATGCCCTGAGAACCTGCAAAAAGCCCCGCATTTGTTGTCAAGACTGTAGAAAGCTTCCAAATTCCTTTCAGAAACCTTCAAAAGATACCAGAAACCTACTTAAACAACTCAGAAACTGTTTAAAAGACTAATACCTGCACAAACAGGTATTTTCCGATAAAACAAGCCTATTATCATTTGAAAATAATTTTTTGAAGGAATTAAGCCCAGAAAAAGCCAATTTATCCAAATAAAGATTGTACTTGCCCAAAAAAAGTTAATTTCCTGTTAAAATTTGATAAAACCTCTGTTTTCAATACTGCAAACTATTTTTTAAGAAAAATTGAATTAATTGTAGCCTTTGCGGACTTTATAAAACTCCGAATTTGCCCAGAAATCCTCTGCAGGTAACCCTAACCCTTCTATTCCCAATTTGAATCAATTTTAGCCCAAGATTCACTGAAAAAAGTATACGAAACCCTTGTTTCTTATTTCATAAACCAGTGAGAGTCTGAAGAACAGTTGAAAGCCAAAATTAAAGGTTGAAAGCCAAGGAAAGTACCAAGTTGTGCTTATTTTATACAAAGAACCTCTGTCAAAGTCAAGAAACACTTCTCTAAACCATTTAATCTTACAAAAGAATCCAAAAAACCTAAAAAAAAAGTTTTAATTCTTCAGAAAGCCTAAAAAATGTCAAAATCCAATCCATCTATGTCATGCAAGACCGCAATCATTGTAAATCCTCAACAACCTCTTTTTCTAGACATTGAACATACACCTTTAGCAGATTTAGATTATAAAATAATAGATGTGGATTATAATTCAATCTATTAGACCTCCATTGCTGGAGTTATGAAAAGTCGTTAGATCAGGGTGAATAAGTCTAAATTTGGGAGTCTAACCTACCCAAATATTTCAATCGCTCATCCATGCCTATAGGTTATTAGGTTGTGTCAGAGCTATTATTCACCTGAAAAAAGAGAAATGGTGAATGCAAACAAAGAATTAATCTTTACAATTATTGGCGAGTCCATAAACCAGGTGTTACAGCTCAAACATGATCCCAAAGAAGTTCCTTTGTCAATAGAAGCACTTACAAAGTTATACATTGGTCTTGATTTTCCCAAAAGGTATTAGATTTTCCAAGTGTTCATGCATTTACATGTTTAAATTCCACAAATAAACCCTCCATATTCTACTTCAAAATTTCCAGAATGTTCAAGACATCTCATATCCATGTTGTCATTTATCCTAGGATACTTTACAGATGATCATACAGATGAGTTAGTCCTAGGTTTCTTATCTACCTTTGCACCAGGATAGCCTTCTTCTGTAATTTTCGATTATGCTAAATACATAGCTAACAATATCCATGATCAATTTGTTAAATTTCCAACTGAAGGAGTATTTAGATATACATCCTTTCTTCTCCATATGTTTTTATATTTCTAAGAAAACAAGTTTCCAATAACCCTCCAAAAGCTTAATATAGAAGAAAATCCACTTTCAGTCATCTTTTGGACATCTTTGATCAAAAAAGAGTCCACAGAGTTCACTTACGCAGATTTTTTAGACTTCTTTGTTCATCGAGTGATAAATATGTTAACAAGTATAGTATAGCCAAGAATCAATGACAAAATGAAGAAAGTTCTACAGCTATCAAAGCAAACTAGAACTAGAGATTTTTATTTATATGAGAAGCATACAGAAATCATAGTTTTTGGGTCCAATCCATTACCCTATAAACTAACTAAATATGTGCCAATAGTCTTTGCCTTGGATTATATCACACAAATCCTAAATTCTGATTCTATCAAATTTTTAGCAGCCAAAAAGAAGACCTAGTTTAATTTGAAGAATCAAGTAGGACCTTTTATTTGTAATCACAGAGATGCAGGACAAGAAGCAGCAAAACAATTTCATTAAAACATATTTGAAGAGAGCTTCTCATGGAACTATGATTCACAAGGAATATTAAGCAAAATGAGGGTTAAGTGCAAACTAACACCTTATATACATGAGAAAACAACCAGAGATTGAACAGTATGTCAATCAAAATGAGTGGTTAGAAAACACTTTGGTAGATGCAGTTAAACAGGGTGATACTAGTCACACATTACAAATTGCAAATCAAGGAGAAAAAACTACTAAAAGAGGTAGAGAAGAAGAAACTTACACTGCTGAGACAACAACTGAAAATAGATTTAAACTCAGATATAATAAAAAGCCTACGATCAATCCAGTTGATAAAGGAAAAGTGACTATTGAGGTAGAAGACACAAATGCTCCAGTGACAAATATAGATACTGATACAGTCATTGAAAATGAACCAGTTACAGGAACTCTAAATGAAGAACAACTTGATAATTCAAATACACAGGTCATAGAGAAACAACAGAGTATGGAGGCATCCTCCTCACAGATAGCGGAAGAAAAATATCTTGATATCAAGGAAAAATATAAGCAGATTAAGACAAAGAATCAAGAAATAAAAAATGAGATATATTCTCAATATTTGAAGTAAACACCAGGTGTCCAGAACATACTTTTATCGGCTTTTGATTACTCAAATAAAAAGTTGATTATGTCAGTGCTCCAACCAATAGTTAAGACTCCAAAGATAGTTGCAGATTACAGTAAAGTCGATCTTGAAGTGTCTGTTATCACTTAGATTTTCCTTGAAGTTGTAGGGAAGAGGAAAGGGGTCTGAGGTAACCACAAACCAACTTTTAGGTATAGAATCTAGCCAATCCGTACCCATAGAGGGCTCTCTCTTTAAGTTTTAGCTTTGTTTTGAAAGATATTAGGCTAGTTATGAAAGTACAAGGATTTTGATTTTGTTTGGGTGATGAAATTATATAGCAGAGTAAAACAGAATAGTTTAGGCCATTGGGCTAATGGAGTCAAAGAATGATGGCTTAACTGGATTAAGTCTCTTAACAAGAGATGGTTTCACCGAGCAAGGTAATCAAATAAGAAACAAATGAAGATTTAAATTGAATGGAATGGACTTGAAATGGTTGAAGGGAAATTAAGAATCCTTCAGCATTTTCAAAAGGGGAAAACTTGAATGATTATTAACAAAGAGAAATTAAGAATTCTTTATCAAATAATCAAAATGAATAAACTAGAAAATAGGAGCAATTAAGATTTCACTGTCCATACTAGTTCAGAAGAAAACATTAAGAATAATAACGATTGAAAACAGATTGCACTAAAGCACTTTCTGAATTAATCCTTTTCATTTATCATTCAGATATGAAACACAGATGTTATAATAAGAAAGTATAAAACTTTAAAACATAAGAGATAGATGACTTATTGATCCATTGTTTGATTCAAGAATCCTGTGAAAAGTCCCTTGCATCAATTCCTTATCCAGCTAGCCATACAAAAATTTTCCAACAGCACTTTATTCCAAAATAATCAATGTTACAGCAATGTCTAAGAATTCACCCCCCTCAATACTCCAATTGAGGGAGTATTTATACAAAAAATTATAAAAATATCTCCTAAAAAAATGAGATATAATCTAGGATGACTCATGGATATGTTACAAGAAAATAGAGACAGATGGGTTCTAAGATAAGAGAAAAGGTAACTGATGTTGTGATGTTCCTTCTTTTTATGAATGTGCTGGAGGTTGGCCCTATGATTTGGCTTGTTGATGTCATCTTCAGTAACTTTGTGTTGGTTGCTTTGTTTTACTAATACTCTTTACCTGTTCTGGTACTCTTTGACCTCTGTTTATCCTTTTATCCTTTTAATCATGACTTACTGTAGTAAAGAATCAAAATTTCATGTAAGGATAATTTTTACAAAAGTTCCAACATCTCTTCCCACCATTGAGCTTCTGGTATTCTGGTTCTTTGAAGCTTCCTCAGAGTTTCATCAGCCTCAGTATATTTGAAGAAAGTAGGCTGAGTTGGGAATAAATGCTTTACCTCATGTTCGAGATAAAAAAAAAATTCCAAACTATCATGAAGAATTTTTCCTGTGGGCAATGTTGTTGAACTAGATGATGAACTGGCTTGGTTATCAGCATATTTATTCAATTTCTCAACATAAATTTCAAGGTTCATTAATTTATCATCTGAATTTAAAGGAATTAGTAATCCTTTATTCTGCAAAAGATTCAATCTCTTCATAAAAGCATAGATCTCTTCCTGCATATCAAAGCATCTTCTTTCTAAGTTCTGCATCAGATTTATTTTGGTAAAAAATATTTTAATCTCCAAAATTGTGCATGTTCTATCTTGGATACCTAGCTCCTCAAGTTGATATATGTTTTTGGTGTTTAAAAATTGTATGATTCGATTGGCTTCCTCAGGTATATTTCCTAATTCTTCTCTTGCCTTTTGAACTTCCTCCAGAGCCAATTTAATTAACTCATTCTGCTCATACATTATTTGAATTGATGACCAGACATCATATACTCACTGAATGATGTTGGTCCAAATAATTTATTTTATTTCCTTCAAAGGCTTCTCCAATGTGAGATCCTTCTCCAATGCTTTGACCATTTTTTCTAATCTGTTGATCTCTCTTGTTTTTTCTGCAACACTCATTTTTGAGAGATCGTATTTTTGTTCTAAACTGGTAAACTGTATATTTTTTTTATGAATCTCTCTCAAATGGATTTTCAATTCCTCCATTGACTTTATTAATTCTTCAGTGCTCAAATTTGAAGTGTTGCCCTGTGAAATTCCTGCTGACTGATCTGTGGTTGTTGTACCTGTAATTCCTTCTATTGTTGTAGATGCTGGAGTATTTTCCTGCCTATATTTTAATGCCTTTTCAAGTTCTTTTTCAGTTTCATTTAGTTGCTCATTCAGTTTCAAGAGAAAATCCATCAATTCTTCTTCAGAGTTTTTCTTTATAATTTCTGCAGTTTGTGGATGCCTTGAAGATGGTAGCTTCATTTTTTTTCTTAAGGCTGCAATATCATCATCTTTGTTCTTAATCAAGGCTTCTATACCCTTGACATATTTGGGATTATGACCTAATCCAATAATTATTTCTTCTAAAAATTTTATCCTCTTGTCTTTAGCCTGGGAAGAAGCTTTTTCAAGATGCAATTGAGCAGTAGTATTATTCAAGGAATCTTGTAATCTTTGAGACATCATCGATTTATCAGTCAAAGTTGAGTAAATAATTTCACCAGTTTGTTTGTGCAGCTCAATCTGATCCAAAGGATGAATATCCTTTGCTATGACTTCAAAATTGGTTCTGACATAATCTGTAGCTATTTGGGGCTACTGCACCTTGGGTTTAAAATGACTCATCAGCATTTTTCCCTGTTGGATGTCATAGGCTAACATCAATCTTTGTTGATTTTTAGGAGCCATCTTCAAGTATTGATTATAGACTTGAAGTCTTAGTGGACCATTTCTGGCTTTTATACTTATAAAGGTTTTCTTAATATCCCTGGCATCCTAAACTGGTGGTTTGAAGGAAGATATTTCTACACTTTGTTGTCTTTGTAGTTCCTTTCTTTGTGAATTAGTGGATGTCCCACTGACTGTCCATGTTTGCTGACTATCCAAATCTTCTCTCCTCTGGCTATCAGGGATTTCTTGAATAGATTCTACTTTTGGAAGAGGATTTAATTTTTGTCTTTTAACATTAGGTTGTTCTGAAGATCCACTGATAGGGGTAGTTGTTTCTGCATCTCTCTTCTTACCTTTTTCTACATTGAGAGGAGTTTGCAAAACTGAAATTTCTGCCACATTGATCTGAGTAGGAGAAATATGTATTTGACCCTGTTCATTAGAAGTTTTAGGTTGTTCTGTCATTGCGAATTTCTCTGTAACTTGTATATCAGCCTCTTTCTCCTTCCCTTTAGATGCTACTGTGGCTGACGCACTGATTTCTTGTAAATTTTTCTGAGAAGTTCCAGCAGAAGAAGGAGAAATTCCTGGTCTTTGCACCTGTCCAAAAGAGTCTAGGTCAAGTATTTTTTCAAGGTCTTTCATAAAATTTTCAACACTGACCTATTCACTATCTTTTTCTATCAATTTCCCTTCCATCCATTCATCCATATTGGCATATTGTTCAATTTCTGGGATTCTATGATGAAGGTATGGTGACAATTTGTTTTTCATCCTCCTATCACAAATAAAGTTGTTTGGGTCATAAGGTACCCAGTAGAAACTCTTTTGTAATTTGAGATAGTCTTCTAGGATTCTTTCAGCTTCTTTTCCAGCATCCCTAGAATTACAAACAAAAGGACCTAATTGACTCTTAATTCTGAGTTGAGCTTTTTTATTTGCATTGCAAAAATGGACTATGTCTGAATTTATCATCTGTTTGAAATATTCTAAGCTAAAGAGCCTCATTGGGACATATTTTGGTAACTTGAAAGGGCATAACTCACACCCACATATTATGATTTCTGTGTGATTCTGGTATAGGTACCAATCACCTATCCTGTATTGCTTTGAGAGTTGGAGAATTTTTTTGATATCACTATTGACCCTAGGAGGGGAGACTCCTGTTAATAAGGTGGTTGCAGGGTGCACAAATAGGTCAATGAACTCATTATAAGAATAAGGAGAATCAGAGGAATTATGAGTGATTGCAGACCAAAATATTACAGACCTAGGAATTCCTTTGGCATCAAGTTTCATGATATGGAAAGGGAAACTCTCTGATTTATAGTAAAGCATAAGATGGTATATAACAGAGGAATATTTGAACACTCTTTTGTTTTCTAATCTCATGAACTGATCACGGATTTTATCAGAAATGTAGGAAGAAAAATCATATTTGACAGCAGGGGGCTGTCCAGGGGTAAAAATCGACAATAATACTAGGGCTAATTGATCAACATATTCACTAGTATTGAAACCCATTATAGAAGATATCATATTCAAAATAAGTCTGACCACATCAGTGAAAAAGGTATAACCATAAGGGGGAGGGCCTTTGGGCTGATGTTCTGGCAACATGAAGGTTTGGCAGAGGTGATTCAACTCTTCTTGGGATAAATTGGCCGATTTTTCAAGTAAATCTCCCATGGAAAGGGGAGTTAAGGTTGACCAGGCTGAAACTGTAACATTTCATTGATAGAATGAGTAGTTATTGGGAAAAGGAGAGTTTGACTTGGGGACATGACTGCTCGTTGATTGGGATCATAATTGGCACGAAAGTAATAGATTATTTCAGGAAAAATGTGGACTGAGGGGAAAAGATATATTGGAAGATTGGATTCCCATAGTCCAAAAATGTTAGAGTCGTTCAGGTAGTTATGTCTGCAGTGGAAAAAAATTCGAAGAGGATTTTCACTAAGGACAAGGTCTTTAACTTGGAAATCCCTATCTGCTAGAGGCAGATAGTCTAAGTCTCTGTGAGGGGCATTCAGGGGTGCGACATTCAAAGCCATGGGAATTTCCATTTCTGGTTCTTTTATATTCAGAAATGAATTCGGGTTTTGATGAAAAAACGAGCACAATTACGGTTTTGGGAATGCAATTGCAATTTTTGGAATTGAGCAATAAAATGAAGACCAATCTTGAACCTTTTTTCAGTTTTCGTGTGGAATTAAGACAAAAACTAGGATTTTGTAGAGTTCAACGGGAATTTGGGTAAATACCTATTTTCCGGGAAATGAACAGTAACTAAAACAGGTGTTGGCTATGGCGAATGAATTCTAGATTACTCGACTGCAATTTTCCTCAGCAAGGTGGCGGTTGACAATATTCGACAGTTGATTTCGGAATTCATTGCATGGGACACCGGTCACTGCACGGGATAGTGAAAATGACACGGGTTCATTTTTTTATTTTCAAAGTCAAAGGTTGGCGGGTTTTTTATTTTTTAAGTGGATGACGCCAGCAAGTACGGTGGCTTTGTCATGGGAGGCAAGCGGTAAGTGGTATTCATCGCATAGCTTTTGGGGATGGGCGATTTTCAGCGGAGGGCAAGTGATTCCATACAATATACGACACGTGGCGCGACACTATTCAGAAAACTGCTTGGACATCGTGCATTATCGTTCGGACGTGGAGGCGTAGCGATATGGACGACAACCATAGATCATGGATTGATTGATCGACTGGTCATCGGGAAAGGGAGATGACGAAGAGATAATAGAGTGGGCCCAATGTAATTAAGTGTGAATTAATCGCATCGGGGGGGATTCTATTGGTGAGGTGTGTTTTTAATTAACCGTGAGAGTTAATTAACCTATTTTTAAATGCGGCAGGGATAAGGGCTCATGATTTGATTAATTAATCACCATATCAAGGTTATATTTCAACAAAAGGGGAGGGATAATATATTAATTTGGGAATTTTATTAAAATAATACGGGAAAAGGGGGAATTTGTATAGAGATTTAAATAATAAAGTTAAAAATTAATATGAAAAATGAATGGAAGCGCTAAGTGTAAGACATTCGGTTAATGTTTTTAAATTATGCTTGCATGAATAGGGTTTTTTGTAAAATATTGCATAATTTTCCTAAGTAAAATGGAATTTTACTTAGGAAAAGATTTTTTAGAGGTGAATGAATGTCATGATGAATGATTTTAAGTACTTAAGCTTTTCCAATTATTGGGCCGAGGATTCGGTCCCTCCAAAAGTCAAGGAAATGCCTTGAGCCCCTCTAATCTTTAAATACCTTAGTACTTAGGGGAAATTAGTGAAATTTTTAGGGAAGAATGAGAAGGGAAGTTAATAATTTGACTTTGCTTTGCTTGAAATTCTTCCATTGTAGTGTCTACCTTTGCACTTGTGATGAAAGTAAAGATTTAACACATCTAAAGTCATTATCCATCACATGTAATTTTGCAATAACATCTACCTACCCTACCTACTTTTACCTACCATTTTTTCTTCTTTATTAGGGTGCACTTAGACTAGCAAACCCTTATCACACTTTCTTTTCTTTTACATATAGGAATCTATTTAATTCTAACCTTCTTACATCCAAGAGCTCAGATTAAACTGTTGAGCTACTTTTATTTACTCTACCTATCTACTTATCTACCAAGATTAAATAGTATGGTCAAATGTTATTCTCTATCTCTAAAACATAAAATTGAAAGATGAACTAGCCAAGCTTAAATTGTTTGACTGTTCATAAATTGTGGCATAAGATACAAGTTGCACACAATTTTTTTATTACATAAGAGAAAAAAGTAATGGCATTTAGACTTGCACACTTTCCTTGGCCTTTCTTTTGGTGGGGTTCATTTTCGTTTACTTTTTTGGTCATTTTTATTTTTTCACCCTTTGATTTTTCTTTTAGGGTATACCCTCTTTACATTTTTTAAAATATTTTGATTTTTTGACAATATGGAAAACCTTTGGAACAAGGAAAGGTATGAACATATTACATAGCCCATCAAGTCAATCATGATATATGACACCTATTGGTATAGGAGTCTAACATTGGCTCCACTTGGGGATGGCTTTCCCTAGTGAAAAGTCAAGAACAGCAGGTCAATTTCCCTCAAAATGATTTTGGCTAAACTATGGAATCTTCTTTTGCTTGTTGCTTTATTGTATGTATGACAGTAATACTTCTGAAGCTTAGAGCCTTCTCTTCAGGCTTTAACTCTAGCAAGTTACTATCCACTCAAAATTGTGACATTACAAAGGATATAATATGTACATATTAAAATTATAATATCTTAATAAATAGGATCAAAGTAATGTTTCAACATTCGACCATTAACTGGTCCATCTTCAGTTTCTCTACCATCCAAATTTTTCAGAAAATATTTATTGTTTCCTTGTAAAGCATGGATAATATAAGGTCCTTTCCATAGGAAGTCAAACTTCCCATGTTTTCCCTTATCTTCTCTCCTGGAATCCCATCTTAAGACTTTGTTTCCAAGTTGGAAATCTTCTGCCTTTGTCCTTTTGTCAAATATCTTCTTTAGTTTTTCCTGTAATACTTGTGATCTCTGATATACTTCCTCTCTAGTCTACTGCAAATTGATAGTCTGATTTATTCTTCTTTGAATATCATTAGGTTCAACTTGAGCCTCTTGAATTAATTTCATTACAGGAACTCCTAAAGATGAAGGAAATACAACCTCGATACCATAGACTAATTCATAAGGACTAGTCCCAATAGATTTTTTGGTGGTGAGTTTGTCTACCCAAAATGCATTGGTAAGTTTTTTGTGCCAATTTTTCTTATTTTCCTCCAATAATTTCTTAATAATATTTATGAGAGTCTTATTGGAAGATTCAGCCAGTCCATTACCTTGAGGGTAATAGGTTGTAGAATGGCTTAAGGTGATATGATATTTATTACATAAACTTATCATTTTTTTAGATTTGAATGCAGCAGCATTATCAGTGATGATTTTATCAGGACAACCAAATCTTGATAATATATTGGTTTCTAGGAATCCTATGATCACAGTGTCATTGGCTTGTCTGGAAGGAATTGCTTCTCTCCATTTAGTAAAATAATCTGTGGCAGTGAGGATCCATTTATGTTGGCTAGAAGAAGGAGGATGGATTTCTCCAATGAAATCCAGGCCCCATTGTTGGAAAGGTTTTTCAGTGGAAATTGGTTTTAAGGGTAAAGGTAATAATTTTCTCTAGCCTTCAAAAATTTGACATTTATGGCAAGCCGTGACAAATTTCTTTACATCAGAGAACAAGGTTGGCCAATAAAATCTAGCTCTTAGGATCTTGTCTGTAGTTGATTTCCAATAAAGGTGTCCACCACAGTCTCCTGCATGGAATTCATGGAGAGCCTTGTCAGCTTCATCTTTTAATAAATAATTCAATAGAATACCTTCATGATTTTTCCAAAAAAGAACATTATCTAGAATAAAAAACTTTGAAGATGTCATCTTTAAAAACCTTTGCTTTGTTCTGGATAACCCTAGAGGAGCTTGCAGGTTTAAAAGTATATAAATTATATCAGCATACCAAGGTGAACCTAAGAAGGCATGGCTGATTTGTGGAGTCGCCATCCCCTATTCATCATCTAGTTCATTAATATCCAGGGCTTGACAATTTTTTTATGTGATGAGTTGAGCCAATCCCTATCCCTTTATGAGCTTTGTAGGTTTTATTTCAATATCATACTCTAATATGGTAGCAATCCATTTACCTCTTTTTCCTTCAATTCCATCCTGAGTTAAGATGTCTTTGACAACAGCATTTGGTACATAGGCTATCACATCTGAATATAATATATAGATTCTGAAATCTTTAATGGCTTTTACAAGTGCAAAAGCTTGTTTTTCGATGATGTTGTATTTTAATGATGCATCCCTTAGTGCTTTACTAAAAAAGGCTATAGGTTTTTCACATCCTTGATCATCCTTTTGTAATAAAATAGCTGCTACAGTGTGTTCTGATGCAAATGAAAATATTATGAAGTCTCTATCAAATTGTGGACTCGTAAGAACTGGTGTTCTAGTCAAAGCCATTTTAATTTCTTCAAATGCTTGTTTGGCTTCTACTGTCCATTTAATACTTGAATCCTTTCTTAACATGTTAGTAAGTAATATATTTAATTCAGATAAGCTAGATATGAATCTTCCCCAAAAATTGATTTTTCCTAGGAAAGCTTGAAGTTATTTGACATTTCTAGGATGAGGTATTTGCAATATAGCTTCTATTCTAGCAAGATCAATTCTAATACCATCCTTGGAGATGATATGGCCCAAGAGTGTACCTTCTTCAAGACCAAACAAAGACTTCTTTGGATTTAAAGAGATACCATATTTTCTGCATTTTATGAATACTTGTCTGAGATGGTCCAAATGTTGTTGATCTGATTTAGAAAAAACAGTTAAATCATCCAGATATATAACAAGAAAATCATGAATTTCTTTTGCACATGCGATGTCCATTTCTATTTGGAAGGTTTCTCCTGCATTTTTAAGTCCAAATTGCCTTTTAACGTAGTTGAATGTACCGCATGGTGTTGTAAAAGCTGTTTTTTCCTGGTCATCAGGATGAACCAGAATTTGATTGTATCCTGAGAACCCATCTAGGAGAGAAATCCTAGAAGCACCTACTACCCTTTGTAAGATGTGATCCATTTTGGGAAAAGGGTAATTATCCTTCAAAGAAACCTTATTTACATTTCTCAAATCAACACATAATCTGATCTCTCTAGTTTTCTTCCTAGTAGGTACCAAATTAAACACCCACTCTGAAAATCTAATGGGAGCAATTATCCCTGCTTCATACATTCGTTTGATTTCTTTTTCAATTAAAGGCAGCAATACAGGATTGATCCTTCTGAGTTTCTGTTTAAATGGTTTCTGATTTTCTTTCAGAGGTATTGTATGCTGAATTATAGAGGTATCATATGATTTCAGGTCTTCATAACTCCAGGCAAATACATCGTGGAATTCTCTCAAAAGTTCAACATATTTTAGTTTTTTATCAAGAAACAAGGATTTAGATAACTTTATCATTGTAGGATTCGCTTCAGTTCCTAAATTATATTCCTCAATATCTTCTTTTAATGGTTCCATTTTGGGTTTCTTTGGAATATCATTAGAATCGAAAAGATCTTCCATAGGAGTTAATCCTTTAGGTAAATGATTGTCTTTTAAATTAATGATTTCAGATTCCTCTTCTATAATCTCTTCAACCTCCATTTGTTTAAGGTCCTACATTTCTTTGTTAGTGAAATTTGTCGGATGAAGCATTTGAATTATACTTTCTTCTGAAATGTCTGTTTCTTGTTCATTTGTTTGATCAGATTCAATTACTATATCTTCATCTATGTTACAGTTAGAAAAATCATTTTCTAGAGTCAGGAAATTGTTAATCTGCTTATCACTTGCAAACAATTTCCAGTTTTTAAAATTATCAGGTATAGCTGGTTTGTGTCTAATCTCAGCTATGAACTGATGATTATGTTCGAATAGTAATTTACAAGTGCTGGCAAACATTGCAAGACTATGAGAATGCAAGTTCTGTTTTCTCATAATTTCAGCAAGCTGAGTCTGTAGAAAAGTGTTGAGAATCTCTACAATTGTTCCTCTATATTCTCTTAGTCTGGGATCATTTGTAAAAACGTTTCATTTGATATGTTGAATGATTAAATTAGAATCTCCTATGACAGATACTCTAATTGCCCCTAATCTTTTGACAAGTTTAAGACCTAGCAAAAGAGCTTCATATTCTGCCATATTATTGGTACACTTAAAGTTTAATCTGTAGGCATGGCCTTCAACATGATCATTCTCAAGGTTATGTATCCAAATTCCAGCTCCTGCTCCTAGCTTGTTGACTGAACCATAAAATTGTAAATGCCAAATAATTTCATGTTCATAATTAGTATCAGGAGTTTCGAGAACTTTTTTAACAGTGAGATCTGGTTTTTTACTTTCTTCTGGTTTTTCTTGGGTATCTGATGTTTCATTTTTCTCAGAGATTTCCTGGATTTGAACACTATATTTTTCATTTGTAATTTATTTTTATTTTTCTGTTGGAACTTCTAATTCAGTGGGAGGATCAATTTCAGTATTGTAAAGAAAAAATGAATCCATATCAGAGTGTACTGAGTAGATGGGGAAATTTTCAGGTTTCTCCTGACTACTGACCACATATTTCATTAAAGTTTCTCTGTATAGTCTCTTAGGTTGGACAAACACTGAAATAGTAGCGTATGACATGTCCAATTGAAGAGATCCTTGAAGCTTTGCACCCCAAGATCTGGATAATAACATGCCATATTTTGGAGGAATATCTGCTACTACTATGTCCATCATAATAGTTTTTGCAGGGTATTGAACCAGTGAAACACACAAGTCTTTGATTAATCCTAAACATCTCACCTGACTCGAATCAAAATAAAAGAGATCTTTTTAAGGTCTAGTGATATCTAGGTGTAATTTCTCCATTACAGACTTGGGCATTAGATTGTGAGATGCCCAAGAATCAAACATGGCATTATGAAGTATTTTGTCATGTACATTTAAACTCACATAAAATGGAGGAGTTCCTCCACTTCCTGGTTTTCCATTTACTTCAGGGCCAAAGAGTAATTTTCTTTGATCATTAAAAATGTTTACTAAGTCATCACTTTCGGTGATCTTGAGTGATCTATTAATTTGACTTCGGTAGACATCATGTTTAGCTAATTCAGAAAATGGAACAGCTATTTTTATTTTGCCTATTTCAGCCTCCAGATTAAAAGGTTTTTTAGTCTGAGTTCTTGTGTTTCGAAAATTTGGATTCTCTTTATCTTCTGTATTTTCGGTATTTTTCTCCTTCTCAGGAGTAGGGTTATGGGCTGAAGTGGTTTCCGAATCAGATTCTGGAGGTTCCTCTACATTTCCTTTAGAAGGAAGAGTATTGGAAAGTTGTATGCTATTCAGTTGACTATCAGATACATCTTCAATTATTGGGTTAGCAGGATTAGAATTAGTTTTACCTTTGAGGGGTTGTTTTGTAGCTTTCTGTTTGCTTGTTTCAGGGACGTCAGTTCTTCTTCTCCTCAAATTGTATTGCTTATGAACTTCATAAATATTTTTGTCATATCCCTCCTTAAAGTCAAATGATTCTCATGAATGAGTTTGGAATTGTTTAATAATGTGAGCTTCTTGATCATCTTGAGTCAAGAAAACTTCTAGTTCGTTCTTGCGTCCAGTCAAGTTATTTATTTGAGCATCTTCTGTTGGTTCATCAGAAGTTGAACCTTCAACATAATTTTCCTAGAATGGGGGCCTAATTTTTTATTCTTTCTGAAATTTGGATTTCTCCCAGTATTGCTTGGTTGACCATCCCCAGGAGGTTTCCATTCAATTGTTTCTACTCTATCTCCTAGCCTTTCCATCGCTTTGATAATAGCATCCATTTTATTTTCAAAAGCTGAGGGTTCTTCATTTAAAGGCATTCTCCTTTAAGCTCTGGCTCTGGCTCGTTTCTCTATCAGGTTGGCTTCAACACTAACAGCTATACTTTTCATCTCTTCTAAGGTTTGAGGAGCTCTTTCCCTAAGCTGATACGCCATATCATAATCAAATCCATCAGGGAATTTAATTAGTAATGAATCTGGAGGAGGTCTAAGGTTTTGAGAAATAGCATAATAAACATCATTGAACCTGGTGCAGTAATCTTGCACCGTCTCTTTTGGTCCTCTCTTTAGATTTCCAAAGTCTGATAAGATTTGAAGAGGATGTTTCTTCTGTTCCCATTTGTTTAAAAATGTTCTATAAATAGCTGCTAGGTCAGTGACACTGTTTGTAGGAAGGGCTCTAAACCAGGTTCTGACTTCTCCAGTAAGACTTTGGAAAAATATTCTCATTCTTACATCATCAGCATCTATTTCATAAATTTCAAAATAATCGGTCATCTTTTTAGTATGTTGTTGTGTAGTATAGGTACTAGAACCATCAAAAGGAGTGATTTTACTTTCGTAGTCTTAGGGCATAGCCGCTGGATTGGCTGGTAACCTTAAGGGAGCATATCTTTTTGCCATTGCAAGAGGTAGAGATGAAATAACAGTTGAGGTTGGTCTGAGAGTAATGGATGGAGGAGTAGAAGGGGTAGTTTGAGGTTGAGATGTTTGAGGAAATGTTGATGAACTTGGAGAGGCTGAAGGGATCACAGAAATGCTTGATGTTCCTTTAGAGGTAAGCTCAGATTGTATGGAATTTTGAAAATTTTTATCAAGATGTGAATTAACAAATTCAAATTGTAAATCTTCAATAAATATTGGGTCTGGAACCAAATTGGACAGCTTAGATTCAGAAAAATTTACAAATAAAGATGTTTCAAATTTCTCATCAAAAGGTTCATCCT
Source organism: Pinus albicaulis (assembly GCA_034641835.2). Lineage (NCBI taxonomy): Eukaryota > Viridiplantae > Streptophyta > Pinopsida > Pinales > Pinaceae > Pinus > Pinus albicaulis. The sequence goes on along the minus strand of CM076569.1, from coordinate 379,454,835 downwards.
CAAGATAAATTCACTTCACAGGACAGGATATTGATCTATAGAGAGGTCGAGAACTACCAAAACTTTCTTGACTCTCTTTTCTCCTAAGAATTCTGGGGATCAGATTTGAATTTTCAAATACAGGCAGTGGGTTTGGATCAGGATTAGACCTGGTGTAATGAGTCCTTTCTGAAGCTAGGTTTCTAGGTGATTTTCTTTTTTGCTTTTTGTCTAAATGGAATGAACAATACAACTTCGACAATTTCTTTAAGAAGTTTTAAATATTGGATTTAGATTTTCTTAAAGATTTATTTGACTAGAGGAACTGATCAAATGTTTGAAACCGAATGTTCAGTTCATAAACTAGACTGGAGATAGATTGAAGCAGCATTAATTTACTTATGCAATTGCAGAGAAAAAGTAGTTCAAAGGCTACCTCGCTAACTTCAGGCTTCGTCTGTCGTTTATAAAATAAAAAATAGTAACAATAAAATTATTCAGGTCCCCAGTATGGTCGCCACCATGTTATCACTCAGATTTTCCTTGAAGTTGTAGGGAAGAGGAAAGGGGTCCGAGGTAACCAAAAACCAACTTTTAGGTACAGAATCTAGCCAATCCGTACCCAGAGAGGGCTCTCTCTTTAAGTTTTAGCTTTGTTTTGAAAGATATTAGGCTAGTTATGAAAGTACAAGGATTTTGATTTTGTTTGGGTGATGAAATTATATAGCAGATTAACACTGAATATTTTAGGCCATTGGGCTAATGGAATCAAAGAAATATGGCTTAACTAGATTAAGTCTCTTAACAAGAGATGGTTTCACCGGGCAAGGTAATCAAATAAGAAACAATTGAAGATTTAAATTGAATGGAATGGACTTGAAACGGTTGAAGGGAAATTAAGAATCCTTCAGCATTTTCAAAAGGGGAAAACTTGAATGATTATTAACAAAGAGAAATTAAGAATTCTTTATCAAACAATCAAAATGAATAAACTAGAAAACAAGAGAAATTAAGATTTCACTGTCCATACTAGTTCAGAAGAAAACATTAAGAATAATAACGATTGAAAACAGATTGCACTAAAGCACTTTCTGAATTAATCATTTTCGTTTATCATTCAGATATGAAACATAGATGGTATAATAAGCAAGTATAAAACTTTAAAACATCAGAGATAGATGACTTATTGATCCGTTGTTTGATTCAAGAATCCTGTGAAAAGTCCCTTGCATCAATTCCTTATCTAGCTATCCATACGAAATTTGACCAACAACACTTTATTCCAAAATAATCAATGTTACAGCAATGTCTAAGAATTCACCCCCCTCAATACTCCAATTAAGGGAGTATTTATACAAAAAATTATAAAAATATCTCCTAACAAAATGAAATATAATCTAGGATGACTCATGGATATATTACAAGAAAATAGAGACAGATGGTCTCGTAGATAAGAGAAAAGGTAACCGATGTTGTGCTATTCATTCTTTTTATGAATGTGTTGGAGGCCGGCCCTATGATTTGGCTTGTTGTTGTCATCTTCAGTAACTTTGTGCTGGTTTCTCTGTTTTACTGATACTCTTTACCTGTTCTGATACTCTTTGACCTCTGTTTATCCTTTCATCCTTTTAATCATGACTTACTGTAGTAAACAATCAAAATTTCATGTAAGGATAATTTTTACAAAAGTTCCAACATCTCTTCCCACCATTGAGCTTTTGGTATTCTGGTCCTTTGAAGCTTCCTCAGAGTTTCATCAGCCTCAGTATATCTGAAGAAAGTAGGCTAAGTTGGGAATAAATGCTTTACCTCATGTTCGAGATAAAACAAATTTTCCAAACTATCATGAAGAATTTTTCCTGTGGGCAATGTTTTTGAACTAGATGATGAACTGGCTTGGTTATTAGCATATTTATTCAATTTCTCAACATAAATTTCAAGGTTCATTAATTTATCATCTGAAATTAAAGGACTTGGTAATCCTTTATTCTGCAAAATATTCAATCTCTTCGTAAAAGCATAGATCTCTTCCTGCATATTAGAGCATCTTCTTTCTAAGTTTTGCATCAAATTTCTTTTGGTAAAAACTATTTTAATCTCCAAAATTGTGCCTGTTCTATCTTGGATACCTAGCTCCTCAAGTTGATATCTGTTTTTGGTGTTTAAAAATTGTATGAGTTGATTGGCTTCCTCAGGCATATTTCCTAATTCTTCTCTTGCCTTTTGAACTTCCTCTAGAGCCAATTTAACTAACTCATTCTGCTCATACAATATTTGAATTGCTAACCAGACATCATACACTGACTAAATGATGTTGGTCCAAAGAATTTCTTTTATTTCCTTCAAAGGCTTCTCCAATGTGAGATCCTTCTCCAATGCTTTGACCATTTTTTCTAATATGTTGATCTCTCTCTTTTTTTCTGCAACACTCATTTTTGAGAGATCGTATTTTTGTTCTAAACTGGTAAACTGTATCTTTATTTTCTGAAGCTCTGTCACCTGGAGTTTCAATTCCTCCATTGACTTTATTAATTCTTCAGTGCTCAAATTTGAAGTGTTGCCCTGTGAAAGTCCTGCTGACTGATCTGTGGTTGTTGTACCTGTAATTCCTTCTGCTGTTGTAGATGCTGGAATATTTTCCTGCCTGTCTTTTAATGCCTTTTCAAGTTCTTTTTCAGTTTCATTCAGTTTCTCATTCAGTTTCAAGAGCAAATCCATCAATTCTTCTTCATAGTTTTTCTTTATAATTTCTGCAGTTTGTGGATGCCTTGAAGATGGCATCTTCAGTGGTTTTCTTAAGGCTGCAATATCATCATCTTTCTTCTTAATCAAGGCTTCTATACCCTTGACATCTTTGGGATTATGACCCAATCCAATAATTATTTCTTCCAAAGTTTTTATCCTGTTGTCTTTAGCCTGGGAAGAAGCTTTTTCAAGATGAAATTGAGCAGTAGTATTATTCAAGGAATCTTGTAATCTTTGAGACATCATTGATTTATCAGTCAAAGTTGAGTAAATCATTTCACCAGTTTGTTTGTGCAACTCAATCTGATCTAAAGGATGAATATCCTTTTCTATGACTTCAAAATTGGTTCTGAAATAATCTGTAGATGTTTGGGGCTGCTGCACCTTGGGTTTAAAATGACTCATCAGCATTTTTCCCTATTGGATGTCATAGGCTGACATCAATCTTTGTTTATTTTTAGGAGCCATCTTCAAGTAATTATTATAGACTTGAAGTCTTAGTGGATCGTTTTTGGCTTTTATAATTATAAATGTTTTCTTAATATCCCCGGCATCCTTAACTGGTGGTTTGAAGGAAGATATTTCTACACTTTGTTGTCTTTAGAGTTCCTTTCTTTGTGAATTAGTGGATGTCCCACTGACTGTGCATGTTTGCTGACTATCCAAATCTTCTCTCCTCTGGCTATCATGGATTTCTTGAACAGATTCTACTTCTGGAAGAGGATTTAATTTTTGTCTTTTAACATCAGGTTGTTCTGAATAACCACTAATAGGGGTAGCTATTTCTGCATCTCTCTTCTTACCTTTTTCTACATTGAGAGGAGTTTTCAAAACTAAAATTTCTACCACATTGATCTGAGTAGGAGAAATCTGTATTTGACCTTGTTCTTTAGAAGTTTCAGGTTGTTCTCTCATTGTGAATTTATTTGTAACTTGTATATCAGCCTCTTTCTCCTTCCCTTTAGATGCTACTGTGGCTGATGCACTGATTTCCTGTAAATTTTTCTGAGAAGTTCCAGCAGAAGAAGGACCGATTCCTGGTCTTTGAACCTGTCCAAAAGAGTCTAGGTCAAGTATTTTTTCAAGGTCTTTCATAACATTTTCAACACTGACCTGTTCACTATCTTGTTCTATCAATGTCCCTTCCATCCATTCATCCATATTGGCATATTGTTCAATTTCTGGGATTCTATGATGAAGGTATGGTGACAATTTGTTTTTCATCCTCCTATCACAAATAAAGTTGTTTGGGTCATAAGGTACCCAGTAGAAAATATTTTGTAATTTGAGAGAGTCTTCTAGGATTCTTTCAGCTTATTTTCCAACATCCCTAGAATTACAAACAAAAGGACCTAATTGACTCTTAATTCTGAGTTGAGCATTTTTCTTTACATTGAAAAAATGGACTATGTCTGAATTTATCGTCTGTCTGAAATATTCTAAGGCAAAGAGCATCATTGGGACATATTTTGGTAACTTGAAAGGGCATGACTCACACCCATATATTCTAATTTCTGTGTGATTTCGGTATAGGTACCAATCACCTATCATGTATTTCTTTGAGAGTTGGATAATTTTCTTGATATCACTATTGACCCTACGAGGGGATAATCCTATTAATAAGGTGGTTTCAGGGTGCAAAAATAGGTCATTGAAATCATTATAATAATAAGGAGAATCAGAGGAATTATGAGTGATTGCAGACCAAAAGATTACAGACCTAGGATTTCCTTTGGCATCAATTTTCATGACATGGAAAGGGAAAATCTCTGATTGATAGTAAAGCATAAGATGGTATATAATAGAGGAATATTCGAACACTCTTTCATTTTCTAATATCATGAATTGATCATATTTGACAGCAGGGGGCTGTCCAGGGGTAAAAATCGACAACAATACTAGGGTTAATTGATCAACATATTCACTAGTATTGAAACCCATTATAGAAGATATCATATTCAAAATAAGTCTGCCCACATCAGTGAAAAAGGTATAACCATAAGGGGGAGGGCCTTTGGGCTGATGTTCTGGAAACATGAAGGTTTTGCAGAGGCGATTCAACTCTTCTTGGGATAAATTGGCCAATTTTTCAAGTAAATCTCCCATGGAAAGGGGAGTCGGGGCTTGACCAGGCTGAAACTGTAACATTTCGTTGATAGACTGAGCAGTTATTGCGAAAAGGACAGTTTGACTCGAGGACATGACTGCTCGTTTATTGGGATCATAATTGGCATGGAAATAATAGATTATTTCAGGAAAAATGTGGACTAAGGGTAGAAGATATATTGGAAGATTGGATTCCCAGAGTCCAAAAATGTCAGAGTCGTTCAGGTAGTTATGTCTGCAGTGGCAAAAAATTCAAAGAGGATTTTCACTGAGGACAAGGTCTTTAACCTGGAAAGCCCTATCTACTAGAGGCAGATATTCTAAGTCTCTGTGAGGGGCATTCAGGGGTGCAACATTCAAAGCCATGGGAATTTCCATTTCTGGTTCTTATGGATTCAGAAATCAATTCGGGTTTTGATGAAAAAATGAGAACAATTACGAGTTTGGGAATGCAATTGCAATTTTGGGAATTGAGGAATAAAATGAAGACCAATATTGAACCTTGTTTCAGTTTTCGTGTGGAATTAAGACAAAAACCAGGATTTTGCATAGTTCAACGGGAATTTGGGTAAATACCTGTTTTCCGGGAAATGAACAGTAACTAAAACAGGTGTTGGCTATGGCGAATGAATTCTAGATTACTCGGCTGCAAATTTCCTCAGCAAGGTGGCGGTTGAAAATCTTCGACAGTTGATTTCAGAATTCATTGCGTGGGACACTGGTCACTGCACGAGATAGTGAAAATGATGCGGGTTCATTTGTTTTATTTGCAAAGTCAAAGGTTGGGGGGTTTTTATTTTTTAAGTGGATGACATCAGCAAGTACGGTGGCATTGTCATGGGAGGCAAGCGGTAATTGGTATTCATCACACAAATTTTGGGGACGGGTGGTTTCTAGCAGAGGGTGAGTGATTCCATACAATATACGACACGTGGCGTGGCACTGTTCAGAAAACCACTTGGCCATTGCGCATTATCGTTCGGACGTGGAGGCATAGCGATATGGACGATAACCTTAAATCGTGGATTGATTGATCGAATGGTCGTCGGGAAAGGGTGATGATGGAGAGATAATAGATTGGGCCCAATGTAATTAAGTGTGAATTAATCACATCGGGGGGGATTCTATTGGTTAGGTGTGTTTTTAATTAACCGTGAGGGTTAATTAACCTATTTTTAAACGTGGCAGGGATAAGGGCTCATGATTTGATTAATTAATCACCATATTAAGGTTATATTTCAACCAAAGGGGCGGGATAATATATTAATTCGGGAATTTTATTAAAATAATACGAGAAAGGGGGGAATTTGTATAGGGATTTAAATAATAAAGTTAAAAATTAATATGAAAAATGAATGGAAGCTCTAAGTGTAAAACATTCGATTAATATTTTTAACTTATGCTTGCATGAATAAGGTTTTTTGTAAAATATTGCATAATTTTCCTAAGTAAAATGCAATTTTACTTAGGAAAAGATTTTTTAGAGGTGAATGAATGTCATGATGAATGATTTTAAGTACTTAGGCTTTTCCAGTTATTGGGCCGAGGGTCTGGTCCCTCCAAAAGTCAAGGAAATTCCTTGAGCCCCTCTAATCTTTAAATACCTTAGTACTTAGGGGAAATTAGTGAAATTTTTAGGGAAGAATGAGAAGCGAAGTTAATAATTTGACTTTGCTTTGCTTGAAATTCTTCCAGTGTAGTGTCTTCCTTTGCACCTGTGATGAAAGTAAATATTTAACACATCTAAAGTCATTATCCATCACATGTAATTTTGCAACAACATCTACCTACCCTACCTACTTTAACCTACCATTTTTTCTTCTTTATTAGGGTGCACTTAGACTGGCAAACCCTTATCACACTTTCTTTTCTTTTACATATAGGAATATATCTAATTCTAACCTTATTACATCCAAGAGCTCAGATTAAACTGTTGAGCTCCTTTTATTTACTCTACCTATCTACTTATCTGCCAAGATTAAACAGTTTGGTGAGATGTTATTCTCTATCTCTAAAACATAAAATTGAAAGATGAACTAGTCAAGCTTAAACTGTTTGATTGTTCATAAATTGTGGCATAAGATACAAGTTGCACACAATTTGTTTATTACATAAGAGAAAAAAGTAATGGCATTTATACTTGCACACTTTCCTTGGCCTTTCTTTTGGTGGGGTTCATTTTCTTTTACTTTTTTGGCCATTTTTATTTTTTCACCCTTTGATTTTTCTTTTAGGATATACCCTCTTTACATTTTTTAAATTTTTTTTTATTTTTTGACAATATGGAAAACCTTTGAAACAAGGAAAGGTATGAACATATTACATAGCCCATCAAGTCAATCATGATATATGACACCTATTGGTATAGGAGTCTAACAGTGCCAATAGAGAATATCCATGCACTAGATCAAATTGAATTTCATAGGCAAAGTCTGAAGATGTTGTATTCTACCATAACTACCAAGGCTATGAGTGTTCAAAAGCTTCAGAATACAATCATAAACATGAGAGATCAAATGAAAGTTGACAAAGCTTCCTCCTATGCTAAAGATATTAGGATTAAATATTTAGAAGAGTTGGTTATCCAAGTAGGATATGATCCTGCAAATGTCAAAGTTGCAGAATATTTAGTGAAGAAAAAGAATGTTGATATTGCAGCATTGAGGAAACAACTCAAGCTTCCACCAACTGAACATCCAGAAGCCAAATAAATAGTGCAAGAAGAAAGCCAAAGGGACAATTTTTGGGTGTGGAGCCTGATTATATTGTTTACTTTGTATCACAGCATTGGACCCCTGTACCTTAAAAGGGGCGGCAACGCCGCCCGAAATTAATCGTTGCCATGGGGGGTCCAGGGGGGGGCGGCAGTGCTTTTCGGAGCCCCCCCCTAGCGAGGGCTTTCGGGGGCAGCGCCCCCGAAGCTAAAAACAAATGTAAAATTTCCTTGTAAAAGTATAGTAATTTCTAGTCAATCTGGGCCGTTCATAGGCAAATGATCTGACGGTAGAAGTTATATTTAGATTAGGGTTTTTTGCCCTAGAAGGAAACCCCTCACTTTTATGAGGGCATTATATTGTGGTTGTGCATTTTGTGTGTATTCTCAGAGCGAGAAACAGAGAGGGAGACTGTGAGAGAGAACAGAGGATATTACATCGGATCTGTTGTAGGTTTTGTCTCTTCATTTTTGTTGGATAATAAAAAGGAAGGACTGGCTGTTCGGGGTGGACGTAGCCCAAACTGGGTGAACCACGTATATCTGTGTCTCTCTGGTTTTATGTGTTTTGTGTGCTTGTATTTTCTGCATATTTTATGTGTTTCATTGCTCCATAATATATAATTTTCTAACAACAATATGATGAACATAATTTTACAGTTAACAGTTTAGATAAAAGAGATGGAAATTCAAATGGACAAGCTTGTCCATGAAAGATAAACCAAAAATCCATAGGAAGCTCCTACAATAATTCCCATGGTTACTATAGCTATGCCTTCAACTCTGGCAGAAGAGTTGGCACCAAAAGTACCACTGGCTACGGGAGTGCCAGTGACATCATCCACAACTTCAACCACAGAATCATCTACTACAGTAGCTCAACATTCTGATGAGGCTAGTAAACTAGTAAAAGCCAGGGAAGAAATGTCACTTCAAACAAATGAGATTAACACATAGAAGAAAGTAATAGAAATCTCGACGATACAAAGAAACTAGCCCAAATCAATGCCAAAACTCATGAACAAAGGGCTAATAGGTTAAATGTAGAATCGAAGAATATACAAAAATATTTTGCGTTGAAAGAGCCAATCTCTTATGTAAAGAATCAGTTATGGATTAAAATCATTGAAGCCATCGATTAAGTTTGGCCATCAATTTCGGTAATCTTTGAGCAGAGAGATTTACTGAATACAACACAAGAAGAGATTAAGAAAACCAAAGATGAACTAGGTACCAAGCTTGAGTAGGCCCTAGAATTGATCAAGTTTCTCAATACCAAGAATGAATAAGAGTTGGAAGAAATTGAAATAACTGATAGGATAGAGACAATCCTTGAAATAATGAAATTCATTTCAAAGAAGAATCTGATGAAACAAACTTGAAGAGAAATGTGAAAATATGAACATAGCCATAACCAAGTTTATGGTTAAATTTGAAAATTTGAGGCAAAGAGATTTGCCTAATATTTTGGTCATAAATGATAAACTCATGCCACAAGAGGACTACAACAAGAAAATCATAGATTATGAAAAAGAGCAGGTGGCCAAGACAAAAGCACAAGGAATTCCCATAGGGAAAGTTTTACACATAAAATTTGAAGACTTGTTTTATCTACAACATGAGATAAAGCACTTATTTGTCATAAAACCAAGATTTTTCAGATATATTGAGGCAGATGAGAATTTTATAAATATGAAAAAGATAAAAATTCCTAATGATGAGTCTTGGGAATCACTCACTGACTTACTATGAAAGTCAAATTGAAGAGAGAAAAACAAAAACAGTTTGCTGATTTTTACAATCAAAACAGAAAATTACAACAGTAAAGTATTTTGACAGAGTTTAAAGAGTATCAAAGGTAAAGATTATTAGATTCAAAGAGTATAAGATAAAGAATATAATATTTCAAAATAGATTTAAAATATCTGTGCCAGCAAAAAGGACGCAAAGGCATCCAACTGCACCTAATCCACAAACATTTTTCTATTTTTTTTGGATAAATAGGACAACTTGCTAATTTGTTAAGCACACTACTACATTTGGCGCAAATTCCGACACTTGGTTCCGACGCTTTTGACCAAATGTCGGAAATTTCCCCAATTTTTTTCCATCCCGCCCGAAACCGTCGCTATATCGACGTTTATAGAAAGGTGTCGTAATACCGACACTTAGAAAAGTGTCGCCATTGCGACGTTTGGAGGAAGACGTCGCACTGGTGACACTATGGCCCAACACGTCGCTATTGCGACGACTACAAGTGCGACACAATGTCTAAGTGTCGTAATTGCGACGTTTGGAGGCCTTCGTTGCAATAGCGACGCCTTTTCCGCCGTCGGTATAACGACACTGATATGCGCGCTAAAATACAAAAACGAAACTTATATGCACGCTACATAAAAATGATTTTATTGTTTCATATCCGTCGCAATAGCTATATTAACGTCTGATATCACGCGCGCATCCGCCCTCGGCTCTTGCAGAACAGCATTCGCCCTCAGCTCTTGCAGAACAGAATTTTCCCTCAACATTCGCCCTCAGCTCTTGCAGAACAGCATTCACCCTCAGCTCTTGTAAAATGGTAAGTTCTTACTGCAGGCCCTTCCTCCTATAGTAGGGTTGACTCTATTTGGGTTTTTTTGGTCAATTCCATTGGATTGTGTTAGGCTGTAGTGTTCTCTCTAGATGTCAAGAATCAAGATTCAATACCCTCTATTATCTTTATACCCAATACAAGATTTAAATTTTTTCCAAAGAAACGCTTATTAATTTGGCAGCCATTATTTCTCCCTGCTTTAAAAACCCTACATTTAAATGAAAACAAGCATTGCATTTCAACTACCAAAATCTATTAGTGTTCAAATGTACATGTGTGCTACATTAACGTCTGATATCACGCACGCATTCACCCTCCGCTCTTGCAGAACAACATTCGCCCTCAGCATCCGCCCTCAGCTCTTGCAGAACAGCATTCGCCCTCAGCATTCACCCTACGCTCTTGCAGAACAGCATTCGCCCTGCATTCGCCCTCAGCTCTTGCAGAACAGCATTCGCCCTCAGCTCTTGCAGAACAGCATTGGCCCTCAGCTCTTGCAAAATGGTAAGTTCTTACTGCAGGCCCTTCCTCCTATAGAGGGTTGACCCTACAGCCTAACCAAATAGCTCCACTTGAGAAAAATTTTCATAATCTTGGGGCTGGATATACTGCAGAGAAAACAATTGTAGTTATCATTCGTGCTCCAATATATTAATATAATTTTTACATTGAACTGAAGAAAGGGAAACAAGAAAATGCTAGCCATCATACAATGCTTTGACATAAGAGTTTTGAGTGACATACTTGAAAAAGAACTCATCCACTGATATTTATAATCATTTGAGTTATTCAAGTTAAACACAATGTCAAGAATCAAGATTCAATACCCTCTATTATCTTCATCACCCAATACAAGATTTAAATTTTTCCCAAAGAAACGCTTATTAATTTGGAAACCATTATTTCTCCCTGCTTTAAAAACCCTACATTTAAATGAAACAAGCATTGCATTTCAACTACAAAAATCTATTAGTGTTCAAATGTACATGTTTGCATCACTTGTGTAGGGTATTCCTTTTCCACTTTCACATTATCCAAGAATGTGTGCAGTATAGTTCATATTTTTTGTGATTTAGATTATCTTGAAAAAGGAAAGGTAAATTATTTCCCATGGAAAAGAAGGTTTTCCCTTTTTACTACTCGAAATGGTACAAAAAAGTTCCATTTATACCCGAAACTCCTATGAAACAGGAACCAAATAAAGGCCATGTCCTCAATGGACATCATTTGGCTTTGAAAATGGCCATTGCACCGTGTTGTTTCTTATATTACCGCACGATAGTTTCTTAGGTCATTTCTTGTTTCTTGAGATGAAAAACAACCAAAGAAATCGTGAAGATCCTTTTAAGAAATAAATGACCATTTCTCAATCATATATCAACTATTTTTTATTTTATTCAGTGGTTGCTTACTTTGAGAGAAATTTGACACTTTTATAAGGAATATAACATAAAACACAAAATGGGAAGGAATTGATGATGTAGATGACCTTTAGTTGTTGTCAATTAAGAATTGATAATACACGATGCATGTTCTGTACTACAAACTAGATTCCTTCCTGGAGTTAGGACACATAGTATTGAATCAAAGTTGTAGTTTCTAACTTCTTGTATTGGTTCATCAATCTTGAAATTCAGACATTGCATGTTTTCATTGCTTCATGTTTGAATAATTTGCATCATATCGTACAATAGGAAATTAGGAATTATGATTATTATTACTTTATGGCTTTGTTAAGTTACTTTTAAGTTTGCATGGTTTAGTGTGAAATTATTCTAGTCCCCAAACACATATAATCAAGGAATTATAACGTGATTTCAAACATTAAATATCAACAAAATCGTTTAAAGGATATTGAAAGGAAAAAGGTGATGGAAGATGGAAAGTGCCTTACTTAAATGCTCTAAGGATTTTTCAATAGTTGCTCCAAAAGCTTCACTTCAAGGCCCTTCAAGATCATCTCCAACAATGCTATACCTTCAGCTTCAACAATGTTGCTCCAAAAATTTCCTCAAGGTCTTCACAACAAGTTTACTAGAAGTTGCTCCAACAATATATTCAATAAGGTCTTCATTGTCAACTCGTCTCTTGTTTGGGTGCCTTAATGTGCAATGACATGTTTCCAGGACTGAATTCAATGCAGGGCATATTTGAAACTCTAACTTTGTCGTCCGGTGTCTTATTAGAAATTATTTCAGTTTTCATTTTGTGTTTTTAAGTTAGATATTGTTTTCAAGTTTTTACATTTATAATTTTATTGCAATGTGGTAGACTGATGAGAGCAGTGCAGGAACAACCCAGAGATGGGATGATCGCGGAAAGAGGCCAGCGGAAGAACATGTAAAGTGCCAGCATTGCTCTATCTTTAGGTATTTTAGTTATTTACATAATTGAAATAATATTATTTTTGTTCAAATATGCAGACACCTAGCCATGGTACGCCTGATGATTCCCTCTTTGAGGAAGAGCTTTCTTCATCCCTATCTCCAGTGTTCTTGTTGCAAAAAAAGGCACGAGATGCAAGGTCGGAATTTAATACTTTGATAGACGTGCCTCAAACACCTGAAACAGAAGAGAGGATAAAATAACTTATGAGCCAGCTAGAAACATATTAGGTAATAATAAAAAGTCAAAAGGATATTTTTTTTGTTCTGCATGAGATGAATTGTGATAGTTTGATTTTTAATTTTTACATTGACTAAACTAACAAAAAGTTCTTTTGTATGTAGCGTTTTCTAGCACTTGTTGAACCCGGTGTTGGTGGTATTGGGACACAAGGGCAAGAGATTTCCCAACAACCCTCTTGTACACCTTCTACTCTTTTAGGTGCCAGCCAAGAAACACACCCTGCCCAAGCAGACACCCAGCCAACCGCTGAACGTGTTGGCAATGATGAGGCTGATATGGCCAACTACATTATTGCGTTTCCCGGAGCTACACGTGTCAGCTCCACAGGGACCATTAATGGCACGTTGTTGGTGAACGATGAGGGTGTCCCTATAAAGCATGTACAACTCCCAGGTAAATTTTAATATTTTAATTATTTCATGTACTTTATCTAAAACATATTTATCATGATTTTTATTTTTAAATTAATGATAATATCTTCTTTTTCTTTTGGTTTTATTCTGTGTAGGAATCAATGAGTTCTACAGGATTCTGGAGAGCCATGCGTTGGTAATTTTTGGCCCAACCATACGCACAGTATGGAATTCCCATAATGGTTCCAAACTCGAAAAAGAACGTCTGGGATTATCTAGAAACCTCTTTGGGGTCGGGCATATTTGACAACAACTTGGCTCGGGTTGTCAGAATATTTGAAATATACTGTGGACACCTATAGGACGCAATTTCAATTTAACCCTAGATATGAGCGTCCTCTCACAGTTCCAGAGAGTGAGTGGAGAGCACTCATCCATACGGAAAAGAGAAAAGGGCAAAGAAAGAAGGAAAAATACCAATTGGACCCGCAAGGTAAATTACAACTTTAATTCAATAGCTTTAATTTTCTCTATGTCTAAAATAAAAGTGTGCTACGTCATATCTGACTTTAATATTTTGATGCTAGGTTTCCTGACACCTCAAAGGCAACCAAAGCTAGGATTGAAAAAAAGGGCCATCACAAGCTAGGCCAGGGCGGCTACTTGAAATTGGCCGCGAGAATTGTAATTAAGTAGCTAAACATCTTATAATTAATTGTATCGCCTTCCAACGTTTTTGTAATCCTATCAAATATGATTAAAAATACACAGACATATGTAATGTAGGGTGATGACTTCGGAATAGAAACAACAGAGGAAGATAAAAATATCGCTTTCCATTTCGGCTATCAAGCCGTAGTTGAACGTCGCATAAGCTTGGGGCAGGTCCCAAGATCTAGAATGCCTGATAAGGTAAAACATTAACCTTTCAATATGTTTGTTTTCATCCATAAATTTAATGTCTAACAAATTTGTTTAAATCAGGGGAGCAACACTACCGACGACACAAATAACCCAGTTTTAGAGCCAGATGTAGATGATCCTCACGTGCAACCTGATCATTGTAGTAGGTACCAGGTCGACAATGCTACTATCAGTGAGGGCCATGACGGTAATTAATTTCCACTTATATTTTTTTCTAATTATACCTTGATGGTTGTCCTTATAACATTTTTTTTTAAATGACAGAGAATGTTTCCCCTGAGGATCTTACCACCAGAGAGGAAGATAGGGCAACAGTCCCAACGGCGACCACTGGTGCACCAGGTAAATAATCTCATTGCAATTTTTTTTATTAATATTACCAAAATAGTTCAATGATATTTAAAAAATGAAAATGAAAATTTAATATTATCTGTTTTTGTAGTCGATGCCCCGTCACTGGATGAGACCAGACATCGTGACTACGCAACTAGGTCTGCGGCGACAACTGGTGCACCAGGTAAATAATCGCATTGCAATTTTTTTTATTAATATTACCGAACTAGTTCAATGATATTTAAAAATTGACAATTAAAATTTAATATTATCTGTTTTTGTAGGCGATGCCCCGTCACTGGATGAGACCAGACATCGTGACTACGCAACTAGGTCAGCGGCGACAACTGGTGCACCAGGTAAATAATCTCATTGTAATTTTTTTATTAATATTACCGAACTAGTTCAATGATATTTAAAAACTGACAATTAAAATTTAATATTATCTGTTTTTGTAGGCGATGCCCCGTCACTGGATGAGACCAGACATCGTGACTACGCAACTAGGTCAGCGCCGACAACTGGTGCACCAGGTAAATAATCTCATTGCAATTTTTTTTATTATTATTACCGAACTAGTTCAATGATATTTAAAAACTGACAATTAAAATTTAATATTATCTGTTTTTGTAGGCGATGCCCCGTCACTGGATGAGACCAGACATCGTGACAACGCAACTAGGTCAGCGGCGACAACTGGTGTACCAGGTAAATAATCTCGTTGCAATTTTTTTTATTAATATTACCGAACTAGTTCAATGATATTTAAAAACTGACAATTAAAATTTAATATTATCTGTTTTTGTAGGCGATGCCTCGTCACTGGATGAGACCAGACATCGTGACAACGCAACTAGGTCAGCGGCGACAACTGGTGCACCAGGTAAATAATCTCATTGCAATTTTTTTTATTAATATTACCGAACTAGTTCAATGATATTTAAAAACCGACAATTAAAATTTAATATTATCTGTTTTTGTAGGCGATGCCCCGTCACTGGATGAGACCAGACATCGTGACTACGCAACTAGGTCAGCGGCGACAACTGGTGCACCAGGTAAATAATCTCATTGCAATTTTTTATTTATTAATATTACCGAACTAGTTCAATGATATTTAAAATATGACAATTAAAATTTAATATTATCTGTTTTTGTAGGCGATGCCCCGTCACTGGATGAGACCAGACATCGTGACTACGCAACTAGGTCAGCAGTGCGGGTCGAAAGGCATGAAACAGGAGCAGAGCATGATGATATTGATGATGTAATTAGGAGCTTTAAAAATAGGAAGAAGAAAAAGAAAATTCGATAATGTAAAATATTGTATTGTTATAAGACAAACGTTACCAATGACCATACTTGGAACGTTTTTTGCGTTATATAAAAAACTCATTTATCATACTATTTTTATGTCAAGCATTAATTGCAATGTTTCCTTGCGTACTTTTTGTTGAATTGTTTTTTTTATTAGTTATTGAATATTTTTTTTTATGCTCATGAAAGTAAAAAATGAAATATAGATTGGGTATTGGGGAATTGAGAGTGATGTGAGGGGGGGGGGAGGGGCCATAAGAGCCTCCACCTTCACGTGGTTGGCCCTGTTTAGTAGAGAATAATTTATTGGAGCGATTTAATCTTGGAGCAAACCTCCCTTGATCCAGCGTAGCAACAAAAAAGTCACCGTTGACTTAGTTGCTACTCTTTCAGATCATGGGAGGCTTGTTCCAAGTTCATGCGACTCCAATAAATTGTTCTTGAGACGAAGAGGAGCTTATTTAAGTATGTTTTGACATTTTCAACATATGTTCTAACATTATCATAAGAATGCATCTTAGAGTAAAAAATACTACAACAATTACTTGTATTTATTGTATAGATAATGATGGATTTTAATTGACTTGGCAGTGCAGGTACAAATCCTCTTGCATCATGAGCAATACAACTTGTCAACCAGGTTCATGTCCAGGATATTTTTGCTTGTGCGCTTGACCAGGTTCGTAATGTCACGTTTTGTAAGTTCCTTTACAGTTCATAATTGAATATTAAGCTTGTTCATGATTATTATCTAGGTTTTTTGTATGTGTTTTTTCATCTATTTGATTGTAAGCAACTCTGCATGTTTCCTGTTGTTCACTATGATTTCTCCCATTACCACTCCTAGGATGAATCCAACTTTATTGTTACATAGGTTACTTTATTGTTACTATGATTTCTCCATTTACGATTTCATAGGTTACATCATGTAAAGCTGTCAATCTCAGGTTGGTGATGAGCTTTAGTTCTCCAGATTTGGGGCTTTTCTGATATTTTCTCCCTCATGTCATTCCTGCATCACCTCGTTGTTTGAGCATGCCAATTGTCTACCACTTGTACCAACTGGCACATGTCAATCTCTGAGTGGTGCCACATTTCACCTATTTTCAGTGAGAGTTTAGGGTTTCTCTAACATAGCTTCAGAAATCCGATTCAGTGCCTGCTTCAATATTGTCACATAATACTCATGGTTTGGATTGATGAGCATGTTCTGAATGGTTGGTTGATTCATAAGAACCACCCATATAGTCATCTTGAGATATTTCAAAAGTTTTCTCGGGTTTCCTTTTTCACCATTTCTAGTGGGTGGGATGGTGTGGGGTGATCCATCAATACTGGTGCTCTTGTAGTAGGGAATTTGTTTTTGGGGATATAAAGGAGTATTTGATGTAGATATCCCATTGGATGCATTCATAGATGGGCACAAGAGGTCAAGAATTTAAATTAAAAATATGCAACCTCTAGCATGGCAACCTGAAGGCCGCGAGAGACACTTGTTAAAGATTGTTTTGTGCTGGCCTTAATATAGTCGTGATTTATTTCTATTATCTTAATGAAAATATATAGTCCGGTCTCATTAAAATGAGGATTTTGGTTGTATTTCTCTTTGGTTGTTTCTCTCTTAATGCTCCAGAAGTTTCCAAAAGTTGCGATAGTTGTTTAGTTTGCCTGTTACAACTTAAAAGTGGTTTTTAGCAATGGGAGTCATGTTTTTTAAGGTTCATACTAAAATGAAGATCTTGTAATTCTATATTCAGGATAAGAGAAGATGGCCTCTGCTTTGGGCAGTATGACAAAAATTGCCACATCTACCCCATTGGGTAACAATGGAAAGGGGAAGAAGTTGGGTGCAATGTTTGATAATTATGGCAGACAATTGTCTTCTCTTTCAGTTTTTTCACCCATTTCCTTTAATCGCTCAAGCAGAAGAGGGACTCTGAGATTACGCGACAGAGAGAAGGTAGTTAATACAAGAGCTATGGAAAAGGAGTTATACTTCAACAAGGATGGCTCAGTGACAAAAAAATTGCAGGTCAGAGAAAAAATTATGTTTAAAGGAAGGTCACCTGCACGTGAAACTTCACTGCGGTGGATCTTTCCTTGTCCACTTATATTCGATTTTAATGTGTTATCTTAATTTTTCATGGAGGGTTATTATTTTAGATGTGTGCTCTGGTTTTCTTTTTAACGTTGTATTAGTTCCCCTTCTTAAATGTCTTAGATTTGGTAGGCATAATTTGAAAACTCAAAGGTGAAAGGAAACATATTTGTTACCCAGTGGTCTAAAAGGAAAGGGTTATGGCTGAGTCAAATTTTATTGCTATTGACAGTGTAATGAAATGTATCTCAATGCTATGGTTTTTGCCTTTTTATTGGTTGAATTAGAGGACCCAGTTGAAAATATTGAGGCCAAGTAGGCTGGTTTTCCTTTTTGCTGATGGTTTGGTGTATCTAATTGAATTAGTTGCCTAAGGTATTTTTGGTTGCAAACTCCTTTTCATTTTTCATACAGTATTGGCCTTGTGGAATACAATTGATTGTGTGGTCTTGTTAGATCTACAACATTTGTAGTTGTTTAGTCTTATGGCCGAGGTGCACTTTTATTATGGAAATAGTTGATGCAATATTGTCATTTAATCCTTACTGCAGGGTAGCATGTTGAGAAGTTTCTTGTGAAACATTTGGTATTGAAAATGACACTTGATACTATACAACATCATGCACTTGACTTCAAAATTCATATTCAAAGTGTGCCAGACAATTCTTGCAAAATTTCAAATATTTATGTTGTTTTAAACCATTATCTTTTTCATGTATTGGATGATGAAAATGTGAAAAAGACTTTGGTATGAAACCAACTGGTGAATAAATTCCAGCAAAACAACCACTTCCAAGACATGATTTAGAAGTAGAACATATGTACTTATGTAGCATAGAAAGATATCCTTGATGCATTGTCAATGTTTGGCTAGGGTTATATTTGGAGAAAATAAGTCCTTATTCCTAGAATAGTGATCTTCAATACAAGTAAATGCCAGAGAAGAGAGATCATCGTGTGACGCAACAAAACTGAAATTGGACCCCTAAGGAGAGCTGGTGTGTCTACAATCGCTCTGTCAGCATTTTCCCCCGGTTTACCCCGTTCTTTTCCTCCAGCCTGGGTCTTCATTGACTTCTTCTTTCTTCGGGTTTATTTATCAAATTCGTAGAATTTGATAAATAAATACCATCCACAATGGTTGGACTTTAATTTATATTCCTGACTTTATATTATCTCCAAGCCTTATAACCAATTTTTAACTTTCGAACACTTTGTATTTATACTCCACGTTTCTTTTTAAATAAATAACTTGTAATGAACTTTCGGCTCTATATTTCACCACCCAGCCTTACAACAATCACGCTCCAGACTTATGCAAATTATCCGCCAATCGTTTAATTAAACAATTTCATTATACTCCGGCCCCACCTATATATATAAATAACCAATCAAACACTCGTATCGTACCTGGCTATCCTCCGCACACCTTAGTTAACCTCCGGGCAAGTTCAACGTGCGACCACCGTCCGATGGCCCTTTTCCAAATCAACGACTCTTGGCAATTTCGCTCGGCTTCCAACGTCGGGCTTTAACGTGCGATGGCGCGGGTTAAACGGTGGTTTTCCGGGGGTCACTTCGCCACGTGTCGCTTTCCCTATGGAATCGCTCGCGAATAGGAAATACCGCCTACTCCGCAAAAGTGGTGCGATATGGGCAACCCGCTTTTGTGATTCCACTCGTGGTTTTGGTACAGGGCTTGACCACGGGTGCAAGTCTGGTTCCGCTCTCCTTTTGTTTGTTAACTCATGTCCAATCCTCGGGTCAGGTTCCGAAAGCACAACAATCTTGTCTCTTTATTAAGCGGGATTTTTATATTTGAACAATGTTCACGACCCCGGTTCTCTTAAGTCGAGCCCGCCGGACTTCAAACGGCGATAAACCATAATTCAAACCAAATTCGCGTTCCAAAATAGCCTGCTGACGTCGGCCAATTTTGTGACACGAAAACCAAATGAATTCCGCCCTAATCTTTTTCGGGTCTGAAGTTGGCTGGCGTACGGAGGGAGAGTTGTGACGCGAATTTCTTATCAAATTCTCCCTAATCTTTTTCGGGTCATTTTCATTGTTCCCCGCCACCCTTTTGACTTTGTAAATAAAAAAAATTGCGTCTGCGTCATTTTCATTGTTCCGTGCGCTAGCCAGTCTTCCATGCAACAAAATTCAAAAACCAACTGTTAACGCTTGCTGACCGTTACCTTGCTGAAGAGAATTGAAGCCAAGTATTTCAGGGTTCTTCTGTCATAACCAGCACCTGTTTAAACACGTTTCATTTCCCATAAACAGGTATTTATTCCAATTCCCCGCTAAACTCTCTAAAAAATCCTTGTTTTAGTTTTAATTCTGCACTAAGGTCTGAAAAGAAGTTCAGTTTGGTCTTTTTCGTTCCCAGAACTGCAATTATATTCCCAAAACTGGTAATTGTGCCCCTTTTCCACAAAAACCCTGAAATTCCATTTCTGAATCCACAAGAACCAGAAATGGAAGTTCCTATAGCTCTGAATGTCGTGCCCATCAATGCCCCTCACAAGGACTTGGATTATTTGCCTTTAGCCGATATGGATTTTCAAATTAAGGACTTGCGTCTCAGTGAGAATCCTCTTCGAATATTTTGCCACTGCAGAGACAATTATTTGAATGGTTCTGACATCTTTGGACTTTGGGAATCAAATCTTCCTATGTACCTTCTCCCCTCAGTCCATATTTTTCCCGAGTTAATCCATTATTGCTACGCAAAGTATGATCCCAACCAACGAGCAGTTTTATCCCCAAGTCAAAATGTCCTTTTCCCAATAACTGCTCAGTCCATAAATTAAATGCTACAATTCCAACCTGGTCAAGCTCTCACTCCCCTATCCATGGTTGAATTACTTGAGAAATCTACTAAGTTATCCCATGAAGAGTTAAACCGCCTATGCCAAACCTTCATGTTACCAGAGCATCAGCCCAAAAACCCTCCCCCTTATGGTTATGCTTTCTTTACTGATGAGGGTAGAGTTATTTTAGACATGATATCTTCCATAATGGGCTTCAATACTAGTGAGTATGTTGATCACTTAACCCTAGTATTGTTATCCATTTTTACCCCTGGACAACCTCCTGCTGTCAAGTACGATTTTGCATCTTATATTGCTGACAAAATCCATGATCAGTTCATGAGATTTGAGAATGAGAGAGTATTTAAGTATTCTTCTGTCATATATCAACTCATGATTTACTTTCAGTCAGAACATTTCCCTTTTTATGTTAAGAAACTTGATGCCAAAGGGAATCCTAGGTCAGTCATCTTTTGGTCTTCCATTACTCACACTTCCTCTAATTCTCCTTATTCCTATAATGAGTTTGTCGACCTTTTTGTTCATCCTGCAACTACCTTGTTGACAGGAGTCTCTCCTCCTAGAATTAACAATGAAATCAAGAAAATCCTTCAGCTCTCAAAGCATTACAAGATAGGTGACTAGTACCTATATCAAAACTACACAGAGATCAGGATATATGGATGTGAATTATGCCCATTCAAACTACCCAAGTATTTCCCAATGAGACTCTTTGCATTATAATATTTCAGGCAGATGAATAATTTAGATATAATTCATTTTTGCAATGCAAAGAAAAAGGCTCAACTCGGGATCAAGAGCCAATTAGGTCCCTTCATTTGTAACTCTAGGGAAGCTGGAAAGGAAGCCGAAAGGATTTTAGAAGACTATCTCAGACTACAAAAGAGTTTCTACTGGGTGCCTTATGATCCAAAAAACTTTATCTGTGATAGAAGAATGAAAAATAAACAGTCACCATACATCCATCAAAGAATCCTAGAAATAGAACAATATGCTAATATGGATGAATGGACAGAAGGGACATTGGTTGAAAATGATAGTGAGCAGGTCAACGTTGAAAATGTAATGAAAGATCTTGAAAATATACTTGACCTAGATTCTTTTGGACAGGTGCAGGGATCTTCTTCAGCCAGGACTTTACAACAAAATTTGCAGGAGATTAGTACAGTAGCAGTAGAATCTAAAGGAAAAGAAAAGGAGCCTGATATACAAATAATTAAAAAATTCATAATGACAGCGCAACCAGAGACTTCTAAAGAACAAGGTCAAGGACAAATTCCTCCTACTCAGATCAATGAGCCAGAAATTTCTATTTTGCAAACTCCTCTGAATATAGAAAAGGGAAAAAAGAGAGAGGCTGAAACAACTACTCCTATTGGTGGCTCTTCTGAACAGCAAGATGTTAAAAGGCAGAAATTAACTCCCCTTCCAGAAGATGAATCATTTCAGGAAATCCCTGACAACCAGGGAAGAGAAGACAGTCAGCAAACAGATACAGGTAGTGGGACATCCACTAATTTTCAAAAACAGGGAATACAGAGGCAACAAAGTGCATAAATATCTTCTTTCAAACCTCCAGTAAAAACTGCCTGGGACATCAAAAGAACATTCACCAATATAAAGGCCAGGAACGATCCACTTAGACTTAAAGTGTACAACCAATATTTGAAGATGGCTCCGAAAAATCAAGAAAGATTGATGTCAGCTTATGACATCCAACAGGGTAAGATGTTAATGAGCCATTTGAAGCCCAAGGTGCAGCAGCCTCAGACAGCTACAGATTACGTTAGGACTAATTTTGAAGTCTTAGCAAAGGATATCCATCCTTTAGATCAAATTGAGCTACACAAGCAAACATGTGAGATGATTTATTCTACTCTGACGGATAAATCAATGATGACCCATAATTTGCAGGATTCTTTGGATAATACTAATACACAGTTGCAGCTTGAAAAAGCCTCCTCCTAGGCTAAGGATAATAGAATCAAAACTTTAGAGGAAATAATCATTGGTTTGGGTCATAATCCTAAATATGTGAAAGGTATTGAAGCTTTGATCAAGAGAAAAGATAATGATATTGCAGCAATGAGAAAACAATTAAAGTTACCAGCCTCAAGACATCCACAGACTGCAGAAATCATCAAACAAAATTCTGAGGAAGAACTAATGGATTTTCTCTTAAAATTGAATGAGCAACTTACTGCAACTGAAAAAGAGCTTGAGAATGCATTAAAAGATAAGCATGCAAATATTCTAGTATCTACAGCAGGAGTAGTGACAGGTACAACAACAACAGGTCAGCCAGTAGAATTGTCACAGAGCAACACTGCAAATTTGAACACTGATGAATTAACAAAGTCAATGGAAGATATGAACATTCAGGCCATAGAGCTTCACAAAAAAAAGGAACAATTGGCCACTTTAGAACATAAATATGATCTTTCAAAAATGAGTGTTGCTGATAAAACAAGAGAAGTGAACAAATTAGAAAAAACAGTCAAAGCATTGGAAAAGGATCTCACATTGGAGAAACCTTTAAAAGAAATAAATGATATTCTTTGGGATAATATCATTCAATCAATAAGGGATGTTTGGTCCTCAATTCAAGTAATGGATGAACAGAATAACTTAGTTAAATTGGCTCTGGATGAGATTGAGAGATCAAGACAAGAGTTGGGAAATATGCCAGAAGAGGCCAATAGACTTATACATTTTTTGAATACTCAGACTAAGAATCAACTTCCAGAAATTGGTATTCAGGACAGGACCGGAACAATTCTGGAAATAAAGAGAGTTTTTACTAAAAAGAACTCTGGTACAGAATTTAGAACGAAGGTGCTTAGATATGCAAGAAGAAATCATTGCCTTCAGAGAAAGATTGAATATTTTGTTAAATAGAGGATTGCCCAATCCTATAGTTGCAGAAGATAAGCTAATGGACCTTGATAGTTATGTTGAAAAATTGGACAAATATGTTGATAATCAAGCTAGTTCTTCAACCAGTTCATCAACAGCAGCATTGCCTACAGGGAAAAACCTTCATGACAGATTGGAGAATTTATTTTATCTTGAGCATGAAGTAAATCATTTGTTCCCAAATCAGCCTGATTTATTCAGATATACTGAGGCTGATGAAACACTAAGAAAGTTGCAAAGGACCAGAGTGCCAGAAGTTCAATGGTGGGAAGAAATGATGGAACTTTTGTAAAACATTATTCTTACATAAATTTTTGCCTATTTACCACAGTATATCATGATAAAAAGGATAAAAGGATGAACAAAGGTCAAAGAGTATCAGAGCAATTAAAGAGTATCAGTGAAATGAAATAATCAACATAGAATTACTAAAGAGGATAGTAGCAAGCCAAGATATAGGGCCTGCCTCCAGCACATTCTTAAAAGAAGGAAACAGCACAACATCAGTTATCATTTTTCTTATCTACGAGACAATCTGTCTCTATATTGTTGTAATGACTTCATGGACTATTTTACTTCATATAATATATTAAAAACAACGTTTTTTCTCTTGTGAAAAAAAAATGATTAATGTTTATCACTCTGCCTTCAAAACTAGCGATGCTGGTCTATGTTGCTGGTTTATTGATATGGTCTGATGGTCTTTTTATATTTTGGACATATCACACTCCTCACATGATTAGCGTTTTTCTCTGTTGCAGGATTTTGGGCACTTTAATTTGTATTTGGAACAATGGACGTCGGTACTCTATCTGTTGCTTTACTATTCTACATACTGCTATTTCACTTTCTTATAGATGCCTCGGGCATATTTGGATGCTTTCTCAGATTTGTCAATAACCTTCATGTGGACCGTTACTGGGTTTTACATCATGTCCCTGTATGTGACATGGGGTATTTTTCTATCATCGTCTGGGGTGGGACTTCCACTTTTCTGGATGGATATTTGGGTTCCAATCTTCAGATGTGAAAATGTAATGACTTCATGGACTGTTTTACTTCATATAATATATTCAAAACAACGTTTTTTCTCTTGTGAAAAAAAAATGATTAATGTTTATCACTCCGCCTTCAAAACTAGCGATGCTGGTCTATGTTGCTGGTTTATTGATATGGTCTGATGGTCTTTTTATATTTTGGACATATCACACTCACATGATTAGCATTTTTCTCTGTTCAAGGATTTTGGGTACTTTAATTTGTATTTGGAACAATGGACGTTAGTACTCTATCTGTTGTTTTACTATTCTACATACTGCTATTTCACTTTCTTATAGATGCCTTGGGCATATTTGGATTCTTTCTCAGATTGTCGATAATCTCCATGTGGACCGTTACTGGGTTTTATATCATGTCCCTGTATGTGACATGGGGTATTTTTCTATCATTGTCTGGGGTGGGACTTCCACTTTTCTGGATGGATATTTGGGTTCAAATCTTCATATGTGAAAATGTAATGACTTCATGTATTGTTTTACTTCATATAATATATTCAAAACAACGTTTTTCCTCTTTTAAATTTTTTTTTTTTTTTTTTTAAATTGAACCTTTCGTCGTAATTCCGACGTCTCGTAAGCGTCGGAATTGTGACAGTTTACAGACGTCGGAAGAGCGACGTTAAAAACGTCGGACCACATTTCGTCGTAATTGTGACAGTTTACAGACGTAGGAAGAGCGACGTTAAAAACGTCGAACCACATTTCGTCGTAATTGTGATAGTTTACAGACGTCGGAAGAGCGACGTTCAAAACGTCGGACCACATTTCGTCGGAAGTGTGACAGTTTATTGAGGTCGGAAGTGCGACAGTTTAGGAGACGTCGGAAGAGTGACGCTTGTTTGGAAGCGACGGAAAAGTGTCGATACTGCGACACTTTTTAGTTGTGTCGGAACTGCGACGGTATGGTAAACCACGGTTTGCCCGCCCTCTAACTGTCGCTCCTGCAATGACAATGTGTCGGAATAGCGACGATTTGGCCGTCGGAATTTCCGCCAAATTCTCTAGTGGCAATTGTCACTATTTTGTTGTAAAGATATTTTATTTTCCCTTAGATAATTCCTAGAAGAATTCTAGGATATTTTGCAAACATTTTTGTATAAATACTTCATCTTTTGAAGTATTATTGTGGAATAAATTGTTGAATATTTCAATAGTCTATATTTTTGTACTTGAAGGCTTTGTGTTGCAAGTTCAAGTAGCAGACTGGATCAAATCATCTAGCATCATATTTCAGGATTCGTGTGATGAGCTATTTAAGTGAAGTACTTTCTACTTGTAATTTTTTATTTTTCTCATGTTTTCATGCACTATGAAACTAAAGGGACATGACTATTTGAATTGAGGCCGTCTTATATGACTGAGGGTAGGTCATCTTGCAATAGAATATATATATTTCTTACCTTAAAAATTCATTATATCTTCAAATACAAGAAGTTTGGGGATAAATAAGGGCTCATTAGAACGGGAAAAATATACTCTACAAGATGGTATAGGACCCACGTGGATAGGATGCCTCAAAGGTGATAATTTTTTTTTTCTTTATGACTGTCTTTAATTTTTGTGTGCAGGAGGTGAATAGGACAGCATGCCTTTTCCACTGCATGGCTTCTCCTTTATCTGGCTTATCAATCATAGGATCATAGTGTCATCATGTAGGAAATTTATGTCATCATGATAGTACCTAGCAAGGTCATGAAGGTATAGCATCATGTATTCAATAATAGTGCAGTAATATGTCATAGTGCAGGATCATCTAGTCTTTCAACCTTCATCAAGTGTGTTCATTCATTCAATCTATTGCCATCAATGACAACTTGGATTAATAGGTTTGCGGTTACCTCTAGAGTTCTTTCAACTATAAATCAAAATCTCACAACTTAGAGAATTACTAGAGTGATAACATACTAGCGACCATACTGGGGAATTAACCAATCCTTAATTGTAAAATAGATCTTAAAGGAAATCATTTTTATCATCCTTTTTCCTTTAAGACTGTTTGACAAGTTGCGAGTATTAAAAACTGTAATTCTGGCTTCTAGGAAAATTTACTATACTAGGTCTAACCTGGATCCTAAACCTGCTGTTATAGTAGACAACCCAAACAGAATTGGGAAAAAGAAAAAACAGATAGAAGATTTAGATGCTAAAGTTTCATTAATTAGA